>CM051244.1:65084110-65684110 GCA_027917425.1 Gastrophryne carolinensis | reverse complement strand
GAGCGTCCTTGTGTGAAACTGGGCAAAGGGAACCGCCTCGAACAACGCCACCATCAATACCACGAGTCGCATCCCTAGCCGGATGGACGGACGGGGAATGGATAGAAGACGCTGAGTCAAATCCTGAATCAGAAGAACCTTGGCTCGGGGGAGAAACACCCTGGCCTGAGAAGTATACAGCGACATTCCCAGGAACTCCACCACCCTGGAGGGAGTGAGGCAGGACTTGGGATAGTTGATCACCCAACCGAAACTCTCCAGAGTGGACCCACATTCCTGGTATCCAGCTGCGCCTGACTGAGGGAAGACGCCATGATGAGAAGATCGTCCAGATAGGGCACGATGCGGATACCCCTGGCTCTGAGTATGGCCATCACTCCTGCCAACACCTTGGTAAAAACCCTTGGAGCCAAGGTAAGGCCAAACGGAAGAGCCCAAACTGAAAATGCCGATTGTCCACGACAAACCTGAGGAATCTCTGGTGTGCCAGAAATATTGCAATATGCAGGTAAGCATCCTTGATGTCTATGGACGTCATGAAGTCCCCCTGACGAAGTGAGTGGATGGCTGAGCGCAGAGTTTCCATACGGAACTTCCGGGGACGAACAAACCTGTTGAGCATCTTCAGATCCAGAATGGGACGAACGGATCCGTCCTTCTTGGGCACCGTGAACAAATTGGAATAGAAGACCAGGCCCCGGTCTGAGTGGGCAGATGACAGACATGTCCAAAAGACTTGCTACTGCTGCCTGAAGCCCCTGGGCGGCCAGTGGATCTGACGGCACCCGAGAACTGAAGAATCTGTGAGGGGGCCGGAACTCGAACTCCAGCTTGTAACCAGAAGACACCACTTCCTGAATCCACCTGTCCGAGACCTCTTGGACCCAAACCTGGGAGAAGAGTAGCAGCCGTCCCCCCACCCGCAAGGGTGAGGGCGCCCCCTCATTGCTGAGCCGGCTTGGCAGCAGCTCTAGGCTTGGAGCCCCGACTGTGTCCTGGACGGGCCCGATCCCTGCCCCTGGTCCAGGAAACACTTCTGGACGAGGGGAAAGCCGAACCCCTGCCGACTCTAGCCCCACGAAAGGACTGAGAGAAGGAAGCCACCCCCCGAAAGGGGAAACGCTGCTTCTTACGCTGAGGTAACTTACCTCCCTTTGCCACCGAATCCAATTTTTTCTCCAAAGAGCCGCAACCCCACAAAGGGAAGGGCCGTGAGCGACTTTTTGGACACAAAATCAGCCGCCCACTGGCGTAACCAAACCGACCGGCGGATAGCCACAAGCAGAGCCGCAGCTCTGCTACACATCACCAAAGTGTCGTCCAGAGCGGACAGTACAAAGGATAAAAATAACTCACAGCGCTTAAGGTCGGCAAACTCCTCACTAGCCGGGTCAAGCCCGGACGAGGTCAACAATCCTCTAACAACCGACCTGGCAGCAACCAGTACAAGCGCAGAAGTACAAACTGGCCGCAAGGCCGATCCAACACTGGCAAAACCATGACAAGCCATCTGGTCAATGAGTTTATCCTCACCATCCTTGAGAGTAGTGCACTCCGGAGAATGGAGGACTGCAGAGATGGACAACCCCAAGACAGGAGCATCCACCTCGGGGGGGGGATGACCAGTGCTTCACCGCGTCCGCCGGAAAGGGATATTTCTTGTCCCAACCCGGTGGAACACCCGGAAGCCGAGTCGGCCTCTCCCATTCCTTGAGAGTGAGACCATCAAAATGCTTTTGATAAGGAAATTCCAAGCGCGGCTTAGTTACTTCAAAGAACTCCCCCTTCAGTGGAGGAGCCGCTTCGGTGGGAGAAATAGCTAGGACCTCAAACATATGAGCCAGGATCCTAGCGGTATCCAAAGAATCCCCCTGGCCCTGCTCGGTATCAGCGCCCACAAACTGCTGATCATCGGAGTCATCAGACTCCTCATACAACTCCCCTTCCTCACGCGGGGAAAAATCAGACCAATCCAGGGAGTCAAAATCCTCCCTATCAAAGGCCTGCGCAGCCGTATACAAATGTTTTCTCTTTGCCGTGGCCTTTTTAGCAACGGCACTGGAAAACATTTTTTCAAGATTGGCCAATCTGGCACACACCTGAGATTGCGACTCCCCGCCAATGACCACATCACATGGGGTACGTGTCAAGCGAGGGGGAGACGTAGAGGAGACTGGTGGAGCAGAACCGGACGCCTGAGATCCGGTCTGTCGCGTAATAGACCGCTGCGCACAGGGTACACAAAGAAATACATCATCCCCCAAAAGGGATACCCCACACCCCAAACACAGCCTGGATTGCCCCGAGGGGGGCACAAGCCCAGTATCCGGGGATGCCTCCATACGCGATTTAAAAAAAAAAAAAAAATTATATATATATATATATATATATATATGCAATGCTCCGAGGGAATTACGCAGTAATGCAACCCGGGATGCCCCTTTAAGTCCCGAGTGGTAGGAATGTTAAGCCACTAAATTTAACCAGGGACCTTAGGACCGGGAGAGTCCCCCTTTAATAGTGTCAATGGTCCACCTGGAACACACAAAAAACACACACACTCAGACTATACTGGCAATGTCCATAAGGAGTTAATGACGGAATTCTGAGGCCACTCACCCGACCTTCGCCCCACCTGATCGCCGCAGGCAAGAAGAACCGTGGGGACACGAGGAGAGCAGAGGAGGAGGGAGGGAGGGAAGGAAGAAGGAGGGAGGGAGGGAGGCGGAGGGAGCGAGGGAGGCGGAGGGAGCGAGGGAGGGGAGGGAGCGAGGGAGGGGAGGGAGGGGAGGGAGGGAGGGGAGGGAGGGAGGGGAGGGAGGGGAGGGAGGGAGGGGAGGGAGGGGAGGGAGGGGAGGGAGGGAGGGGAGGGAGGGAGGGAGGGAGGGAGGGAAGGAAGGAGGGAGGGAGGGAGGGAGGGAGGGAGGGGAGGGGAGGGAGGGAGGGGAGGGGAGGGAGGGAGGGAGGGGGGGAGGGGAGGGAGGGAGGGAGGGAGGGAGGGAGGGAGGGGAGGTAGGGAGGGAGGGAGGGGAGGTAGGGAGGGAGGGGAGGGGGGGGAGGGAGGGGGGGGAGGGAGGGGAGGGAGGGGAGGGAGGGGAGGGAGGGGGGGGAGGGAGGGGAGGGAGGGGAGGGAGGGAGCGGTTCGCGCGTCACGCCCGGCCCCACCCCTCCCCCGTATCTCCCGGCCAGAAGCAGGGACATAACACACAGCGCCCGCAGCCCGGGGGGGCGGGCCGTAGGCGTGTGCGCGCCGGCGCCCCGCCCCCCCCCAGCCCCAAGGAGGAGAAGCGCCTCATGGGCGCCCACAGGCGCCATTACCACACGCCAGAGGCCGGCGCCGTGTCCTGCCAGCACCAGTCAAAACACACACTAAGTGAAGCACCACACACTAAAAAGATGAATCCCCAAATGGAACCCGGCCCCCCCCGCCCCCCTCTAAGGGTATCCGGGAGAGGGGGAATCCATGCCAGGGTAGGGCCAAGGGTCGGGGCATCCCAAACCGGGATCACCAACCCGGTTAGCCGCCTACCCCTTGTTATGGGGTCTCACCACTCCTAAGCACCAGGGGTGCCAACTACCTTTGCCCGGACCAGCAGCCTAGGCTGGGAGGCAAGTAACTTAACAGAGAGGATCCGGGCAGAAATAGAAGAATAAAAAGTGTCCGGGAGTCATCTCGGCTATCTGCAAGGAGGAGACATCATTTTCTGACTTGCTCGCCTCTGCAGAGATGGAAAACTGGGGAATGAGTGGGAGGTCCCAGGTATTTATGGGCAGGGAGGGTCTGACCTTTTTTTTATCATCTCTGCAAGATCGCCATCTACAGGTCAGTATACCCAAGTGTAATGAATGTCTTGAAGCCGGGTGTGTGACATACTTAGAATATACAATTCTGTGATTACTCACCTGTAGAATTGGTATTATATGTATACAGCACGTCCTGTTCCAGAATATTCCTTACTCATGGGTAATACATCCACAAGATGGCACTGGACTGCAGAAAACAGCTTGTGGCTTCTCCCGGCCCTATATAAGTCAGGGACCTCCCACAAAATCCCCAGTATTGACAGGCAGTTAACAAGAAGCCGGGAGGACAATAATAACAAGAACTCAAAATGAACAATCACCATACAGAGGTCACTAAGAATAATGATAACAAGGGTGGGGTGGAACAGGACGTGCTGTATACATATAATACCAATTCTACAGGTGAGTAATCACAGAATTGTAGAATTGGTGGGGGCTCGGATGGCTCCAGGAGAGCCCCCGGAATAGCGCCCTCCCCACCGCTTCGGCAGCAGCAGCTGCTAACTGTAAAAAAAAAAAAAAAATTTTAAATGACATTTACTTACCTGTGGCCATGCTGCCTCCCAACGGGTCTTCTCTTACGGGGGCCTCTTACGTGGGGAGGAGAGGGCAGAAATTGCCCTCCCCCCCACTTCCTGGATCGCGTCTGCTAGCCCCGCCCCCTGGGGGCGAGGCCGGGTGACATCATTGTGATGTCACCAGCAGCCAGCTTTTTAATACTGGCACCGAGACTCTGAATCAGTCTGCTCGGGTAGTTGGAGGAGAGAAGTGGGGAGGGGGAGACGGCTGAACACCCCCCCTCCCCAGGCTCTCTCCTCCAAACACTCAAGCAGACTGTCAGCTGTCATCGGAGATCGCCGGGGGACAGAGGAGGATCGGAGGTGAGTAAAGTGAAAAAAAAATTATTAATGTCATTTTTTTTATGTGTCAGTGTTTATTTTTACATTTAACCCCTTGTGAACTGGTAAAGGGTCCATGGGACCCCTATACCAGTTCACAAGGCTGGGGGCTGGCAAGTCACCTGCGGCTAGCAGGTGACTTGCCATTAACCCCCGGCACCTCTATTACCTGCCTCCCCAAAGCCCAAGGGGGGGGGGGGGCAGAAGAGCCCGGGCCCACATAGGCTATGTGGGCTTGTAGGCTGCAGGGTGGGGGGGGCACAAAAGCTGGCCCCTCCACTCTGTTCCTACAAGCCCCCATAGCTGGTAATGCTGGGTAAGGAGGACCCCATTTCATTTTTTTGGGATTTTTAACCCTTAAAATTCCCCAAAAATGCCCCCCCCCCCATAGGGGCCCTATGTCATTTTTGTTTTAAATTAACCCCTTATGTTCTGTCGCCCAGCAGCTATAAAAGGCTTCCAGCTGCAGCAGGACAGCAGAGGCCAGACTGATCAGTGTGGGACACATGGCTGGGAGGTAAGTATTAAAAAAAATATATATATTTTTTCTGCTTGTTTCTGTGTTTTTATTTTACACTTAACCCCTTGTGAACTGGTAAGGGATCCATGAGATCCCTATACCAGTTCACAAGTCTGGGGGCTGGGAAGTCACCTGCAGCTAGCGGGTGACTTGCCGTTAACCCCCGGCACCCCAATTACCTGCCTCCTCAAAGCCCGGGGGGGGGGGGGGGAAGAAGAGCCCGGGCCATGGCCATGTGGGCTTGTCGCCTGCAGGGTGGGGGGGTCACCAAAGCTGGCCTCCTTGCACCCTGTTCTACAAGCCCCCATAGCTGGTCTAGGGCTGGTTATGATGGGTAAGGGGGACCCCATAAAATTTTTTTGGGGAGTTTTAAGGGTTTTTAACCCTTAAAATTCCCCAAAAAATGGGTCCCCCCCCAGGAGGGGGGACCCTATGTCTTTTTTTTTTAATTAACCCCTTATGTTTATAGTGTGGATAGTAGTAGTATTTTATTTATAAATGTTATAAAGTGCTATTGTCAGTTTGGGGGGTCTCTTGGGCAAGAATTTGGGGGCTACCAATACATATATTGTACAGTTGTAATCGGAAGAAATTGGGCTTTCACATGCAATATGGTTTTCTCTAATAAAGTAAATGTTTTATTTAAAATAAAGGAGACAATTGTCTAAAAAATATTTATTTATTTTTTTTACACAAAACTATTAAAAAAAACTGTCGAAAAATTACAAACAAGACATTTCATGTTAAAGCCTAAACTCTGCTGCAAAATATATATCTATAATTTTCCTGTAAATTCTGGCAAAAATCTTGGTTAAACATGGCGCAGATTGAGGAAAAATGAACTGTTAACAGAGGGTGACAAAACTTCAAGTAGGCTGGCAATTAAAAGGGTTAATAGTACCTATGCATGTTGGGTATTGTTCTGCTCGGGGGACCTTGCTCTTTCAGATTTACATGTTATGTTAAAACATGTTATTTATTCAGTTTTTTTATTCATTTTTTTTAGGGAAACCCTGTGCAACCTAAGAATTCTTCGAGGGATTACTTCCAGAAAGGTGAGCCTACTACAACAAGCTGGGTACTCTTAGAAAGCTTAACATGTGTATTTCAGGGAATATATGGTTTATCGGGGATATTCCAAATGTAAAGGGTTATCCCTTTACAGGATTATCCCCAGAAGCCTCCATATGGTGATTTGAATGGCACAATAGGCCAGTAAGGGTTAACGCTAAAAAGGTACCCGGGATGCCCCAAGAACTGCTATGGAAGAGGGTCCTGGAAGACATAATCAACATTCCCATGAGAATAAGGCAGTTAGAAAAAACTTTTAGAAAAAAAATCACCCCATCGGGGTTACTCACGGACCGCAGAGAGCCAGCAGCAAGGAGACAAAATGGCGTCCGCAGACCTCGAGGGGCAGGCCGTGGAGTTATGAGGTAAAATGCATCATCCACAGAGCCCCCCTCCGAAGAGCAGGAAACGCGCCCACGTGATCCGGCCGGCAAATAGCGTCCCGGCAGCTCTGAGGTGAATGGGGCTGCCAGGCGCGTAGCGCAGTACAAAGCGCGGCGGCGGCGTATTATAAAGTTACAAGCACTAAAACATGTCAAGAGTGAAATACAGTGTTGAATCACTAGACGCGCCCCCCCCCCCCCCCCCAAGGGGAGAGTGAGGGAGGATAACAGCAGAATTCCCAGGGAAAATGGCGCCCAGAGGACTAATATGAGAAGTGAGGGTGGAGGGGGAATATATATGGGAATAGGGTTTAACTGCACAGAATAACCTGGCAAAACCCATGAGGCAGTGGGGGCATCCCAAAAATACAATTCTGTGAAATACTCACCTGTAGAATTGGTATTATAAGTATACAGTACGTCCTGCTCCAGATATAATACTTACACTTGGGTTATCCTCCGCCAGATGGCGCTGTACTGCAGAAGCATGCGAAAACAGGCTCCTCCCGGCCCTTCATATACCCAGGGACCTCCCACAAATCCCCAGCATTGAAAAGCAGTGAACAAGAAGCCGGGAGAATTAAAAACCACCCAGAACAACTGGTAACCAGAACAAGATAACAATCACCATACAGGGCATCCAGAATAATGCAACAACAGGGTGGGGTGGAGCAGGACGTACTGTATCCTTATAATACCAATTCTACAGGTGAGTATTTCACAGAATTGTATTCTTCTTAGTATACAGTACGTCCTGCTCCAGATATAATACTTACACTTGGGACATCCAATAGCAGTGCCCATAAAGTAGGGTGGGATCCCCCAACAACAAAAGGTGACAACAGGCAGTTCAAACTACTACTGCTGCTTGCAAAACCTTACGGCCAAAAGCAGCGTCTGCTGAGGCCCTAACATCAACCTTGTAAAACTTCGAAAAGGTATGAACAGAAGACCAAGTAGCGGCCTTGCAAACCTGTTCAACCGAGGCCTGGTGCTGGAAGGCCCAAGTGGCCCCGATAGCACGAGTAGAATGAGCAGTAAGGCGGAAGGGAGGACTCTTCCCCTTAGCAGAATATGCTTGAATAACAGTCTGACAAATCCATTTACTAATAGTAGACTTGGCCGGAGCCAAACCCTTCCTAGGACCAGAGGGGACCACAAAAAGAGCATCAGTCTTCCTGAAGGCCGCAGTGACTACCAGGTAATACTTCAGACACCTGACCACATCCAAGGAATGCAGAACCCTTTCCTTAGCGTTACTAGGACTAGGGCACAATGAAGGAAGCACAATATCCTGATTCAAGTGAAAGGCCGACACCACCTTTGGCAGAAAGTCTGGCTTAAAGCGGAACACCACCCTGTCCTGGTGTCTCTCGTAGCATGGGGGCTGAATAGACAACGCCGCCAGCTCCGAAACACGCCAGACCGAAGTGATAGCCACCAGAAAAAACACCTTGAGGGTAAGTACAGCCAAGGCAGCATCCTGAATAGGCTCAAAGGGAGCACCCTGCAAAGCAGACAAAACCAGGTTCAAGTCCCAATCAGGAACCGTAGGCTTACGTGGGGGACGCACGTAAGTGACCCCCTGAAAGAAGGTCTTAACCAGGTGATGCTGAGCAAAGGATTTCTGAAAGAAAACAGACAGGGCAGAAACCTGACCCTTCAGAGTACTGAGCTTTAACCCCAACTCTAATCCGTGCTGTAAAAATTCCAGGATCCTAGGGATGAAGAACTCCCTGCAGGGAAGAGACTTGGACCCACACCAGTCTATGTAGGAGCGCCATACCCTATAATAGATGGCAGAAGAAGTTTTCTTCCTAGCCTGAACCATGGTATCCACCACTGAGGCAGACAAGCCTTTTTCCATCAAGATGGAGGTTTCAGCAGCCAAGCCGTCAAAACCAGAGTCTGCAAATTGGGATGGCGTAAGGAGCCCTGAGTGAGTAGATCTGGCGCCTCTGGCAGGACGTACTGATCTACTGCCATTTGTACCATGTCTGCGAACCACACCCTTCTTGGCCACCTTGGGGCCACTAGAATCACTGGCACCTTTTCCAGGGCAATCTTGCACAGAACCCTGCCCAGCAGGGGAAACGGGGGAAATACATACAGGAGGCAAAATTTCTTCCAAGACAACGACAGAGCGTCCGTGGCCACAGCCAGAGGATCCTGAGACAGGGAGACAAAGGCCGGGAGCTTGCGATTGTGACGGGATGCAAACAGATCCACATCCGATAGACCCCAGCGGTGACACAGGGACTGGAACACCCTGTTGCAGAGGGACCACTCCCCTTGCCAGGAAGTCCCCCTGCTCAGAGAGTCTGCTAGGAGATTTTCCACCCCCGGGATGTAAACAGCCGAAATGCATTGAACATTGGCCTCTGCCCATGTCAGAATCCGCGACACTTCCTGGAGGGTACCCTTGCTCCGGGTCCCTCCCTGATGATTGATGTAGGCAACCGCCGTCCTGTTGTCTGAGCGCACCTGAACAGACAGTCCCTGCAGGTGATCGGTCAACTACTCCAGAACCAACCTGACCGCCCGTAGTTCCAGAATGTTGATGGGTAAATGGACCTCCAGAGGGCCCCACCTGCCCTGGAACCTCAGGGACTTCCAGAATCCCCCCCAACCTGACAGACTGGCATCCGTAGTGACCGTCTCCCAGGAGGGGGCTAGAAAGGACCTGCCCTTTAGCAAATTCTTGTGGTCCAGCCACCACGAGAGGGACCTTATGACCAACGGGGGAAAGCACACAAAACCTGTCCAGGGACGCAGGATCCTTGTCCCATACCGAGAGGAGATGAAGCTGCAGAGGCCTCGAATGGAACTGAGCAAAGGGCACCGCCTCGAAGCTCGCCACCATCAGACCCACCAGCTGCATTCCCTGTCTGAGTGAGAGCTGGGGGCATGAGAGCAGGGACCGCACCTGCACAGTCAGGGCTTCCACCTTCTGTTGGGGAAGGAATATTCGTGACTGAACCGTATCCAGAATCATCCCCAGGAATGGGGTCACCGACGAAGGGGACAGAGAAGACTTGGGGTGATTGATCACCCAGCCGAATGACTCCAAGATGGACACCACCCGCTGAGTGTCCAGCTCCGCCTGCTGTAGGGGCCATGAGGCGATGAGGATGTCGTCCAGGTAGGGCAGCACTCGAATGCCCCCTGACCTTAACAAGGACATCACTCCCGCCAGTACCTTGGTGAACACTCTGGGAGCTGAAGTGAGGCCAAATGGTAGGGCCACAAACTGATAATGTTGATCCTTCAACGCGAATCTGAGAAACTTTTGATGTCCCGGAAACACAGGGATGTGAAGGTAAGCATCCTTGATGTCCATAGTTGTCATAAAATCCCCTGGGCGCAGAGAGCCAACGGCCGAGCGCAGAGTTTCCATGCGAAAGCACTTGTGCTAGACAAATTTGTTGAGGAGCTTTAAATCCAGAATGGGCCTGACTGACCCATCTCTTTTGGGTACTGTGAACAGGTTGGAGTAGAACCCTTCTCCCAATTCTCTCAAGGGAACCTGGCAAATAACTCCCAGATCCAGAAGGTATTGCACTGCTTGCATCAGGACCTGAGCCGATGCCGGGTCCTGGGGAATCCGGGACCTGACGAATCTTGAGGGGGGCCGTACAGCAAACCATTTTGTAGCCAGAGGTAACTACCTCCTGAATCCACCGGTCCGCGACTTGGTGCCTCCAGACATGCACGAAGTGCTGTAGCCGTCCCCCCACCCTGGCGGGCGAGGGCGCCCCATCATGCCTGAGGGGTCTTGGGAGGGGCTTTGGGCTTGGTTCCCCAGGAGGAGCCGGGGCGTCGCCCCTTGCTCCTATGCCAGGAGTCTGCACGAGCCCCCGCGAAGGACACCCCTTTCCCCTGCTTAACACCTCTGTAGGGGGCTGAAAGGGGGCCCTGGATCCAAAAGGGCCGAGGCTGTCGCCTGCGCTGTGGTAACTTACCTCCTTTAGCAAAGAGGTCTAGGCGGTCCCCAAACAGGCACAGGCCCTTAAAGGGGAGCCCAGTAAGGGCTTTCTTAGCGGCAGATCTGGCACACAGCCTAACAGCATCATCCGATGCGGACAGGATAAAGTTCACAAACGCATCACAATTAGACAGTGCATTAACAGCATCAGTAGGCAGCTCGTCTGAGCCATCAAGAACATTCCTGATCATGGCCCTGAGCGCCACAGCAGTAATGGCCAAGGCGCAAACCGGGCGCAGCGCCGCCCCACCAAATGCAAAGGCATGACATGCCAATTGGTCAATGCGCCGGTCCTCAGAATCCCGTAGCGTAGTGGTATCGGGGGAGTGCATAATAGAGGTGTTAGACAGCCCTAAAAACAGGGGCATCGACCTCGGGGGGTGATGACCAGCACTTGACCATATCAGCAGGAAATGGATACTTCCTGTCTAAACTCTTAGGGATCCCGGGAAGTCTACTGGGATGTTCCCATTCCTTCAACACGAGGTTATTGAAATGGGTTTGCTCGGGAAACTCCAATCGAGCCTTAGCAGTATGAAATAGCTCACCCCTTTGCCTGGGGGCGTAACAGGGGGAGGGATGGACAGAACTTCAAAAATCTGAAGCAGTAGTTTGTCAGTATCATCCAGAGTCCAGTGGTCCGAACTGGAATAGTCATGACCCCTTGTCTTCTCATCAGAAGATTCTGAGTCAGAGAATAGCTCCCCTTCATCCGAAGGGGTATGGCCATAAAAATGTGAAAACTCCTCAGACTCCATAGGGAAGGGAGGCGAATCAGGGATTATGTGCCGCTTTTTAGCAGTGGCCTTGCGCGCTAGAGAACTAGCAAGCAATTTTTCAACACTGGCCAGTCTAGTAGCCACATCAGGATGAGAATCCCCGCTTGTATTGGGGGTTAGACTCAGGCTTGGGGGAGTAGGTGAAGTGAGGCGAGGTGCAGGCCCAGCCACTGGAGAGGCGGGAAGTACCATTAGCGCCTGCTGTGCACAAGGGACGCAGACCCGTGCATTGTCACCGCTGATAGGCGAGACCCCACAAGCTACATACAGATGGGCTTGTCCCGAGGGAACCCCGTTCACAATATCCTGGGATGCCTCCATATGGTGATTAACGGGCACAATAGGCCAGTAGGGATTGACGCTATAAGCTACCCTGGATGCCCCAATGACCCGCAGGGAAGTGGGAGTAATTTAACTAGGTCCACTGGTAATTAAGCCGGGCCGGGAGAAGCCACTGGATTAGACCGTCTGAAAGACATAATGGGAATAGGGATGTCAGAGCCATGCGCAGTAAGCAAGACAAATAAAAATCGCCCGCGAGGGCACTTACAGATCAAGGGAGGAGAAGGACCGTTACCACGCGCGCGCGCAATGAGCATCGAAATGTCGCCAAGTGGACCTCGAAGGGCGGGCCAGAGCGGCTGTGACGCGGAGCACGCCAAGCCAGGTCTCCGCCCCCCCGAAGCTCTGAAATAGATACAGTTGTCAGAAGATCGAAGTGAATGGCACACTTAGAGAAAGATTCGCCAATGAAGACGTAGCAGTGTCTGAGGCAACGCCGCCGCTCCTCGCAGCACATTCAATAAAAGAAGGAGTGCGCATGGCGGCGACAGATGCATAATAAAAAAATTTTTAACAGCGCGGCACTGACACCAAGAATACCAGTAAAGGACAGTACTAAGGCCATAAGCGTGTAAACATACACTGACCACCACACCCCCCCCCCTTTCTTTCCCCCTGGACTACGGGGGGGAACGAGGGATGATGGCGACCCTTTGTATAGGGCCCACCGCTACACGGGGCATGGGGAATAGCGCGGGAGGGGCATCCTCTAGAGGCTCACCATCAGCCTAAACTGCCTACCCTTTGGTGGGGGACTGCGGTGGAGCATGGCTCCCTAAGCACACAAGGTGCTGCCTACCTTCACTCGACCGACGCAGCCCAAGGTGGGAGGCACATCACAGGGAGGACGGGTGGGAATAGTCCAACAGGGCCGCAGGCTTTTATAGCCCCGCTCACCTGCGAGAGAGTGATACTTCATGTCTTCGCAGTCAGCACTGCAGAGAAATCTGGGGATTTGTCCCTGGGTATATGAAGGGTCGGGAGGAGCCTGTTTTTGCATGCTTCTGCAGTACAGCGCCATCTGGCGGAGGATAACCCAAGTGTAAGTATTATATCTGGAGCAGGACGTACTGTATACTAAGAATAAGGCTCACCATTAGTCTAAACCGCCTACCCTGTTAGAGCAGGGACTGCAGAAGGAGCCTAGCTCCTCAGCACCATTGGTGCTTGCTAACCTACCTTCACCCGAACCTTACCAGCCGAGGCTGGGAGGCAGTAAATGAGACGGAACGGGTGGGAATAGTCTTGCAGGGCCGCAGGCATATAAGCCCCGCTCACCTGCACCACAGAGAGCTATCTTCTATGCAGTCCAGACTGCAGAAAGAACTGGGGATTTTGTGGGAGGTCCCCGACTTATATAGGGCCGGGAGGAGCCACAAGCTGTTTTTTGCAGTCCAGCGCCATCTTGTGGATGTGTTACCCAGGAGTAAGGAATATTCTGGAAAAGGACGTGCTGTATACTTAGAATAAATAGCTAACAGGAGAAAGACAGCAGCTCCCCTTTTTCAGAGTCCGAAATGTAACATTCCAGCACATTCTGCTGAGACATTTTCAACCAACAGGCGATAACTCAACAAAATTTGTCTGCTACAGAAGACCAGCAGAAATACCTCTTAGGAGGCAAGACATGTATGCCTTCATTTCACACCTAGCCCAAATAGGTTATTTAATGATGGCCTTTACAATAACATTCTGTATCTGCAGAGCGTGCACTGAATGTGGCAGTGTCTTACTCCCAAACATGTTAATATCACAGATTCCAGCTCAGGAGGCATCTGCTCCATTAACATTTTACCGGTAAGACGCCTCCATTGGTCACTTCCAATGCATGCTCTGTTGATACAATATATTACTATACAAATGGCACCAACTGCCCCCCCCCCCCCCCCCACAGCTCAACCCCCTCTTCTGGGGGAGCATGGTGGAGATGGATGCAGTGCAGAGAAGGGCGGAGATGCAGGTGTGGCACAGAGCAGGGTGGAGATGGGGGTGCAGCACGGAGACGGGGGTGCAGCATGAAGCAGGGCGGAGGCGGTGGTGCAGCATGGAGCAGGGCGGAGATGGGGGTGCAGAACAGAGCAGGGCGGAGATGCGGGTGCAGAACAGAGCAGGGCGGAGATTGGTGGTGCAGCATGGAGCAGGGCGGTGATGGGGGTTCAGCACAGAGAAGGAAGCGCGACGGTAGTGCAGCATGGAGCAGGGCGGAGATGGGGGTTCAGCACAGAGCAGGGCGCAGAAGGGGGTGCAGCACAGAGCAGGGCGCAGACGGGGGTGCAGCGTGGGAGCCTGCAGACAGAGTGCAGGGGAAAACACTACCAGCGTCTGGGGCCCACGGCATGCAAGACATAGAAAGAAAAGTACTGGTAGGGGCTGCTATACTCGTGCTGAGGTGGGATGCCCTCATATTCATCTATTTGGTCCAGGATATTTTTTTTATTTATTTTCCTCCTCTAAACTATATATATTCACATGTCCCCTTTAAACTGCTATCATGTCCCCTCTCAGAGGAAGGAAGGATCAGTGGCTGCTTTCCCAGAGACGGCAGCAAGGCACAATGTGCTGAACTAATGACTTGCATTTTTCCTAATGAAGAGACATGGCTGGTGGAAGGCCAAGCTCTGAGCTCATTTCCTTGGATAGAGGGGCAGGCTTCAGAGAACAACAGGCTGATGATGCTCTACACAAGGCACTCTGATCAGAATCAGAGCATGGCGGCAGCCAGTGCAGTGCTGCCAATTCACATAATGGCCTTATTGCTGCTGGAGCAAAACCAGATAAAGTGACGGCCCTACTCGCCCCTCCCTGAAGACTGCACAGGAAGGGAGTGATTGCGCAGGCAGGGATCAGGCAGAGGCAGGGATCTGGGCATTCTGATTGGCCCCAAACATAATCTCCTCCTACAACTCACCCTCTCATGAACTTGGCCCTCTACAATCACCACCAAATAGGATCCCCATCCCCCCCACCAGGAAAAAAAAAAAAAAAATGGACAGCCCTCCCGGCTCTCTTCCCTGGGACTCTGTCCCCCATCCATCCCTGGATATTGTCCCTCCCCAAACAGGCTTGGTCCGCCCTCTACTCTACAGTCTTCACTTCCAACTCTGCAACCTCCAGTCTCCCTTTATCACCTTTAAATCACCTTTAATGCACATAGGCTCCTCCATCTTTAAAAACACAGTCTCCTCTACCCCTTCTCCCCCCCATTCCCTCCAACATGGTGGCCTATACCATCTCCTCCCTCATATGTGGTGGCCTCCTCCATCTCCTCCCTCAGATGTGGTGGCCTCCTCCATCTCCTCCCTCAGATGTGGTGGCCTCCTCCATCTCCTCCCTCAGATGTGGTGGCCTCCTCCATCTCCTCCCTCAGATGTGGTGGCCTCCTCCATCTCCTCCCTCAGATGTGGTGGCCTCCTCCATCTCCCCCCTCAGATGTGGTTCCCTCCTCCCGCCCCCCCCTCAGATGTGGTTCCCTCCTCCCGCCCCCCCCCTCAGATGTGGGGTCCTCCTCCCGCCCCCCCTCAGATGTGGGGTCCTCCTCCCGCCCCCCCCTCAGATGTGGGGTCCTCCTCCCGCCCCCCCCTCAGATGTGGGGTCCTCCTCCCGCGCCCCCCTCAGATGTGGGGTCCTCCTCCCGCCCCCCTCAGATGTGGGGTCCTCCTCCCGCCCCCCTCAGATGTGGGGTCCTCCTCACGCCCCCTCAGATGTGGGGTCCTCCTCACGCCCCCTCAGATGTGGGGTCCTCCTCACGCCCCCCTCAGATGGGGGGTCTTCCTCCCGCCCCCCTCAGATGGGGGTCCTTCCCCCTCAGATGTGGGGTCCTCTCCCCTCAGATGTGGGGTCCTCCCCCCTCAGATGTGGGGTCCTCCCCCCTCAGATGTGGGGTCCTCCTCCCTCCATCAGACGTGGCGCCCCTCCCTCCATCAGACGTGGCGCCCCTGCTCCTTCCCCTCCATCACAGAAGGTGCCCTCGTCTATCCCCTCCCTCAGACATGGTGCCCTCCTCCATCCTCTCCCTCAGACTTGGTGCTTACCTCTATCCCCTGCCTCTGAGGTGGTGCCCACCTCCACCCCCTGCCTCTGAGGTGGTGCCCACCTCCATCTGCTCCCTTCGACTAGTTCCCTTACTCCATCCTCCTAAACACAGTCCTCTCAACCCCTTGGGCATGAAGCCCTTGGCCAACCCCCCTGACCCCAGTTGGTTGGCAACAATGGTGATACAGGGCAGGGTTGGAGTAGAACTTCACAAGCTCTTCTCTTCTTCTGCAAGGGGAAGACTAAACGGACCAGTGACCATGGAAATGCTCTGGGCTACAGGGAGATATGGGTAGATGTGCCAACATATGAGGGGCTATTGTCTCAGATCAGGGTGGATCATTTCTGGCTATACATTGCCCTGGAAACTAGCATAGATGCAGTTGGCATCAGTTGAGCTCTAGCAGTGTAATGGAAAAATACAATTCTGTGAAGTACTCACCTGTAGAGTTAGTATTATACGCATACAGCACGTCCTGCTCCATCTATAATACTTACACATGGGTAATCCTCCGCCAGATGGCGCTGTTCACTGCAGACATGCAAAAACAGGCTCCTCCCGGGCCTTCATATACCCAGGGACCTCCCACAAATCCCCAGCATTGAAAAGCAGTGAGAAAAAGAAGCCGGGAGAAACCAACCACCAAACTGGTAATAGTAACAATGATAACAATGGTAACAATCAACATACAGGGGATCCAGAACAAGGTGAAACCAGGGTGGGGTGGAGCAGGACGTGCTGTATGCGTATAATACCAATTCTACAGGTGAGTACTTCACAGAATTGTATTATTCTAAGCATACAGCACATCCTGCTCCATCTATAATACTTACACATGGGACATCCAATAGCAGTGTCCATAAAGTAGGGTGGGATCCCCAATAAAAGGCAACGGCACGTAGTTCGAACTACAACCGCCTGTAAAACCTTACGGCCAAAGGAAGCATCAGCTGAGGCCCGAACATCAACTTTGTAAAACTTTGAAAAGGTGTGAACAGAAGACCAAGTAGCGGCCTTGCAAACTTGTTCAACAGAGGCCTGTTGCTGAAAAGCCCAAGAGGCGCCAATAGCACGAGTGGAGTGAGCCGTAAGGCGGAACGGGGGAGGCCTCCCCTTAGTAGAATAGGCCTGAATCACAGCCTGACGAATCCATTTACTGATGGTAGACTTGGCGGGAGCCAAACCTTTCCTAGGCCCCGAAGGCACAACAAAGAGAGCATCAGCCTTCCTGAAGGCCTTAGTGACAACCAGGTAATACTTCAAGCACCTGACTACGTCCAAGGAATGCAGAACCCGCTCCTTGTTGCGAGGATTGGGACACAGAGAAGGAAGAACAATATCCTGGTTCAAATGAAATGTCGAAACCACTTTTGGCAGAAAGTCCGGTTTGAAGCGGAACACCACCTTGTCCTGGTGTCGCTCATAGTATGGAGGCTGAATAGATAGAGCGGCCAGCTCTGACACACACCTAACCGAAGTAATAGCCACCAAGAAGACAACCTTGAGAGTGAGAACGACCAGAGCAGCCTCTTGAATAGGCTCAAAGGGAGCCCCCTGCAAGGCAGACAAAACCAAATTCAAATCCCAAACAGGGACTGTAGGCTTTCGAGGGGGACGCACGTGAGTGACCCCCTGGAAAAAGGTCTTAATCAGGTGATGCTGAGCAAAGGTCTTCTGAAAGAAGATAGATAGGGCAGAAACCTGACCCTTCAGAGTACTAAGTTTGAGACCCAAGTCCAAACCATGCTGCAAAAACTCCAGGACCCTAGGGACGGAGAATTCTCGGCAGGGAAGAGACGTGGACTCACACCAGTCAATGTAGGAACGCCATACTCTATAATAAATAGCAGAAGAAGTCTTTTTCCTGGCCTGCACCATAGTAGCCACCACAGAGGCAGACAACCATTTCTCCATCAAGATGGAGGTTTCAGCAGCCAGGCTGCTAAACAGATCCACATCCGGTAGACCCCAATTGTGGCACAGGGACTGGAATACCGTGTTGCAGCGGGACCACTCCCCCTGATGGGACATTCCCCTGCTCAGGGCGTCCGCCAGCAGGTTCTCCGCCCCCGGAATGTAAACAGCCGTAATGCATTGAACATTGGCCTCCGCCCATGTCAGAATCTGAGACACTTCTTGGAGAGCACCCTTGCTCCGGGTCCCTCCCTGATGATTGATGTAGGCAACCGCCGTTCTGTTGTCTGAGCGAACTTGGACCGACAGACCCCTCAGGTGTTGGGTCAATCGCTCCAGTACCAACCTGACCGCCCGTAATTCCAGAATGTTGATGGGCAAATGGGCCTCCTGAGGGCCCCACGTCCCCTGGAAGCGCAGAGACTTCCAGAATCCTCCCCAACCTGACAGACTGGCATCCGTTGTGACCGTCTCCCAGGATGGGGTCAGAAAGGACCTGCCCCTTGTCAAGTTCCCGTGGTCCAAACACCACGCAAGGGACTGTCTGACCGAGGGGGGAAGCACACAGAATCCGTCCAAGGACGCAGGGTTCTTGTCCCAAACTGACAGAAGGTGAAGCTGCAGAGGTCTCAAGTGGAACTGGGCAAAGGGCACCGCCTCGAAGCTCGCCACCATCAGGCCCACCAACTGCATTCCCTGCCGGATGGAGAACTGTGGGTTCGAGAACAGGAACCTCGCCTGCACTGTCAGAGCCTCCACCTTCTGTTGAGGAAGGAATATCCTTGACTGAACCGTATCCAGAATCTTTCCCAGGAACGGAGTCACCGAGGAGGGGGACAGGGATGACTTGGGGTAATTGATCACCCAGCCGAAGGACTCCAGGGTGGACACTACCAGCCGAGTGTCCAACTCTGCCTGTCGCAGAGACCGAGAGGTGATGAGAATATCGTCCAGGTAGGGCAGCACGCGTATGCCCTTTAGCCTTATCAGGGACATCACCCCTGCCAGCACCTTGGCGAACACCCTGGGAGCCGACGTTAGGCCGAATGGCAGGGCCACAAATTGATAATGCTGATCTTTTAGTGCAAATCTGAGAAACCTTTGGTGTCCCGGAAACACCGGGACGTGCAAGTAAGCATCCTTGATGTCTACGGACGTCATGAAGTCCCCTGGGCGCAGTGAGCCAATGGCCGAGCGCAGAGTTTCCATGCGAAAGTGCTTGCTTTTGACAAATTTGTTGAGGATTTTTAAATCCAGAATGGGCCTGACTGACCCATCCTTCTTGGGTACTGTGAAAAGGTTTGAGTAGAACCCCGTGCCCCTGTCTCCAGGGGGGTCTTTGCAAATGACCCCTAGGTCCATGAGACCCTGTACGGCCAGCAACAAGACCTGAGCTGAGGCAGGGTCTTGAGGGATTCGAGACCCAATGAACCTGGTGGGGGGCCGTACAGCAAATTCTATCTTGTAGCCGGAGGACACTACCTCCTGAATCCACCGGTCTGAGACGTGGCGCTGCCAGACGTGCTCGAAGTGCTGTAGACGTCCCCCCACCCTGACGGGTGAGGGCGCCCCCTCATGCCTGGGGGGCCTTGGGAGGGGCTTTGGGCTTGGTTCCCCAGGAGGAACCTCAACGCCATCCTCTGTTCCTGGGCCAGGAATCAGCTCGGGCCCCTGCGAAGGACGCCCCTCTACCCTGCTTGGCCCCACAATAGGGGGTTGATAGGGAGCCTTGGCCACGAAAAGGCCGAATCTGTCGCCTGCCCTGGGGTAACTTGCCTCCCTTGGCAAAGAGGTCTAATCGATCCCCAAACAAGCGCAGCCCTTTAAATGGCAGCTGTGAGGGCTTTCTTGGCGGCATTGTCTGCGGCCCACTGGCGCAACCAGACCGCGCGGCGTATAGCAACCACCAGGGCAGATGACCTGGCACACATCTTAATGGCATCGTCCAATGCAGACAGGATAAAGTTCACAAACGCATCACAGCTGGACAGAGCGTTGACAGTATCAGGAGGCAACTCATCTGTGCCGTCGAGAGCACTCCTAACCACGGCCCTGAGCGCTACCGCCGTAATGGATAAGGCACAAACCGGGCGCAGGGTCGCTCCTCCAAATGCAAAGGCATGACATGCCAGTTGGTCAACACGCCGGTCCTCAGAGTCCCGTAGCGTAGTAGTGTCAGGGGAGTGCATAATAGAGGTGTTGGACAACCCAAGAATAGGAGCATCGACCTCGGGCGGCGATGACCAGCACTTAACCAAGTCAGCAGGGAAGGGATATTTCCTATCCACGCTCTTAGGAACCCCGTGAAGTCTGCTGGGATGTTCCCATTCTTTAAGCACGAGGCTATTGAAATGGGTCTGCTCGGGGAATTCCAAGCAAGCTTTAGCAGTATGGAAAAGATCACCCCTTCGGCGGGGAGCCGCAGCAGGGGGAGAGAGGGACAGAACCTCAAAGATCTGAACCAGCAGTCTATCGACATCATCCGAGGACCAGTGCTCAGAGCCAGACTCTTCCTGACCCCTGGACTCATCGTCATATGACCCTGAGTCAGAGAACAGTTCCCCTTCGTCCGAGGGGATATGGGCATAGGAATGCAACAAATCATCAGGTTCTACAGGGAACAGGGTCGATTCAGGGTTCAAGTGCCGCCTCTTGGTGGTGGCTTTACGCGCTAGGGAATTAGCAAGCAAGTTTTCAACACTAGCCAGCCTCGTGGCCAGATCAGGATGAGAATCCCCACTGGTATTGGGGGTTAGACTCAGGCTTGGGGGAGTAGGTGAAGTGCAGCGGGGTGCAGGCCCTGCCTCAGAGGAGACGGGAAGCACCGATAGCGCCTGCTGCGAACAAGGAACACAGACCTGTGCATTGTCACCACTGCTAGGTAAGACCCCACAAGCTACACACAGACGGGCTTGTCCCGAAGGAACCCCGTTCACAATATCCTGAGATGCCTCCATATGGTGATTTAATCGGCACAATTTGCCAGTAGGGATTGACGCTGTAAGCTACCCTGGATGCCCCAATAACCCGCTGGGAAGTGGGAGTAAGTTTATATGGTCGCGACCGGGAGCTATGCTGGGCTGGGAGAAGCCACTTGAATCTGCGGTCTGAAAGACATAAGGGGAAACGGGATGTCAGAGCCATGCGCAAAGGGGATGAGAGTAAAGAAGGTCGCCCGCGAGGGCACTTACATACAGAGAGGAGGGAAAAATCTTCACCACGCGCGCGGGAGAAGAAAATGGCGCCGAAGAACCTCAGGGGGCGGGCCTGAGCCGATCGTGACGCATAGCGCGCCAAGCCAAAACCACGCCCCTCTCCAATGAGCACGAAGCTCGTAAGGCAACCAGCCAATGGTGGTACAGACAGGAGAAGTAAAAAGGCAGACGGCCTATTAAAAATGGCGCTCGGAGCCGTGGCAGTTACAGCCGAGATCTGTACTCGGGCTCTCCTGCGGCTCCCCGTCGGGGAAGAATCCCGGTCTGTAACGGTGACACTGTTATTAAAACAGGCGCTCAAGCCGGCGCAACCTATGAAGAGCCGATAAGGCTAAGAAGGGAAGGAGGAGACGCCAGGGCGTCCGCGAGCCGCCGCCGTACTTGCGGCAGAAGGCAGAATACTAGTAGTGCTTAACCAGTAAGGTAAGAGCGCGGCTCTGACCCCCGATCCCAGTGAAAACAGTTAAGCCATAAGCGTGTAGGTATACACTAAGACCGCTATACACACAACCCCCCCCCTTTCTTTTCCCCCTGACTAAGGAGGGGCATCCCCTGAAGGCTCACCATCAGCCTTAACCGCCTACCCTATGGTGGGGCACTGCGGTGGAGCATTGCTCCGTAAGCACACATGGTGCTACCTACCTTCACCCGACCAGCGCAGCCCAGGCTGGGAGGCACATCTTGTTGAAGAGGACGGGTGGGAATAGTCTCACAGGGCCGCAGGCTGCAATAGCCCCGCTCACCTGCGAGAGAGTGATACTTCATGTCTTCACAGTCAGCACTGCAGAGAAATCTGGGGATTTGTGGGAGGTCCCTGGGTATATGAAGGGCCGGGAGGAGCCTGGTTTTGCATGTCTGCAGTGAACAGCGCCATCTGGCGGAGGATTACCCATGTGTAAGTATTATACATGGAGCAGGACTTGCTGTATGCTTAGAATATGATAAATTGCTTAACTAAATGATAAAATGATAAATACCAACCAGCAGAGTCTAGAGAGCCAGAGATGCTGTGTGGAATGGTTGGAGTATAGACTGTGCTCTGGCTTTGTACAGACTGTATGGATTTCTTATCTTCTCCCTCTGCGGCTTCTTTTACTTCATAAGTAGCTGCACTAGAACGTGCAAATCTCGAGAATAACATTCCTCCCAGACCTTTTCCAATACTGGCAGCACCTGAAAACAAGAACAAATAAAAACAAATAGGAGGAGGAAAAAAGAATGAGAAACCGCGAAAGCAAAATAAAAAGTTAAAGTGGACTAAAACCCAGGATTTTGACTATCCTGGGTTTTGGTCCTTTCCCCTGGGGCTCCCCAATCAGGGGCGCCCCGCTGTGTGAAACCCCTCAGATCGCCTAAGGCAACTCACCTCTTCCCGGTCGTACAGCGCATGCTCGGCTGCTCATCCAGTCAGCACAATCGGAGCCGTTGATGTCACGTCGTCTAAGGCTAGGTCTAAGGGCAGCGACTCTGAGCGAGCTGACGGCCGCATCCTCTGCTATCCTCTAACAGGGAGCATGCCCTGGCCGGTCATTCACAAATTCCTGGAGCGGGCACACGTCCTGCTGCAGGGATGCGGCTCGTGCATGCACAGTTAGACCGAAGGAGGAGAAGTAGAAGTGATGGACAAAAAATGAGAGGGAAAGAAACAGTGAAAAGAAAAAACAAGGAAAAACAGCAAAAAGTGTAATAGAGAAACAAGGGAGAAAGAAGAAGAGAAAACATCAATGAAGGAGGGAGAAAGAAAGATAAAGAGCATAGGGAAAAGAAAAAGAGAAAAAGAATGAGAAAGTGCGAGAGAGAGAGAGCGAGAGAGAGAGAGCGAGAGAGAGAGAAAAGGCAGCAAACAGACAGATCGAGAGAGAAAAAGAAAAAATACAATTCTGTGATTACTCACCTGTAGAATTGGTATTATATGTATACAGCACGTCCTGTTCCAGAATATTCCTTACTCCTGGGTAATACATCCACAAGATGGCGCTGGACTGCAGAAAACAGCTTGTGGCTCCTCCCGGCCCTATATAAGTCAGGGACAGCCCACAAAATCCCCAGTATTGACAAGCAGTTAACAAGAAGCCGGGAGGACAATAATAACAAGAACTCACAATGAACAATCACCATACAGAGGTCACTAAGAATAATGATAACAAGGGTGGGGTGGAATAGGACGTGCTGTATACATACAATACCAATTCTACAGGTGAGTAATCACAGAATTGTATTATTCTAAATATACAGCACGTCCTGTTCCAGAATATTCCTTACTCCTGGGACATCCAATAGTGTCCGTAAGGTAGGGTGGGATCCCCAAAAAGTAACAGCGGGCAGTTTAAACCACTGCCGCCTGCAGAACTTTGCGGCCAAAAGCAGCGTCAGTTGAGGCCCTAACAATACAATTCTGTGATTACTCACCTGTAGAATTGGTATTATGAGTATACAGTACATCCTGCTCCAAATCTAATACTTACAGTTGGGATATACTCCGCCAGATGGCGCTGGACTGCAGAGACATCGAAAGTAGGCTCCTCCCGGCCCCTCAAATACCCAGGGACCTCCCACAAATCCCCAGCATTGAAAAGCAGTTAAGGAGAAGCCGGGAGAATTAACAATCCAAACTATCAACTATAACAATGATAACAATCACCATACAGGGGATCCAAGAAAATGCAAACCAAGGGTGGGTTGGAGCAGGACGTACTGTATACTCATAATACCAATTCTACAGGTACAGTGAGTAATCACAGAATTGTATTATTCTTAGTATACAGTACGTCCTGCTCCAAATCTAATACTTACAGTCGGGACATCCGATAGCAGTGTCCATAAAGTAGGGTGGGATCCCCAAGAAAAATCAGCAGCAGGCAGTTTAAACCACTGCCGCCTGCAGAACCTTGCGGCCAAAAGCAGCATAAGCTGAGGCCCTAACATCAACCTTGTAAAACTTTGAAAAGGTATGAACAGAAGACCAAGTAGCGGCCTTGCAAACTTGTTCAACAGAAGCCTGGTGCTGAAAAGCCCAAGAGGCACCAATAGCACGAGTGGAATGAGCAGTAAGGCAGAAGGGAGTATTCTTCCCCTTAGCAGAGTAGGCCTGAATCACAGCCTGACGAATCCACTTGCCGATAGTAGACTTGGCAGGAGCCAAACCCTTCCTAGTACCAGAAGGGACCACAAAAAGAGCATCAGTTTTCCTGAAAGGTGCAGTAGCCACCAGATAGTACTTCAGACACCTAACCACATCCAAAGAGTGCAAAACTCTCTCCTTAGCATTTCTAGGATTAGGGCACAAAGAAGGAAGAACAATATCCTGATTCAAATGAAAGGCAGACACTACCTTAGGCAAAAAGTCAGGTTTGAAATGAAACACCACCTTGTCCTGGTGCCTCTCATAGTAGGGGGGCTGAATGAACAGCACCGCCAACTCAGACACACGCCTGACAGAAGTGATAGTCACCAGAAACACAACCTTGAGTGTAAGAATGGCCAAGACAGCATCCTGCACAGGTTCAAAGGGAGCACCCTGCAAGGCTGACAGAACCAAGTTCAAATCCCAAACAGGCACCATAGGTTTACATGGGGGACGCACATGAGGGACCCCCTTGAAAAAAGTCCTGATCAGAGGGTGCTGATCAAAGGACTTCTGGAAAAAAATAGCCAGGGCAGAAATCTGACCCTTCAGAGTACTGAGTTGGAGCCCCATCTCCAACCCATGCTGCAGGAACTCCAGAATCCTGGGAATAGAAAACACACGACAGGGAAGAAACCTAGACTCACACCAGTCAATGTAGGCACGCCAAACCCTGTAATAAATGGAAGAGGAAGACTTCTTCCTAGCTTTAATCAAAGTATCCACAACTGAGGAAGACAGCCCCTTCTCCATCAAGATGGAGGTTTCAGCAGCCAAGCTGTCAAAGCCAGAATTTGTAAAGTGCGCAGAACCCTGCCCAGCAGGGGAATTGGGGGGGGGGGAAGACATACAGGAACTGAAAGTCCTTCCATGACATTGCTAGCGCATCTGAGGTCAGGGCCAGAGGATCCCTGGACAGAGAGACAAAAGCTGGAAGCTTGTGATTGTGACGGGACGCAAACAGATCCACATCTGGTTGGCCCCAACGGTGACACAAAGATTGGTCCCTATGCAGCAGGGTGTTTCATTCTACCTGGCGAGAGGTCCCCCTGCTCAGAGAGTCCGCCAGGTGATTTTCCACCCCCGGGATGTACACAGTTGAAATGCAGGGGACATTGGCCTCCACCCAAATCAGGATCAGAGACGCTTCCTGGAGGGCCCCCTTGCTCCGGGTCCCTCCCTGATGATTCATGTAGGCAACTGCCGTCTGGTTGTCCGAGCGCACCTGAACAGGCAGGCCCCGAAGGTGAGTAGTCAAGCAAGCCAGAACTAACCTGATCGCTCGCAGCTCCAAGACATTGATAGGTGTGTGGGCCTCCTGAGGGCCCCACCTCCCCTGGAACCGCAGGGACTTCCAGAAACCCCCCCAACCTGACAGACTGGCATCCGTGGTGACCATCTCCCAGGAAGGGGCAAGAAAGGATCTGCCCCCCAACAGGTTCCTTGAGTCCATCCACCACAAGAGGGACCTCCTGACCAGGGGGGAGAGCACACAGACCCTGTCCAGGGACGCTGGGTCCTTGTCCCATACAGACAATAGGTGAAGTGAACCACCTGAGGAATCCGGGATCTGATGAATCTTGGAGGGGGATCGGCAGCAAACTCCAACTTGTAACCGGAGGACACTACCTCCTGAATCAACCGGTCTGAGACATGAAAGTGGACCAACACCCAGGATTTTGACTATCCTGGGTCTTGGTCCACTTCGGTGGGGCACCCCCGATCGGGGTGCCCCGCTGTGTGAAACCCCCCCGATCACCCTAAAAACTCACCTCTCCCCGCTCCCAGTGCCGACGGACAAGCGATTTGACAGCCGCCTGTCCGTGGCTCCTCGGCCGCCGCCTCCCGCGCGTCCCTCTTGACGCGCACGCGCCGGCCATTCAGACGGCCGGCGCGGGGGGCGCGCACGCCTAGAGGGGCGCGAGGGAGGCGGCGGCGGCCGGCCGCCGCCGAACCTAAGGTAAGGGGGTTTGGGGGTTTTGGGGGGGTTTCACCCCGCGGGACATCCCGATCTCGGATGTCCCGCGGGGAGGGAGGTGATCGGCGGGGAGGGAGGAGCAAGGACGTCCACGTCCTCTGCCTCTACCCCAGAAATCTCCCCGGGCCCCAGGGAAACACACCCCCCCTTCCCTGTCTTGCACTGCGGTAAGGGGAGGAGAAGGAACCCTGACCCCGAAAGGACCGAGGTTGCCGCCTGCGCTGGGGTAACCTGCCTCCCTTAGCAAAATGGTCCAGGCGGTCTCCAAACAGACGCACTCCTTTAAAGGGAAAACCAGTGAGGGCCTTCTTGGCAGCGTTGTCAAACCGAGCGGCGTATAGCCACCACGAGGGCAGAGGTTCTGGCACACATTCTGATGGTGTCATCCAATGCTGATAGGACAAAATTTACAAAAACATCACAACTGGAGAGTGCATTAAACACCTCACAAGGCAAATCATCAGGGGCACTGTTGAGCATATTTCTGATAAGGGTTCGAATGGCCACAGCAGTAATGGCAGAGGCACAGACCGGGCGCAGCGCCGTCCCCGCACATGCAAAGGCGTGGGATGCCAGCTGATCAATACGCCGGTCTTCAGCATCCCGCAGGGTAGTAGAATCAGGGGAATGCATGACAGAGGTGTTAGATAGCCCTAGGATCGGGGTATCCACCTTGGGGGGGGGGGGGGGGGGGGGGGGGATGACCAACATTTAACCACCTCAGCAGGAAAGGGATACTTCCTATCCCAACTCTTTGGAACCCCGGGAAGTTTACTGGGGCGCTCCCATTCCTTGAGCACAAGGTTATGGAAATGTGCCTGCTCTGGAAATTCCAAACGTGATCTTGCTGTATGGAAAAGCTCCCCTCTTTGCCTGGGAGCCTCAACAGGGAGAGAGATAGACAGAACCTCAAAAATCTGGGACAATAATCTGTCAGTGTCATCCGGGGCCCAGGGTTCAGAGCCAGAAACGTCATGACCCCTTGGTCTCTCATCAGATGAGCCTGAATCAGAAAAGAGCTCCCCTTCGGGGTATAGCCACACAGATTCATAAACTCCTCAGTTCCCATAGGGAAAACAGTGACATTAGGCGTCAAGTGCCGCTTCTTAGCAGGGGCCTTACGTGCTAAAGACTTCTCAATAATCTGTTCAAGTCTAGAAGACACATCAGGCTGAGAATCCCCACTAGTATGCAACTCAGTAAGAGTGAGATTTAAGCTTGGGGGAGTAGGTGAAGTGAAATGAGGTGCAGCCACTAGCAGGCCAGATTGCAATGCAAGCACCTGCTCAGCACAGGGAACACAGACCCGCGCCTTGTCAGCGTCAGCATGAGGCTGCCCACACGCTACACACAGCCGGTCTTGTCCCGAAGGGACTCCGGTAACATTATCCTGGGATGCCTCCATATGGTGATTATAGCGGCGCTATACGCCGATAGGGAATAATGCTATATAGCAACCCTGGATGCCCCAATAACCCGCTAGGGACGTGGGAGTATAATTTTTACAAGGCCTACAAGTAATATACTAAAAACAGGGCTGGGAGAAGCCAAGAAGGGTTCGTCCCGCCTGAAAGACATAAGCAGACAAGACCTTAAGTACATCGTAACAAAAGTGAAGCAGATAAAGTCGCCTGCAAGGGCACTTACGGACCGCGGTAGGTAGGAGTCCGTCGTGCATAGGCCAACCAAGTCCGAAAAGATGGCGTCGGTATACCTCGAGTGGCGGGCCAGCAATAGCGATGACGCGGAACGCGCCAAAGACGGGCCCCGCCCCCCCGAAGAGCGCGAAGCCAGAAGGCCAACAGCCAATGATGGCGCACCGGCGCCGGAGGTAATGCTGCCGCCAAGCAATAAAGACAAGTCAGCACGGCGGCTGACACAAGAATAAAGACATGTGAAAAGTGAAAGCAAAGACTGCATAACATACATATCTATACACATACACCCCCCCCCCCCTTTTCCCCCGAAGACTACAAGGAGGATGAGGGAGGACGGCAGCCACTTAAATAGGGCCCACTGATAGGCAGGGGCAATAGTGCGGGAGGGGCATCCCATAGAGGCTCACCATAAGCCTGAACCGCCTACCCTTTGGTGGGGGATTGCGGTGGAGCAGTGCTCCTAAGCACCAACGGCGGTGCCGCCTACCTTCACCCGACCAGCGCAGTCAAGGCTGGGAGGCATATTACTAGTGGAACGGGTGGGAATAGTCCTACAGGGCCGCAGGTTAATAACCCTGCTCACCTGCGAGTAGAGAGAGAGCCCCGAGAGGCTCTCTCCCCTTTCATCCTCGATGGTGGCCGCCATCTTGCCGCTAAGCCCCGCCCCCTTGGGCGGCCCCGAACGATCACCGGCTTCAGCCTTGTCAGCTTCTCAGATGCTGGTGATCGGCGCCCTGGAAGGAGGTGACAGGAGATCCTCTGATCTCCTGCCTCCTCCTTCTCTGGATGCCGATCACCGGCATCTGTCAGCAGAGCGGCGAGGGACAAGAGCTTGCAATCGGAGGTAAGTACAGTAAAAAATTTTTTTTTTTTTTTTTAATAAAATACTTTTTATTAATGTGTGGTGTTTTTTTTAAACATTTTAACCCCTTGTGAACTGGTAAGGGGTCCATGAGACCCCTTATACCAGTTCACAAGGCTGGGGGGGGTGGCAAGTCACTTGCCCTAGCGGGTGACTTGCCATTAACCCCCGGCACCCCCATTACCTGCCTCCCCAAAGCCCGGGGGGGGGGGGGCAGAAGAGCCCGGGCCCACATAGGCTATGTGGGCTCGTAGGCTGCAGGGTGGGGGGGGCACAAAAGCTGGCCCCCCCACTCTGTGCCTACAAGCCCCCATAGCTGGTCCCGGGCTGGTTACTTTGGGTAAGGGGGACCCCACGTCATTTTTTGGGGATTTTTAAGGGTTTTTAACCCTTAAAAATCCCAAAAAAAAATGGGGTCCGCCTCCCTGGGAGGGGGGACCCTATGTCATTTTTTTTTTAATTAACCCTTTGTGTTCTGTAATCCAGCAGCTATAAAAGGCTTCCAGCAGGTGAGCAGAAGCCAGTGATCGCCGAGGGACACAGTGCTCCAGGATGGATGGGAGGTAAGTATCAAAAAAAAAAAAAAAATAAATAAAATAATTTTTTCTTTTTGTGTGTGTGTGGTTTTTTTTACATTTAACCCATTGTGAACTGGTAAGGGGTCCATGACCCCTATACCAGTTCACAAGGCTGGGGGAGGTGGCAAGTCACCTGTGACTAGCGGGTGACTTGCCATTAACCCCTGGCACCCCCATTACCTGCCTCCCCAAAGCCCAGGGGGGGGCAGAAGAGCCCGGGCCCACGGGCTATGCGGGCTTGTAGCCTGCAGGGCCAGGGGCTACAAAAGCTGGCCCCTGTGCCCTGTTTCCACAAGCCCTTCATAGCTGGTCCCGGGCTGGTTACTTTGGGTAAGGGGGACCCCATGTCAATTTTTTGGGGGGATTTTTAAGGGTTTTTAACCCTTAAAAATCCCCCCCCCAGGGAGGGGGGACCCTATGTCATTTTTTTTTCTCGATTTAACCCTTTGTAGTGTGGATGGTAGTTGTATTTTATTTGTAAATGTTATAGATTACTTGTTTCAGTTAGGGGGGTCTCCTGGGCAGGAACAGGGGGCTACCGATAAATATGTGGTACCGTTCTAATCGGTAGAAATGGGGCTTTCACATGCAATATGCTTTTCCTTAATAAAATACATTTTTTATTTAAAATAAAGGAGGCAATTTTCTAAAAATGTTTTTATTTATTTATTTATTTTTTTACTTAATAATATTGTTAAAAACAAAATAAAATTTACAAACAAGACATTTCATGTTAAAGCCTAAACTCTGCTGCAAAAAAATATAAATATAATTTTCCTGAAAATTACAGCAAAAATGGCGCAAAACATGGAGCAAAATGGGGAAAAATGACCTGTCAACAGAGGGTGACAAAATCTCAAGTAGGCTGGCAATTAAAAGGGTTAATAGTACCTCTGCATGTTGGGTATTGTTCTGTTCGGGAGACCTTGCGCTTTCAGACTTAGCTTGTTTTTTCTGGTTTGCATATTTATATTTTAGGAAAAGGTGTTTTTTATTCAGCTTTTTTATACATTTTTTAGGGAAACCCTGCGCAACCAAAGAATTCTTTGAGGAATTAATTCCAGAAAGATGAGCCCACTACAACAAGCTGGGTACGCTTAGAAAGCTTAACATGTGTACTTTCAGGGAATATATGGTTTATGGGGGATATTCCAAATGTAAAGGGTTGTTTTGGTTGAAAAATCGCAAGGTGCGCATTGTCTGCAGAACTGCAATTTTCAAGTAAAATTACCGTTACGCACATGCTTTACTTTGGGGTGTTTGGCAAATCTTCCCTTGACAGAACCTATGCATGTTGGGTGTTGTTCTGTTCGGGGAATGTTGCTTTTTCAGATTAAACTTGTTTTTTCTTGTTTGTATATAGTTTTTTTTAGGAAAATGTGGCTTTGATTCTGCTTTTTTATCCTTTTTTTGGGGAAGCTCTTTGCAACCAAAGAATACATTGAGGAATTACTTCCAGAAAACTATGGGCACATCAACAAGCCTGGTACACCTAGAAAGCTTGAGGTGTGTACTTCCAGAGAATATATAGTTTGTTGGGGGTATTTCAAATGTAAAGGGTTGTTTTCTGGTAAAACTGCAAGGTGCGCATATTGCATAGCATAGTTGTATTTTTTCTGAAAATCCCCTAAAGCGCTATTTCAGTTTGGGGGAGTCTCCTGGGCAGGACAGGGTGTCTACCAATACATATGTGGTATCGCTGTAACCGGGAGAAATTGGGATTTCACACGCAATAACATTTTATTGACAAACTTACATTTTTTATTACAAAAAAACACTACAAATTGTAAAAAAATAATTTTTTAAATTTTTTTTCCACATATTTCACCCAAAAATATTGAGAATACACCTAAAAAATACAAACAAGACATTTCATGTTAAAGCCCATACTCTGCTGAAAAAAAACAATATATCATTTTCCTGGGAAATCCCTGGAAATCCTTTCAAAAATGACAGTTGAACATGTGTAGCGCAAAATAGTGAAACATGGTCTGGCAACAGGGAGTGGGAAATGCTGCAGGTAGGCTGGCACTTAAAGGGTTAACTGCACAGAATAGCCTGGCAAAACCCATGAGGCAGTGGGGGCATCCCAAAAAGGCTCACCATTAGCCTAAACCGCCTACCCTGTTAGAGCAGGGACTGCGGTCCTCAGCACCATTGGTGCTTGCTAACCTACCTTCACCAGAACCTTAACAGCCGAGGCTGTGAGGCAGTAAATGAGACGGAACCGGTGGAAATAGTCTTGCAGGGCCGCAGGCATATAAGCCCCGCTTACCTGTGCCACAGAGAGCTATCTTCTATCTTCGCAGTCCAGACTGCAGAAAGAACTGGGGATTTTGTGGTTTGTCCCTGACTTATATAAGGCCGGGAGGAGCCACAATCCGTTTTCTGCAATCCAGCGCCATCTTGTGTATGTATTACCCAGGAGTAAGGAATATTCTGGAACAGGATGTGCTGTATACTTAGAATAACAATAATACAAAGAGGGAAAGATAGGGCATGAGAAAGTGAAAAGAGCAAAAGGAGATGAGCGTGCGTGCTGGAGTGTTAGAAGACCTGGTCTGCCATCTAGTGGCTAAAACAGGATTTGCGTCATCAAATGTACATAATATATGCAGCATTTCAGTAACAGGCACCATCGCAGGTTTCTCGCAAATTCCACAGATGAATCAAACAAAGGGAGGGCAGACCATAAGACCTCCACATAAAGTTAAAGCACACAGCAATGAAGGAACTCAATAGAGGCAGTAGCGAGCCAGGGTCGGTGTCAACACTGGGCATACTTGGCCAAATGCCGGGGTCCCTGCCCACTCTGGGGGTCCACTCAGACTGGCTCACAAGGGGATTCTGGGGTGGGCCCCACTCATCGGACTAATGAACTTGATGTTCCATGTACTGACCTACTCAGGACCAGAGCAGTGAGCTGCGTTTCCTGGTTCCGTCCAGTGGGTGGATGTAGCCTGTGTACAGAGCTTCCATTATTCTCAATAGGGGCTCTTGTACACAGGCCAGGCCTGTGACCCAGAACCCAAAACTAATAAGCAGTGTAATGAAAACACAGAAGAGAGGGCCCACTAGTCATACTGGTGCCGTTTTCTCAGCACTTTTAATCTGTTCTACGCAGGTAAATTGGCTGCCGAGAGAGGTCTGTCAACTTATTGCTGAAGCATCTAGAACAGCGATACTCAACTGGCGGACCGGGGTCCGAATGCAGACCTCGGCAGCAGATTTATGGACCCCTGCCCTGAGAGCCCTGCACTCAGTTGCTTCTGTGCTGCCGTGCCCAGAGCTGCCCCCCTTTACTTGATCGGTGATGTAGTGCTTAGTCTCCCTGCCAGTGTCATGACCTAGCACTGCAACATGAAGTACTACATGGACAGAAAGTGGTATTGCAAGGTAGACACAAACTTCGTTTCTCGGTCTCTTAGCCCCATCCAATCCTTTACCGCTGCCCCAGCTCAGCCCCATCCATCCCGGCCACGTTTCTGCCCCATCCATCTCTGCCCCCCCAGGTCAGCCCCATCCATTCCTACCCCCCCCCCCCAGCTCTGCCCCATCCATCCCAGCCTTTTTAGTTTTGCCTGTGGAATCTATAGCTCCCCCTCCAGTCGGTGGAATTCTAACTATCCACGGCCCTCCACGACCCCCCCCCCCATCCCGGACTTTCACCTCTTTTAATGCCTTTTTTTGTTATTTTAAAATGGTCCAAACTTTTTTGGTCTGTATTTGGATGCCCCTGTATGTGAAACCCCTGAGATCAGCTGTTTACTTACTTTTGTGCCAAGGGATTGAATCCTGACAGGAGTATACAGGTGACCAGCGGGGTTTCACATAGCAGGGCATCCTAAATCGCCATGCCCTAGGAGCCAGATGAGGCAAGTTCTGGTCTGCTTTAAAAGAAAAGTCAACTTTAGTGACTGGGATCAGCCATTTACTTACCTCAATCCATACACTCACTGCACATGTGCTGGCTCTCGTCCTATCAGAATTCACCATTGTGCATAATTACACCTTGGCAATAAATGAAACCAATTACCATGAGCCTTCTGCTAGGCGTTCCTTTCTGCTTCGCCACAGATCAGGCATGGCCCGTAGAATACTATCCCCACCTACACAACCACCACTCCCCCACCGCAGATTGGGCTTCCTGCAGTCTCATTAACTGAAGCCAGCAGCTGCGCTTCCTTGTTCCAGCTGGTGGGTGTGGCCTATATACAAATGCTCCTATTGAAAACTATGGGCGTTTGTGTACACCAAGATTCATTGTGTGTGGAGGCAGCGGACCTTCACTTTAAATCTCCTTCACAGCAGCATGGGTACAAGAAAAAACCCTTGGAGCTACATTTTAAATAGGTACTCCAGACCTCAGACAATCCCAGCAACTGATTTCCAGGGGACTTACCCAGTATGCTTGCTTTGCCTATATTGGTGATGGACTCGCCATAGTGGCGGCGAGGCAGGACCGGTGACGTGCACGGGCTCGGGATGCTTTCGGTATCGGACGCTGAGGTAGTATCTTTGGACGGGTTGATGAGAACCGGTCTCATCTGCCTGTACGGGGCAGGGTTGGTGGTGTTGGACGAGTGAATCTGGACCGGCGAAATATTGCTGTAGTGCTTCAGGATTAATGGCTCCAGTCTGTAGGCCTGAGGAGACAAACACAGAAAATGGAGCTGGGCCCAGGCCAGGGATGGACAGAGAGCGAATGAGGCTGAGAGCTAGACATCCAAACTGAGGGACAGATGGGCAAGTACTGTAGATACCAATGCTATCCACCTACCCGCTTACCATCAATCTGACCTCCATTGTGACATTTACCCTCTGTTTCTTGGGAGAAGAGGGTCATCACTTAACAAGTGGGAAATGAGGAGAGATAACTACTATAGGATTGCAGACCCTAATCCTGCCTCACTTAACCAAACATAACATATAAAAGAAGACATTTAATCAAAAACAACTGAAGGCCTGATTTACCCCCCCCCTTTACTTAGCATCCCAATATCACCCTGAAATATTCAGTGGCACTTTCACCATTCCGCCAGCAACTTCAAAACATTGTCCACCCAAAAGCAAAGAATCATGTGCGTGTAGGAGACATATAGGCAGTAACGATTTGCTTTCATTTCACTGTACATTTATCCAGTCTATCGTCTTGTACAGTGAACGCCCCCTCACACTGTCCCTAAGTCTGTCTCCTGTGTCACCTCCTCCAGGCCCACTCTCCCCCCCCCCCCCCCATAGTGTCCTCTGGCTGTAACTGCACCGGGCACAGCCACCTGGCTTGCGCACAGCACCCCCCCACCCCTCCTATTCAAATGAACGGACAGGAGGGGCCACGGATGGGGGCGCCTCTATGTAGTACATGCCAGATGGCTGCACCTGGCGCCTGGAGTCCTCACTGGATTTGGGGGTAGGGTAAGCACTTTATACCTTACCTCCTCGGGATCCCACACCAGTCACAGCTATCTAGCTTGTACTACAGAGCATCTGGCCCACTCTGTGCGTGGCCCCTACCACCTGGGAGTACACGCATGCATGTCTGCCATCTGGAAGTGTGCATGCATATCTGTGGGTGCGCGCATGTGTACATGGGAGCTCCACGGGCTATGTCCATATACTTCAGAAGAAAAATCCCTGTTAGACTTATCGGTAATGTTATTTCTACAAGTCCTTCAAGATGGACAAAGGCTCCTCCCACTAAAAAGGAAACAAAAACTGGAACAGGTTTAAAAGCCCCACCCCTTCCCCCTAGTCCTCAGTATTTGGCAAGGTAAAATCTAAAATAGGAACAAAGAAAACATTTTAAAGGGGGGTGTAATGGCCATCCTGAAGGACTCGTATAAATACCGTTACCGGTAAGTCTAACAGCGATTTACTCCCATCGTCCATCAGGACGGCCACAGAGAGGATAATCAAGACATTAAGATTCTAAGGGTGGAATACCGCCTGTAGTTCAATTGTCTGATAAAAGGTTTCAACGGCAATGCTTATGTGGGGCGTAGACCTAGAAGTAGCACAGCAAAATTCTATGAAAGCTTCTGATCTTTCATCCCAGGAAGTAGAGACTGCTATGGAATGAGTTGAAATATATGGAGCGGAAACATCCATACAAGTGTAGGCCCAGGATCTGGCACGTATATTCCAAAGCTATAGTGGCTTTACAAGTAGATGGTCGCCAATTCCTCTCTCAATAGGAAACAAACCTGTGAAGAAAACTTAGAGTGTGTTCTAATAAAAGGGAAACAAACTACAGGATAACTACGATAACAATGTTTAAGGCAGAAAAAGGGGATCTGGACTTAAGAAAAACTTAATTCGAACAGTAGGGATCCAGGAACAGCACTGTAATCACCAAATATACTAATGATGAGGTGACCCTCAACCAGAAACTAAATTCAAATGTTAACAGTAACGCCAATATAGAATTTCTATTTGTAGTAGTCTTCCTGTTGATTGGAAAAGTGTAGGCCAGATTCTGAAAGGCTACTGATGTGGTACCTCCCTGGTGATTCAGATATGTCACTTAACGATTTTGTAATCTAAGTGGCTCAGTGAGTAAGCAACTGCTCTTTGTAGTTAGATGATTCGATAGTTCTGCCGAACTATGCCCCCTGGATGTGGTGGGACTGAGATGTGCTCCCACGCCAAGCACTGGAATCCATTGCAATAACTGGGAACTCTTGTCTCCAATGACTGCCTTGGAGTACTAGAGATTCCAACCACCAGGCTTACCCTGACCACTTGGGAAAGCAGTGATCCCATGTCTGTAGCAAAAAAAGTCTTGTAACTGCCAGTAGTGAAATTACAGCCAGGTAATTGCCGGGATGTTGCAGGTCATAGACCCAGGACCAGGGATGCAACTATAGGGGATACAGAGCCTGCAGCTGCACTCGGACCCATAAGGTCAGGGGGCTCCAGGTTTCTCTGCTTTATTTTTTGCGACAGGAAAAATACAATTCTGTGATTACTCACCTGTAGAATTGATTTTATGAGTATACAGTACGTCCTGCTCCAGATTAGATTACTTACACTTGGGTATTACTCCGCCAGATGGCGCTGGACTGCAGGGACAGCGAAATTGGCTCCTCCCGGCCCCTCAAATACCCAGGGACCTCCCACAAATCCCCAGCATTGAAAAGCAGTTAACGAGAAGCTGGGAGAATTAAACAGAACCAAACTGGTAACTATAACAAAGATAATCACCATACAGGGTATCCAGGATAGTGCAAAACCAAGGGTGGGGTGGAGCAGGACGTACTGTATACTCATAATATCAATTCTACAGGTGAGTAATCACAGAATTGTATTATTCTTAGTATACAGTACGTCCTGCTCCAGATTAGATTACTTACACTTGGGACGTCCAATAGCAGCAGGGCTGTGGAGTCGGTAGATAAATGTTCCGAGTTTTTTGTACTTCCGACTCCTCTGTATAAATATGTGAATGTATTTTATACATTCCTTGAAGGAAAGAAAGGCAACATACATGTAATTACTTCTAACAGAGAGAGGTAGTTGGGCACAAGCTGCCTTCTCCTTTCTGTGTGCTGATCTTCTGCTGAAGATAGGGCAGTGGGAGTATCCAGAAAGGGGCCTTTATTATAAAACATGATTTCCCTAGTAGAATCCCATAGTCATGTTTAAAGTTTAAGCTAACAATCGAAGTTTACAAGTTTTTATAGCCTTTTGCTGAATGACAGCAGTTTTTCCAATGGTACAGCTTCAGTCTTGAACTATTGATCCCCCATTCCCTTCACTTATACAAGTGTCTCTAGTCCTGCAAAAAACATATTTACTTAATCCCTTATCAGTGAGAGGCTAGATTACCCATGGGTTCCCTGTAACAGCAGAACACAACACTATGCAAAGTATAAGTATTGCCGCTTCTAATTGTGCATTGCGTGCCATATAGTGAAGCACATGAAAAGCATGCTTCTTCACGGTCACTTAACGTGTTCGTTTTGCGGTTACGTGAGGCACTGCATGCATTGGTCTTTATTCTTACAATAGAGAAGTCATTAATTATAACTTTTTGTGAATTGGGACATTTAAACTTGCTAAATCAAAATTTAGTAGGAGTCGGAATCGGTGCATTGTTTGCCGACTCCAGGTACCCAAAATTTCCTCCGACTACTCGACTCCGACTCCACAGCCCTGAATAGCAGTGTCCATAAAGTAGGGTGGGATCTCCAAAGGTAACAGCAGACAGGTCATACCTCTGCCGCCTGCAGAACCTTGCGGCCAAAAGCAGCATCAGCTGAGGCCCTAACATCATCCTTGTAAAACTTAGAAAAAGTATGAACAGAAGACCAAGTAGCGGCGTTACAAACTTGTTCAACAGAAGCCTGGTGCTGAAAAGCCCAAGAGGCACCAATAGCACGAGTGGAATGAGCAGTAAGGCGGAAAGGAGGATTCTTCCTCTTAGCAGAATAGGCCTGAACCACGGCCTGACGGATCCATTTGCTGATAGTAGACTTGGCAGGCGCCAAACCCCTTCTAGGACCAGAAGGGACCACAACAAGAGCATCAGTTTTTCTGAAAGGTGCCGTAACCACCAGATAGTACTTCAGACACCTAACCACATCCAAAGAATGCACGACCCTCTCCTTAGCATTACTAGGATTGGGGCACAAGGAAGGAAGAACAATATCCTGATTCAAATGAAAGGCAGACACCAACTTAGGCAGAGAATCTGGCTTGAAGCGAAACACCACCTTGTCCTGGAGTCTCTCAAAGTAGGGGGGCTGGATGGAAAGCGCCGCCAACTCAGACATACGCCTGACAGAGGTGATAGCCACCAAGAAGACAACCTTGAGAGTAAGAATGGCCAGGGCCGCATCCTGCACAGGTTCAAAGGCAGCACCCTGCAAGGCAGGCAAGACCAAGTTCAAATCCCAAACAGGCAACATAGGCTTACGTGGGGGACGCACATGAGTAACCCCCTGGAAAAAAGTCCTGATCAGAGAATGCTGAGCAAAGGACTTCTGGAAGAAAACAGCCAGGGCAGAAACCTGACCCTTCAGAGTACTGAGTTGGAGCCCCATCTCCAACCCATGCTGCAGGAACTCCAGGATCCTGGGAATAGAGAACACACGACAGGGGAGAGACTTAGACTCACACCAGTCAATGTAGGCACGCCAAACCCTGTAATAAATGGAAGAGGAAGACTTCTTCCTAGCCTTTATCATGATATCGACAACCAAGGTAGACAGCCCCTTCTCCATCAAGATGGAGGTTTCAGCAGCCAGGCCGTCAAAGCCAGAGTTTGTAAATTGGGATGGCGTAAGGGACCCTGAGTGAGCAGGTCTGGCACCCTGGGCAGAACGTACTGATCCACTGCCAGCTGCACCATGTCTGCGAACCACACTCTTCTTGGCTACCTGGGGGCCACCAGAATCGCTGGCACCCCCTCCAGAGCAATCTTGCGCAGAACCCTGCCCAGCAGGGGGAATGGAGGAAAGACATAAAGGAGCTGAAAGTCCTGCCATGACATTGCTAGGGCATCCGTGGCCAAGGCCAGAGGATCCTCGGACAGGGAGACAAAGGCCGGGAGCTTGTGATTGTGATGGGACGCAAACAGATCCACATCTGGTTGGCCCCCAACGGTGACACAGAGATTGAAACACTCTGTTGCAGAGGGACCATTCTCCCTGGCGAGAGGTCCCCCTGCTCAGAGAGTCTGCCAGCAGATTTTCCACCCCCGGGATGTACACAGCTGATATGCAGGGAACATTGGCCTCCGCTCAGGTCAGGACCAGAGCCACTTCCTGGAGGGCCCTCCTGCTCCGGGTCCCTCCCTGATGATTGATGTAGGCAACTGCCGTCAGGTTGTCCGAGCGCACCTGAACTGGCAGGCCCCGAAGGTGAGTAGTCAGCTGAGCCAGAACCAACCTGATTGCCCGCAGCCCCAAGACATTGATAGGTGTGTGGGCCTCCTGAGGGCCCCACCTCCCCTGGAACTGCAGGGACTTCCAGAAACCCCCCCAACCTGACAGACTGGCATCCGTGATGACCGTCTCTCAGGAGGGGGTCAGAAAGGATCTGCCCCCCAACAGGTTCCTGGGGTCCAGCCACCACGAGAGGGACCGCCTGACCAGGGGGGAAAGCGCAAAGACCCCGGTCCAGGGATGCAGGGTCCTTGTCCCACACTGACAAGAGGTGGAGTTGCAGAGGCCTCAAGTGGAACTGAGCATAAGGGACCGCCTCGAAGCACGCCACCATCAGGCCCACCGGCTGCATTCCCTGCCTGATGGAGGGATGACAAGATAGCAGGAACTGGATCTGCACAATCATACTGTCCACCTTCTGCTGAGGAAGAAAAATCCTTGCCTGAACTGTATCCAGATTCATTCCCAGGAATGAAGTCACCAAGGAGGGAGACAGAGAAGACTTGGGGTGGTTGATCACCCAGCCAAATGACTCCAGGGTGGACACTACCAGCTGAGTATCCAACTCTGCCTGATGTAGAGACTAGGAAGTGATGAGAATGTCGCCCAGGTAGGGCAGCACGCGGATGCCCTGAAACCTGAGCAGAGACATCACTCCTGCCAGCACCTTGGTGAACACCCTGGGAGCTGAGGTGAGACCAAAAGGCAATGCCACAAATTGGTAATGTTGATCCTCCAGAGCGAACCTGAGGAACCTTTGATGACCTGGAAACACAGGAATATGAAGGTAAGCATCTTTGATGTCCACACACGTCATGAAATCCCCTGGGCGCAGGGAACTGATGGCAGAGCGCAGAGTTTCCATGCAAAAGCGCCTGCACCTGACAAATTTGTTGAGGATCTTCAAGTCTAGGATGGGTCTGACTGACCCATCTTTTTTGGGCACTGTGAAGAGGTTGGAATAGAAGCCCTTGCCCCTTTCTCTTAAAGGGACCTTGCAGATGACCCCCAGCTCCAGAAGGCTTTGCACCGCCTGCACTAGATCCTGAGCAGACACAGGGTCCTGAGGAATCTGGGATCTGTTGAACCTTGGGGGAGGGCAGACAACAAACTATCTTGTAACCGGAGGACACTACCTCCTGAATCCACCGGTCTGAGACATGAAGCCTCCAGACGTGAGCAAAGTGCTGAAGCAGTCAACCCACCCGGATGGGGTGAGGGCGCCCCATCATGCCTGAGGGGGCTTGGGAGAGGAATTAAGCTTGGAGCCCCAGGAGGAGCCGGGACGTCCACGCCCTCTGCCCCTACCCCAGAAGTCTCCTCGGGCCCCAGTAAAGGAAATCCCCCTCCCTTGTCTAGCACCACGGTAAGGGGAGGAAAAGGAGCCCTGACCCCGAAAGGGCCGAGACTGCTGCCTGCGCTGGGGTAATCTGCCTCCCTTAACAAACAGGTCCAGGCGGTCCCCAAACAGGCGTAGTCCTTTGAAGGGAAAACCAGTGAGGGCTTTCTTGGCAGCGTTGTCAGCAGCCCACTGGAGCAGCCAAACCGAGCGGCGTATTGCCACCACAAGGGCAGAAGTTCTGCCACACATTCTAATGGTGTCATCCAAGGCAGAGAGGACATAGGTCACCAAAACATCACAACTAGATAACAAATAGGTCACCAAAACATCACAACTAGCATTAAACTCCTCTCTAGACACATCATCAGGGGCACCATCAAGGATACTTCGGAGCAGGGTCCTAATAGCCACAGCCGTAATGGCAGAGGCACAGACCGGGCGCAGCACCGTCCCCACGCACGCAAAGGCATGGGACGCCAGCTGATCAATGCGCCGGTCCTCAGCATCCCGCAGAGTAGTAGAGTCAGGGGAGTGCATGAGAGAGGTGTTAGTTAACCCTAGGACCGGGGCATCCACCTCAGGAGGGGATGACCAACACTTCACCACATCAGCAGGAAAGGGATACTTCCTATCCCAACTCTTAGGTACACCGGGAAGCCTGCTGGGGCGCTCCCATTCCTTGAGCACAAGGTTATTAAAATGGGCTTGCTCAGGAAATTCCAAAAAAAAAAGAAAAAGAAAAAGCTGAGCCAACAGTCTATCAGTATCATCTGAGGCCCAGGGGTCAGAGCCAGAATCGTAATGACCCCTGGGCCTCATCAGATAACCCTGAGTCAGAGAACAGCTCCCCTTCCTCTAAAAGGGTATAGCCAGACAGTTCCAAAAACTCATCAGCTTCCATAGGGAAAAGAGTGACAGGCGTTAAGTGCCGCTTTTTTGCAGAGGCCTTACGCGCCAAGGAATTAGCAATCAACACTGGCCAGTCTAGAAGACACATCAGGCTGAGAATCCCCACTTGTATGCAACTCAGTGGGAGTGAGATTTAAGCTTGGGGGAGTAGGTGAAGTGAAACGAGGCGCAGGCCCAGCCACTGGAAGGCCAGATTGCAGTGCAAGCACCTGCTCGGCACAAGGTACACAGACCCGCGCATTGTCAGCGCCAATAGGGGACACCCCACAAGCTACACACAGCCGGGCTTGTCCAGAAGGAACCCCGAGCACATTATCATGAGACGCCTCCATATGGTGATTATAGCGGCACAATAGGCCGATAGGGATTGACGCTATAAAAGCAACCCGGGATGCCCCAATAACCCCCTAGGGAAGTGGGAGTAATCAACACTAGGCCTCACAAGTTAATTAACTAAATAGAGGGAGTAGGGCCGGGAGAAGCCAAGAGGGTTCGGCCCGACTGAAAGACATAAGCAAAGGGGAGCCGTAAGTATACAAATAAATAACAACAGTAATAAAGCCGCCCGCGAGGGCACTCACGGACCGCCGTAGGTAGAAGCCCGTCACGCAGCAGCCGGAACCAAGAAAAAAATGGCGTCGGGTATACCTCGAGGGGCCGCAAGGACAGTGACGCGGTATGCGCCAAAAGCGGGCCCCGCCCCCCCCCAAAGAGCGCGAAGCCATACACGTGACAAGCAGCCAATGACGCCGCACCAGCGCCTGAGGTAACACGCGCACACTTCCACTGTGCTCCGCGGTTGGCAGCGGCGGCAATTTTAAGACACAAGTGCAAACAAGTCAGCGCGGCGGCTGACGCCAAGCATAATAAAATAATGTAGTGAAGCACAAAGGCCAATACACATACACACACCCCCCCTCCCTCCCCCGAGGGCTACAAGGAGAGTGAGGGAGGACAGCGGCCACTTAACAGGATCCACCGATAGACAGGGGCAAGGGACAATAGAGGCTCACCATATGCCTATACTGCCTACCCTTTGGTGGGGAATTGCGGTGGAGCAGCGCTCCTAAGCACCTGACAGCGGTGCTGCCTACCATCACCCGACCAGCGCAGCCAAGGCTGGGAGGCAGATTACTAATGAACGGGTGGGAATAGTCCTACAGGGCCACAGGCTAATAGCCCCGCTCACCTGCGAGAATAGAGAGCCATCTTCTTGTCCTTCACAGTCCAGACTGCAGAGAAGATCTGGGGATTGTGGGAGGTCCCTGGGTATTTGAGGGGCCGGGAGGAGCCTATTTTCGATGTCTCTGCAGTCCAGCGCCATCTGGCGGAGTAATACCCAAGTGTAAGTAATCTATCTGGAGCAGGACGTACTGTATACTAAGAATAAACACTTATCCTTGCCGATAATGCAGCCATAATCCAATGCATATAGCTTGGCTGGCATTTCTCATTTTAAGCTTTTATAGAATCCAATATATAATCTGAGATAACAAAGAAAACATTTTCTGTAGCAATTTAAAACTCTGGCTTGCTTTTCCTCTGACTGGCTATGGCAGAGACAGGTTTAAACTCTTCTGCATTAATTCAATGCTGCAGATAAGGGAATTGCAATCTTGTGTACCAGAAGCTAAGGGGTTACTGCAGCATTCTCACCTGGAGAGGTAATGACTGTTGTGTGATTGAGCAAAGCTACTGACAAGTTCACCTTTTACAGCGGAAGACCAGGAAAGCCACTCCCACCTTAAAATCACAGACACACAGAAAAATAGAAACTTGGACACAGCATGCTGAGAAGTAAATGACAGGTATGTGGGCAATCCAAAAAGGTCTTTTGTTTAAACCCCAGAAGAAGAAAACAATAAGGCACAATATCAAATCCTCTGGTATTCTGGCAGCTGGGATGCTCTGGCCCTAAAAATTTTCAGTGAAGAGACCATATCCGAATAGGAATGCAGTATACTTTTAAACTGGCGGCTTCAATCATTTTGTTTAGGATATTAGCAAACAAAAACATTGGAATAGTGCAGGAAGAGTCTAATCCTTTCAGTCTCCAGTGGCATAGCCCTGGGAGGCCATCACATTACATATAGAAACCAGGTTTAAGGGCTGGAAGTATAAAGGGACAGGGTAGACTCTAAGGTGACATGTAGAGAGGACCTAATACATGTGAAGCCCCAAATAGCAGCGGATGTATACGTCTCACTAAGTTTCCTGAAGAAGCATCCTCATGGCTTGGCTCCTTCGCTGTAGATGAACCAGGACCGCACCACTGCAGCCCGGGTTCTTTTGTTGTAGATAGAAGCCAGCTGTCGCACATGTTCCGTTCTGCTGGAATGCGCGAGTGCTGAAGCTATGCTGCAGAAGCAATCCCCTGACTCGGAGGCGCGTTAACATGTGACCGCGTCCAGGCCAGTCCTGTTCCCTGACTCCCGACCGCAAGCACTGCTTGAGCCTGCGCACCTGTCTTGGGAACACAAACCAAGCGCCGCTTGCACTGCCACCGAGAGGGAGGACCATGCCAACTGGACAGCAAAGCCTGCTAGCGTCCGAGTACCGGGATTACCATGGGACCGGCCAGCTTCGCCCCAACCGTCCCACGACTGCAAACAAGCATCCAAGCTTGTGCACCCGTCTACCCCTGTAGAACCGGAAGGGAGATCTGGGGACATCAACCAAAGTGCCAACACTGCCAGTGCTGCCGCTGAGAGGGAGGCTCACGCCGGCCAGACTGCAAGCCTTCTAGCTACTGCAGGAGATCAGGAGCCAGCCAGGGTACGTGATGTGGTGCTCCAGCAGACCCCCGGGCAGCAGGTACACTGCCATGTGGAAGTATAGCCAGGGGGGTTGGCGAGCACCTCCTGGGGTTGAAAAAAATAAATTAAAAAAATAAGCTGGACATTGAAAGATGGTCCCAGAGGTTTCCTGGAGAGGAAACAGAATACAGAGGACAGGGGGAAAGGAGTGGCTTTTAAACCTGTCCCAATTTGTGTTTCCTCATTAGGGGAGGAGCCTCACTCCGTGGCATAACGTAAAACTGTAAATCTCAATATCTCTGCCATTTTTGCTTTCATTTAAAAAACTGAAAACAGCTTAGGACAATGCCAAATGTAGCCTGACACAATCGTCTAGCAATTCGCATTGCCTGCAATATGACTTTAAAGTGGAAGTCCAATCCAAAATTCATTTATGAAAGTTCCCCCAACCGCTGACACATTTTGCATATCTATGTCTGCAATTAAGGAGGAATGTGCTCTCCCATTGCCAGTGAGCGATTTCTCCCGCTTTCCCTTCCCCTAGCCAATCCAAAAGGGAGGGGGAGAAATCACTCAGCTCAGCAGAAGACTTGCTGCTTTAATAGAAGTCTATAGCTGCTGCAGCAGAGCTAATCTGTGGATAGATTACAACTTTTAATGCGGTCAAACATAACACTTTGAATAATACAAAATTTGTTGTTGGAGGAACTTTCATCAGGGCTTAATGTAATTGTTTAAGCAGTAAAATAATAAAGGCTATACTCGTCTTTTATCCCCTGATCCCTGTCTAGCCATACGACACCTGTGCTGCCCGGCACGATTGAACATCTATTCCGTAGTATTGACGAGGACCGCCCCCCGCCATCCACTACAGGGACTATGGAACACCCCCTTCCATTCCTTGGAATGGAGGGAGTGTGCCATTCTTGACATGCCTGCACCCTCAGGTAAGTGATGTTTGTTGACTGCTTTTGCAATTCAGTGCTCTGCTGCTGGTCTTGATGAGGGGATTTGGCAACTATGCCTGCCACTTGTTTAGAGAAGAACCCCACCACCACCTTTCACAGAACATCAGAAGTCCACCATGATTGCTACCAGCTCACCCGGTTAAGCTTACAAGGATTACAAGCCTAAAGGCCTTACTGAGGGTAAAGGGCAGGGAAAGGACCTGAACCACTTACCACAGGATCAGCTGGGTGAAAGATATTACACAAACGGTTACATATTGATCGAGGCAGGATCTGATCTTGAACACCGCTATTTCCAGGCCGGATGCCGCGTAATGCCAAGAAAACCGCGAGGGGTGAGCCCATACAGAAAAAGTTTTCAACCTAAAAAGAGCAGCAACAGTGACCATTAGGGTTTCAATAAAACTAGAAAATGCATTCCTGTGTCAATAACTAGAAGAGTACTTGTAGGCCAAAAGATAAAAATACCTTACCCCGCTAAAGAGATAAGGCGCAGTCAGTTTCTCTACCCTCCTGAGTTAAAGTTGCCCTCCCCCACTCTCCTGTGGTTCCAGGTTGCGCTTCTTTCTCCAATCATAAAGGAGCGGGTTATTTAGCAATTTAGGCAAAGGAGCATGCACCCATGTTCAGTGTCCACTGTTTCCAGTCAGGGCACCCTGGAGCCGGTGGGGGCATTCCAATGAACCAGCTGGTGGATCAGATATTTGAGTGGTAAAGGGAGTATGTGTCTCTTTGTAATCCAGATTACAGTAACCCTTTAAGTGCCAGCCTACCTGGAGTTTTTGTCACCCTTTGTTGCCAGACTATTTTGCACTTTTATGCGCTCCCCATGTTCAAATGTGATTTTTGAAGGGATTTCCCAGGAAAATTATATATTGTTTTTTTCAGAAGAGTCTGGGCATGAAATGTCTTGTTTGTCATTTTCTAGGTGTATTCTCAATATTTTTGGGTGAAATATGTGCAAAAAAATAAAAAAAAATACAATTCTGTGAAATACTCACCTGTAGAATTGATATTATTTGTATACAGTATGTCCTGCTCCAGATATAATACTTACACTTGGGTTATTCTCTGCCAGATGGCCCTTCAAATACCCAGGGACCTCCCACAAATCCCCAGCATTGAAAAGCAGTGAACAAGAAGCCGGGAGAATTAAACCACCCAGAACAACTGGTAATAACAATCACCATACAGGGGATCCAGAAAAATGCAAAAACCAGGGTGGGGTGGAGAAGGACGTACTGTATACAAATAATATAAATTCTACAGGTGAGTATTTCACAGAATTGTATTATTCTTAGTATACAGTACATCCTGCTCCAGATATAATACTTACACTTGGGACATCCAAAAGCAGTGTCCATAAAGTAGGGTGGGATCCCCAACAAAAGACGACAACAGCAGACAGTTTAAAACCACTGTCACCTGCAGAACCATACGGCCAACACAGCATGAGCTGAGGCCCTAACATCAACATTGTAAAAAACCTTGCAAAAGGTATGAGCAGAAGGCCAATGGTAGCCAACCGGTTCAACAGAAACCCGGTGCAGAAAAGCCCAAGAGGCATCAAGCACGCATAGAAAAAGAATCAAGGCAACAAGGGAGATTCTTCCCCTTGCTGGAATAGGCCTGAGTAACAGCCTGACGAATCCGATCGCTACAAAAGAATTGGCAGAAGCCAAAGGCCGAACAAGGTACCAGGAGTAACATCCATTAAGGTAATAACCAGGAACAAGCCGCCCAACTCCCGAGAGCAGACGAGATCGGGCACATTCAGGATGTAATGACCACAAGCCCCAAGGAACCTCCGATCCCCTAAAGGACACAGTGACTCCCAAGGAAAAACTGCCAACACCTGTATAAGGAATGCAGAACCACTTCCTCAGCGTTGCTAGGAAAAAAGGGGATAGCCGTGGATAACAATATCTCGAATAAATGAACATAAGACACCTCCAGATGTAGACAGTCCGGCTTCAGGCGGAACTCCACCTTATCCTGGTGTATCTCAAGGAATGAGGGCTAGGTAGACAGAGCCGCCCGCTAACACACGCCTGACCAAGGTAACAGTCACCAGAAGGACAACCTTGAGGGTAAGTACAGCCAGACAGAATCCTGAATAGGACCAAGGGACAATCCTGCAAGCAGACAGAATGAATTCAATTTTAATCCCAACAGGGACCATAGGATTACATGGAGGACGCACATGAGCACCCCCTGAAGGAAGTGTTAACCAGGAAGACTGAACCAGAGACTGCTAAGGCAAGGTGGACAGGGCAGAGCCTGACCCATCAGAGAACTGAGCTGGGAACCAACTCCAATTCATGCTAAAAACCACACTAGAACCCTGGGAACAGAGAACACCCAACAGGTAAGAGAGCTAGACTCGCCCTAATCAATGTGGGTATGCCATACCCTACAACAAATAGAAGAAGACGAGGAAGAGGCTTACTCCTAGCCTTCTCATAGTCACAAACATCGAGACAGATAAACCTGTCTCCATCAAGATGTATGTTTCAGCAGTCAGGCCGACTAGGCCAGGGACTGTAGATTGGAGTGACGTAAAGGGGGCCCTGAGTGATCAAACTGGCACTCCTGGCAAGGTACAGAACTACTGACCACAGTACCATGTCTGCAACCACACTCTACTAGGTCACATGGGGTCCACCAGAATCACTGGTCCCCTTACCAGAGCAATCTTACGCAGAACCCTGCCTAGCAGAGGGAATGGAAAAGGACATACAGAACCGAACGTCCTGTCAAGATGGTACTAAAGGCATCCGGACCACTGACATAGGATCCTGGGACAGGGAAACAAGGCCGATAGCCTGTGAAGGTGACGGAACCCAACAGATCCACGACTGGTTGGACTCCATAGCGACACGGGGATTAGCACATCCTGTCGCAGAGGGGCACCGCCGGAGCTAATATCACTAACATGCAGGGAGCATTGTCTCCACCCAGAAAGGGAACATAGACACTCCCTGGAAGGTCCGCCAGCTCCAGGCCCCTTCCAATGATTAATGTAGGACATCTGTCGTCAGACGGAACGAGCACCCCCAGACTGGCAAATCCAGAAGGGGAGTGGTCAAGCGAGATAGAGCCAACTGAAAGGCGCTCACTGTTTAGAAATCAATAGGCGTAAGGACTACTAAGGGCCCCACCACCACCAGAATCGCAGGGGGTTTCAGAAGAAACCTTCCCCTTCAACCTGAAAGGTTGGCATCCATGGTGACCGTTTCCAGGAAGGGGCAAGAAGCAAACTGCCCCCAGACAGGTCCCTCGAGTTCATCCACTTTCAAGAGAAAAAACGTCATACAGGTGGGAGGACCCCTGTCCTGTGTTACCAATAGAAGTCGCAGAAGGGCTCAAGGGGAACTGAGCACAAGGGACCTCTTCCGAGCAAGTTAACAACGGGCCCTGCATCCCTGCCTGGTGTTAAGAGACCGGGACAGCAATGAGGGACTGAGCCCATGAGACCAGATTGCCCACCTAATTGCTGAGAAGGGGAGAATCTGGTTTGAACCTAATCCAGAATCATTCCTATTAATGGAGTTACCACTTTAAGGGAACAGCGGGGACTCGGGGTGATTGAACACCCATCCAAATGATTTCCAATGGACCCACCAGCCGGGTATCCAGCTATCCTGACGCAGAGACAGGGAAGTGAGGAAGGACGTCCGGGTAGACATCGCGCGGACGCCCCTTGGTCTCATCAGAGACATCACCATTGTCAGCACCTGAGTGAACACTCTGGGAGTTGAAGAGAGGCCAGATAACAAGGCCACAATTAACAGCGTTGGACTTCCAACACAAACCTAAAGCGCCTCAGAGACCTGAGGGCACAGGGATGTAAACATAAACATTGTAGAGTTCCCCAGACGGCAAGAGGCCCACTGGGCGCAAGGTGCTGATGGCCCAACTCAGAGTTTCCATGCAGGAAACTGCCTGTAATTAAAGAATTGCTGTGAATCCAGAATGGGCCAACCCGACCCATCCAATGGGGGACTGTGGAAGGTGGTATAGCGGCCCTTGCCTTTGCCTATTATGGGCAATCTGCAAGAGACCCTCAGACCTTGCAGGCCTAGCATGGCCTGTGCCAGCAACTGAACAGCGGCAGGGACCAGGAGTACCTGGGACCTGATAAAAACTGGGGAAGGCCGTGCAGCAAACACTATCCTGAAATTTTTTGGGGGGATTTTTAAGGGTTAAAAACCCTTAAAAATAAAGTGAAAAATGTACATGGGGTCTCCTTTACCCAAAGTAACCAGCCTGGGACCAGCTATGCAGGGCTTGTAGAAACAGGGCGCAGGGGCCAGCTTTTGTGGCCCCTGGCCCTGCAGGCTACAAGCCCGCATAGCCCGTGGGCCGGGTTCTTCTGCCCCCCCCCCGGGCTTTGGGGAGGCAGGTAATGGGGGTGCCGGAGGTTAATGGCAAGTCACCCGCTAGTGGCGGGTGACTTTCCAGCCCCCAGCCTTGTGAACTGGTATAGGGGCATGGACCCCTTACCAGTTCACAAATGGTTAAATGTAAAAAAAAAAAAAAAAAAAAGACACCACACACAAAGAGAAAAAAAATTATCTTTATTATTTTTTTTTTTACTGTACTCGCCTCCGATCCTGGGTCCCTCGCCGCTATCCTCTGATGACAGATGCCGATAGTGAACGGCGCAGGGCGGGTGAGAGGCCCGCATCTGATCGGAGCCTCCTCGCCTCACACCCGCCCTGCTCCGATCACCACCGGCATCTGACAGATGCCGGAGCTCGGAAGGGGTATAGGAGGAGCGGGATGGCGTCATCCCGCTCCTCCCATAAAGGGCGGGGCTAGGGGGCGGTGGCCACTGCCGCCATTAGAAGAGGTGAGGACCCGGAAGAGGGTCCTCATCTGAGGCCTGCGCAGCCTGGGGGGGATCAGACCCCCCCTGGTGAAGAGGAGACCGGAGGCAGAAGGATGGGGTGCGGAGGTGAGTAAATGACATTTTTTTTTTTTGTATATTTTTTTATTTTTAAGGGTTAGGGTTAGCCTAACCCTAACCCTTAAAATTCCCCGAAAAAAGGGGGGACCCTATGTAATTTTTTGGGGGATTTTTGAGGGTTAGGGTTAGCCTAACCCTAAACCCTTAAAATTACCCCCAAAAATGCCCCCCCCCCGGAAGGGGGGACCCTATGTCATTTTTTTTTTAATTAACCCCTTATGTTTATAGTGTGGATAGTAGTTGTATTTTATTTGTAATGTAATAATGTAATAAATAAATGTAAGTGCTCTTTTCAGTTTGGGGGGTCTCCAGGGCAAGAATGGGGGGGCTACCGATACATATGTGGTACCGTTGTAATCGGGAGAAATGGGGCTATCACATGCAATATGGTTTTCATTAAAAAAAAAAAAAAAGGTTTTACTTAAAATAAAGGAGACAATTGTTTAAAAAAATATATATTTTTTTTGCTTTTGTTTTTTTAAGCAGAAATATTCATATTCACAAAACAGTAGAAAAATTACAAACAAGACATTTCATGTTAAAGCCTAAACTCTGCTGCAAAAAATGTATATGTAATGTATAACATTTTTCTGGAAATTCCAGCAAAAATCACGGTTAATCATGCCGCAAAATGGGGAAAAATGACCTGTCAACAGAGGGTGACAAAACTTCAAGTAGGCTGACAATTAAAAGGGTTAATAGTAACTATGCATGTTGGGTATTGTTCTGCTCGGGGGACCTTGCGCTTTCAGATTTAGCTTGTTTTTTCTTGTTTGCATATTGATATTTTAGGAAAACATGTTTTTTATTCTGCTTTTTTATAATTGTTTTTAGGGAAACCCTGTGCAACCTAAGAATTCTTCAATGGATAACTTCCAGAAAGATGAGCCCACTACAACAAGCTCAGTACTCTTAGAAAGCTTAACATGTGTACTTTCAGGGAATATATGGTTTGTGGGGATATTCTTAATTTAAAGGGTTGTTTTGGTTGAAAAATCGTGTGCACTTTGTCTGCAGAGCTGAAATTTTTAAGTAAAATTACCGTTATGCGCATGCTTTACTTTGGGGTGTTTGGCAACTCTTCCCTTGACAGTACCTATGCATGTTGGGTATTGTTCTGCTCAGGGGATGTTGCTTTTTTAGATTTTATGTTTTTTTCTGTTTGCATATAGTTTTTTTTTAGGAAAATGTGGCTTTGATTCTTCTTTTTTATTCTTTTTTAGGGAAACTCTGTGCAACCAAAGAATTGATTGAGGGATTACTTCCAGAAAATTGCGCCCATGTCAACAAACCTGGTACGCCTAGAAAGCCTGAGGTGTATACTTCCAGAGAATATATAGTTTTTGGGGGGTATTTCAAATTTAAAGGGTTCTTTTTCTGGAAAGACAGCAAGGTGCGCTTAGCGCGGTGCATAGTTGTATTTTATCTGAAAATCTCCTAAAGCGCTGTTTCAGTTTGGGGGAGTCTCCTGGGCAGGAAAGGGTGTCTACCTATACATATGTGGTAACGCTGTGACCGGGATTAATTGGGGTTTCACATGCAATAAGATTTTATTGACAAACTTACATTTTTTATTACAAAAAAAACACTACAAATTGCAAAAAATAGATTTTTTTTTATTTTTTTGCACATATTTCACCCAAAAGTATTGAGAATACACCTAAAAAATTACAAACAAGACATTTCATGTTAAAGCCCAGACTCTGCTGAAAAAAACAATATATCATTTTCCTGGGAAATACCTGGAAATCCCTTCAAAAATCACATTTGAACATGGGGAGCGTAAAATAGTGCAAAATGGTCTGGCCCCAAGTGTGACAAAAACTCCAGGTAGGCTGGCAGCGAAAGGGTTAAAGTGGACAAAAAAGCTGTCTCCAGGCCCCACTCTCTCCCCAATGGCCAATTTTAGGCATTTCTAAATTGAGATACCTAGAGCGTGGATAATGATCCAAGGCATTGCTGAGGGCTGAAGGTTTGCATTAAAAATACAACTCTGAAGTACTCACCTGTAGAGTTGATATTATATGCATACAGCACGTCCTGCTCCAGATATAGTAATAACATGTGGGTAATCCTCCGCCTCCGGCGCCGTGCACTGCAGACATGTAGAAAACAAGCTCCTCCCGGCCCTACATATACCGAGGGACCTCCCACAAATCCCCAGCATTGAAAAGCAGAGAGAAAGAGAGGCCAGGAGAAAACAACCACCCAAAACTGGCAATAATACCAAAGATAATCACCAACAGGAGATACAGAACAAGGTGAAACAGGGTGGGGTGGAGCAGGATGTGCTGTATGCATATAATAACTCTACAGGTGAGTACTTCACAGAGCTGTATTATTCTAAGCATACAGCACGTCCTGCTCCAGATATAGAAATAACATGTGGGACATCCAATAGCAGTGTCCGTAAAGAAGGGTGGGATCCCCAACAGAAGGCAACAGCAAGCAGTTTAAATTACTGCCGCCTGCAAAACCTTGCGGCCAAACACAGCGTCAGCTGAGGCCCTAACATCAACCTTGTAAAACTTTGTAAAGGTATGAACGGAAGACCAAGTATAGCAGCCTTGCAAACTTGCTCCACAGAGGCCTGGTGCTGAAAAGCCCAAGAAGCCCCAACAGCTCTAGTAGAATGAGCAGTAAGACGAAAGGGGGGAGTCTTCCCCTTAGTAGTATAGGCTTGAACCACAGCCTGACGAATCCATTTACTGATGGTAGACTTGGCGGTAGCCAAACCCTTCCTAGGCCCATGAGGCACAACGAAGAGAGCATCCGTCTTCCTAAAGGCCTGAGTGGTAACCAGGTAAGACTTGACACACCTAACCACATCCAAGGAATGCAAAACCCTTTCCTTAGGGTTACTAGGATTAGGGCACAAGGAAGGAAGTACAATATCTTGATTCAAATGAAATGCAGACACAACCTTAGGCAGGAAGTCTGGCTTGCCACCCTTGGCAAAGATATCTAACCTTTCTCCAAACAGGCGCAGCCCTTTAAATGGAAGCCCCGTGAGGGCCTTCTTGGCGACATTGTCAGCAGCCCACTGGCGTAACCAGACCGCACGGCGTATGGCCACCACCAGAGCAGAGGATCTAGCACTCAGCTTAATAGCATCGTCCGATGCAGATAGGAGTTCACAAAGGTCTCACAGGTGGCCAAAGCATTGGCGGCATCAGAGGGCAAGTCATCCGCCCCTTCCAGAGCAGTCTTAACCACAGTCCTGAGCGCTACCGCCGTAATGGCTAAGGCGCAAACTGCGGGGAGCGACGCTCCCCCAAATGCAAAGGCATGACATGCCAATTGATCAACTCGCCGATCCTCTAAATCCCACAGCGTAGTAGTGTCAGGGGAGTGCATAACAGAGGTATTGGACAGACTCAGAATCGGGGAATCGACTTTGGGAGGCGATGTCCAACACTTAACCAGATCGGCAGGAAATGGATACTTCTTATCCACAGCTTTAGGAATCCCCTGGAGTTTGCTGGGATGTTCCCATTCTTTCAGCACAAGGCTATTAAAATGAGTTTGTTCGGGGAACTCCAACCTCACCCTAGCGATATGAAACAGATCACCCCTTTGCCGAGGAGCCGCGGGAGGGGGAGAGAGGGATAACACATCAAAGATCTGGGTCAGCAGTCTATCAATGTCGTCCTGGGACCAATGATCAGACCCCGACTCATCCTGACTCCTGGACTCGTCGTCGTAGGACCCTGAGTCAGAGAACAGTTCCCCTTCCTCTGATGGGGAATGTGCATAGGAAAGCACTAAATCTTCAGATTCTACAGGAAGAATAGTAGATTCAGGATTCAAATGACGCCTCTTGGCAGTAGCCTTGCGCGTCCAAGGAGCCAGCGATTAAGCTTTCCACACTAGCCAGTCTAGTGGCCAAATCAGCATGAGAGTCCCCACTAGTATTGGGGGTTAGGCTCAAGCTTGGGGGAGTAGGGGAAGCAAGGCGAGGAGCGGACCCAGCCTCGGAAGAGGTGGGGAGACCGGCTAGCGCCTGCTGGGCACAAGGGACACAGACCCGTGCATTGTCACCGCTGCTAGGTAAGACCCCACAAGCTACACAGACTTGTCCCGAGGGAACCCCGTTCATCCTGGGATGCCTCCATATGGTGATTATTAAGTTCAATATGCCAGTAGGGATTGACGCTATAAAGCAACCCTGGATGCCCCAATAACCCGCTGGGAAGTGGGAGTAATATCTTAAAATGGTCTGGACCGGGCACTACACCGGGCCGGGAGAAGCCACCGAAGTCCGCGGTCTGAAAGATACAAGGGGAACAGGGATGTCAGAGCCAAGCGCGAAGAAGCAAAGCTAGGGAAAAGGTCGCCCATGAGGGCACTTACAGAACTGCGAGGGGAGGACCGTCTTCACCACGTGCATGTGAGAAGGAAATGGCGGCAAGCGAACCTCGAAGGGCGGGCGATGACGCGGAATGCGCCAAACCGAACCACGCCCCCCCCCCCCCCCCCGGAGAGCGCAAAGCTCGAAGGCGCGCAGCCAATCAGAAGAAACAGTAGTTATGCTAGAAAATCACCTCAGAGAAAAATCTGACAGGGTGAATACAGGGATGAAAAACGCCGTAGCGTCCCCGAACAGAGCTGCCGTACACGCCAAGTAGAATACAATAAAAGCGCTGCGGTTAACAAAAAAACTTAAATGTGAAGCGCGCTCTGACACCCGGAAACCGGTAAAGGCTATAAGTCTCTAGTGTAATCAGGGCAAGGCTAGGCCATCGTACACACAAGCCCCCACCCTTTTTTGCCCCCACCCTTTTTTCCCCCCACTAACGGGGGAATCTAGGGAGGAAGGTGACCCAATATTCGGGGTTCACCGTTACACGGGGCGTGGAGGAACTGGTGCGGGAGGGGCATCCCTGAAGGCTCACCATTCGCCTTAACCGCCTACCCTATGGTGGGGATTGCGGTGGAGTCTAGCTCCGTAAGCACACTAGGTGCTGCCTACCTTCACCCGACCTACGCAGCCCAGGCTGGGAGGCATTAATTCACAATGAGGACGGGTGGAAAATAGTCCCGCAGGGCCTCGGGCTGTCAAGCCCCGCTCGCCTGCGAGAGCGTGATACTTCATGTCTTCGCAGTTCCAGCACTGCAGAGAAATCTGGGGATTTGTGGGAGGTCCCTCGGTATATGTAGGGCCGGGAGGAGCTTGTTTTCTACATGTCTGCAGTGCACGGCGCCGGAGGCGGAGGATTACCCACATGTTATTACTATATCTGGAGCAGGACGTGCTGTATGCTTAGAATAAATAGACATTCCCTTCTAACAAACCAAACATCCCCGCCCAAAGTCACCCAACATATTGTGTTTCCATGATGGTCCTCAGCCACCACTCTTCCAGCGGGCAATAAGGTTCATTAGGCTAATGCACACATGCTGTTCATCTGGTCACCGCATTGGTTACAGGCAGATGCGAGATGCGTGAGCCACATGAGTAATCTTGGCTTTGGGCTTCAGAGTTAACTAAATCCAATAAAGATTCCCTGAGGTCTTCATTTTGGACTACACTGTGTGCACAATTAGGCAAGTATTTTGACCATATCATATTTATGCATATTTTACACATGCAAGCTGTATACACTTGAATTCTTATTAAAGCATATCAGGTATCATCAGGTAACTATCAAGGTATAATTGATTATTAGGGAACTTGTTATCCTGGGCCAAAAAAAGACATTAAACTGACTCTGAAGTCTAATCTGACATAGAATAGCTCAGATATAGGGACGTGATCAGAGAACCATAAAACTATTTGTTACAAATAGTCAAGAAACATTTTGGGTTTTTCCCAAAGTGATTTCAGAAGAATGAAAGATGAAGCAAGCGGGAAGCCTTTATCCTTCAGTGCTGTCATATTTAAGAACTGCAACCTTCCTGCAGTGTCCATAAGTCCAGGGTGTTCATTACTCAGAGACATGGACAAGGTAAGGAAGCCTAAAACCAGAGAAAACCACTGAACAAGACAGAGAAATGGAAACGTCAAAAACGGGCCAAAATATTTATCTTTTCTAAGGTTTAATGGATGAGAGGGACTCTTGACAGACCAAAAGGATTGGCCCCGTGGCTGGATCAGCAACGGACACAGAGCTCCTATTCCACTGTTATGGGCTGCAAATATTAAGGATATTAAAGAGTAATTACACTTTCGATGGCATTTTTTTTACGTATCTGAAACCAACCGGATCTCCCAGATGAACTCACCTCATCGCGGCCCTACGGCGCATGTGTGGCCGCCCGTCCAATCAGCACGCTCGGAGCCGCTGAACTATGGACGTCTAACTTGACAGGCACGCGCCCTGCGCCGTTGAACCAGGGGTTTCACACAGTGGGGCATCTCGATTTTGGATGCCCCGCGGGGAGGGAATGGATCTATAAGATCTATAAGATTCCCGGGCCGATCCAGCTGAGAATAATGAATGGCCTCCTTCCTCGCTTCAACCCTATTAGAAACGTGTGGGCCACTCCAAAATGGGAGATTTACGACAAATGAAAAACTGTGTACCTCTCTGAACAGTGTCTGGGAGGCTGCAGGTTAAAAGACTGCTTGGATGAAAAGTTTATGTCTGGAGAAAAGGTGATGTATTGGTCACTGTTTATTTTACATGTCAAAATTTTTGTTGTACATCTTACGCTCATTTTAAAGAGGAACACCACACAGGAATTTCATTTTCCCGTGTGATGTTCCCCTCGGGGAGTGGGGACATCCTGTATTGGGACCGACCCCCCCTCCCCATACCGAAGGGCTAGCCCCAGCCATCCACACCAAAGGCTTAGGGGCTAAGACCAAGTAAAATGCCTACCTTAAATTTTAAGACAGGGGGATTAGATAGGGAATTTCTTCGCCCCTGTAATCGCTCTTCCAGTTCTTTTAATCTATAAAAACACAAATAGAAAAAAAGCTGAATTTCAGTGGAGCATGTAAAAAAACACACACAAAAAAAGTATATACACACCAACATACACTTTCGAATTATTATGAGCAGCTAATATCCAGAGTGAAACGGCAGCTAGATGAGCAGGGGGAGACCCCAGAAGGTGCGGTTGGTGGTCACAGGTATCTGGAGGCATAATCAATGCTGCTGGAGGGTGCCTAGGGGAGATTCATAGAGCCACCATGGAGGTGCTCACACAGATGCTCAACTGGGTTGGTATGGAATATAAGGGGGCCAGGGTAGTACTTGGAAATCTTGGACTTGATCTTCCAACAATATGCATGAGTGACCCAGAAAATTCCACAAAAACATCCCCTAAACTATAATGCCGCCACCACCAGTTGTGCTCTTCCAGCAACCATTGTATGGTATTTGTTCTTTGATGTCCATCACCAATGTCCATCTTTTCCTTGAAGCAGAAAACATGATTCATCGGAGCAGGTCACCTTTTGCCAGTTATCACATGTCCGATTCGGATATGGACCTGATAGGGGCATTGAAGTCCCTTCTGCCATTGCAACTTAATTAGCATAGATGCAGTGACTGCTTCAGACAGGTTCACTGAACAGGGTGCACAATTTTTTTTTGTTCTCAGGGTCACAACACCACACAAGCAGTTTACTGTAGGACACGGTCACAAGGGATTTTTTTTTTTTACTTTTTGTCTGGAAAGCCCCTATAACACTTTTTCACTCATTTCTTTGACTAAAATCTTTTTGGATGCACCAACACACCACAAAGCCTTTGTAAAACTCACACACTACACATCTCTAGTTTTACACATCTCTATTTTTTCACATCCATACATAGACCACAACGCCCACTGACCTCTGTTTGGTCAAGTAAAGCTCTCGGAGGAGATGCTGCTCCTCATAGTCGATCCAGTGCTCCTCGGCCTCGTCATCCTCGTGCTGCTCGAGCTGCTCATAGAGCCGCACCGGATTCCAGCCGGTCATGATATCGTAGGTGATCACGCAGCCAAGCGAGTGCGACACAATGGACACTTTCCCTCCTTTGTCTTCAAACTCTGGGTTTCGGGAGCAAAACAAGCTGTACAGGCGGTTCAGCTCTTGCTGGAGACCTTTTACCAACTGTCAGTAAAGTATAAGCATTACAATAATACATGATGCAAATACAAAGCCTCCAAAAATAATTCATATCTCTAACTTTTCCACGTTAAAATGGTACAGCTATTTTACTGAGATTTTATGTAACAGAGCAATAAAGTAGCAAGTATTCATCTCAAGACAGCTGCCCAAGAGAAGCAGACAAAAGGCCCAGGGTCACCCTGGAGGAGCTGCAGGAATCCACAGCTCAGGTGAGAGAATCTGTCCACAGGACAACTATTTAGTCGTGTACTCCACAAATCTAGAGTGTGGCAAGATGAAGATACTTTTGAAAGCAAGCCATATGAAGTGATGTTTGCAGTTTACCTCAAGCTATGCAAAGGTCACAGAAAGCACGTGGACAAATGTGCTCTCCTCAGATGAAAAGTTGAACTTTTTGGCCTAAGTGGCAAACACTACAAGAGGTAGAACGCCAACTCTGCACATCTATGATCACCACTTGCAACATGGTGGTGACAACATCATGATGTGGGGAGGCTTTTTCAGCAGGGACTGGAAAGCTGGTTGATATCAAACCTGTAACCGGCAGTAAAATACTGTATCTTTAACTGCATAAGACACCCCAAAAGCAGGGAGATATGTGTATGTGTGTCTTACGTGGCGAATGTAAAACAAATAAAAATAAACACATAAGCCAGTGCTCCGAAGTGGCTGCCTGGGTGCCACAGCCACCAGGTGAGCGGAAGATGGAGGAGCAGTGGGTGGGCAGGCTAACCGATGACCTGCCCACCAGCTGTGACAACGAGACCAGCAGCACCGGTTATAAGTTAACTTTCTTTTTTCTGACACACTGTCGTCTATGGGGAATGCCAAACTGTTTATGAGGAATGGGATAGGGGAGAATGCCACACGCCTCTTAGGAGGGACAGTGTTTTGACATTTGTTTCAAAAGGTTTTTTTTCTTCTAATTTTTCTCCTCCTATGTGCATCTTACGGACAAGGTGCATCTAAAAAGGCAAAAAATGCAATTCTGTGAGTACTCACCTGTAGAATTGATTTTGGTGGTGTCCTGTTCAGGTCGCTCCATTCTTGACAAGTGGGTTATCCGCCACAAGGTGGCGTGGCTCCTCCCGGCCCATATAAAGGCATCTGTCTCCCTAAGAATCCCCAGTGGTTGAAAAGCAGTAAAAACAGAGACATGCCGGGAGGCCACAGACCATGTTACTTCACACAGCCTCAGCATGAACTCTCTCAAGAAAAAAAACAATACAACAGTACTCACCATAACAGGCAAAAGAGGATAACAGAACAAGGGTGGCATGGAGCGACCTGAACAGGACAGCACCAAAATCAATTCTACAGGTGAGTACTCACAGAATTGCATTTTTCCAGGTGTCCTGTTCAGGTTGCTCCATTCTTAACAAGTGGGACATCCAAAAGCAGTGTCCAAAAGAAGGGTGGGATCCCCAAAGAGCGACAGCATGAAGTTTAAGACACTACCGCCTGAAGTACCTTACGGCCAAAAACAGCATCAGCTGAGGCCCTAACGTCAACCTTGTAAAACTTTGTAAAAGTATGAACTGAAGACCAAGTAGCGGCCTTACAAACCTGTTCAACCGAAGCCTGGGGCTGAAAAGCCCAAGAGGCTCCAATAGCTCTGGTAGAATGAGCTGTAATACGAAAAGGGTGTTCCTTCCCCTTGGCAGAGTACGCTTGCACCACCGCCTGTCTGATCCACCTGCTGACAAGGAGAGAATCAGATTTCCTGAAAGACTCCGTGGCAACCAGGTAGTACTTAAGGACCCTGACCACATCCAAGGCATGAAGAGTCCTCTCCTTAGAAGAAGAAGGCGTGGGACACAAGGAAGGCAAGACAATGTCCTCATTGAGATGAAAGGCAGAAACAACCCTAGGTAGAAAGTCCGGTTTAAGACGAAAAACCACCTTATCCTGATGCCGTTTGAAATAAGGAGGCTTCATACAAAGCTCCGCCAATTCTGAAACACGACACACCGAAGTGATAGCTACCAAAAAGACCACCTTTAGAGTCAGAATGGATAAAGCAGCATCGCACAAGGGCTCAAAAGGAGGACCCTGGAGAGCGGAAAGTACCAAATTCAAATCCCACACCGGTAAGCTTACGGATGTACATGAGTAACTCCTTGGAAAGAAGTCTTGATAAGTCTATGATTGGCGAAGGATCTTAGGAAGAAAATAGCCAAGGCCGAAACCTGACCATTGAGAGTACTCAACTGGATGTTGTAGGAACTCATTGTAGGAAATCCTAGAAAAAGAAAAATACCATTTTGGGAGTACTCACCTTTAAAATGGGTATTATGAGTGTGCCATACACTCCACTTCGATCTTCATGACATGTGGGTAATCTCCAGTAGAGGGCGAACTTCTGCAGAGATGAATATGCAAAAAAAGAAAGCCCCTCCCGGCCCATATATACCTGGGACCTCCCACCAATTTCCCAGTGTAAAAAAGCAGTAAGGGGACCAGGAAGAACCAATTATAACCTTAACAATCAAAACCAATGGGTGGGGCGAAGTGGAGTGCATGACACACTCATAATACCCGTTTTAAAGGTGAGTACTCCACTTCGATCTTCATGACATGTGGGACATCCAATAGCAGTGTCCGTCATGGGTGGGAACCAGAAACAGTAAAGAATGTACCAACTCAAACCACTGCAGCTTGCAGAACCTTGCGGGCCAAAAACAGCATCCGCTGAAGCCCACACATCAACCTTGGAAAAAGTATGAACGGAAGACCAAGTAGCAGCCTTACAAACTTGTTCAACTGAAGCCTGGTGCTGAAAAGCCCAGGATGCACCAACAGCACGAGTAGAGTGCGCCGTGACCCTAAAAGGGGGAGTCCCAACAACGGCCTGACGAATCCATTTACTAATGGTAGACTTGGAGGACGCCAATCCTTTCCTGGGCCCGCAGGGCACCACGAAAAAAACATCCGTCTTGCGGAAAAAAGAAGTAGTCACCAAATAGAACTTCACGCAGCGAACGACATCCAAATTGTGCAGAACCCACTCCTTGTCAATATTAGGCTTAGGACACAAGGAAGGGAGAACAATATCCTGATTGAGGTGGAAGGCAAACACCACCTTAGGAAGGAAATCTGTCTTAAAGCGAAAAACCACCTTATCCTGGTGTCTCTCAAAGTAAGGGGCCTGAATAGACAGAGCCGCCAACTCAGAGACACGCCGAACAGAGGTAATAGCCACCAAGAAGGCAACCATCTGAGTGAGAACCGAAAGAGCCATATCCTGTAGCGGCTCAAAAGGAGGACCCTGCAGAGCTGAAAGAACCAAATTCCAATCCCAAACCGGAACCACAGCCTTCCGGGGGGAAGAGCTACAAATTGAAAAAGTTGATCCTCCACCGCAAACCGGAGGAATCTCTGATGTGCCGGCAAAATCGGAACATGCAGATACATATCCTTGATGTCTATGGATGTCATAAAATCCCCTTGGCGAAGGGAATTGATAGCCAAGCGCAGAGCGGAACTTTTTGGCTCTGATAAACCTGTTGAGAACCTTGAGATCTAGAATGGGTCTCACTGAACCCTCCTTTTTGGGAACCGTGAAAAGGTTGGAGTAGTAACCCCTGCCTCTCTCCAACTGAGGCACCGGGCAAATAACTCCCATGTCCAGAAGGTTTTTTTTTTTTTTTTTTTACTGCTAACAGGAGCCCCTGTGCAGCCTGAGGGTCCGAGGGCACACGAGACATTAAGAATCTTGGAGGCGGCTAGAGACCACTTCCAAAACCCAAATGTCTGTGACGTCCCGGGCCCAGACTTGGAAGAAGAGCCGCAGCCGCCCCCCCCACCCGTGCGGGTGAGGGCGCCCCTTCATTGCTGAGCCGCTTTAGCGGCGGGCTTGGAACCCCAGGCAGCCGTGGAACGTGCCCGACCTCTGCCCCTGTTCCAGGCCGAGCTCCTGACACCCGAGAAGGCCAAACCTCTAGCCACTCTGGCCCCTCGAAAGGAAGGAGTGAACAAGCCAGCCCCCCGAAAGGGACGGCGCTGTTTCTTCCGCAGAGGTAACTTACCTCCCTTAGCAGCAGCATCCAATTTATCTCCAAACAGCTGCGCACCCAGGGAGGCAAGAGCTGTAAACGACTTCTTGGCCCCAAAATCCGCAGTCCACTGACGGAGCCAGACCAATCTGCGCATAGCCACCAATTGGGCTGAAGTCCTGCTACACATGACAATAGAATCTTCCATAGCAGCCAAGACAAACCCCATGAACAATTCACATCTCTTAAGGGTAGTGAACTCAGCGCTAGCCGGATCAGACTGAGCATCATAAGAGACCTGGTAGCAAGTGACACTAGGGCAAATGCACAAACAGGCCGCAGGGCCGAGGCCACGCTGGCAAATGCGTGACACGCCATCTGATCAAGGCGCTCGTCCTCGCCATCCTTAAGGGAAGTGGCGTCAGGGGTGTTCAGCACAGAAGCGTTGGTCAAAACCAAAACTGGCGCATCGACCTCGGGAGGAGAAGACCATCGCTTAACCGCCTCCACCGGGAAAGGATACTTCTTATCCCATCCCTGAGGAACACCAGGAAGCCGACTGGGCCTTTCCCATTCTTTCAGGATCAGCGCATCAAAGTGACCCTGGGTAGGGAATTCCAGACGGGGCTTGCGGGCCCCAAAAAATTCCCCCTTCTTGAGAGGAGTCGCCTCAGGCGGGTCAATATCCAACACCTCCAATAGATGTGACAAAACCGTGGCCGTGTCAACAGCATCCCCCAGCGCCTGCCCAACATCAGCCTCGCCAAACCGTACATCGTCAGCCTCTTACTCCTCATACAATTCCCCCTCCTCTAACGGGGAATAATCTGACATATCAAATTAATCATCAATATCCCAAGTCGCCTGGACCGACGACAAATGTCTCTTTTTAGCCTGGGCCTTCTTTCCCACCGTGCTAACCATAAATTTCTCGATGCTGGCCAACCTAGCACAAACATCGGAATGCGACTCCCCGCTGGCACCAATGTCACTTGGGGTACGGATAAGGCGAAGAGGGGAAGGAAATGAAGCGGGGGGCGCCGACCCAGAAGGCTGGGCACCCGACTGCCGCGATATGGCCTTTTGTGCACATGGTATACAAATAAGCACATTCTCACCCGTAAGGGATGCCCCACAACCCACACATTTGGGATTGTCCCAGAGGGAGCCCGAGACGGTATCCTGCGGAGCCTCCATATGGTGATTCTTGTGGTCAGTCGCAAGACCGCAGGGAATTTAAGCAATAAGCAACCCGGGATGCCCCTTAAAAGTCCCAGTGGGAGGATTTTAGGGTGAGCAATCTAAGCCTAGGGACCCCAGGACCAGGAGGATCCCCTTAAAAAGCCCATAAACGAAGCAATCTGAAACACACAAGCAATAATACAATCACACTGAAGAAATAACTAAAAAATACCAATATATTAATATTGATACACAATACAACCATATGCTCAGAATATTCTATAATTCAAAATATCTATATATCCATATGAAAGCACAAAAGCTAAGGAAGTGGCCGCACAGGCGCTTACCGACCGAGGAGTTAATCAGAGCAGCAGCCAGAGCAATCACACAAGATGGCCCCCGGAGAGTCACACGAGCAAAGGAGAGGAAGAAGGGGGGCGGGCCAGCGCCGAACGCGCTTGTCAGGCCACGCCCCCCTCCCAGCAACGCGGATCCCAGCCCTGGGCTGGCCCGCATAATCGCGCCAAACGAGGGGGCAGGGCTACCACAGCCGTGTTGATGGCCCGGTCCCGTCCCCCCCCACCTAACACAGCCTGAGGGAGAGAAGGTAAAGAAGGTAAAGACCACAATCAACCCCAGTCAGCACCAACACACACACACAAGTGAAAGACACACTCACACAGTGCTTCAGTAATTAAACAACCGTGGGTGAGGCCAGAACGCCCCCCCCCCCCCAGAGGGAAAGGAAGGGACCCGGAAGGGGGGGGGGGGGGAATCCAAGCCGGAATCCGGTCATAGGGATTAAGGGACAGGGCATCCCATACCGGGATCACCAACCCGGACAACCGCCTACCCCTTGCAATGGGGTCTTACGGTGGAGCAAGGCTCCTACAACACCCATAAGGTGCTGCCTACCCTCACCAGGACCTGCAGCCAAGGCTGTGAGGCTCAAATAGGGACAATTTAGAAAAGGTCCTGGCTGCAATAGAGACAAAAATGGCTTACCTGCAAGTAAGAGAAGTCTTCATCTTCTGTCTTGCTCGCCTTCCTGCAGAGAAGGAACTGGGGAATTGGTGGGAGGTCCCAGGTATTTATGGACTGGGTGGAGCTCCTTTTTTTGCATTCATCTCTGCAGACGTTCGCCCTCTACTGGAGAATAACCCAAATGTCATGAAGAGTTGAAGCGGAGTGTATGTCACACTTGGAATATCACTATACAGGGGATCCAAGATAATGCAAAAACCAAGGGTGGGTTGGAGCAGGACGTACTGTATACTCAAAATACCAATTCTACAGATGAATAATCACAGAATTGTATTATTCTTAGTATACAGTACGTCCTGCTCCAAATAGAATACTTACAAGTGGGACATCCAATAGCAGTGTCCATAAAGTAGGGTGGGATTCCCAAGAAAAAATAGAGGCAGACAGTTTAAACCACTGCCGCCTGCAGAACCTTTCGGCCAAAAGCAGCATCAGCTGAGGCCCTAACATCAACCTTGTAAAACTTGGAAAAGGTAAGAACAGAAGACCAAGTAGCGGCCTTGCAAACTTGTTCAACAGAAGCCTGGTGCTGAAAAGCCCAAGAGGCACCAATAGCATGAGTGGAATGAGCAGTAAGGCGGAAGGGAGGATTCTACCCCTTAGCAGAGTAGGCCTGAATCACAGCCTGACAAATCCATCTGCTGATAGTAGACTTGGCAGGAGCCAAACCCTTCCTAGGACCAGAAGGGACCACAAAAAGAGCATCAGTTTTTCTGAAAGGTGCAGTAGCCACCAGATAGTACTTCAGACACCTAACCACATCCAAAGAATGCAAAACTCTCTCCTTAGCATTGCTAGGATTAGGACACAAAGAAGGAAGAACAATATCCTGATTCAAATGAAAGGCAGAAAGTCAGGCTTGAAACGAAACACCACCTTGGCCTGGTGTCTCTAACAGTAGGGGGGCTGAATGGAAAGCGCCACCAGAAATACAACCTTGAGCGTAAGAATGGCCAGGGCAGCATCCTGCACAGGTTCAAAGGGAGCACCCTGCAAGGCTGACAGAACCAAGTTCAGGCACCATAGGCTTACGTGGAGGGAGCACATGAGTGACCCCTTGGAAAAAAGTCCTGATCAGAGGGTGCTGAGCAAAGGACTTCTGGAAGAAAATAGCCAGGGCAGAAACCTGACCCTTCAGAGTACTGAGTTGGAGTCCCATCTCCAACCCATGCTGCAGGAACTCCAAAATCCTGGGAATAGAGAACACCCGACAGGGAAGAGACTTACACCAGTCAATGTAGGCACGCCAAACCCTGTAATAAATGGAAGAAGAAGACTTCTTCCTAGCCTTAATCAAAGTATCCACAACCGAGGAAGACATCCCCTTCTCCATCAAGATGGAGGTTTCAGCAGCCAGGCCATCAAAGCCAGAGTTTGTGAATTGGGATAGCGTAGTGAGCCCTGAGTGAGCAGATCTGGCACCAAGGGCAGAGCGTACTGATCTACTGCCAGCTGCACCACGTCTGCGAACCACACTCTTCTTGGCCATCAGAATTGCTGGCACCCCTTCCAGAGCAAACTTGCGCAGAACCCTGCCCAGCAGGGGAATTGGAGGGAAGACATACAGGAACTGAAAGTCCTGCCATGACATTGTTAGAGCATCCGAGGTCAAGGCCAGAGGATCCTGGGACAAAGAGACAAAAGCTGGGAGCTTGTGATTGTGGCGGGACACAAACAGATCCACATCCGGTTGGCCCCAACGGTGACACAGGGATTGAAACACCCTGCTGCATAGGGGCCATTCTCCCTGACGAGAGGTCCCCCTGCTCAGAGAGTCCACCAGGTGATTTTCCCCCCCCGGGATGTACACATCTGATATGCAGGGGACATTGGCCTCCGCCCAGGTCAGGATCAGAGACGCTTCCTGGAGGGCCCCCTTGCTCCGGGTCCCTCCCTGATGATTGATGTAGGCAACTGCCGTCTGGTTGTCCGAGCGCACCTGGACAGGCAGGCCCCAAAGGTGAGTAGTCAAGTGAGCCAGAACTAACCTGATCGCCCGTAGTTCCAAGACATTGATAGGCGTGTGGGCCTCCTGAGGTCCCCACCTCCCCTGGAACCGCAGGGACTTCCAGAAACCCCCCCAACCAGACAGACTGGCATCCGTAGTGACCGTCTCCCAGGGAGGGGTAAGAAAGGATCTGCCCCCCAACAGGTTCCTTGAGTCCATCCACCACAAGAGGGACCGCCTGACCCGAGGGGAGAGCACACAGACCCCATCCAGGGACGTTGGGTCCTTGTCCCACACTGACAATAGGTGAAGTTGCAGAGGCCTCAAGTGGAACTGAGCATAAGGGACCGCTTCGAAGCATGCCACCATCAGGTCCACCAGCTGCATCCCCTGCCTGATGGAGGGATGAGGACAAGATAGGAGGGACTGAGCCTGTGCAATCAGACTGTCCACCTTCTGTTGAGGAAGGAAAATCCTTGCCTATACTGTATCCAGATTCATTCCTAGGAATAGAGTTAAGGAAGGGGACAGTGAGGACTTGGGGTGGTTGATCACCCATCCAAATGACTCCAGATTGGACACCACCAGTTGAGTATCCAACTCTGCCTGATGTAGAGACTGGGAAGTGATGAGAATGTCGTCCAGATAGGGAAGCACGCAGATGCCCTGACATCTGAGCAGAGACATCACGCCAGCCAGCACCTTGCTGAACACCCTGGGAGCTGAAGTGAGACCAAAGGGCAAGGCCACAAACTGGTAGTGTTGATCCATCAGAGCAAACCTGAGGAACCTTTGATGACCTGGGAACACAGGAATATGAAGGTAAGCATCTTTGATGTTCACAGAAGTCATGAAATCCCCTTGGCACAGGGAACTGATGGCAGAGCCATCGAAAACGCCTGCCCCGGACAAATTTGTTGAGGATCTTCAAGTCCAGGATGGGCCTGACTGAACCATCTTTTTTGGGTACTGTGAATAGGTTGGAATAAAAGCCCTTGCCTTTTTCTCTTAAGGGGACCTGGCAGATGACCCCCAGCTCCAGGAGGCCTTGCACTGCTTGTACTAGCTCCTGAGCTGACACAGGGTCCTGAGGAATCCGGGATCTGATGAACCTTGGGGGAGGGCAGACAGCAAACCATCTTGTAATCGGAGGAAACTACCTCCTGAATCCACCGGTCTGAGACATGAAGCCTCCAGACGTGAGCGAAGTGTCTGATGGTGTCATCCATGGCTGAGAGGACAAAATTTACAAAAACATCACAACTGGAGATTACATTGAACACCTCACAAGGCAAATCATCAGGGGCACTATCAAGTATATTTCTGATAAGGGTTCTAGTGGCCACAGCAGTAATGTGCCGAGGCACAGACCGGGCGCAGGGTAGTAGAGTCAGGGGAATGCATGACAGAGGTGTTAGATAGCCCTAGGACCGGGGCATCCACCTCGTGGGGGGATGACCAACACTTTACCACCTCAGCAGGAAAGGGATACTTCCTATCCCAACTCTTTGGAACCCCGGGATGTTTACTGGGGTGCTCCCATTCCTTGAGCACAAGGTTATGGAAATGTGTCTGCTCGGGAAATTCCAAACGTGATTTTGCTGTAATTTGGTGATTATAGTGGCGCTATATGCCGATAGGGAATAACGCTATATAGCAACCCGGATTCCCCAATAACCCGCTAGGGAAGTGGGAGTATTAACAAGGCCTACTAGTTATATAACTAATAAAGGGCCGGGAGAAGCCAAAAAGGGTTTGCCCCGCATGGAAGACATAAGAAGACAAGACCGTAAGCACACAGTAATAAAAGGAAGAATATAAAGCCGCCCGCAAGGGCACTTACGGACCGCGGTAGGTAGAGGTCCGTTGCGCATGGGCCAACCAAGCAGGTTAAAGATGCCGTCGGTATACCTCGAGGGGTGGGCCGGTATCAGCGATGACGCGGAGCGTGCCATAGACGGCCCCCCCCTCCCCCGAAGAGCACGAAGCCAGGACGTGACAAGCAGCCAATGACGGCGCAACAGCGCCTGAGGTAATGCCGCCGCCAAGCGCGGAACAAAGTGTGACATAAAGAGCGCGCGGCGGCACATTTGAAAGACAGTAAAAGGAAGCCAGCGCGGCGGCAGACACAAGACAGACAGAATAAATATAAAGTGTAACACAGAATGCATAGCATACACATTTAAACCCCCCCCCCTCTTTTCCCCCGAAGGCTACAAGGAGAATGAGGGAGGACAGCGGCCACTTAAATAGGGCCCACCGATAGTCAGGGGCACTAGTGCGGGAGGGGCATCCCATAGAGGCTCACCATAAGCCTGAACCGCCTACCCTTTGGTGGGGGATTGCGGTGGAGCAGCGCTCCTAAGCACCTAACAGCGGTGCTGCCTACCTTTACCCGACCAGCGCAGCCAAGGCTGGGAGGCATATTACTAGCGGAACGGGTGGGAATAGTCCTACAGGGCCGCAAGCTACTAGCCCCGCTCACCTGCGAGTAGATAGCCATTTCTTGTCCTTCACAGTCCAGACTGCAGAGAAATTCAGGAGATTTGTGGGAGGTCCCCGGGTATTTGAGGGGCCGGGAGGAGCCTATTTTCGATGTCTCTGCAGTCCAGCGCCATCTGGCGGAGTATTAGCCACTTGTAGGCATTCTATTTGGAGCAGGACGTACTGTATACTAAGAATAGTGCGACTCTGTAGTAAATCATGAGGAGGATTTCTTCCGAGCCTGAATCATGGTACGCACGACCGAATGAGACAGCCCTTTCTCCGTCAAGATGGAGGTTTCAGCAGCCAAGCCGTCAAAGCCAGCTTTTGTAAATTGGGGTGGCGCAACAGCCCCTGAGTGAGAAGCCCTGGATCGTCGGGCATGACTTAGCGATCCACTGACATCTGAACTATGTCCGCGATCCAAACCCGCCTCGGCCAACGAGGAGCCACCAGAAAGGTTGGCACCTCCTCCTGGGCTATCTTGCGCAGCACTCGACCCAGGAGAGGAAAAGGAGAAAAGGCGTAAAGAAGTCGGAACTCCGCCCAAGGAACGCCAGTGCGTCCGTGGAGAAGGCCAGAGGATCTCTTGACAAGGAGACGAACCTTGGAAGCTTGTGACGGGACGCAAACAGGTCCACATCCGGCAGACCCCAGCGGCAACACAGAGCGTGAAAAATCTTGTTGCTGAGAAACCATTCCCCCAGATGAGAAGTCCCCCTGCTCAGGGAGTCTGCCTCCTGATTCTCCACTCCGGGGATGTAAACCGCCGAGATGCAGGGAACATTCTCCTCCGCCCAAGACAGGATCCGGGTCACCTCCTTGAGGGCTCGCTTGCTCCGAGTCCCGCCCTGGTGATTGATGTAGGCGACCACCGTCTGATTGTCCGAGCGGACCTGGACCGCACGACCCCATAGATGGGAAGTCAAAAGAAAAAGGACCAACCGGATTGCTCTCAGCTCCAGGAGATTGATAGGCACGTGAGCCTTCTGCGGGCCCCACTGGCGAATCCCCACTAGCGATTGCCAAAAAAACTCCCCAGCCGGTCAGACTGGCGTCCGTGGTGACAATCTCCAAACAAGGAGTCAGAAAGGACCTGCCCACTAGAAGATTCCTGGAGTCCAACCACCACAAGAGGGACCGCATGGTAAAAGGAGACAGAGAGAATTCCTGCTCCAGAGACTCCCGTGTCCGATCCCAAACGGACAAGAGACTCAACTGAAGCAGTCTCATGTGGAACTGGGCGCAGCCTCGAAACAAGACACCATGAGACCCACCAACTTCATCCCCAGACGGATGGCTGGACGTTGACATGACAGTAAGGCCCGCATCTGTGCCTGAAGGCCCTCCACCTTCAGCTGGGGGAGGAACACCTTGACCTGAGGTGTCCAGCGACATGCCCTGGAAAGACCTCACCAATGAAGGAATGATTGAGGATTTGGGGTAAATGATCACCCAACCGAAGTCCTCGAGAGTGGACAACACCGTCTGGGTGTCGCTCTCAGCCTGCTGAAAGGATTGAGCAGCAATCAACAAGTCGTCCAGATAGGGAAGAACACAAATGCCCTGGCTCCATAACACCCGCCAATACCTTGGTGAACACCCGGGGGGCTGAAGAAATCCCAAACGGCAGCGCCACAAACTGGTAGTGCTGATCCTCCAGCGCGAACCTCAGGAACTTTTGATGTCCCTGGAAAATAGGGATGTGCAGGTAGGCATCCCTGATGTCCACCATGGTCATGAAGTCGCCTGGCCGAAGCAAACTCACCGTGGACCGCAAGGTCTCCATGCGAAAGTGTCTGAATCTGACAAACTTGTTGAGAACCATCAGGTCCAAGATAGGCCTCAGAGTAACATCCTTCTTGGGTATCGTGAACAGATAGGCATAGACCCTCGACCCCGTTCCTGGAGAGGCACAGGACAAATCACCTCGAACAACAGAAGACGTTGGACAGCCATTCTTAGGCCCTGCGCCGTCAATGGGTTCTGGGAGATCCGTGACTGAAGAAATCTTGGGGGCGGTCAAGCTGCCAGCTCTATTTTGTAACCACCTCCTGAATCCACCGATCCGAGACGTGCTGTCTCCAGACGTGAGCAAATAGCAGAAGCCGTCCCCCCCACCCGGAAGGGTGAGGGTGCCTCCTCATGCCTGAGGGGCCTTGACAGGGGGCTTAGATTTGGACTCCCAGGAGGGATTGGGACGACCGCAGGATCTACCCCGTCCCCAGGAGTCCCGGCGGCCACCAGAGAAGGAAGAGCCTCTTCCCCCTCGAAAGTGAAAGGGGCGAAAGGAAGACGAGGCCCGAAGGGCCACACAGGCTTCCAACGCTGAGGGAGCCTCCCATCTTTCGCCAGGAGATCCAGAAGCTCCCCAAACAACCAAAGTCCCAGGAAGGGAATACCGGTGAGAGATTCCACTGTTGCAGGGCCGAAGCCCTGCCGCCAAGCCGGACAGTGTCATCCATGGCCGAGATTACAAAGGCGTTGAAGTCTGTGCAAGCTAAGAGGTCCTTATACTCCTCCGCCCGCTTGCGAGATCTGGCGATATCCACAAGGCGTCTCACCTTCTTCTTGATGGCTATGGAGACAATGGCCGCGGCACAGACCGGACGAAGACCAGCACCCACAAAGGTGAAAGCGTGACATGCCAGCTGATCCATGCGCCTGTCAGCGTGATCGCACAAGGAAAAAGGAGACGGCATAACCGTGGTATTGGCAAGCCCCAGAACAGTAGCATCCACCTCCGGGGGACGGGACCAGAGGCGAATCAACTCCTCCGAAAAGGGATACCGTCTGTCCAGGCCCTTAGGCACCAACCGCAATTTATTAGGCCTCTCCCACTCCATAAAGACCATTTTGGAGAAGTGGCCCTGCTCAGGAAAAAACAAGACGCTGTCTCTCAGGCCGAAAAAAGGGAGCTAAATGCAGGTGCGGGGGTGTCGGCGAGGCCGTAGGCAAAATGTGGCTGGGGACAGTAGCGCTCGCCCCATCCTGTTCCGAAATGACGCTTTGGGCGCAGGGTACACAGACAGCGCTGCGACCGCTCAGAGGGCATGTACCACACATGAGACAGAGCCTAGCCCGCCCCGAGGGGCCCCCAAGCACGCTATCCCCAGAAGCCTCCATTATGGTGATTAGTAGCAAAATACACGGGTTACAAGGCACTGACGGCCCAAACCCAGACAATCCCCCAATAATGTCACCTAATAGATCTCTTAACAAGAAACTGTAGGGAGCGGGGTGGGAGGGGGGGTGGATGGGACCGTGAGGAACCACAACACTGAGAATAATATGGGACCCGCCTGGAAGACACAAAGGGGAACAAAAACATGAGCATCCCACAGCGCATGCACACTGGACAAAATAAAAAAAACATTTTGTGAATACTCACCTGTAAAATGGGTATTATGTCACACACCCCGCTTCAAGACATTCATTACACTTGGGGGTATACTGACCTGTAGATGGAGATCTTGCAGAGATGATATCAAAAAAAGGTAAGACCCTCCCGGCCCATAAATACCTGGGACCTCCCACTCATTACCCACTATAAAGATAGCAGTAAGATCAAGGGACCAGGAAAGCCAATTAAAACTAACAAAGGTTCACCATATAAAGGATCCAGAAAACAAAAGGGCAGGGTGAAGCGGGGTGTGTGACATACTTATAATACCCATTTTACAGGTGAGTATTCACAAAATGGTATTATTCTAAGTATGTCACACACCCCACTTCAAGACATTCATTACACTTGGGACATCCAATAGCAGTGTCCATAAAGGGCAGGGATCCAAAAAACAAGGCAACAAGGCACAAACTTAAACCACTGCAGCCTGCAGAACTTTGCGGCCAAAAACAGCATCCACTGAGGCCCGAACATCAACCTTGTAAAACTTGGAAAAAGTGTGCACCGAAGATCAAGTAGCAGCCTTACAAACCTACTCAACAGAAGCCTGGTGCTTGAAGGCCCAGGACGCCCCAATAGCACGAGTAGAATGAGCAGTAACACGAAAAGGGGGAACCTTCCCCTTGGCAGAATAGGCCCCAACAATGGCCTGGCGAATCCATTTACTAATGGAAGACTTGGCAGGCGCCAAACCCTTCCTAGGCCCAGAGAGCACCACAAAAAGGGAGTCAGTCCTACGAAAAGGAGAAGTAGCCACCAAATAGTACTTCACACAGCGAACCACATCCAAAGAATGCAAAACCCTCTCCTTGTCATTGCTGGGCTTAGGACACAAGGAGGGAAGAACAATATCCTGATTCAGATGAAACGCAGAGACCACCTTAGGAAGGAAATCTGGCTTGAAGCGGAAAACAACCTTGTCCTGATGCCTCTCAAAGTAAGGAGCCGAAATAGACAAGGCTGCCAACTCCGAGACACGCCGCACAGAAGTGATGGCAACCAGAAAAACAACCTTCTGAGTAAGCGTAGAAAGTGCAATATCCTGCAAAGGTTCAAAAGGAGGACCCTGCAAGGCAGACAAAACCAAATTCAAATCCCAAACTGGGAGCAAAGGCTTCCTAGGAGGCCGCACATGCGTAACCCGCTGGAAAAAGGTCTTAACCAGAGGATGAAGAGCAAAAGACTTTTGAAAGAACACGGCCAGGGTAGAAACTTGCCCTTTCAGCGTACTAAGCTGCAAACCTTGGTCCAGACCATGTTGCAGAAATTCCAAGACCCTAGGGACAGAAAACGCCCTGCAAGGCAAGGCCCTTACCTCACACCAATCAATATAAGACCTCCAAGTCCTATAATAGATGGCAGAGGAAGACTGCTTCTTAGCCCTAACCAGAGTCTGAATGACAGCATCAGAAAGACCTTCCTCCCTCAAGATTGAGGTTTCAGCAACCACGCCGTCAAAGCCAGCGTTGGTAAATTGGGGTAGAGTAGTGGACCCTGAGTGAGCAGATCTGGCAGAAGGGGCAGGTCTAACTGATCCTCTGCCAATCTTACCACGTCTGCAAACCAAACCTGTCTTGGCCACCTTGGAGCCACCAGAATTGCTGACGCGCCCTCTGGGGCCAGCTTGCGCACCACTCTGCCCACCATGGGAAACGGAGGGAACAGGTACAGAAACCCCAGATCCCTCCAGTTCAGAGACATGGCATCCGCTGCCAGAGCCAGCGGATCCCACGAGAGAGACACAAATGCCGGAAGCTTGTGATTGTGACGAGAGGCAAAGAGGTCCACCTCCGGAGTCCCCCACCGGCAGCAAAGCGACCGAAACACCTTGGGGCCGAGCGACCATTCCCCCCGGCGAGATGACCCCCTGCTCAGGGAGTCCGCCTCCGTGTTCTCCACTCCCGGAATGTACACCGCCGAGATGCATGGGACATTGCTCTCTGCCCAATCCAGCATCAAAGACAACTCCCTGAGGGCACGCCTGCTGCGAGTCCCTCCCTGGTGATTGATGTAGGCGACCGCCGTCCGATTGTCCGACCGAACTTGAACCGGTAGGCCCCACAACTGATGAGTCAAGTGAGCCAGAACCAACCTGATGGTCCTCAACTCCAGAACATTGATGGGATCGTGAGTCTCCAGAGGCCCCCACAGGCCCTGAAACTGAAGATCCTTCCAAAATCCCCCCCAACCTGACAGGCTGGCATCCGTGGTGACCGTCTCCCAACGAGGGGTCAGAAAGGATCTGCCCCTCGTCAGATTGCTTGGTTTCAGCCACCACCGAAGGGAATGCCGCACCCGGGGGGACATCAGAAAAGACTGATCCAATGACAGCGGGGACCCGTCCCAGGCCGCCAAGAGATGGAGCTGGAGCGTCCTTGTGTGAAACTGGGCAAAGGGAACCGCCTCGAACGACGCCACCATCAATCCCACCAGTCGCATCCATAGCCGGATGGACGAGCGGGGGATGGATAGGAGACGCTGAGTCAATTCCTGAATCAGAAGAACCTTGGCTCGGAGGGAGAAACACCCTGGCCTGAGAAGTATCCAGCGACATTCCCAGGAACTCCACCACCCTGGAGGGAGTGAGGCAGGACTTGGGATAGTTGATCACCCAACCGAAACTCTCCAGAGTGGACACCACAGTCCTGGTATCCAGCTGCGCCTGACTTAGGGAAGACGCCATGATGAGAAGATCGTCCAGATAGGGCACGATGCGGATACCCCTGGCTCTGAGGATGGCCATTACTCCTGCCAACACCTTGGTAAAAACCCTTGGAGCCGAGGTAAGGCCAAACGGAAGAGCCACAAACTGAAAATGCCGATTGTCCACGACAAACCTGAGGAATCTCTGGTGTGCCAGAAATATTGGAATATGCAGGTAAGCATCCTTGATGTCTATGGACATCATGAAGTCCCCCTGATGAAGTGAATGGATGGCTGAGCGCAGAGTTTCCATACGGAACTTCCGGGGACGGACAAACCTGTTGAGCAACTTCAGATCCAGAATAGGACGAACGGACCCGTCCTTCTTGGGCACCATGAACAAATTGGAATAGAAGCCCAGGCCCTGGTCTGAGAGGGGCACCGGACAGATGACAGCCATGTCCACGAGACTTGCTACTGCCGCCCGAAGCCCCTGGGCGGCCAGAGGATCTGACGGCACCCGAGACCTGAAGAATCTGGGAGGGGGCCGGAACTCGAACTCCAGCTTGTAACCGGAAGACACCACTTCCTGAATCCACCTGTCCAATACCTCTTGGACCCAGACCTGGGAGAAGAGTTGCAACCGTCCCCCCACCCGCAAGGGTGAGGGCGCCCCCTCATTGCTGAGCCGACTTGGCAGCAGCTCTAGGCTTGGAGCCCCAACTGTGTCCTGGACGGGCCCGACCCCTGCCCCTAGGCCAGGAATCACCTCTGGACGAAGGGAAGGCCGAACCCCTGCCAACTCTAGCCCCACGAAAGGGCTGAGAGAAGGAAGCCGCCCCCCGAAAAGGGCGACGCTGCTTCTTACGCTGAGGTAACCTACCTCCCTTTGCCACCGAATCCAATTTTTCTCCAAAGAGCCTTAATCCCACAAAGGGAAGGGCCATGAGCGACTTTTTGGACACAAAATCAGCCGCCCACTGACGTAACCAAACCGACCGGCAGATAGCCACAAGTAGGGTCGTAGCTCTGCTACACATCACCAATGTGTCATCCAGGGTGGACAGCACAAAGGACAAAAACAACTCATAGCGCTTAAGGTCGGCAAATTCCTCACTAGCAGGGTCAAGCCTGGAAGAGGTCAATAATCCTCTAACAACCGACCTGGCAGCTACCAATACAAGCGCAGAAGCACAAACCGGCCGCAAGGCCAATCCAACACTGGCAAAACCATGACAAGCCATCTGGTCAATGCGTTTATCCTCACCATCCTTGAGGGTAGTGCACCCCGGAGAATGGAGGACTGAGGAGCTGGACAACCCCAAAACAGGAGCATCCACCTCGGGGGGAGACGACCAGTGCTTCACTGTGTCCGCCTGAAAGAGATATTTCTTGTCCCAACTCGGTGGGACACCCGGAAGCCGCGTCGGCCTCTCCCATTCCTTGCGAATGATATCATCAAAATGCTTTTGATAAGGAAATTCCAAGTGGGGCTTAGTCACTTCAAAGAACTCCCCCTTCAGCGGAGGAGCCGCCTTGGGGGGAGAAATAGCCAGGACCTCAAACATATGAGCCAGGAACCTAGAGGTATCCGAGGAATCCCCCTGGCCCTGCTCGGTATCAGCGCCCAAAAACTGCTGATCGTCGGAGTCATCAGACTCCTCATACAGCTCTCCTTCCTCACGCGGGGAACAATCAGACCAGGGAGTCAAAAATACAATTCTGTGAAATACTCACCTGTAGAATTGGTATTATACGCATACAGCACGTCCTGCTCCATCTATAATACTTACACATGGGTAATCCTCCGCCAGATGGCGCTGTTCACTGCAGACATGCAAAAACAGGCTCCTCCCGGCCCTTCATATACACAGGGACCTCCCACAAATCCCCAGCATTGAAAAGCAGTGAGAAAAAGAAGCCGGGAGAAACCAACCACCAAACTGGAAATAATAACAATGATAACAATGGTAACAATCACCATACAGGGGATCCAGAACAAGGTGAAACCAGAGTGGGGTGGAGCAGGACGTGCTGTATGCGTATAATACCAATTCTACAGGCGAGCATTTCACAAAATTGTATTATTCTAAGCATACAGCACGTCCTGCTCCATCTATAATACTAACACATGGGACATCCAATAGCAGGTCCATAAAGTAGGGTGGGATCCCCAACAACAAAGGCAACGGCACGTAGCTCAAACTACAACCGCCTGTAAAACCTTACGGCCAAAGGCAGCATCAGCTGAGGCCCGAACATCAACTTTGTAAAACTTTGAAAAGGTGTGAACAGAAGACCAAGTAGCGGCCTTGCAAACTTGTTCAACAGAGGCCTGTTGCTGAAAAGCCCAAGAGGCACCAATAGCACGAGTGGAGTGAGCCGTAAGATGGAACGGGGGAGGCCTCCCCTTAGTAGAATAGGCCTGAATCACAGCCTGACGAATCCATTTACTGATGGTAGACTTGGCGGGAGCCAAACCTTTCCTAGACCCCGAAGGCACAACGAAGAGAGCATCAGTCTTCCTGAAGGCCTTAGTGACAACCAGGTAATACTTCAAGCACCTGACTACGTCCAAGGAATGCAGAACCCGCTCCTTGTCGTTGCGAGGATTGGGACACAGAGAAGGAAGAACAATATCCTGGTTCAAATGAAATGCCGAAACCACTTTTGGCAGAAAGTCCGGTTTGAAGCGGAACACCACCTTGTCCTGGTGTCGCTCTTAGTATGGAGGCTGAATAGATAGAGCGGCCAGCTCTGACACACGCCTAACCGAAGTAATAGCCACCAAGAAGACAACCTTGAGAGTGAGAACGACCAGAGCAGCCTCTTGAATAGGCTCAAAGGGAGCCCCCTGCAAGGCAGATAAAAACCAAATTCAAATCCCAAACAGGGACTGTAGGCTTTCGGGGGGGTGGGGGGACGCACTTGAGTGACCCCCTGGAAAAAGGTCTTAATCAGGTGATGCTGAGCAAAGGTCTTCTGAAAGAAGATAGGGCAGAAACCTGACCCTTCAAAGTACTAAGTTTGAGACCTAAGTCCAAACCATGCTGCAAAAACTCCAGGACCCTAGGGACGGAGAATTCTCGGCAGGGAAGAGACCTGGACTCACACCAGTCAATGTAGGAACGCCATACTCTATAATAAATAGCAGAAGAAGTCCTTTTCCTGGCCTGCACCATAGTAGCCACCACAGAGGCAGACAACCCTTTCTCCATCAAGATGGAGGTTTCAGCAGCCAGGCCGTCAAAGCCAGCATTTGTAAATTGGGATGGCGTAATGATCCTTGGGTTAGCAGATCCGGTATGCTTGGCAGATCGTACTGATCTACTGCCATTTGAACCACGTCTGCGATCCACACTCTTCTTGGCCACCTGGGGGCCACCAGGATCACAGGTACCCCTTCCAGGGCAATCTTGCGTAGAACCCTCACCAGAAGGGGAAACGGTGGAAACGCATACAGGAGTCGAAACTCCCTCCAAGACATGGACAGGGCATCCGTGGCCATGGCCAGAGGATCCCGCGACAGGGAGACAAAGGCCGGGAGCTTGTGATTGTGACGGGAAGCAAACAGATCCACATCCGGTAGACCCCAACGGTGGCACAGGGACTGGAATACCGTGTTGCAGAGGGACCACTCCCCCTGACGGGACATTCCCCTTCTCAGGGCGTCCGCCAGCAGGTTCTCCGCCCCCGGAATGTAAACAGCCGTAATGCATTGAACATTGGCCTCCGCCCATGCCAGAATCTGAGACACTTCTTGGAGAGCACCCTTGCTCCGGGTCCCTCCCTGATGATTGATGTAGGCAACCGCCGTTCTGTTGTCTGAGCGAACTTGGACCGACAGACCCCTCAGGTGTTGGGTCAACCGCTCCAGTACCAACCTGACTGCCCGTAATTCCAGAATGTTGATGGGCAAATGGGCCTCCTGAGGGCCCCACGTCCCCTGGAAGCACAGAGACTTCCAGAATCCTCCCCAACCTGACAGACTGGCATCCGTTGTGACCGTCTCCCAGGATGGGGTCAGAAAGGACCTGCCCCTTGTCAAGTTCCCGTGGTCCAACCACCACGCAAGGGACAGTCTGACCTAGGGGGGAAGAACACAGAACCCGTCCAAGGACGCAGGGTTCTTGTCCCAAACTGACAGAAGGTGAAGCTGCAGAGGTCTCAAGTGGAACTGGGCAAAGGGCACCGCCTCAAAGCTCGCCACCATCAGGCCCACCAACTGCATTCCCTGCCGGATGGAGAACTGTGGGTTAGAGAGCAGGAACCTCGCCTGCGCTGTCAGAGCCTCCACCTTCTGTTGAGGAAGGAATATCCTTGACTGAACCGTATCCAGAATCATTCCCAGGAACGGAGTCACAGAGGAGGGGGACAGGGATGACTTGGGGTAATTGATCACCCAGCCGAAGGACTCCAGGGTGGACACTACCAGCCGAGTGTCCAACTCTGCCTGTCGCAGAGACCGAGAGGTGATGAGAATATCGTCCAGGTAGGGCAGCACGCGTATGCCCCTTAGCCTTATCAGGGACATCACCCCTGCCAGCACCTTGGTGAACACCCTGGGAGCCGACGTTAGGCCGAATGGCAGGGCCACAAATTGATAATGCTGATCTTTTAGTGCAAATCTGAGAAACCTTCGGTGTCCCGGAAACACCGGGACGTGCAGGTAAGCATCCTTGATGTCTACGGGCTTCATGAAGTCCCCTGGGCGCAGTGAGCCAATGGCCGAGCGCAGAGTTTCCATGCGAAAGTACTTGTTCTTGACAAATTTGTTGAGGATTTTTAAATCCAGAATGGGCCTGACTGACCCATCCTTCTTGGGTACTGTGAAAAGGTTTGAGTAGAACCCCGTGCCCCTGTCTCCAGGGGGGACCTCGCAAATGACCCCTAGGTCCATGAGACCCTGTACGGCCAGCAACAAGACCTGAGCTGAGGCAGGGTATTGAGGGATTCGAGACCCAATGAACCCGGTGGGGGGCTGTACAGCAAATTCTACCTTGTAGCCGGAGGACACTACCTCCTGAATCCACCGGTCTGAGACGTGGCGCCGACAGGCATGCTCTAAGTCAGGGGTCTCAAACTCAATTTACCTGGGGGCCGCTGGAGGTAGATTCTGGGTAAGGCTGGGCTGCATCAAGTTTTCCACAAAAAATGCGCTTACAAAATATCATTATTCAGATTCAAATGTCTTTATTAACAGTTCTTTAACATTTAGAACATGAATGGACATAAACTGTTTGAACATGGCTTTATCTGCCTACTTCTTGCTGCTAGAGATCTGACAGCGCTTACTCTTGCATAGCCGAGCCACATTTGGCGTAAGTGAGGAAGCAGTTGAGACCCTCAGCACAGCTTGAAGATGAGCATCAGTAATTCTAGACCTGTACTTTGACTTATTGAAGTTCAAGGTAGAGAAGAGCTTTTCGCACAAGTATGTGCTCCCAAAAAGACACATGGTCTGCTTGAACATTCGGGAAAGCTCAGGGAAGCTGGGGGGCAATTCTCTTAAAAATTGCCCAAGTTTGTCTGCTTTTCCACTCACATCCCTAAACTTGGCTTTGAGTTCAGAGTTACACTGCAGGTCAATGAGCTCTATTTGAAACACTGGAGGGGCATCTTGCACATCAAAGGAGAAGGGGTCTGCAAAAATTTGAAATGTGGCTCTGTGTCTCTTGAAGTCTGCAAATCTATGATCAAATTCCTCCTGTAGCCTCAAAATGACATCCACATACTCCTCATGACTGAATAGTGTGCCTGAATCAATGAGTGACTTGCATGCTGGGAAATGGCAAAGGTTTGTTTGAGAAAGCTGGTCTTTCCACAATATAAGTTTTGTAGAGAACGCTCTCACGCTGTCATAGGCAGCACTGACAAGTTGCCCCTGGCCTTGTAACCTCTTATTCAGTACATTAAGCTCATGTGTGATATCAACCAAAAAAGCTAAGTCCATGAGCCATTTTGGATCACTTAGCAAAGGAACAGAAGCCCCATCTTTCTCCATAAAAGCTTTCACTTCCGCTCTCAACTCAAAAAATCTCTTCAATACGTTTCCCCTGCTGAGCCAACGCACCTCGGTAAAGTAGAGCACATCCCCATATTCTGACTCTATTTCCTCTAAAAAAGCACGAAACATTCTGTGTTTTAAGCCCCTGGATCTGATTTGATTGATGCATTTCACAACGAAAGACATCACGTTGTCAAACTTCAGGCATTTGCTGCAAAGGGCCTGCTGATGAATAATGCAGTGCAGAGCAATGACCTCCTCTAAACCTTCCTCTTTCTTTTTTTTATTAATAAGTGCCACCAGTCCTTTTTTCCTCCCGATCATTGATGGCGCTCCATCAGTTGTTATTCCGACAAACTTCCTCCAAGGCAAACCAGCATTCTGAAAAGCATCACACAGCTGGTGAAATATCTCTTGGGCGGTGGTCTGGCCATGCATTGGAACTAGTGAGAGCAACTCCTCTGTGACTTCAAAATTGTCATCAACACCCCGGACATAGATTGCAAGCTGGGCAGTGTCGGTGATGTCTGTGGTCTCATCAAGAGCGACTGAGTATACACTGAAACATTTTATTTTCTCACACAGTTGATCATAAATGTCACTTGAAAGGTCAGAAATGCGCTCTGCCACGGTGTTGGAAGAAAGGCTGATGTTGCTAAACTGACCTTTCTTTTCTGGAGAGATAATACTTGCAGCCTGTAACATGCACTTTTTTATAAATTCCCCTTCTTTAAATGACTTTCCTGCTTTAGCAATCATCATACTAACTACGTAGCTGGCTTCGACTGCTGCATCATTCTCTTTGGTTGCTTTCTTAAAGAAATCTTGTTGCCTCAGCAGACATGTCTTAAGTTTAGCAACCTGGTTGGCTCTCTCATCTTCCTGGTACTTTGCATACTCCTCAGCATGTCTAGTTGTGTATAACAAATATAAATATATAAACACAGAGCAGAAAGAATGCCTCTATTAGGTCTAGTTAGGAGGTATTGGCTCCTTGGTTGGCTCCTATTCTTAGAGACACTACTCCTTTAACACTTCTAGTGTCAAAATTCAAATTAGGAATACAGAGCTCATTCTTAGAACGCTGCACCTCAGGTATCAAAGTTCAAATTGTAAATATAAAACTACAGAGAAATGCTGCTAGCAGTTTTCTTAGCAGGTGACACTGGCTCTTTAAATAGTCCTTGTTTATATAGTGGTAGAGTTATAATTCTTCCTCTTCCATTCAAAGTGATATCTGGCTGTAGTTCTTTCTTATACAGTATTTTCAGTGCCCATAAACTTATAAAGTCACCACTGTGCCCGTCACCGTTGCTAGGTACTCTTACCGGCTGGTGAATGAATATAGAGCTGTATATATTAACTCCTCTTAGATCTTTCTCCTCTGTGTAGATATCCAATTAGGGGCTATAGGTGCTGGTTGCACTAGATTTCAGCTCACCAGGGTAGTACAGGTGTAGGATAAAACAAAAGAGAGAAAATCTAGTGTATTCCCGCTTTTTAATGTTAAAAATTATAAAATGCAACCTACAAGTGCGCACTCACATTTAAAAAGTGACAAATCGCTTGTTTTAAGGATAGGCGAGGCTCTCACCCGACTCCAGTCACCACGGCCGTTGGTGTTACTGTTTAGAAGGGCGGGATAGCTATCGCAAGTGGATCCTCTTTGGTTTCATATGCCTGTCGCCGTCAACGCGTTTCACTGCCAGCGGCAGCTTTATCAAGACTGGCGAGGCGGCTTTAAGTCACTGCTAATATAGTTTTGGAGTGTGACATCACTCCTTTTCGGCCCTATTAGAGCAGCTAATTAAGTACCTGTATGCTGCAGCTGATCATCTAAGTCCGGCTGTGTGTTTTCCTGGGATTTCCCTCTCTCTGTCAGTTGGGTTTCACTTTGTTTGTTATCCTTTATGTTTAGCAAAAAACTGGGGCTGCATTGCCAGCGTCCCTCAGTTTGCTATCTGGTTTTATAATAGGGGAAGCCGAATAAAGCGCCTGTTGACAGGAGCAGGGTGAAAGTCTCTCCTTTACAAAGACATCATTTCTACATAAAATACATAGTCTTCCCGGACAGGTTCCTTATTATTAATTGATGGCTGATGACATAAGCCTCAACTGTACTTGCAATATCTAGCATCTGTTGTAGGACATAATTACTACTTATTTTGTGATATTAATTATACATGTGTCCTCTAAATGACTACTGACATACTCATTGTAATAAAAAATAAAAAATAATATATGTGAAGTGAATCATAGTGTTCAATAAGCACCCGTTAATCTTTAAGGGTGTGTGGAAGTGAATTAGGGCTTACCTAAGGCTGTGTGTATATTACAGTTACCATTGGGGGACCGTGATGGGTTCCAGGACTAGCTAGAAGAACTATCCAGGATGCTCTCGGATAGGGACACGTATATCCCTCTAAGTAAGGACCCGACGGTACAATACAAACAGACCTTAATTACACTACTAAAGGAAGGTATGGATGCTGGGATACTAACGAAAAAAGAATATGAATATCTAATACCAGCTAATCCACGCATCCCTACCATTTATCAAGTCCCAAAAATTCACAAGAACACACAGAAACCACCGGGACGCCCTATAGTAAGCGGAATAGGGTCCATCACCTGTAGGCTAGGGGAATATGTGGATAAGTACCTTCAGGAATTAGTAATACAACTCCCAGCTTATCTGAGGGATTCCTCACAGGTTTTGGAATTATGTGCCAATATACAACTAAATGAACCCACCCTGCTGGCAACAGCTGATGTATCGTCCCTTTACACAGTGATACCCCACACTAAGGGAGTGGAAGCTGTGAAATATTTTCTATCCACCAGATCCTCCCTACCACCCCAGCAAATAGAGTTCTTAATCAGCTGCCTGGATTTTGCATTACAGCACAATTATTTTTGGTACAATAAGACCTTCTATCTACAAAAAACGGGCGTAGCCATGGGGGCCAAATTTGCCCCCAGTATGGCTAACCTATATGTGGGGTGGTGGGAGGAGCAATTCATTTACAGCCAAAGTAGACCAGAGCTGAAGTGCTGGAGAAGATACATAGATGATATTGTGTGCGCGTCTGGGAAGGCACCCAATCACAGATAGATGAATTTTTTCAGGAGGTAAATAACAACTCATTTAATCTAGTGTTTACGGCTGAAACTAGTGCGACCTCGATTAATTTCCTCGATCTAAACATCATAAAAGAGGGCCCCAAATTAATAACATCAACGTACTTTAAGACAACGGATAGAAATGGCTATGTACCAGCAACTAGCTGTCACCACTCCACTTGGCTCAAAGCTATACCGAGAGGTCAGTTTATGCGTATAAGACGTAACTGTACTAAAATAGCGGACTATGATACCCAATCGAACCTATTGGTGACTAGGTTTATAGAGAAAGGATACAAACGGTTAGACATAGAAGAACAGAGGAATAACATAAGAGGAAAAGAGAGAATTATCTCAGCAGGAACATCGAATAGGAATAAGAATGATATAGGCCAAGACTTCTCATTCATAACAGGATACAATGTGCAACATCGGGAAATTAAACACCTATTGGCAAAACACTGGCATATTCTAAAAAGCGATGCAACGCTGGGTCCAACCCTGCCAGATAAACCTAAAATTATATTCCGTAGAGCCCCTAACCTGAAAGATATCCTCACTAAAAGTTACTTGGACCCTCCACACAAACCCGCTATGTTATTTAATACACAGGAAGGTTTTTTCAAATGTGGGAAGTGTGCAGGGTGTAAAATAAGTACATCTACTGAAAAATCATTAAGATCTTTCAAGGATAAAACTGGAACAATTGAATATAAAATCAAAAAATTCATCACTTGTAACTCAGTAGGGGTGATTTATATGATCCTGTGCCCATGTGGGCTACAATATATAGGCAGAACCAGCCGGCCACTTAAGATACGCATTAGAGAGCACCTTTACAATATAAAAAAAGGGCTAGAAACCCACAACTTGTCAGCCCACTTTAAAACACATCATTCTCAAAACCCAAGCCTAGCATCATTTATGGGCATAGATAAAATAGAACGACACTGGAGGGGATCTCACTTAATTAGGGACATCTCACGTAGGGAGAGCTTTTGGATTTACACGTTGGACACTTTAGCACCCAAGGGGTTAAATGTGGAATTTGACCTCAACTGTTTCATTGACACTTCTTAGATTCATGCACTATAAGTATAATAATTCCTTTATTATGGTTTAATGGTTAATGCCTAATAAGTTCACAGCATCCCAATCACTGAGGAGCAATATAGGTTTAGGTAAGCTTTAATCCATCCACACAAACTCACTTGGAACCCATCACGGTCCCCCAATGGTAACTGTAATATACACACAGCCTTAGGTAAGCCCTAATTCACTTCCACACACCCTTAAAGATTAACGGGTGCTTATTGAACACTATGATTCACTTCACATATATTTTTTATTTTTTATTACAATGAGTATGTCAGTAGTCATTTAGAGGACACATGTATAATTAATATCACAAAATAAGTAGTAATTATGTCCTACAACAGATGCTAGATATTGCAAGTACAGTTGAGGCTTATGTCATCAGCCATCAATTAATAATAAGGAACCTGTCCGGGAAGACTATGTATTTTATGTAGAAATGATGTCTTTGTAAAGGAGAGACTTTCACCCTGCTCCTGTCAACAGGCGCTTTATTCGGCTTCCCCTATTATAAAACCAGATAGCAAACTGAGGGACGCTGGTAATGCAGCCCCAGTTTTTTGCTAAACATAAAGGATAACAAACAAAGTGAAACCCAACTGACAGAGAGAGGGAAATCCCAGGAAAACACACAGCCGGACTTAGATGATCAGCTGCAGCATACAGGTACTTAATTAGCTGCTCTAATAGGGCCGAAAAGGAGTGATGTCACACTCCAAAACTATATTAGCAGTGACTTAAAGCCGCCTCGCCAGTCTTGATAAAGCTGCCGCTGGCAGTGAAACGCGTTGACGGCGACAGGCATATGAAACCAAAGAGGATCCACTTGCGATAGCTATCCCGCCCTTCTAAACAGTAACACCAACGGCCGTGGTGACTGGAGTCGGGTGAGAGCCTCGCCTATCCTTAAAACAAGCGATTTGTCACTTTTTAAATGTGAGTGCGCACTTGTAGGTTGCATTTTATAATTTTTAACATTAAAAAGCGGGAATACACTAGATTTTCTCTCTTTTGTTTTATCCTACACCTGTACTACCCTGGTGAGCTGAAATCTAGTGCAACCAGCACCTATAGCGCCTAATTGGATATCTACACAGAGGAGAAAGATCTAAGAGGAGTTAATATATACAGCTCTATATTCATTCACCAGCCGGTAAGAGTACCTAGCAACGGTGACGGGCACAGCGGTGACTTTATAAGTTTATGGGCACTGAAAATACTGTATAAGAAAGAACTACAGCCAGATATCACTTTGAATGGAAGAGGAAGAATTATAACTCTACCACTATATAAACAAGGACTATTTAAAGAGCCAGTGTCACCTGCTAAGAAAACTGCTAGCAGCATTTCTCTGTAGTTTTATATTTACAATTTGAACTTTGATACCTGAGGTGCTAAAGGTGCAGCGTTCTAAGAATGAGCTCTGTATTCCTAATTTGAATTTTGACACTAGAAGTGTTAAAGGAGTAGTGTCTCTAAGAATAGGAGCCAACCAAGGAGCCAATACCTCCTAACTAGACCTAATAGAGGCATTCTTTCTGCTCTGTGTTTATATATTTATATTTGTTATACACTCTCTATTTGGGATAAGAGGTTCTAACACGTCGAGCAGTTCTCAATTTAAGTAACCATAGTGTTTTCTAAATTCAAGCCTTAAGATAGCAGCGCGGGTTCTTCACATTACATGTCTAGTTGTGTAATGACGCTTCAAATTGTATTCTTTGGGCACTGCAACTTTCTCTGTGCAAATAAGACAAGTTGGGATGCCCTTGTGCTCAATAAAGAAATATTGCTTTTCCCACTTTTCCTGAAATTGTCTGTGCTCATCATCAACCTTTCTCTTCACTGCAGGCTTTGAGCAAGACATATTTGGGGCTGCGTACCAAAAACTTAGGCCTATGGTGCCTTGAGATACCCACTTCAGCACAAGGTGCTCTGGATGAGCGGAAATAGAGTTTCCCAGTCCCCCTAGCTGCCTAGCATGACCTTCGGCAACATTAAAGAGGACCTGATTTTTACTCACAGGAGTAGCCAAATACCTTTAGGGTGGGCACGCACCTGTCTGGTTTATAAAAATAGCACTCCTCCACTCTGCTGTGCTGGGTTTCTCAATGGGTGTCTCCTTCTCCATGTGCCTCAATCCAATCACAGTGAGAGTCACAGCCAGGAAGATAAAAAACTCCTTGTCTGTGACACTCTTTGATGTGATTGGATCACAACACAGCCAGGGAGAAGGAGACACCCATTGAGAAACCCCTGCGTCTCATCCTCCCATGCAGGGCCTCCAATGGCAGAACGTCCTGTCGCCTGAACGGGAAAAAGAAAAAAAGTGCGTGGAGAGCGTGACTGACAGGCTGGTACCTCTCCGTGTCCCTCCCATCCCTCCCAGTGCTTTTCCCGCCTAGAAAAGCACTTACCTTCCCTCCGGTACTTGAAGAAGATGAAGTCGCCGCTCTGAACGCACTTGGTGCAGGTCAGCGTCCGGCGGTGTTACACAGCGGGCAGCGCTCCACCGCCACTTACTCCCCCTGGTGAGACGCCGAGGTACTGTACTTGGCGGTGGAGCGCTGCCCGCTGTGTAACACCGCCGGAGGCTGACCTGCACCAAGTGCGTTCAGAGCGGCGACTTCATCTTCTTCAAGTACCGGAGGGAAGGTAAGTGCTTTTCCAGGCGGGGGGCCGCAAAATATTGTCCCGCGGGCCGCGAGTTTGAGACCCCTGCTCTAAGTGCTGTAGACGTCCCCCCACCCTGACGGGTGAGGGCGCCCCCTCATGCCTGGGGGGCCTTGGGAGGGGCTTTGGGTTTGGTTCCCCAGGAGGAACCTGAACGGCATCCTCTGTTCCTGTTCCAGGAATCAGCGCAGGCCCCTGCAAAGGACGCCCCTCTACCCTGCTTGGCCCCCCGATAGGGGGTTGACAGGGAGCCTTGGCCACGAAAGGGCCGAATCTGTCGCCTGCGCTGGGGTAACTTGCCTCCCTTGGCAAAAAGGTCTAATCGATCCCCAAACAAGCGCAGCCCTTTAAATGGCAGCCCCGTGAGGGCTTTCTTGGCGGCATTGTCTGTGGCCCACTGGCGCAACCAGACCGCGCGGCGTATAGCAACCACCAGGGCAGATGACTTGGCACACATCTTAATGGCATCGTCCAATGCAGACAGGATAAAGTTCACAAACGCATCACAGCTGAACAGAGCATTGACAGTATCAGGAGGCAACTCATCTGTGCCATCGAGAGCACTCCTAACCACGGCCCTGAGCGCTACCGCCGTAATGGCTAAGGCGCAGACCGGGCGCAGAGTCGCTCCTCCAAATGCAAAGGCATGACATGCCAGTTGGTCAACACGCCGGTCCTCAGAGTCCCGTAGTGTAGTAGTGTCAGGGGAGTGCATAATAGAGGTGTTGGACAACCCTAGAATAGGAGCATCGACCTCGGGTGGCGATGACGCTCTTAGGGACCCCGTGAAGTCTGCTGGGATGTCTCCATTCTTTAAGCACGAGGCTATTGAAATGGGTCTGCTCGGGGAACTCCAAGCGAGCTTTAGCAGTATGGAAAAGATCACCCCTTTGTCGGGGAGCCGCAGCAGGGGGAGAGAGGGACAGAACCTCAAAGATCTGAACCAGCAGTCTATCGACATCATCCGAGGACCAATGCTCGGAGCCAGACTCTTCCTGATCCCTGGACTCGTCATATGACCCCGAGTCAGAGAACAGTTCCCCTTCGTCCGAGGGGATATGGGCATAGGAATGCAACAAATCATCAGGTTCTATAGGGAAGAGGGCCGATTCAGGGTTCAAGTGCCGCCTCTTGGCGGTGGCTTTACGAGCTAGGGAATTAGCAAGTAAGTTTTTACACTAGCCAGCCTCGTGGCCAGATCAGGATGAGAATCCCCACTGGTATTGGGGGTTAGACTCAGGCTTGGGGGAGTAGGTGAAGTGCGGCGGGGTGCAGGCCCTGCCTCAGATGAGACGGGAAGCACCAATAGCGCCTGCTGTGCACAAGGAACGCAGACCCGTGCATTGTCACCACTGCTAGGTAAGACCCCACAAGCTACACACAGCCGGGCTTGTCCTGAAGGAACCCCGTTCACAAAATCCTGAGATGCCTGCATATGGTGATTTAATCGGCACAATTTGCCTGTAGGGATTGACGCTGGGTCGCGACCGGGAGCTATGCTGGGCCCGGAGAAGCCACTTGAACCCGCGGCCTGAAAGACATAAGGGGAAATGGGATGTCAGAGCCATGCGCAATGGTGGATGAGAGTAAAGAAAAGTCGCCCGCGAGGGCACTTACATACAGAGAGGAGGGAACGATCTTCACCACGCGCGCGGGAGAAGAAAATGGCGCCGAAGAACCTCAGGGGGCAGGCCTGAAGCGATCGTGACGCGTAGCGCGCCAAGCCGAAACCACGCCCCTCTTCGAGTGAGCGCGAAGCTCGTAAGGCAACCAGCCAATGGTGTACAGACAGGAGATGTAAAAGACAGACGTCTATTAAAAAATGGCGCTCGGAGCCGTGGCAGTTACAGCCGAGATCTGTACTCGGGCTCTCCTGCGGCTCCCCGTCGGGGAAGAATTCTGGTCTGTGACAGAGACACTGTTATTAAGACAGGCGCTCAAGCCGGCGCAACCTATGAAGAGCCGATAAGGCTAAGAAGGGAAGGAGGAAGAAGGAGACGCCAGGGCGTCTGCAAGCCGCCGCCGTAGTACTTGCGGCAGAAGGCTGAATACTAGTGTGCTTAAACAGTAAGGTAAGAGCGTGGCTCTGAACCCCAATCCCAGTGAAACACAGTTAAGCTATAAGCGTGTAGGTATACACTAAGGCAGCTATACACACAACCCCCCCCCCCTTTCTTTTCCCCCTGACTAAGGAGGGAACGAGGGAGGAAGGCGACCCGTTAACATAGGGTCCACCGCTACATGGGGCGTGAGGCAATATGCGGGAGGGGCATCCCCTGAAGGCTCACCATCAGCCTTGACCGCCTACCCTATGGTGGGGGATTGCGGTGGAGAGTTGCTCCGTAAGCACACATGGTGCTACCTACCTTCACCCGACCAGCGCAGCCCAGGCTGGGAGGCACATCTTGTCGAAGAGGACGGGTGGGAATAGTCTCACAGGGCCGCAGGCTGCAATAGCCCCGTTCACCTGCGAGAGAGTGATACTTCATGTCTTCGCAGTCAGCACAGCAGGGAAATCTGGGGATTTGTGGGAGGTCCCTGGGTATATGAAGGGCCGGGAGGAGCCTGTTTTTGCATGTCTGCAGTGAACAGCGCCATCTGGAGGAGGATTACCCATGTGTAAGTATTATAGATGGAGCAGGACGTGCTGTATGCTTAGAATATTAGAATTTCCTCCCTATCAAAGGCCTGCGCAGCCTTATACAAATGTTTTCTCTTTGCCGTGGCCTTTTTTGCGACGGCACTGGAAAACAATTTTTCAAGATTGGCCAATCTGGCACACACCTCAGATTGCGACTCCCCGCTAATGCCCACATCACAAGCCCCTGTCAGGCGAGGGGGAGACGGGGAGGAGACTGGCGGAGCAGAACCAGACGTCTGAGATCCGGTCTGCCACGTAATAGACCGCTGCGCACAGGGTACACACAGAAATACATCATCCCCCAAAAGGGATACCCCACACCCCAAACACAGCCTGGATTGCCCCGAGGGGGCCACAAGCCCAGTATCCGGGGAAGCCTCCATATGGTGATTTTTTAGTAATATATATATATATATATATATATATATATATATATATATATATATATACAATGCTCTTTTTATTTTTTGGGAATTACGCAATAATGCAACCCGGGATGCCCCTTTAAGCCCCGAGTGGGAGGATTTTAAGCCAGCTAACAATTAACCAGGGACCCTGGACCGGGAGAACCCCCCTTTAAATATGATCAATGGTCCACCTGGAACACAAGCACACACTCAGACCATGCAAAATATACAAGGAGTTAAATAACAGATGACAGTGATGGCCATCAGGCCCCTCACCCGACCTTCGGTACCGCAGGCCAGGCACCGAGATGACGCGCAGTGTGCAGTAAAAGGAGGGAGGGCGGGCCAGTGCGGTTCGCGCCTGGCCCCGCCCCGCCCCTCCCCCGTCTCTTCTGGACAGAAGCCGGGACATGAAAGACGCGCTCGCAGCACGGGGGCGGGCCGTAGGCCCCCGCCCAGAGGAGAAGAAGAACTCATGGGCTAACCGCCGCCATTGCAGACAACTCCCTTAGCGCGCGGGACCTCCGGCGCCATCTGAAAGTGGAAGTAAAATCACACACACACAGTAAAACATACACACGCACACACACATAATTGATAGGAATCCATAAGGGACCCCCCCCCCCCCCACTAAGGGTACCCGGGAGAGGGGGAATCAATGCCAGGGTAGGGTCAAGGGAGGGGGCATCCCAAACCGAGATCACCAACCCGGATAGCCGCCTAATCCCTGATTATGGGGTCTCACGGCTCCTAAGCACCAGGGGTGCCATCTACCTTTGCCCGGACCAGCAGCCTAGGCTGGGAGGCAGGGAATATTAAACAAAGGGGATCCGGGCAGGAATAGAACAATAGAGGGCCGGGAGTCATCCCGGCTACCTGCAAGGAGGAGACATCATCTTCTGACTTGCTCGCCACTACAGAGATGAAAGACTGGGGAATGAGTGGGAGGTCCCAGGGATTTATGGGCCGGGAGGGTCTTACCTTTTTTTGATATCATCTCTGCAAGATCGCCATCTACAGGTCAGTATACCCCCAAGTGTAATGAATGTCTTGAAGCGGGGCGTGTGACATACTTAAAATAGACCAGACTCACGGACCAGTGGGACAGCGGAGCAAACACCAGGAGGACAGTGCGGCACTCGATGGGAGCCCCGGATGAAGCGGTGCACGGGGATCAGCGTGCCCCTCCAGAGCGCAGGCAGCTGAAGGAGATGGCGCCGATGGAGGCCTGAAGACGGCACCTTGAGGGGCGGGGGGCGCAGCCCCGCAGAGCGCGAACTCCGGGCATCAGAGGAGAGGAAAATGGCGCCCGGGAAGAAGGAGGCAGCCAGGGAGGGAAGAAGGAGGCAACCAGGGAGGCCCCCCCCTCCCCGCGGACATATGCCCTACTAGAGGGATAGCGGGGATGCGGCTGTGTCTCGCACATGCGCCGATGGAGCGGGAAGCAAGGTAAGTGAACGGGGCAACCTGGGGGGGGGGGGTTTCACACAGCAGAGCATCCTGAATTTTGTAAGGCAGGGAATTGATCGGTACGGAAATATTACAGATTCTCAGGCCGATCGCGCTGGGTGTGGTCCACTTTAAAGGAGCCACATCACTTAACCATGTTAGCCAGCAAACAATCCTACAATTGATCTCTAAAATCTGGTTAAAAACAGAGGTCTTGGTTGGCACATATCTGCAGAAGTACGAGTACCAATAACTATTAGATGCAGGAAGTGCAATTTTTTTTTATAATTATGTATCAATAACAGGTGTGTGACCCTGAACTAATAATTGTATTTGCCAAAGTAGCACCCCTACTATACAGGACAGCAGCCTGATATCACCCATACAACACCATAATATCCATCAGCTAGGACTGAACTTGGCTTCTGGATTAAAGTGAAAACAAATGATCTTGGAGTGTGAAGAAAAAATGTCCAAAACACAAACACCTGAGAAGGTTTAGGAGCTTCCCATGTTCTTCCAACCTGTTCTGGCAAAAAGCCGCTGCCTGATCCATAATTGATGGGCTACATGGCAGAGCCGAGGATACTGATACTCTTTAATAATAAAAGCCATTGTTCATGTCTAACTGGCAGAACGAGAGCAAACACCACTGACACTGGCTTTCCACCCCGCTTACCCCGCTCCTTGTAACAAATGTCAGCGCTGCTGAAAGAGCTGTCCAAACACATGGGGGGGGGGGGGGGGGGGGGCGTCATGCTGTAGACTGATGCCCACAGCTATTAAATGCTACAATGAGGTTGTTATCTGGGTTGCATTTCAACATGATGAAGGGGAAAGAAAAACAAAAAAGAGAAAATTAGATACCGTATTTTTTCGTGCAGTATGCGGCACCCCCTCCCCCCCCCCCCCCCCCGTTAGAGGCAGAGTGCTGCAGCACCTCCCCCTCTACTACGGGCAGGTCCTCCGATGCCAAGTGCCAAACACACAGCCAAACCATACAAGGTTCCTGTGCTGCTGTTCACGGACGGGTGTGGCACATATGAATGCCCCGCATTCACGAATGGACACTGCCCACCTGCCAGAGATAGGAATGTGGTTAGCGGTGCAGAAGCAGTGTAAGTTGTGGCGGTGTGAAATAGAGAGGGGGAGAACACGTGAGCGCTGGCCTAGAAGACAGAGTAATAAGATATAAAATCAGCACTGCAGTCACCCTCTTTCCTCACCTCATCTCTGTACAGCGGGCTGGTGTAATACATGATGTCCATGGCGCTGCTGTTCAGCATGTCCCGTATGCCACGCACCTTGTCTGGTGTGATCGAATCAACAGTATCTGGATGGGAAAAACAAACAATATAGAAAAGAAAACACTGTGGGAAACATGGTATGTATTTATGGGAGGGCATATAGTTAAAGATGTAGTGCAAAGGAAAGGCTATTACCTCCATCAAGAGCAAGCTTGGATCGCCATTCCACAGGAAGGAACTCCACATGCTCGGTGGTCAGGTGCGAAAAGTGCTTCTCCTCAATTTTTCTGGCTGTTTCCCTCATCCTGGGACAGGAAACATGAGCATCTCATAAATGTGCAATGCAGACACTTAATGCGGACCATCAGAATCATTTAATGAAAAGACCAAAGCCTTAAAAAACTATTCCCCAGCATCTAAAATTAATATATTTTACATTTTAATCACTTACTTTTTATTCTTTCCCCCACTGGCCTGCAACTCTGTTCAGCACTCTAGGATACGGGTGCCATCTTGGCTCAGTACTCACATTCTGAGGAGAGGGGGTCAAAAGTGCAAAAAGGGGGTTGGGTTATAGCTGTGCTTTGCACGGAGCAGAGCTCAGGGGTCAGAAAAAGGTTAGCAATCCCAGAATGCAGAGCGGCACAGTCAGAAAGCACTTCCTGTTTGCAGGCAGCCTGAGGCTCATAAAATGCAGTAGATGCAAGTAGGATGATTTTTAATGTGGGCAATCTGTGTGTACAGCACGGGGGAACATATAAATATATAGAAATATAAGATATGCTCTTTTTCAGGGTGAAGGTCCAGTTTAAGCAGGGTACTCATTGGGGCTCTTGGAGACTCCCAAAGCAGCAATAAAGAAGCAAGTGGCTGATGGGGGATTTGTAAGCTACAACTCTGCATGCATTTGCTTCTCCTACAAGACATAACTACCAGGAGCCAATTCCCTTTAATATAGACAGAATAATACAGAGCTTACAGGTTAACAACTCTGCATAGATCAGCTTTGAGGGAGATGCGCGTGGGACACAGAGGGAATGCTGGCTGCATTACTGACTAAATGCTCAGGGAAAGTGCCATGGGTGCGGGGTTCAATCTGAGACTCAAGGGTTTAAAGGTCTTTCAGGGCTTAGCAAAATCAGGGTCTGTAACAAAAGTCCTTTGGCTGACCAGAGTCCAGATGAATTTGTAAAGTTTGGGTGTAGCAGAATCGATCTGATGCAGGGTTGGCTCTCGGTGAAGCTTGTTCCCACTTTCGGATAGAAAATAAGATTTGCCAGCCCCTACTTTTATGATGAGCTATGTGGGAGAGTGAGGGATTTGTCCTGACCAATGAGGTTTGAAAAAAAGGGCCAGATAGCGACTACCTCTCCAACTCAATTCGGAAACCGGCCGGCCCAAATTTAATGGGTGTATGGAACCAGGTGGGTTTGGCCATGTTTACACATTTTGCCCTGTTCTAACCACCCCATGTGACCTATCAATGCGATTAGAATTTTGGTCAGAAAACCATCTTCCAATGTATGACACTGATCTAGCAGAAATTATTAACATTTTTTGCTATATGCCTATTTTAAAAGAAATCTGGGGGGCATATATCCTGTTTCACAGGTATGTGTTGCTGGGAGTCAGTCTTTAAAGCAGACCAACACCTGTGCGGCACGGTGACCCTGATGACAGGGTGGGTGCGGTGTCCAGAATACTGGAGCCCCCCCCCCCGCATACAATCCCCCAGAACACCCGTAATCCAACCTCGGCTCTTCGCTGGGAATCAAGCGACATGATTGGCTGCTCGGTGCTCATGTGGCAGCCGATTCTGGCGCCCGGAATAATAACGGCTCTCGACGCCAATCGAAGGTAAGCCCACAATGCATGGGTGTTGGTCCACTTTAAAGGGATACAGCAGACAAAGGCAATTGTTAGACCATTGTTTCGGACTATGTTGGGCACTGTCCTAAACGCTTTTCCATTTTTAAATTGCAGATAAAATGGCTGAGATATTGAGGTTTACAGTTTCACCTCGTGATGTCTCTTCTGAAGCACGTGGGCACGGCCCTTGGAGCTGTGATGCTGCATAATAATCAACATAATAGGCAGAGTCTCTAAGAGCCCAATATTATGCTTCAAACACCCTGACTGTGCCCCACCCTATCTCCATGTTGCAAGTGTTCTCATAATTAGGGCTGCGACTGAGGGTAGAAGGCACAAGGACGGGAGAGGGAAGAGGTGCTGGCTGAGGCTGCAGTACAGGTGTGCTAATTTTTGCAGAGCTGACAAATGGGGCAGAGCTATAGACCACCAGTCGAAGCCTATGAATGGTGGTTTATGGCAAAGGAATTCAGGGAATGTGCCACTACTCCTTGCCTTGTTTCTACTTCCAGGAGCAGCTGTGTACTGACAGGAAGAGTGGGCAGCCATTAGGAGGTGAGATGTAGAATGATAGTTTATGCACTTTGCCTACAGAGTCCTATTCTGGTTAAATAGATTGAGCCATTCTGATCACACAGGATTTGTTGATACACACACAATAATCTAGCACATCTGGCAAGCGTATACAAGGAGGGAGGGGGAGAGGAGAAATCTCGGTCTATCATGCTATATAACATATTTCATAGCGTTAAATTAACTGCCTCTGAGACTGCCAGTTTTTAAACAAAATATATGTATATTGCCATTGGGAGTAAAATTGGCGCTTCAATCCTTACCTACTAGGCTGGGTCACAGATGAAGACCTCATACTGTCCCTGGATCTCAATACAAGTTAAATACAAATACAAGCACTTACATAGCCGTGTTCTTAATGATTCTTCCTTGATCCATTTTTTGGCCAATGCCATGGACAACAAACACAATGTGCGTCGTATCTACAGGCTTGTCCTCATACGTTGCTTCCTCCACGTATCCTCTGTGTAGTCTGGTCCCGCTACTCGAGGCTACAAAACAATCACCCAGTCACTAAAAGTAGGAATATGAGCAATGGCCTTGAGCTGCTGCCTGGAGATTCTGCCACACTACATGAGAAATCGTAAGCAGCTTTGACCAGAATCATCCATATGAACCTTTCAACTTCACAATCCACATGGTCATTTTAGATTAAACTAGCACTGACCTAAAGCCAAATATCAACAAAGACTCACAATGAAGCTGCTGACTAAGATAAAGAAAACAGCTCCAGAATAACCAGCCAGAAGAGGCCATTGTGACCTCTTCATTGAGAGATTCCTCATACATTCTGAGGGACCTTTATGGGGAAAAAAAATACTAGTAGTTGTGGTGGTGGTTGGAAAGAAGAAAGGAAGGGAGATATTTGTAGAACTAGAGTCTGGCCCTTCTTCACCACATGCAGAAAAAATAGCCATGCCAATAGTCTAGATTTTTACATTAGCAGCAAATTAACAAGGTAATTCACTTAGGAATGACTGGTGCGTCTTAGAACCAGCAGTGGGCAAAGTGATAACATTTTTTATATTTTAGTTACTTAAAATATGTCAGATTTGCTGGTTTCACTCACCACCAGCCACATACATCACATTGGCCTTTACTTGGGGCAGTCATAACAAGCAATGCTTGACTCTCAGTATATTTGTATAGACTTACATCTTGCTTCAGAGCTATTGGGCTGATGAAAATGTCAACTCAGTTTCCTAGGAGGGGCAGCGTACTCCTAACTAGGTAGACCACACGTCCAGCAAGGTGGAGCTCAAAGGCTTTTCTAAAAGTGTTTTTTGTCTGTGGATTTTTTGTGAATTAAACTAGTAAAGGTTACATAATCCTGGACACCTTGAATGCTACTCTATGGGTTTTGATAACCCTTGCTATCTAGTTATCAATCCAGTCGCATGGCCCACTCTTTTGGATATAACTACCTCATGTCCAGCAAGACAGAGCTCAAATATAATATGGCGATATATCATGACTGTTCTCTACAAAGACACCTTGAAGAGGATTTTTTTGATAAGTGCTGTCAGTTATGTTGCCAAGAATCACCACGGAACCTCTTAAATGTGAATCAGCAGCAATGTCTTGGGGGGGGGGGGGGGGGGGAGCAATTACAATGGTGCTTTGGGAAGACAACATAAGCAACACAACATCACAGTTGCAGGTATAGAAACTTGTTGAGCACATCACACAAGAAAACCTGGCCACTTACCCTTAGAGAAGCCCAGCTTCTGGGTGACAGTGCGTGCTATTTTGGAAGTAGTGGCATCGCTGTATAGATAGACTTCGTCAACGCTGTGCCAATCCACATGACTGCGGCTCAGCTTTAAACTGTGGACAGCTAAAATTATAAAAATACATCAAGGAACAGAAATGTAATTTTATGATGCAAGTTATGTGACCATGTACAACAGCCATGGATTTTGTTATTTTATTTATTCCTATTTGCACTCTGATTCTGGTGGTTCCTGCAGCCATTCACTTTGCACAGAAGCTTTTAGATGAGGCTTATCAATTGTGTTGTAGTGAGGTGACTGGTTCCTCCAATTTTGAATTTATGGCTGTTTGAGGAGTTAAACAGTACGAGAACTCATGGGGCAATACATGGATCACCATTCTGGTGTCTAATGCAGGGCTCACCGATGGTGTGAAGGGTTAGGATACATTTGTTTAAATCCAATATGTACCATTACCATCCCACGTAATGAGCCTTTAGTACTGAGAATTATTTGTGAGACAAGGGGAGAGGTAAGGCACCAACACAGTCAAATATTGACATATTGGGCCATGTTTAAAGGGTTATTTGAAGCAGAAATACACAGTTAAAATTCCACTATCTCTGAATATGGCCTAGGGTTACTTTGAAGTTACTTTTTACATAATCAAACCCTCTCTGCCTAATATTCTATAATATCAGGCACGGTACTAAAATTCGTCACGAAAATGTAACTTTTGTAAGAGCCAAGTAGAGACTCTACCTTTATGTTCTTTGCCCATGGTAGGTTGTAAGGCGCCTATTTTTTATTTGAAATTCCGAAGATCACTAGCATACGAGAAGGCTATGTCTTGGGCGGAGGCCATATCGGCTTTGGCGAAGCCAGACTTTTGTGACACCAACCAGGCTCTTTCATCTTGGCAAAGGAACCTTATTTCTCATTCTACAGACACTTTCCTCTCTGGATGGACAACAAGGTGTCACATTAAAATGGCCTGACCACGAAATATAAGTATATCAGCTTTGCTGGTTTCTGGGGAACAAGTGATAAACCCTTCTATTTTTTGTGTTTGCCCCTTTTAAAGTGGACCAACACCCACGGGTGATCGGCCCGGGAATCTATAAGATTCCCGGGCCGATCACCTCCCTCCCCGCGGGACATCCGAGATCGGGATGTCCCGCGGGGTGAAACCCCCCCAAACTCCTTACCTTAGTTTAGCCTCCCTCGCGCCCCTCTAGTCGTGCGCGCGCCTGCGCCGGCCGTCTGTGAATGGCCGGCGCGGGCACGCGCGCGTCAACAGGGACGCGCGGGAGGCGGCGGCGGAGGAGCCGCTTGTCCGCGGCTTGTCCGTCGCCGCGGACAGAGGTGAGTTCGGGGGGTTCGGGGGGGTTTCACACAGCGGGGCACCCCGATCGGGGGTGCCCCACCGAAGTGGACCAAGACCCAGGATAGTCAAAATCCTGGGTGTTGGTCCACTTTAAAGGAAAAGTGCAGACCTTTTTTTGTTGAAGGTCAGTAACAAGCTTTGGCAATTACCAGATCTTTGTCTTGTGCCCCAAGTAATGAGTGCAGACAGTCTTGCTTGAAAAGGTTAATAGTCAGACCTGCTGGTTATCAGCTCTGTCTTGCACACAAAAGAAGTGCAGACCCTCTTGTTGGTGAAGGTCAGTGATCCAACTTGGAGGTTATCAGATCTTTATCTTATGCTCCAATGAATGAGTGCAGACTCTCTTGATAGTGGAGAACAATAACCAGGCCTGGTGGATATCAGATCTTCATCTTGTGACAAAAGGTGTAGACCCTCTTGTAGGTGAAGATCAATGATGATGTCTTGTGACCCAAGGATTAATTGCAGACCCTGTTGGTGAAGGTCTGTGCTCAACAGATTTTCTTGTGTCCCAAGGAACAAGTGCAGGCGCTCTTGCTGGAGAAAGTCAATGGTCAGACCAGGTGGTTATCAGCCCATTCGTCTTGCACCCCAAGAAATAAGTGCAGACACTATGGGTGGCGATGGTCAATGATCAGATTTGGATTAAATACAGGGCAGATAACCACCAAGTCTGATCAATGACCTTCAACAACAGGAATGTCTGCACTTTCACTTTCCCTCAGAGCTTGAGGAGGTGATAACCACCAATGAATAGGAGCAGACCCTCTTTGCTGGTGAAGGTTAATGATCAGACATGGCTGTTATCATCTTGTGACCCAAGGAATAAGTGCAGACTTGCTGGAAAAAGTCAATGACCTGACTTGGCAGCTATTAGCTCTTAGTCTAGTGCCACAAGGTGTTCCAAATGGCAATGATTGGTTAATAATAATAATAATAAAAATAATAGTAATAGTAGATTAATCTTAATAGTTGATTAATATTGATGTTTTTGTTCAGGCAAATACTGAATATGTAAATGATGTAGAACTGGACAGAAAACGGCTTTGTTGTGATTGGACAGAAAACGGCTTTGTTGTGATTGGACAGAAAACGGCTTTGTTGTGATTGGACAGAAAACGGCTTTGTTGTGATTGGACAGAAAACGGCTTTGTTGTGATTGGACAGCTTCAATATGTATTGCAATATACACAAGCATGAGGGGATTGTTTCTCACAATAGCAATCTAGCTAACTTGACAGTCTTCAGGGGGGTTAAATGAGTGTTTAATAAGAAACAATTTTGAGCACAGATCAAGTAAAAAGCTAGCACCTACTAAAGGATCCTATTCAGCGCCAAGCAGCAATTGTTAATAAACACCTAGAGGGGTTGGTCTTGGCTACAATCAAAAAAACATCAAGATGACCTGACCATTTCCATTGTTTTGAATGAACAATTAATGTCACGGCAACATCTTCATGATCTTTTTGCAGCTAAAAAAGGACTGTACTACCAGGAAGTAAAGCTGAATAAAAACATATTAAATGCTCCCTCAACTCCTTAGGAAGGGTTAGAATTCTCTATTAAATTATATTCCCAGCATCTACACTGGGGTTCCCAACAGGTTGTACTAGTGCCTCTGGTAGTATTTGGGATCTTAGGTGGTACTCATCAAGGCTGCAGATGGACTTGTACCCCGACCTGATCTGCTGCCTTCTATATGTCACTCAAGTGTGATGTGCACCATAAAGAACTTTCCTGTTTTTGTGTGATTCAATCACTTTTAATGGTTGTTTTATGTATTTTGATTAGGGTTTTAGGTGAACCCAGGTGGTACTTATATAAGATATAATCTTAAAATGAAAAGTGGTACTTAACTGATCAAGTTTTAGAGTGCCGAGTCAACAGGCTTAATGTGGATTCTCAATAGGATTGCAGATTTTCAGTGAGGAAAGACGAGAATTTACAGGAATCTTGCTAGTCATAGAATATATATAATAGTAAGCTTCCCATCACTATCTGGCAAGATTCTATTCATCAATTCCCGCCTCATCTAGGGAGTTGGTGATATAGAACACTCTCCAAATACCATTTTGTTCTTGTGGCCACATGGCAAAAGATTCACAGGGCGGAAGCCAGCTTTACTTGGGGGTGCATCCCGAATTGGGATGCCCCGCTGTGTGAAACCCCCCCAGGGCACCGAGAAGCACTCACCTTTCCCCGGTCCAATGGCACATCCCTTCCAATCAGAGTAGTTTTGTCCGACTGTTGAACCTATCTGAATGGCGTTGGCAGGGGAGCATTCGCAAAACCCCGGGGATGTGGGAGCGCTCCCTATCCATCCCAATCAGAGCCACTTGCCGAATTACATCATCACAGCAAGCGGCTCTGATAGGGTGGGAGCCCATGCATGCACTGTTGGACAGGGCGGAGGTAAACAGATCAGGTGATTTGGAGGGTTTCACACAACTGGGCATCCCGGTTCGGGATGCCTCAGGGAAGCGGAATGAAACCCGGGTAAGTAAACAAACCCAGGTTTTGTTCCACTTTAAAGGTGATAGCACTTTCTACATATATTCTGGGATTGAACTCCTTTTGCCTGAGCACGGCCACCTAAGGGGGCGAGTGGCGTTTTCCTTTGTTTAAAGGCGATATCACTACTGAGGTCACAGGTAATACCACTGGAGCATTCACTATTCTGAAGGTCAATTCAAGGCTATGGGATGGGATGACAATTGTTATAGTTTGGGTCTACACATTTCTAGATAATAAATGGTTAATCACCTCATGGCAATAACCTACCCTTGCACTGCTTCTAACTTGGAGAAACTTCGGTCAAGATGGCCGAAACCATAATAATTTGGTCGACGGATTTTAACAGGAAATCGTTAAATATTTGGGGACTGTTGCTGAAGGAAACTTGCAAAAGTGACAAATGGCCACAGGGGTGTTGTGGCTGTTCCCCATTCAGAGCCACCAACATTTGGTAATGTATGGTAAGAAGATGAGGATAGTAATAACAATAGAGCATTCTGAAACATTTAGGATTGACAATCACTGAAATATTTCTGAACATCCACGTTAAAGTGGACTAAAACCCCTCTCCAGCAACTCTGTGCCAGGTAGGATCCAGGTTCTGCAAGAACCCACCTACACCCACTGCTCATGAGCCCACCTGTCTGTGCCTGTCTACCATCCTAAGGTGGGGCACACACTGCATTATCAGAACTGATTTGAAGTTAAGTGACTCCTTTCTCTTATTGTATGGTTGCTTACAACTGAAAGATTCCAGAGCTGGCTACTGGCTTTACCCTGGGGCATCCCAAATCATGGTTTGCCCAGCTATCTGAAGCCCCCGTGGCAACTGTAATATCTCACCTTTCAATGATCCAACGGTGCAGGCGCTGGGCTTTTGTCCAATCAGAGCAGTTTACCGATTGTTTACAATAGGGAGCACCCGCTGCCGCATCCCCAGCAGGGTGCGCTCCCACACAAGCCATTCATATAGGTGGATGTGGGGAATGCGGCAGCACGCCACATTATTCTGAGCTCTTCATGTTCTAGGTCAAAGAACCACATTTATATAAATGTGACCAGTAACTATGATGGCTCAAGTTTCTATATGGCCTACACAGCAGCAGCACTAGAAATGTTTACACTAAAGAGGACCACCCCAGAGGTCTAGATCTAAACTAGAGCAGTCTCTGATGTGGCAACAAAAGCATCTAGCAGAATGGAAGTACAAGGAGGATAGGTTACCGTACCTTCATATCGCTTTCTTTTAGCGCACGGGGCCCCTGTGCTCTCGTAATATCCTCTCCAACTGAACAGGAAAGGGAGGGAGAAGGGAGGTGGGACAACTAGCAAATCGAAGACAGGTACACTTTAATTTTCTCTTTTTTGATAGCGGCAGGGTGAGAGCACAGCAATCATAATACAGCATCCAACAGTGAATAGAACATTCAACAATTTGTCACAGTGTGATGGGTAAAGTCACCACCTAGCGTTAGGATCACCATGTCAATTTATAGAAGGGTTAATGCAAAATTTAAAGGCCACTCAACTCCATCGGAGAAATGTCCGGAATGTTTGGGAGGCTGAAAATATTGGCTTCTTTTGTAAAAAGAGAAAAGGTCAATCGGGGGAAAAGAATTCAGAAGCCAGTGCCAGAATTTAGGTTATGGGAGAATACAATCCTCTATGGACACAGAGCCTTTAGAGTTTTGAAGGCTAAAGACTTTAAAGTGGACCTAAACCTTATTAGAAAGTCCATACCAGGTAAGGTCCAGCTGTGCAAAGACGCTATCCCACCTACTCGCTCTGCCAGGGAGCCCTACATTTAGGAGATTTTCCTCAAAGTTCTGATAAGGAAATGGAACATTTAAAGGGCTTCGCAGAAGTGTTAAAGCAGACCAGCACCTGTGCAGGTGCACCTGAGGTAGGCATCCAGAATGTTGGAGGCCCCCTGCACATAACTCCCCGAAACACCCGATATTATCACCTTAGTCTCAATCTTTGCTGAGAATACAGCACCGCAATTGGCCGCCCGATGTTCACATGGGTAGTGATGTTTTCCGTGGAGGGATGTCCGCTCCCCCAAAGACTGTCTTTTTGTGGCAAAGACCAAGCCCCACACCCGCATGAGTGTTTATCCACTTTAACACCTCTGCAGAGCCCTTTAAACATGATTAATTCATTCTGGTCATCTGAGGAAATTTAAAATCTATTTCGGGCAAACTGATTTGGGATGCCCCACTGTATGAAACTCCCTGGGATCGCTGTAAAACTTTCCTTTCTGCGATCCCATAGCCCAAGCAGGAGCCGCGGCAGCATTCCTCTAGCTGAGGTGTGCTCCAGAGTCAGGCTTATTTGATTGGCTGGGGCAGGAACGCACAGCCCGGAACTCCATTCATTTAGAGTAGAATGCCGGCTGAAGCACTGTGGGAGCCTGGACTGAGGCAAAATATGCGGTGTTGCGCTGGGTTTTTCCACATAGGGGCATCCTGATTTGGGACGTCCTGCTGTGTGAAACCCCAGGGATCACGGATCTTTCGATCCCATGGCACCACTGAAGCATCCATGGCATCCCTCAATCTGCTGTGACGGCTCCTGTCACACTAAACGGATACATGACAGACTACAATAAACATTCGCCGCAGTCTGCGCATGCACCTAGGGAGTGCCAGCAAGGTAAACATAGCAAGCAATCCCCAAAGTTTCACACAGCGGGGCATGCTGACTTGGGATGCCCCAGAGAGAAATATCAAAACCAAGGATAGAGTGTGTCCGGCCTTGGTGTCCAATACTCTGAGGGAGGACTCGGATTTGGGAGAGTGTTTTGGTCCTATTTAAAGAGACATGCAGGTGAAGTCAGTAACACATTACAAAAGAGAAACACTTTGCTGAAAAGATAACTTATAATGAATATTGATTATTCAGAGGAAAAATAGAAAAAAAAAAGTAGTATTTCGCTTTCTGCATATGTGGAGGGTGCAGGCAGGAATTCTTCTTTCCGGCTAGCCGCAGGTGACTTGCCAGATCCAGAGCTTTGTGGACCGCACAGAGAAAAGGTCTTCATTAAAAAAAATAAAAATAGAAAACCTTTCTTTTCCAACTGTGCCAGGATGTTGGTCCAGTTGAAGTCAGAATCGATACTAGAAAGAAAGTCGATTCTAGTATCGTTGAATAAAATCGTTTTTTTTTCTGACACCCCTAACGGAAAGGATATGCCCCTGTGACCGATGGCGGGGAGCGAGAGCTGGCATGGAAGTGCCAGTGGCTGGAGCTCAGCCACAGGCACAAGGTAGACCTTCCTCCACATGGGAGGAGAAAATCTAGATGTGATACACTCTAGACATGGCTAGGCATGCCATTATCTAATAAGAATGAAAATGAGTGGAAAAACAAATTAGTTAGCGGTAGTGCAGCTCTGCCAACATCCGCGCTCCTCCAGGACATGATTCAGAACTGGCAATCATTGCTAAGGCAAGAGCGGATACACCCAGAGGTGAAACAACTTTATTGACACTGTCATGAATGAATGAAGATTTCCAGCCTGTGCTCTCCACATGATACAGAAGAAGCCCAGATTCTCCTCTGGCTTTGACGCAACTGCTGCAGACATTGCAATTGACTGTCAATCACCCACTAAGCAGCAATGGCAAAATTGAAGCTATAAGGCAAGGGAGTCAGGCGCTGTGCAGGTTAGGTGTTTTTTTTAAACCCTCAATTTAGGCCTACTGACGAGGAAAGAGGGGTGTGGGAAGGCACATAATTGGACAGCTTTATTATTTGGTAAAGTTAATCTCCAATCAACATAACTGAAGGTCCACTCCCCCTCGTACAACCCAGGGCATCACAAATTAGGAATCTCTACAGCACAGACATTAAAATCGTTTAACAGGCAAATAAAAAAACAAAAGGGTACCCACCTTTTATCCTGTGAAGCTGATCGGTGCTAGTCTGGCGATCAGTAACTCACCAGATTTTTGGATTTTAAAGGAAAGGAGAAAAAAAGCGGAAGGATCACAATTGGTAGGTAGTGTTGGGGATAGTTTGTATGTGTTGAACTGAGCAAAGAAGGGCATTCCAGAAAGGGGTGAGGCACATGAGAAGTCCTGGAAGAGCAGGAATGAGAAAGTTGATCAGGGCAGAAGACAGGAGAAGACTGGATGCAGAGCAGAGGTTGTACCTGGGTTGGTGTCATTGGAAGAGTTGAAATGTAGGGAGAGGCCTGGCGGGGGAGAGAGCTTTGTAATTTAGTAAGGAGTGGAGCCGTGCTAGAAAAGCGAGAGAATCAGCTCAAACATCTCTGAATCTGGTACTCCTTGAGTCAGTCCCTTATTTTATTTACAGCTAGGAAAACGATGAAAAGTAACTGGGCCTCTACGTCTCCAGCTGATCTAGTCAAATGGAGGAGAGAAGTGATCAGAACACAGGTCAAACTCACAGCCCTCCAAGCTTTTCTGTGTGGCCTTCTGACTGGTACCAGGCGGCAGCTCCATGAGCCTATTTGTGGTGACATAATGTAGATTTTCTAGGAACCCTTAAAAATCCCCCCCCCTGAAAAAAAATGGCATGACGTCCCCCTTACACAGCTTAACCAGCCAGTACCAGCTATGGGGGCTTGTAGAACACCACACAGAGAGAAAATGTCCTCATAAAAAAAAAAAAAAAAAAAAAAACGTTTTTTCCTTTACTCACCCCGATTGTCAGCTCCTGTGTCCCTCGTCGATGACAGATGCAGTGATCGCCAGCCAGAGGAGGGGGGAGGCAGGAGATCAGAGAATCCTGCTCCGTTCTTTATTTGCCCAGCGATCTGAGAGCGGAGCCACTGCGAGCAGGGATGATGCACGCAAGGGTGACATAATCCGCCCCACCCCCGAAGGGGCGGGGCTACTCGTGAAGATGGCGGCACCTGTCGGGAAGGCAGGGGGAGAGGGCGCTCACCTGAAGACTGAAGAGCCCCGGGAAAAGGAGAGCTGGCTGGATCGAACGAGGAGTCGGGTGAGTGTTTTTTCCGCTTTTCTTTTACTGTGGGGGGGGGTCAGAATCGATACTAGAAAGAAAGTATCGTCAAATTAAATATTGCGATACTTGACAGAATCGATTTTTTTGGACACCCCTACTGTACATCCACAATAAAGCAGTCCCCCATAGGTTGGAGGTCATATGGGGCTCCATAGCAAGAGCTGCCAGAGAAGAAACCAGGCATAAGTAGGTAGTTTTGCCCCAATTTAGAAGCTCTATCTTTAAGTCTGTGTGGTGGAGAATTGCAAACCAGAATCAGGGTGGGGTGAGTGGACCTTCAGCCATTTTGTATTGGAGTTTTGCTTTATAGATTCTTTAGAATGATGTGCTGCTAGTCAGGTCAGCATCTAATTCAGCAGAGTTCTTTCACATTAGCTGGGAAGCACAGAGGCAACAGAGCTCACCGTCTTTGTGGTCCACCACGGGCTTCGTCACCTCCAGATCAAAGTTTTCGTGAGTCTGGTGGCCTCTGAAACACTTCAGATGTTCCGATTCGATCAAGTTACTCTCGTCTTCATCCAGGGGCTGCCAGGTGCCATCAATGAACCACTGACCACGCATGACTGGGATCCGATCTGCTTCTGGAAAATTAAAAACTGCGTTACAAAGTCAAATGTGATAGACTTATTATGCGCCAATTATAATAATCTCGCCCACCATTATTGCGGTTGTACTACAGGGTTCTTATATTGAACCAATATTTAAACATTTGGGCACCTCAAGGTTAAGTAGAATTATGAATATCCCCTTCACATTACACATAAAGTGAACCCATTTTCAGAGCTGGGAAATTAAATTAACAAATGCATGTGTGGGACTCCTGTCATCCCTGGACACTCATGGTCTGAGATCCGAAGAACTCAAGTTAGGCGCCAAATGGGACAGTGGTGTTTAGTCTTAAGAGTGTCCAGAACCCCGTTGATACCAGCATCCGATGACTATTCAGTGCAAAGTTAGGAGACATTTTTTAAATTTAGCTAACCACTGCTAAGAGGCAGGGATCTAGGCTAATTCCAGGTGAAGGGGGGAGTATCCCAGCAATGTATGGAGGTCTGAGGAACCCAGGCTCCTTTCCGTCTGGGGGAGGTCACAATGGAATTTCAAGCTGAAGAACCAGAAACTAGCAGCTGCCTCACCCTTCCCTGTCGTTGCTCTGCACAAAGGCCTAACATCTCACGGTGACGGACATACACTATAACTGTTTAATTCTGATTGTAACTATCCACTTGTATTTGCCCTTCTGACTAGTATTGCATCTAGTACTGCGTGATTATATATATATATATATATATATATATAAAATATATGTAGATGAAATATATATAGATGAAATATATAACTTAATCTTGGGCTAAATCTTGGATCCCGAACCCACTCGTCTGTGTTTATATAATACGCTACAGGGGCAGGCTTCTGACCCAATATAATCCCATTAATGGATTGGGGCTATATCAGAGCTGGTGGCATTACTATGGGGATGGCAGGGCTCTGTTCACTGGTAGTAGTCTCGCAGCTTGTCAGGGACTGTACCGCATGATCTCTGGCAGTGACGTCAGTTGAGGCTACAAGGCATCCGAATTGCGCACTTGTAGACTGGAATGACTGCTGGCCAGGGCAAACTGAAGGGTGTGGGGCTGGTGTCGAGTGCTATAGAGTGTGGCTAAGCTTAGTGTTCAGGGTAACTCTTTGCCTGGAATGTCCCTTTAATTGTTTGAATGCCTCTGTATTTTACACTAAAACACCAAACAAGGGCCTGTGGAACTCCTGGCTGGCCTGGGCCTGGGTTGAACTCTGGAGGGGGTGGGGAAACCCCAGGCGGGGCCTGTGGAATTCTTGGCCTGCCTAGGACTCCTGGGGACCAATCTGAAACCCCAAGCAAGGCCTATGGAACTCTTGGCCTGCCAGGGACTCTTGGGTACCAATCTGAAATCCCAAGCCAGGCCTGTGGAACTGTGAGCTGGCTTGCAGGGAACAAACTTGCATTTTTCATCTTGGGCTACTCGCTACAGCTTGGAGGGTGTTCCTTTTTTGCTGCCTTATGGCCTTGTCTGAATTGCACGCCTATTGGAGCCTTAGTGACTGGGGGGGGGGGGTCTGAAAGACCCTGTTTGGGCCTACAAGTAAAATTTAAAGAAATTTAAAGAGGAGCACGGCAGGAATTTTCACAGTCCCGTGTCTTGTCCTTCTCCAGCTCTTGAAGTTTGGATATGGAGTCGCGTGGCCAGTCCTCGTTTGTTTTAGTTGTTTAAAAATGTATTGGCAAACACGAGGTGCGCATCTACTAGGAATTAGTATTGGACGCACTCTTCAATATATTTTATTGATTTGCCAAGCTGAGGGCCATTTACATATGAGCAAAGCAGCGTTCCATTACAACATACTGAAAAAGAACACTCAATGTCTATCGATATCTGTGCTGAGAGCACTAGTGCCATTTCCTGTCCGTTCACTGATTCAATGAGATCTAATATATCCCTTCAGCTCTCCTTGTGTTGATCTAGAAGTAACCGGGAATGAAGGAAAAGATAAAGAGGAGGGCAAAAGGTATACAAGAATAGAGGATCATGAAGCGCCAATGAGAAGGGCGTAAGTGTAATTCAAAAATGTTTATAGAGAAGAGTCTCCTCAGCTTTGAAAAACTCTAGTGAACGTACTCCTGGTGCAACAGAGAAATGCAACAGTTGGATATCAACAGAAAGTGAGCAGTCCGACAGGGAAAGGAGGGCAGTGTTGTGCTCAAAAAGCTTTCAAGCACAGGACTTTGGTTTTAGGAACCAAAGCCTCTTTGGCCATAGTCTTACAGAAATACTTCAAGGCTGACTCAATCCCCATCCCTAATGCCAATTTGGGATGACCTGATGTGTGAAACCCCCCAGATCACCTGGAATACTTGCCTCATTGGCAATTCCACGCACATGAGCAGAGACATCTCTGGCAGGCATTTCTAAGCTACGCACAGCCAAGAGAGCACCGAGCAGCTTGCGTTCCATTTGACGGACTTGCGCTAGACACTGAAGAAGAGCCTGTGTATGCACAGCCATTCTGTTACTGTGGGCATGGCGGCGCACAGCCGAGAAGGGATGCGAGTGATGCAGGCGCTGGCTGTGCATGCATCATGGGCTCATTGGAAAGGCAAGAAAGGGTGACTCAGGGGTTTCACAGAGCGGAGCATCTCAGTTTGGGATGCTCCAGGGAGAGGGAATCAGCTAGCCCTGAAGTTTCAGACTCCAGGGATAGTTTTGGTCCATTTTAAAGGAACAGCTGCCCTGAGTGAGATCATTTTTTATGGCCCGAGTTGGCCTGGAGGCTACACATGCGCAATCACCGGGCATCATATGCGTACACTGGCTGGCCTTTAAGACCTATGGTATAAGCCGAAACAAGGCAGATGGGCGATGCAGGCATAGCTTTTCCAACATCAATCCCACATGAGAGCCATTTATTCCGGCAGCGTATATAATCCCAGGATCAAGGGATATGCAGCAGTAGATTGGCCGTTAAGATGGCCGGGCTTAGCGCATGGAGAAGCCGGGATAAAATTGCACTGGAGATAGACTGTTCAAATATTTAAAGCGCCGGTGGTGGGCAGGCCTATATATAAAACATGAGAGAGGTTAAAGGATCGGCACTGAAGAGATAAAGCTTAACTGGATTAAAGCAGCTCAGAGTGCGACCAGAGCAGGCCATGGCCTAAACCCGCTGATCCGCCGCACGGGATGAGCCCCCTTCCTATCAAAGCCCTCCAAGCCCCCCGCCCAGAATGAAATGTCTCCAAGCTACTCTTATCTATATATTCAAAAACATAACCCCAGACTTTGTTTAAGTAGGGCAGGGTTAGGACCTGGCTGCTCCTTCTGGTGCCTGTGCCTTCATTGGGGGGGGGATCTTACTTTCTGTTGAATTCGTTCAGTGCTAATCTGGCAATCAGAAACTCACCCGATCGCTGGATCCGAGCCCCTACCGTATCCCGCATCGTCCTGGGGCCTGAACTCCATTTACCCGCACTTGTGGGCTGGGTCCTGTCCCATCATTAGTCACATGGACATGGCCCTGCCCTCTCCTTTCACTACAATGGAGGGGCATGTCAGGCCTTTGCACACTACCTCCATTGCAATAAATAGAGAGGGTGTGGTTGTGCTCTGTGACTGATGGCAGGTCACAAACCCGACCCCATGTATTGGACCCGGATGGTGCATGGATGCTATGGCTGCAGAGGTAGCAAGCAGCCCCTATTCTGGTGACTCTCATAGCTTTTCTGTTAGACGAACTTCATTCAAGTTCAACCTAAGACTAAACAAAACCTGGGATTTTCACTATCCTGGGCTTTGACCCTTGTGTAACCCCCTGCCTGAAGCTTCCAGCTTACCTTTCCCTGGTCCCACGCTGCATGCATCCAATATTAATGCATGGCATACGGCTCTGTTTTACACACAGAGCTTGGCAATAAGGAGATCTCCACATCTCCAGTTCCCTCTGGCCTGGGGAGTACTCCTGCACCCTCCTGCCTATCTGAATGGCAGGGCGTGGTTGCACAGCCCAGAGATGCTGGGGATGCGGCCAGCATAATTTACCTAGCCGTGGGAGCCAGAAGAAATGTGAGGTTTGGGGCGACCCAGGTGGGGGTGGGTTTACACAGCGGGACACACCAACTTGGAATGCCCCAGGGGCTGGCCCTGGAGCCTATTAGACTCCAGGGCCGACTGCAGGGGACTTTGTCACGTTTTCTTTGAGGTGTTGCAACTGTGCAGGGTTAAACATATGTCCCAGGTTGATTGGGATAAATTAGACCACTACATAGGCAAAATATGGGAGTAGCCATATGTAATTGTTACACGCTTTGCATTACAGCCAGTGGCATTAACATGGGCCTATGTCCTTTATAGTGGATGTCTGTCTGCCTGGCGGCCCCATATCTCTGCTCTGGTGCTGGATGGGGGGGGGGTTACAAAAACACCCAGAATCCAGAGCACATTTTGGTGGCAGATGGGGCCACGTACAGATCAAGGGATGCCGCTTTGTGCAGCCTCTCCAAGATGGCTGTGCCCAGTGCTGGATCGTTGTGGTAAAGGATCTGGATAGATCCCCCCCTCTGCTTCAGCAGACTGTGGACACTGGGAGAGAGGAGAACAGCCAGGGTGATGAGAATGCCTGTCTGACAAGCTCTGTCCATTATGCAGCATCACAAAGCCACACACACATGCTTCAGAAGAGAAATCATAAGGTGAAACTGTAAACCTTGATATTTCCAAATGTAGCCCAATGCAATGGTCTAACAATTGCCTTTGCCTTCTGTATCCCTTTAAACGGACAGTCCAGGCAATGGCTCACCTGAAGTCTGTCCTCATGTAACTATTATCCATATCATGCAGCGCACTATAGATGGTGTAGCAGATTACCCTCTTCTCTTTTCTGTTTCTCCACAACACTCCAAATGTGGTCACAACACCCCCCCTTCCCTCAAAACTCCCAGTGAGAGAGCATGGCAAGTGCGACCACTGGGGCTTAATCACAGTAGGGTGGCTGTGTGACCACATTTGAAGGTGAGCATGTAGAAATTTAGAAATTTAGGCAACTACTTCTACAGTAGCTACAGTGTGCTTATGGAACAGACTTCAGGTAGCCTCCTTGCTGCCTTATTATTTCCAAGCTAAGTTATGCATTAATGATATTTACATAGGCACAGACACAGTTTCAAGGCCTGAAATAAAACATTGTCAGGAGAATTTTTATCAATTATACTGTGGCTGTGAGGGGGGTTAAAGTGGACCCCAATAAAAAAAAGACTAGCACCACTAAATACCTTTCTCCACTCTATATTTATAATGCACTGTAGCCTTAGGAAGCCTCAAACCCTTGAACAGCTGGACATCCTTCCTTCTAGGGCATCCCAAATCAGGATATGAACTAAAATCAGAATGACCCAGTACATAGGGTTTTCAGCTGCTAATCTGCCCCCTCTTCTGGGTTAGTGGCCCACATAAATGGCAGGTGAAGGAGCTGCATGTTTGCCTCCATGCCGCCCGCCACTGACAGGCTGACTTTAAAAGCAGCTTTTCCAGGAAAATCTGGCTTAAGAAGATATTCCTCAACAAGCAGCTCCGTGTGTTCACAGGGAGATATGTGGTCGGCTAACAAAGGTCACGCCAGAATTGATTAGTAACAATCTTTATGACCCGTTGTCCAGAAGTTGCACACCGATACGAGAGAACAAGGAGGAGATCTGGTGCTTGTTACAAAGGGCGAAGGTCCAGAGGTTGTACATCAATGCTGGAGTGCAAAAAGGAGATTCAAAAACTTGCCACATGGCAGCTGCTATTAGTTACAAAGAGTACTGGTCCAGAGGTTGGACACCAATACTGGAAGACCGGTAGGACCAAGGTCTGATGACCCCCATGGGACAGCTACAGTTCATTACAAGGAGCTCCGCTCCTAAGGTTGCATACAAATACTAAAAAACAACATGACTGAGATCTAGGAACTGACCACAGCTGCTATTAGTTACAGTACTGTCCAGAGGTTGGACACCAATACTGGAAGACCGGTAGGACCAAGGTCTGATGACCCCCATGGGGCAGCTACAGTTCATTACAAGGAGCTCCGCTCCTAAGGTTGCATACAAATACTAAAAAACAACATGACTGAGATCTAGGAACAGACCACAGCTGCTGTTTGTTACAAAGAGCGTCATTGCCAGTATAGAGGTTGCACACCAATACTGGCAGACAAAAAGGATCAACATCTGATTACTGCTAGTGTTGGGTGAACCCGAACCGCAAAGTTCGGGTTCCCAAACACGGACTTCAGCCAGAAGTCTGTGTCGGGGTTCTGCCCAACACAAAAACTGGTTCTAGCCCCCCCTGCAGCCAACCAGGTCAGCCAGCAGGCTGACCATTTTGCTGCCCCAACCAATCAGAAAGGAGAGTAGACGGGGCCGGACAAGGTGCTTGCAATGGGGATGATGGGGGGGGGGGGATTCTGCAACACAGCCTGCTATGGGGACTATTGGGGGGGGGGTTCTGTCACACAGCCTGCTATGGGGATGATGGGGGGGCTCTGTCAAACAATCTGCAATGGGGATGATGGAGGGCCCTGTCATACAGCCTGCTATGGGGACTATGGGGGGGGGGGGTTCTGTCACACAGTCTGCCATGGGGATGATGGGGGAGCTCTGTCACACAGTCTGCAATGAGGGCGATAGGGGTCTCTGTCACACAGTCTGAAATGGGGACGATGGGGGGATTCTGTCACACAGCCTGCTATGGGCGGGGGTTCTGTCATACAGCCTGCAATGGGGATGATAGGGGATTCTGTCACACAGCCTGCTATGGGGGGGGGGGGGGGGGTTCTGTCACACAGCCTGCAATGGGGATGATGGGGGGTTCTGTCACACAGCCTGTTATGGGGGGGGGGGTGGGTGGGGGTTCTGTCACACAGCCTGCAAAGGGGATGATAGGGGATTCTGTCACACAGCCTGTTATGGGGGGGGGGGGGGGTTCTGTCACACAGCCTGCAAAGGGGATGATAGGGGATTCTGTCACACAGCCTGTTATGGGGGGGGGGGGTTCTGTCACACAGCCTGCAATGGAGATGATGGGGGGTTCTGTCACACAGCCTGCTATGGAGGGTTCTGTCACACAGTCAGCAATATGGATGATGGGGAGGGGCTCTGTCACAAAGTGTGCTACAGGGATGATGGGGGTTGTTCTGCCACAAAGTGTGCTATGGGGATGATGAGGGTTGTTCTGCCGCACAGCCTGCTATGGGAACTGTGTGGGGGTTCTGTCACACAGTCTGCAATGGGAATCATAGGGGGGCTCTGTCACACAGCCTGTTATGGGGGGGGGGGGGTTCTATCACACAGTCTGAAATGGGGATTATAAGTGGATCCCGTCACACAGCATGCTATAGGGGGGATTTTGTCGTGCAGCCTGCTATGGGAGGCTCTGTCACACAGTCTGCAATGGAGATGATGGGGATTCTGTCATACAGTCTTCAATGGGGAAGATGGGGGGGGGGTTCTGTCACACAGACATTATGGTGGTGATAGTGGGGTTCTTTCACACATCCTGCTGTGGAGGTGATAGGGGGCTCTGTCACACAGCCTGCCATGGGAATGATGGGGGGGTTCTGTCACACAGCCTGCTATGGGGGGGGGGGGGGGTTCTGTCACACAATTTACTATGGGAGTGATGGGGGATTCTGTCACACAGTCTGCAACGGGGATGATGGGGGGGGGGGGCTCTGTCACACAGCCTGCAATGGGGATGATGGGGGGGGGGCTCTGTCACACAGCCTGCAATGGGGATGATGGGGGGGGGCTCTGTCACACAGCCTGCAATGTGGGGGGGGGGGGGTCCGGTCACACAGTCTGAAATAGGGATGATAGGGGGATTCCACCACACAATCTGCTATGGGGATGATGGGGGGGCTCTGTCACACAGTCTGCAATGGGGATGATGGGGGGGGGTTCTGTCACACAGCCATTATAGGGGTGATAGTAAGGTTCTGTCACACACGCTGTGGGGGTGATGGGGGCTCTATGACAGTCTGCAAAAGGGGCGATGGGGGGGATTCTGTCACACAGCCTGCTATGGGGGAGTTCTGTCACACAGCACACAGTCTGCAATGGGGATGATGGGGGATTCTGTTACACATTCTGCTGTGGGTGTGATGGGAGGGTCAGACACACAGTCTGCCATGGGGTAATGAGGGGGTTCTGTCACACAGCTTGTTATAGAGGACAAGGACAGATCTGGCGACCAGCCATGAGACAGCCGCTTGTTATAAAGAGCACCAGTCCAGAGGGCGCACAACACTGGTGGAGAAAAAGAACAAACCAGATCAACTATGTAGCAGCTACTGCTGCTAGTTAAAACGGCACACTAATACTGGATCTGGTGACCGACCCTGTGGCAGCTGTTGCTTGTTACTTAGACCTTAGAGATTGCATGGCAATACTAAAGGCCAAGAATTGGGATTCAGTAAATAGCCTACACAGCAGCTGCTGATAGAGAGCCCCGATCCAGAGGTTGCACGCCAATATTGAAGGACAAAAACCAAGGTCTGGTAACCGGCCATGCAGCAGCTGCAAAGAGTAAAGGTCGCATGCCAATACTGAAGGACAAGAACTGAAATCCAGAGACCAGCCAACACTCTCTGGAAGAAGTTCCAGAAGAAAACTGAAGGTTGATAAGGTTAAAAGGAGAAAAGGGGATGGCCATCCTACACAGGCAATGGAAGTAAGCAAGATAGAGCAGAGAGGACCGAGAAGAAGCACCAACCAGAGGTGCGAAGGGAGAGAGAGAGAGAGAGAGAGAGAAAGAGAGAGAGAGAGAGAGAGAGAGAACTCCTTGATGTAATAGGAAGGAGAGACAAGAAAAGAAAGAACCTAGAGGGATTCCCCTTGAGGGAATAAAAAGGAAGCAGTAATGTCTGTGAGTCAAACATCGTGGAGTGTGGGCACATGGTCATCCCTTCTAATGATGCCTCTTGGGAGAATCCTACCTAACCACATATCGTTGATCTGGGGTGGGCCTGGCTAGCTCAGATACTAGCAAATGCTAACTTAAGCACAAGGTACATCAAGGCACATGGGGGAGTTGGAGGTTACTTGCTGAAGTAAATTGTGTTGGGGTCACTTACGTTTCCAGTACATTGGGTAAATTGGATTGGAGGCGACTTGTGGTTCCTGTAGATGGGGTACATTCAGTTTGGAGGTGATGTATCGCTCCAGTTTCAGTACATTGGGTAAATCTTTGAGGGGTGTCGGGGTGACCTACAGTTCCTTTCGAAGGGGTAATTTGAGTTGAGGGTGATACACATTAGGGTAATTCTGTGAGGAGTAGGCAGGGTAAATCTGTGAGGGGGTGACTATTCAGTGAAGGGGTGACAGGAGTGACTTACACTTCCGGTTGACAAATCTTTAAAGGCGTTTCAGTAGAAGGGGTAAATATGTGAGGTGGGCATCTTACAGTTCCAGCAGCCAGGGTAAATCTGTGGGGCAATCTGTGAGGGGGGGGGGGGGGTGACTTACGGTTCCAGTAGGCTAAATATGTGAGCATGGTGGGGGATAATTTGCGGTTAAAGTAGACGGGGTAAATCTGTGAGCAGGGGGGAGGGGGTCTAACTGTGGGTGGGGGTAAAGGGGTAACTTACCGTTCCAGTAGATGGGGTAAATCTATGAGAGGGGTAATGGGGTAACTTACGGTTCCAGTAGATGGGGTAAATCTATGAGGGGGGTAACTTGCGGTCCCAGTAGACGGGGTGAATCTATGAGGGGGTAATGGGGTAACTTACGGTTCCAGTAGATGGGGTAAATCTATGAGGGGGGTAATGGGGTAACTTACGGTTCCAGTAGATGGGGTAAATCTATGAGGGGGGTAACTTGCGGTCCCAGTAGACGGGGTAAATCTATGAGGGGGGATAATGGGGTAACTTACGGTTCCAGTAGATGGGGTAAATCTATGAGGGGGGTAACTTACGGTTCCAGTAGACAGGGTAAATCTATGAGGGGGTAACTTATGGTTCCAGTAGATGGGGTAAATCTATGAGGGGGGTAACTGGGTAATTTACGGTTCCAGTAGATAGGGTGAAACTATGAGGGGGGATAATGGGGTAACTTACGGTTCCAGTAGACGGGGTAACTTACGGTTCCAGTAGATGGAGTAAATCTATGAGGGGGTAACTTATGGTTCCAGTAGATGGGGTAAATATATGAGGGGGTAACTTACGGTTCCAGCAGACGGGGTAAATCTATGAGGGGGGTAACGGGGTAACTTACGGTTCCAGTAGATGGAGTAAATCTATGAGGGGGTAACTTATGGTTCCAGTAGATGGGGTAAATATATGGGGGGGTAACTTACGGTTCCAGTAGACGGGGTAAATCTATGAGGGGGGTAACGGGGTAACTTACGGTTCCAGTAGATGGAGTAAATCTATGAGGGGGTAACTTATGGTTCCAGTAGATGGGGTAAATATATGGGGGGGTAACTTACGGTTCCAGTAGATGAGGGGGGTAACGGGGTAACTTACGGTTCCAGTAGACGGGGTGAATCTATGAGGGGGGATAATGGGGTAACTTACGGTTCCAGTAGATGGGGTAAATCTATGAGGGGGGATAATGGGGTAACTTACGGTTCCAGTAGATGGGGTAAATCTATGAGGGGGGATAATGGGGTAACTTACGGCTCCAGTAGATGGGGTAAATCTATGAGGGGGGATAATGGGGTAACTTACGGTTCCAGTAGATGGGGTAAATCTATGAGGGGGGATAATGGGGTAACTTACGGTTCTAGTAGACGGGGTGAATCTATGAGGGGGGTAATGGGGTAACTTACGGTTCCAGTAGATGGGGTAAATCTGTGAGGGGGGTAACTTGCGGTCCCAGTAGACGGGGTGAATCTATGAGGGGGTAACTTACGGTCCCAGTAGACGGGGTAAATCTATGAGGGGGTTAACTTGCGGTCCCAGTAGACGGGGTGAATCTATGAGATGGTAACTTACGGTTCCAGTAGACGGGGTGAATCTATGAGGGGGTAATGGGGTAACTTACGGTTCCAGTAGATGGGGTAAATCTATGAGAGGGGTAATGGGGTAACTTACGGTTCCAGTAGATGGGGTAAATCTATGAGGGGGGTAACTTGCGGTCCCAGTAGACGGGGTGAATCTATGAGGGGGTAATGGGGTAACTTACGGTTCCAGTAGATGGGGTAAATCTATGAGGGGGGTAATGGGGTAACTTACGGTTCCAGTAGATGGGGTAAATCTATGAGGGGGGTAACTTACGGTCCCAGTAGACGGGGTGAATCTATGAGGGGGGTAACTTGCGGTCCCAGTAGACGGGGTAAATCTATGAGGGGGGATAATGGGGTAACTTACGGTTCCAGTAGATGGGGTAAATCTATGAGGGGGGTAACTTACGGTTCCAGTAGATGAGGGGGGTAACGGGGTAACTTACGGTTCCAGTAGATGGGGTAAATCTATGAGGGGGGTAAAAGGGTAACTTACGGTTCCAGTAGATGAGGGGGGTAACTTACGGTTCCAGTAGACGGGGTGAATCTATGAGGGGGGATAATGGGATAACTTACGGTTCCAGTAGACGGGGTAAATCTATGAGGGGGGTAACTTACGGTTCCAGTAGACGGGGTGAATCTATGAGGGGGGATAATGGGGTAACTTACGGTTCCAGTAGATGGGGTAAATCTATGAGGGGGGTAACTTACGGTTCCAGTAGATGAGGGGGGTAACGGGGTAACTTACGGTTCCAGTAGACGGGGTGAATCTATGAGGGGGGATAATGGGGTAACTTACGGTTCCAGTAGATGGGGTAAATCTATGAGGGGGGTAAAAGGGTAACTTACGGTTCCAGTAGATGAGGGGGGTAACGGGGTAACTTACGGTTCCAGTAGACGGGGTGAATCTATGAGGGGGGTAATGGGGTAACTTACGGTTCCAGTAGACGGGGTAAATCTATGAGGGGGGTAACTTACGGTTCCAGTAGACGGGGTGAATCTATGAGGGGGTAATGGGGTAACTTACGGTTCCAGTAGACAGGGTAGCACTCGGCCCCGGCCACATCCACCTCATAGAGGCCGCTTCGCACACACACCGGCTCGATCTTGGCAATGTCCCCAATCAGCACCAGGTCCAGTTGGGGCCCAGGCGGCTCCTCGGGATCAGGTCGGGCCTCGGGCTCGGGTTGAGGCTCCTCTCCGGTAAGCTCCAGCATGCGCCGGTAGGCCAGCTCGATCCGCAGCGAGTCGTAGCCGATGAACGCCTTCCAGGTTTTCTTATCCTCCCGGTAGAACCAGCGAACCTCCTCCGGGCCCAGCTCTGTCACCGTCTCATAGCGGTGGCGGGAGCTGCTGGAGCGGGTCCTCCTCCGGCCGGGCACCGGCAGCCTCTCCTCCTCCTCTAGCTCGGGAGAGCCAAGGGGCTCCGGGGGGAAGGCAGCCAGCTGCAGCTCCAGGCTCATGGCGGCCTCCCTGTCATCCCCGTCCTCTTCTTCCTCCTCCTCTTCCCCCGCCGCCCATTCGCCGTTCTTTTCCCGGGACTCACTCATCGCGGCGCGACCCCGCCACTCCCGGTACCACTTCTCGGCCCCGACATCAGGGAGGTCAGCTGACACCGGTACCGGCCCAGAACGCGCCTTGCGCGGCCCCGCGGCAGTCACGTGTTGTCCCTGCTCTGACATTCACGTCACGTGACAGGTAAACGATGTCTCCCGCAGCTCCTAGCAACAGCCTGCTGCAGGGGGCAAGAGGGGCACGTGACTGCGGCTGGAGGGGCTTAACCATTTCCTCACTATAACCTAGCTGCTAACTGGCCAAGTGCTCATCCTCTATAAAATGTATGTATCCCCCTCCTTGCAAAGGTCCATTAATACCCAAATAAACCCCCTCCCTAAATCAGTGACTACACAATGCCTCCACTGATCATGGGGCTCAGATAGTTACTTCAACTGGTGCACTTAGTCCTTCTCCTCCATTCACAGGATTCACATACTCCTCCTCCAGTCACAGGTTCATTTAGCCCCCTCTGCCAATCATGGGGCTCACATAACCCCCACTTCCAGTCATGAGGTTCACATAGCCTTCTCCTCCAATCATGAGGCTCACATAGGCTCCTCTTCCAGTCACAGGGTTCACATAACCGCTCATCAAATTACAGGGCTCCCTCTCCTAACACAAAGTACACACAGACGCTCTCCTTCAGTCTCGGGGTTCACATAGCCCCTTGGCCAATCATGGGGTTCACATAACTCCTCAAATTACAGGGTTCACACAGCCCCTCACCTTCAATCACCACGGGATTCGCATAGCCCCTCTGCTCCAGTCATTTGGGTACACATAGCCCCTCTCCTCCAATCACAGGGCTAACACAGCACCTCTCCTCCATAGGGTCCATATAGCCCCTCCTCCAATTACGGAGTTCACTTAGCCCCTCTCCTCCAATCATGGGCGTTCACACAGCAACTCTCCTCCACAGGGCTCACATAGCCCCCTCCTTCAATGATGGGGTACACAAAGCCCCTATCTGCCAATCTTGGAGTTCACATAGTCCCTCCGAGAATCACGGGGTTCACATAACCCCTATTCAAATGAAAGGCTTCACACAGCCCCTCTCCTCCAATCACTGGGTTTAAACAGACTCTCTCCTCCAATTACAGGGTTCACATAACCCCTACTCAAATTCCGGGCCTCGCACAGCCCCTCTCCTCCAATCATGAGGTTTACAGAGATCCTCTCCATCTCAGGGTTCACATAGCCTCTCCACCAATCACTGGGTTTACATAACCCCTCCTCGAATTTTGAGGTTCGCACAGCCCCCCTGCTCCAATCATGACGTTCACATAGCCCTTCTCCTCAGAGGGTTCACATAGCCCCTCTCTTCCAATCACGGGGTTTACACAGCACCTCTCCTCCACAGGGTTCACATAGTCCCACTACTCTAATCATGGAGTTCACATAGCCTCTCTCCTCCAAAAATGGGATACACATAGCCCCACTCCTCAAATCACAGGATTAACATTGCCCCTATGCTAATCACAGGGTTTACACAGTCCTTCTCCTCCAATCACGAGGTTCACACAGCCCTCTCCTCCAATCACAGGGTTCACATAGCCTCTTCCTTCTATGACTGGGTTCACAGAGCCCCCTCTTCCAATCATGGGTTTCACATAGCCCCCTCCTCCAATAATGGGATTCACATAGCCCCCTGCCCCAGTGATGGGGTACACATGAAGGTTGATTCAGCACCAGGAGAGAAAACTAGTTTTTAGCAGAGAAACCCGCCTTTCACTTTCATTGTCTACATTGGGAGTGATTCAGCAACAGGTGAAAATGTAAATCCGGTTGCTGAATCACAGTGAATGGCAGTTTAGAAGGGGTGGTGGATTAGCCACCACCCCTCTAAGGGTTATTGTTAGTGTAGCCCAGGAGTTGCGGTTACTAGGCTAGGCTAGGCTTTTGACTATCCTGGGTCTTTGTCCATTCCCTACTGTGTGAAACCCCCCAGGTCGCCTGAAAAAACTCACCCTTTCCCGGTCCTACGACACCCCCCCACTACCCTCTAACAGGGAGCCTGTCCGCGCCGGCCATTCACAAAGGCATAGCAGGAATATGGCCGCTGCTCGTGCATGTGGCGTTGAAAAAAGAAGGTGAGTTTTTGGGCGACCAGGGGGGTTTCACACAGCGAGGCACCCATGCTCAGGGTGTCCTGGGGGGAACAAGGATGCCTGCCCTGGTCTCGGGTCTCATAGACTCCACTGTGGGTTTTGGTCCTCTTTAATCCACTTCCTGCTTCTAGGGGGTGGAGCTTGAGGCTTAGGCTGGTCTGGTCCCGCCCCTCATTATGGATGGCAGCTTGGCCTATAAAAGGGAGGCCCAGTCAGTGCTGCTTGAGTCTAGAGTGTCAGTCTCCTCGCCTTTCCTGCCCTTTAAGGCATCGTGAGCGCGCCATACCACGGACTGCATGCAGCAGCAGACATGCTTAGCTGCATGGTTTTAACAGAGCAGGCTCTTCTTCTGTCGCATGCTCCACAGTGACACCTGCTGTTCAGCCCATTGGAAGTGCACAAGGCCTAGAGTGTAAGCTCTTGGACTTGATTTCACCTCCTGGTGTCCTGAGTTTGAATGGACAGGAAGTGACTTCACCAGACTCTGGCACATCCCTCCCTGTGCTGATTGATAGCCCTATTTAAGAGGACAGCTGGCCTACAGCCAATGCTGTGTTATCAGCTTACTTCCTGGACCTTGTTTTTCCTGATTCCTGAATACCTGATCGAATACCTGGATTTATATACGGACGGATAACCTGATTTTTGACGCGGATTGCTTATGGACTTTGCCTGTTTTCTGCCTGCCTCTGACCCCGGATTCACCATTGGACTCTGCTCAGACTTTTTATTTGCTCTTTGGAGTTTTTTCTGCTTCACTTCGCCCCATACCTGGAGCTCAGCTCAGCTCTCCCCATGATTGTAGCCAGGAGACTTGACAGTATAACACAGCCATAACATGAGCTTCGGTGGGGAACCCTGTCAATTTGATAATTTGATGCAGCAAGTCTTTTCCCTCTGTGCAGCCGTCCAGGGCTTACAGGGAGGCTTTACTCAGCTTGTGGATCGGCTAAATCAACTCACGCCCCCGACAGTATCTTCTGCTACAGCTGTTCCTACCACACAGGGGGCAGATTCCGGGGTCACCCCTGAACCCCAAGTTCCTTTCCCGGAATTTTTCTCAGGAAATCGCCAGAGGTTTCGTGCTTTTAGGAACAGTTGTCAGTTATTATTTTCTCTGCAACCACGAACCTATGCTGCTGAGGAAGTCCGGGTCAGAATTGTTATTTCCCTTCTGCAAGGGCCTCCCCAAACATGGGCCCATTGTCTTCTGGAGCAAAATCATCCTTGTCTGGCCTCTGTTGATCTTTTCTTTTCTGCTATGGCAGCCATCTATGATGATCCCGGACATGTTGCATCAGCAGAGGCAGCTCTCCGTAATTTGCGACAGGGTCGCCGTCCAGTTGAGGAGTATGTTGCCGATTTTCATTGCTGGAGTTTTGACACCCTGTGGAATGAGCCAGCTTTAAAACATCAGTTTCGTTTAGGTCTTTCTGAACTGATTAAGGATGAACTGGCCCACTTCGACACTCCTGAAACTTTAAATGAACTTATTCTTGAAGCCATTCAGGTGGATCGCCGGATGCGGGAACGCCGTGAAGAGCGTTCAGCCCTAGCCCAATGGTTTGCTCCACGGTCCTCGCCTGCATCACCTGACTCTCCGCAGACCGATTCGGGGGTTATCAAGCCCATGCAACTGGGAACCATCCGGGCTGCTTTGTCCCAAGAGGAAAGACTGCGCCGGAGGCGGCTAAACCTTTGCATGTACTGCGGGAACCCCGGACACTTTCGGGTTAATTGTCCCACCAGACCCGCAGCTATGAAGAGATCAACACCTCTTATTAAGAGCACACCACTTCCTGTGCCTGGTTCTCACCTCTCTGTGCTTCTTAGTTTACAACTTCCTGGAGGAAGGGTTGAGACCAGGGCCATGATTGACTCCGGGGCCTGCAGCTGTTTCATGGACTTAGAATTCGCACAGACTCACAATATTCCATGTGAAGTTCGGCCTACCCCTCTGCTTCTCACTTTGGCCGACGGATCTACCGTCAAGTCCGGACCGGTGTCCCATAGAACTAAATCGCTTGGCTGCTTTACTCCTGATGGACACTCAGAATTAATACACTTTGATTTAATGCACTCTCCTTTGTACCCTATTATTTTGGGTTTCCCGTGGCTCTCTATACATAACCCCGTCATCGACTGGTCTTCCGGTTCAGTTTCTTTGTTCTCTCCCTATTGCAACCAATTTTGCAGACAGCAGGAGAGTAACCTCTCTGTAGTAACCCTTAATCCACAGGATTCCCTTCCGCCTGCGTATCTAGAGTTCCAGGATGTGTTTGACAAAAAAGGTTGCAGACCAGCTACCTCCTCACCGCTCTTATGACTGTCCAATAGACCTTCTACCTGGGTCGGCCATCCCTTTTGGACGTATTTATCCGTTGTCTGAAGCCGAGTTACAGACTCTCCGTGAATATATTGATGAAAACCTGGCTAAGGGTTTTATTAGACATTCCACTTCGCCTGCAGGAGCAGGGATATTCTTCGTGGAGAAGAAGGATGGGTCTCTGAGACCCTGTATAGATTACCGGGCCCTCAATCAAATTACAGTCAAGAACCGATACCCTTTGCCCTTGATTTCTGAACTCTTCCAGCGTTTGGGGTCCGCTCGGTTCTTTACCAAGTTGGACTTGAGGGGAGCCTACAACTTAATTCGGATCCGTCAAGGTGACGAATGGAAGACGGCCTTCCGCACACGATATGGTCACTTTGAATACCTGGTCATGCCGTTCGGACTCTGTAATGCCCCTGCAACCTTCCAGCACTTTGTAAATGACGTGTTCCGGGATTATCTTGATATTTTCGTCATCATCTACCTGGATGATATACTAATCTCCTCTTCCTCCCTCTCGGAACATCGGGAACATGTCCGTCGTGTCCTTCTGCGTCTTCGAGAGCATCAATTATACGCCAAACTGGAGAAATGTCAGTTTGAACAACCTTCTATTCTGTTCCTGGGGTTACTTATCACCAGTACCGGCATTGTGATGGATCCTGAGAAGGTGGCTGCCGTCTTGGACTGGCCACAACCTATGAATCGCAAGGAAGTACAGCGTTTCATTGGCTTCGCCAACTTTTACAGACGTTTTATTAAAGATTTCTCACAGATAGTCCGCCCTATCACCGATCTCACCCGTAAGAATACTCCATTTGTCTGGTCTGAAGCTGCTGAGGAGGCCTTCTCTCATCTCAAGGAGCGTTTCACTTCTGCCCCTATCTTGAGACATGCCGACCCCGAGCTCCCTTTTGTACTTGAAGTAGATGCCTCCGTCAATGCTGTAGGAGCAGTACTCTCTCAACGAGAATCTGAGCAAGGAGAACTCCATCCCGTAGCCTTCTTTTCCAGAAAACTGTCTTCAGCAGAGCAAAACTATGATGTTTGTGACCGAGAACTTCTTGCTATCAAACTTGCCCTGGAGGAATGGCGTTATCTATTGGAAGCTGCCAGACATCCAATTTTGATCCTCACGGACCACAAGAACCTGGAGTACCTTCGGTCTGCAAAAAGACTCCGGCCACGTCAGGCAAGGTGGTCACTATTCTTTTCCAGATTCTCTTTTCATATTTCTTACCGTCCAGGAAACAAAAATACCAAACCTGATGCACTCTCCCGTCTTCATCCTTCTGACCAAGGTCCTGAACCTGTGGAACCCACTATTTTGCAACCGAACCATTTTTTGTTACTTGAATCTGAACTCATTGCTGAGATTCGACGAGCATCCGATTCTATCCCAGAGAACCTACAATCTGAACTATCACGAGTAGATGGAATTCTGGTCCATCAAGAAAAGATTTTTGTTCCTGAATCTTTACGTTCCAGGGTTCTGGCCGAATTCCATGATCACCCCTTGGCAGGCCATTTCGGGCTCAAGAAGACGCTACATCTGATTCAACGTCATTTCTGGTGGCCCACCTTAAGAGCAGACTGTATATCATATGTTTCTTCTTGTGGGACGTGTGCCTGGAATAAACACATAACCACCAAACCTGCAGGTCTTCTCATGCCTCTCCCAGTGCCAGAACGTCCCTGGGAACATATTTCTATGGACTTTATTGTAGAACTTCCACCTTCGGACAACAACAACACTATCTTGGTGGTTGTGGACTATTTAACCAAGTTTGCTCATTTTATAGCTCTCCCCAGCCTTCCTTCGGCCTCAAAGTTAGCACAAGTTTTTGTGAAAGAGATTGTCCGCTTACACGGCCTGCCGTCTAAGATTGTGTCTGACCGCGGTTCCCAATTTACTGCCCGGTTCTGGACAGCGCTCTGTAGGAGTTTACGGATCACTTTGGCCCACTCATCGGCCTATCATCCCCAGACCAACGGACAAACTGAACGGGTGAATCAATCACTGGAGCAGTACATACGATGCTACTCCTCGGCCCTGCAGGACAATTGGACACAGTTACTCCCATTAGCTGAACTGGCTTATAATAACTCTGTCCATTCTTCGACCCGCCTCACTCCGTTTGCTGCAAATTATGGATTTGATGCCAAGACCTTGCCTGATACCTGCATCCCAGTGAATGTACCGGCAGCTGCAGATTTAGGAGCTCATCTAACTGCCACTCATCAGATGCTCCGAACAACCCTTCGAGCTGCCCAAGAACGTTACAAAAGGACAGCAGACACTCATCGGTCTTCAGCTTCCAATTTTGCAGTAGGAGATCAAGTCCTGCTCTCTACCACTCATCTAAGGCTTCATCTTCCCTCTAAGAAGTTGGGTCCTAAGTTTATCGGGCCTTTTAAGATTAAGAGAGCTATTAATGAAGTTGCCTTTGAATTGGAATTACCTAATCGCCTGAAGATACACCCAGTTTTTCACGTGTCCCTTTTAAAGAAAGGAACTTTTAGAGATTCCCAAGACAAACCTCCTGATCCAATTATTGTGGATGGTGAAGAGGAATATGAGGTTGAACAGATCCTGGATTCACGGAAGAGAGGTGCCTCCATTCAGTATCTTGTTCGTTGGAAAGGTTACGGCCCAGAGGAAGATTCCTGGGAGACATCTAGTAATCTCAATGCTCCACAATTAATCAGAGCTTTTCAGCGAAGACTCTCTAGATCGGCCGCCCAGAGGCGTCCTTTAAGGGGGGGGCAATGTCAGTCTCCTCGCCTTTCCTGCCCTTTAAGGCATCGTGAGCGCGCCATACCACGGACTGCATGCAGCAGCAGACATGCTCAGCTGCATGGTTTTAACAGAGCAGGCTCTTCTTCTGTCGCATGCTCCATAGTGACACCTGCTGTTCAGCCCATTGGAAGTGCACAAGGCCTAGAGTGTAAGCTCTTGGACTTGATTTCACCTCCTGGTGTCCTGAGTTTGAATGGACAGGAAGTGACTTCACCAGACTCTGGCACATCCCTCCCTGTGCTGATTGATAGCCCTATTTAAGAGGACAGCTGGCCTACAGCCAATGCTGTGTTATCAGCTTACTTCCTGGACCTTGTTTTTCCTGATTCCTGAATACCTGATCGAATACCTGGATTTATATACGGACGGATAACCTGATTTTTGACGCGGATTGCTTATGGACTTTGCCTGTTTTCTGCCTGCCTCTGACCCCGGATTCACCATTGGACTCTGCTCAGACTTTTTATTTGCTCTTTGGAGTTTTTTCTGCTTCACTTCGCCCCATACCTGGAGCTCAGCTCAGCTCTCCCCATGATTGTAGCCAGGAGGCTTGACATAGAGACAGCTGGAGAGCTGGGCAAATGGGCAAACTGAGGCAGGAAGAAATAGAAGGTTGGCGCGGCTGACAAGCCTTGGTCGTTGACGCCCGTGTTGACTGGCCAAGAATGTGTTTCCCCTTCCCAGAGTGTTTTGTGCTTATGCTGCGTGACGCAGCTGAAAATGGACATCATTGAACTGGTGGCTTGCGAACTGTGCGATCAGGGACGGACTCGGCCCCCGTCTGGGGGCTCGCAAGATGGCGGTGAGGACTTCAGAGCATTAAACCTGAAGGCAACAGAGAAGAAGGCCCCGGAAGAGGGTCCGTGCTTGCCGGATGTGGCGGGAAAAGGTTTCCTGCTGTAGGCCCGGAAATAGGGATTGGACCACTTGGAGATCGTGGTCTGGTTGGAGGAGATGGCGCGTAGAGCATTGTGTGATGTCATGGCAGTGCTCAAGGAAGCACGGGAGAGTTTGTGAGCGCCAGCTGGTAGGGAAGTCTGGAACCCTACGGAAGAAGAGACTGGAATTGTATTCACTTGGGAGAACTCAGGGCTCCGGTCCGCTCCATTGGGGCAGCTGGATGTTTGGTGGACCGCTTCAGCCACCACAAGAATATCATTCCCTTCTGCCCCCGATGTAAGGACTTGTTGCCTGCTCTGATATCTGGGCCTGCTGCGGAGTCTGTCACCTGCCCACTCTGACAACCTGGAAAGGGCTTCCGAGTCAGAGAAAACCTGCTGCACCGTTGGAGGAGGTGCTGTCTGAGGCTCCTGTGAACCACAGGGAGCCTGGAGGACTGGAGCCATGGCTTCAGGGCCCAGAAGAGGGCCGCACTACGCTAAAGGACATCAATACACTGACTGAGGAGGGGTAGCTGGACTGGGTGACAAGGAGGAGAGCTCTGCGAGCAGCTGGATGTCGCCACTGCTGGTCGCGATTAAGCTAGCTAAAAAGACCTTAGCCTGTTTCAAAAACATTTTCACAGGAAAATCTTTTTAGACTACAGTTGAGAATACCCGTACCTCCCTGCGGATGGATGGAGGATATCCTGTGTGAAAAATGCAACATTTTAGGCCTAGCCTGGGCCTACAACAGATGTAACCCCTGCTAGAAGTACTTGGCCCTCCAGACAGAGTGGGGTCAGGCATGTGGATATATGCTAGCAATTTTGAGGTTTGTTCTCCATATGCACCTCCCAGGATCTATTTTGTGTTTGAGATCCAGAACGGGGAGAGGGTGCAATTACTGGACCCTGCCATGTACCAATAGGACCAGAACATTTTTGTGGTACAGACGTTTACCTCTTGAACATTGTTAAAACTTCCCCTAAACCTCACCAGGTTACCCCCCCTCCCCCCTCGGTTTTACCTTTAAGCACTATTTACTCAGTGGCGACATCCAAAAGGTAAGTAGGAGCCGATGTGTGTGTGTGTGTGTGGTGGGGGGGGGGATCGGACACTTTTTATTTTAGGTACACTGTTCCTCTTTAAGGTTTTGTAGGTTTTTAGAGGCCCCCACATTTTGTGAGGTTGTTTTATAGGTTCCGCTAAATATTTGTGGTATTGATGCTACTGTTTTTCGGAGGGTGGTTTGAGGCTGATGTTCCTGTTAGGAGGATGTCATGCATGTGTATGTATGTTTGAAATGTTTCCTATGCTTCTTCTTTTACAGGGACTGTGTGGAGCGAAGAAGAATGCATGGTTTATTGTTGTAACCATTGTTATTCAAAATGCCTCTCCCCTTGTATGTCGCAAAGGAGGAAGATTGTTTAATTGTGTCCTGTGGTCTATATGGCTATATAACTGTCTCTGGACTCTGGACAGCTGCCTGAGTAAAGACCCGAGTGAGTGCTATCTTCCTCTGAACTTTGAGCCCCAGTGTAAACTCCTATCTGGACTGCCTCTGGACAAGATGCCTCTGTCCCTTCGCTGTCCAGATGCTTTTTCTTTTGTGGGAGCATCCCAAAGAAGTCCAGGGTGTTCGCTACAGTAGTTTCTCACCTGATGCTGAATCGACCCTATAATCTCCTCCTCTAATTATGGGGCTCAGATAGCTCCCTATTCTAATTATAGTGGTTCACAACTTCACATAACCCCTTCCTAAAATCATGGGATTAACCTGGCCCCCTCTTGAGCTTACGTTCAAGCATATGGCTCTGTGTTGCATTCTATCAACTTTTGCCTGTTTACTCACTTATGAACTTCAGCTGCTGGCCCCATCTTGCTCAAGAACCTTAGTTGTCCATCCTTGACTTCAGCTTTGCTTTGGGTTTTCTGGTGGTTTTTGTCCAAAGCATCTTGTAGACGGCTCAAGGTGTTCATGCAGTCCAGCTAATTTTTTCCACCAGGGCCTTACTCATATTAGATTTAGGACCCAAGTAGTCTAGTTCTTCCTGATGTTTATCTGCAGTTGGGCTCAACCAGTTCCAAAACCTGACAGTTGCGCTGAACATTTATATATGATCTTGAGGTTCCTATAAACCCCTTCTTTGATCATGGCTTATACATCTGTTTATAGGTCTCAAATAGCTCACACCCCTGGGGCACATATTGCCCCTTACTCTTATCATGGAGTTTTGGGTGATGGGATCAAGAGTGTTGAGGCTGTTAACAGAATGTTAACCAGGGCTTTCGGGATAGGTGGTCCAGGGGTACACTGGGGAGGTGTTCTATGGGCCAGTCCAAACGGGTTTGTGCTATATCTTTTGACCGGAAGAAGAGTGGGTAGAAACTTCTGAGAGCTAGAAGCTCTACCTGGGACTGCTTATTGTCACGTTCTGTAAGATAGAAGCTCCACCTAACACTGCTTATTGTCATGTTCTGTGAGAAAGAATCTCTATCTGGAACTGCTTATTGTCACATTCTGTGAGATAGACGCCCCACCTGGATCTGCTTATTGTCACGTTCTGTGAGATAGAAGCTCCACCTGGAACTGGTGATTGTCATGTCCTGTCAGATAAAAGCTTCACCTGGAACTGCTTATTGTCACTTTCTGTGAGATAGAAACTCTACCTGGCACCGCTTATTGCCTTGTTCTGTGAGATAGAAGCTCCACCAGGAACTGCTTAATTAATGGCATGTTGAGTGAGATAGAAGCTCCACCAGGAACTGCTTATTGTCACTTTCTGTGAGATAGAAGCTCCACCTAGCACTGCTTATTGTCATGTTCTGTGTGATACACATTCCACCTGGAACTGCTTATTGCCATGTTCTGTCAGATAGCTTCATCTAGGAACTGCTTATGGTCAGATTCTGTGGAGTAGGAGCTCCTCCTGGAACTGCTTATCGTCATGTTCTGTGAGATAGAAGCTCTACCTGGAACTGCTTATTGTTATATTCTGTGAGATAGAAACTCCACCTGGAACTGATAATTTTCACATTCTGTGAGATAGAAGCTCCTCATAGAACTACTTATTGCCATGTTCTGTGAGATAGGAGCTCCACTTGGAACTGCTTATTGCTATGTTCTGTGAGATAGAAGCTCCACTTAGTAAATGCTTATTGTCCCTTGCTGTGAGATAGAAGCTCCACCTGGCACCGCTTATTGTCATGTTCTGTGAGATCGAAGCTCCAGCTGGAACTGCTTAATATCATGTTCTGTGAGTTAGAAGCTACAACTGGAACTCCTCTCCCCAGTATGTGATGATTCCGAGGCAAGATGGCGGCTCTCGTATCCTAGACAGGAACAGAGTTGCAGCACAGCACGTGAAATTATAATATGTTAGTGACTAAAAACTTAAACTGCATAAATTTTAGATGCTGGAGAATAGTTTTTTTAAGGGTTTGGCCTTTTTATTAAATGATGCTGAAGGTCTGGTTTAAATCCAGTGCAAACAGATCTCAGCATAGTTCAAAAGCATTCAGTTCAACCAAATCAGGCTCAGTTAATGCTTACTTAAAGCAGACCAACAGTAAAAACAGTAAATGACCAAACCAACACAACAAACAGTGCTCATATCCATCCCACCCCAGGGCAATTTAGATTGCTGCACATAAGAATTCATTTACCTTTTTCTAACTCCTGCTGTAGTAAATTTTAGAAACAAAATGGCGGTTCGTGGATGTAAAGGCCACCTGCAAACAGGAAGTGCTGCTGGGGTTCCTGTTACTGTGCATTGTCAGTTATGTCAGTTGAATCCAGGCGGCAGCATGGCTTAGATTCTGGGAAAGGAAGCTCCCAAATGGCTGCTACCTTTCTTTTCCAACTGTCCCGGGCTGTTGGTCAGGTTTCACTCTTAGTTCACAGTTCACTTTGGCAATGAGAGTAATATGGGCATAGTCCACCCCAATGGAAATACTCCCTCCCAATCAACTTTTTAACTCTTTAAGGCGGGATTGCGCAGGACAAGTTTCACTAAGGGAGACATTATCCACCTTAGAGCTTACTTTGTTCCACTCCAGTTCCGTTACAGTCAACAGAATGTCCAGGGGCAACGTTCCACCCACGCCACAGGCACCTATGGGTCTTCTAATTCTCCTGAAAAAGGTAATTTCCAGGCATCCCAAAACCCTTTGTGCATCAAAGCTGTACCTCATCCTGCGTTGTGTTAGCTGTCCCCGTCACACTTACAGTTTGATGCAAAACTGGGCCTTTAAAGGTAACCTACCATGGGCCCCACCCATTATACCCCCAGTATATATGGAGACCCCTCCCACTTTATATTGCCAGGGCTAAACTCTACCCTTGTCCCTTTAGCCTAAAGTCTAACTCCACCCACTCTGATGCCTTCTTAGGGGAAACCCAACCAATTTTCTCTGACTAAATACTAATCCCACCCACTCATCTGTCAGATATTAGATAACTACACCCCCTCCCTTATTCTCATTTTATAGGGTAGCTCCTCCCATCCCCTTTTACCCATCAGTCACAATGGAGGACAGCAGTAGAGATGGGATGGGTACTGACACCGCCATGCAGGGCTACCCGCCTCCTAACATGGACCCAGAAATGCAGAGAGGCATCCCAAACTGGGAAGAGCCAGGGGATCCCAACCCCTCCAGCCAGAAGCACAGTGGCCCAGCCCCCTACAGCACGACAAAGGCTCCACAGCATCAGGCCAGAAAGGCGGTTACCTGGAGAGATAAGGGCCCCTGTGGCATTCCTATGGAACCATGGCATCTCCCACCAACCCCTGCCTACTCGACCAGGACTGGGGCTTCCGGCATTACAATGGAGGCTGCATGTTCTCTGCCAAGGTAAGCACACTCCTTGTCTCACACTTCTAGGCCTGAGAATGCCCTCCCCTACTAACCCTTCTTGCTGTCCCTAAGAGGTCCTGGATGGATGCACCAGGGCTGCATGAGAACAGGGATAAGGATCTCACAAGATCCTTATCCCTAGAGCCCCCACCATCGGGGTGTACAGCTTCCCCGTGTGTATACGATTGAGGGACATCAGGACACTCTTGTGTGTGTGTGTGTGCCCATTGGCGAGATGAACCAGGGATTGATACTGACAGATCTAGCATACAATTAGGCTAGGTGATGGGGGGTGTCACACAGGAAACTTAATTGACCAGCCCCATGCCATTTGTGTTTAAAATTTCCAACTTTTGGAATAATTTTACTCGAGAAAAAGATAGCCTGGGCCAATGTAAGAATGGTTTGAGACAGTAGAGTAGGGGTACTAGTACCACTGGTGCTCAAGCTCCACTTTGGTGGGGGTCAAAAGTGTGTGGTGGGAGATAAAACACTACAAACAAGCTACTGCTCCGTCAGGATGTGTTAGGTGGCCAAGTAAACAAGTTGCAAGAGTGCAGTAGTGGAGAATCTTGGGATGGCTGCATTACTGGAAGAATATCTTGCATTACTGCACCAGTTAAAGCGGAAAGAACCTTTTGACTATCTCGGGTTTTGTTCCATGCCCTGGGGGCATCCCAAATTGGGATGCCTCGCTGTGTGAAACCCCCCAGAGCACCAATCCAAACTCACCAATTCCCGGTGCCACAGCGCATGCGCATGCTCTTCTGTACCAAGCCATTTGGCTAGCATATGTAATGCCCAGCAAATGGCATGCAGCACTTTGCCAATTGGGAGCACAGTGAGCACATCCCCAGCAGTGTGTGTGCTCCCGTCAGCCTATCTGAATGGCTGGGGGCAGGAGCGTGATTACAGCCCGAAGATGCGGAGATGTGGCTGCTTAATGTTTGAATTGCAGAGGGTGACAGGAAGCAGGTAAGTTCCATGGCGCCGGGGGGGTCACACAGCGGGACATCTCAATTGAGGATTCCCCCCGGGATGGTCGGTGTCCAGCCCTGGAATCTTTTACATTTCAGGGCTGTCCACGGTGTGTTATGTTTTGCTTTAACAACTTCCTATAAAAGTATTATATAAAAGTGATGGTGGGGATGCTACTTGGGATAATGGAAAGTGCATACCTACCAAGTTTTCAGGGTGGAAAGAGGGACATTGTTAAATTAGGCCATGCCCCCCCCCCCCCATGTAGGGATAGATAGGGGATAGGCTGTAACAGTTGTAACAATAGAAACTCTTTAAATATGCAAATTAATCATTTATAGATGCATATCTGCATGTTATACCTCAGAGAGGGACAAATGAGAACAACAAGGGGCAGAGGGACATGGACTCAAAAGAGGGACAGTCCATCCAAATCAGGGACACTTGGGAGGTATGAAAGTGGCACTATGAAAAAAAGGTTTGGAAACCCTGCGGTGGAGTTGTACAGTGTACAGGACTTCTAAACCTATGTCTAATTCTTCAAATGTAATCATACAGCTCCCTCTAGTGCCTGACATTTGATATAAAACCCAGGATTCTGCATATGCTGCGTTTTGTTCGCTGTCCGATCTTTGCTGTGTGAATCTACCCTGGTTCTCCAGGTCTACTTACCTATTTTCCGCTCCCATGGTGCCTGCACAAGCTCTACTCCAGTCTGCATTCTATTCCATGCCTATGAATAAACAACACAGAAAAGAGCCAAGAACACAGTGCTGACATCCCTTTGGCCACCTTCGTCTGGCCTATTTCATTCCCAGTCATTCAGAAAGGCCTGCAGCACATGTGCACATCAATCAGAGTAATGACTGGGATGCCTCTATGGCCCGCAAATGTGTTGTGGGAACACCTGAAAGGTATGTTTTACAAGGACCCTGGAGGATGTCACACAGCGGGGTATCCCTGGGTACAGGGAATCGTCCAGCCCTGGAGTCTATTATATTCTACGGCTGTCTTAGCAGGGTCAATACCCCCCTGCAGTCTACCGCTTCATGGGGCATTTACAATTTGGATGCCCCGCTATGTGAACCCAGCCGGATTGCCCAATTGACTCACCTCTTCCACTGGCCGCATTCCCATCATTTCTCTAATTAGGCTTGTGCCCGCACCAGGCCTCTCCGAATAACGGGCATGCCTACAGCTAGAAATGGGGGCAAAGAAATCTGAATGGAAAGAGCGCAGCTGATTGGCTGAGCGGCCCACACATGCACCGTGGGAACAGGGAAACAGTGAGTTTTGTCATTAATTGTTGGTTCATTTTAATATAATCTATAGGGAAAACCTGAAAACGAAATATATTAGCCTTTATTTATTGAGCCTCTTATTAAAGTGGCTCAAAACCCTCCCGCAGCCCCCTGGAATCTAAAAGACTCCAGGACTGGCTGCTAGCCTGCCCCTGGGGGCATCCTTAATAGGGATACCCCACTGTGTGAATCCCCCGGGGCCATGGATAAGTGCACTTTCGCATCCAATCATTTAGACTGGAAGCAAGAGCGCGCCAAATTGGGTGGGCAGGGATAGGCCCAGTCGGCTGGTGGAAGTCACCTGGCACTCTTGAGATCAGCAAATTGTCTCTTTGCTTTATAGTATTACATCTGCATATAAAGACAATGATACCAATGTATCATTGTACAGGGTGACTTGTATCAACAAGTTGATGGTTAAAGTGGACCAAAACCCAGAATTTTGACTATTCTTGGTTTTTGGTCTTTGCCCCCTCAGGCACCCCAATCGGGGATGCCCCGCTGTGTGAGACTCCCCAGGTCACCTGATCTCACTTACCCTTCTTTGGTCCTTTGGTGCATATTCAGCCGTTTCGTCCAATCAGCACGCTCGTATCTGCTCGAGCCCCTTCATCCAGGAGCTTGTCTATTGGGAGCGGATTTGTGTGCGCTGGCAGCCGCTACCCTTTAACATGGAGCCAGATGCCTGGTTCTGGCATGTGCCCTGCTAAAGGGATAGCAGGGATGTGGCCACTACTCGCGTCGTCGGACCAGGAACGAAGGTGAATTTTCGGGCGTCCTGGGGGGTTTGACACAGCAGGACACCCCCGATCGGGGTGCCCTGAGGGGAGATAGTATGCCTGCCCTGTCTCATAGACTCCAGTGTGGGTTTTGGTCCACTTTAAAGAGGAACTTTGGAGACACTGGAGTCTTTTAGAGTCCGAGTTTCACTCCTTGTGAGGTGAAACCCCTCAGCTGTGTGAACCCCCCCGATTGCCTGGTCCACTCCACTGGCAGACTTTGCCACGGGCGCATGTGCGCTCACCTCTAGTTGTGCGCGTTCCTGCACCAGGACTTTCTGAATGGGTGGCGCGGGCACGGCCACAGCTAGAAAACTGAGAAGGGATGTGGCCGGTGGCACAATTGGCTCTGCTCAGCTTCATTCGGCTAAGCTCAGCCTGCTTAGCCGCTTGCAGAGCAGAATGGAGCCAAGCAAAATCGTGAGCTCTGATTGGCTGAGCATTGTCATTCAGCCAATCAGTGCATTTGTTTTCAGCCACTCCTGCGTCAAAGTTTCTAAAAAATCCTCATGTATTTTAAGCGAAGACGCTTTCTTTGCTTACAATTTTGCATCCTGTCTGAGCTGGGAAGGGTTTGCCATGATGCAGCAAAATTAGCTTAATCTGCTGTGGTCAGAGTGGCTGTTAGACCCCTTTTTTTTTTGCGTGGTCATGGAAAAATGACATTTAAAGGAGGGGAAAACTTCTACACTTTCTACCCTGCAGTGCAGGAAATAAAGCAGAGGCACATGGAGAGACAATTGGGTCGATTCAAAGAAACATGTAACAGCTTTGATTTTGGTGCCGATCATCCTATTTTTCCCGAACGCTCGTGCGCTCGTATGAACTTGCGAGTGATTCTAAAAGCAAATACGTTTCTATCCTAAAATGTACGTCCGTTCGTATGGCAGTTCGGGAATCAGACCTATGTCAGTTTCCATCCTGAATTTTCCGTTTCATTTCTCAGGTTGCAACATTGGTTTTGCCCTTTTTCCTTTTTTGTCTGGACGTAAATCCTTCTGATCTTGCGGCTGCGCACTACAAACTTACCTCATTAAAGTGCATTCTAAATATTTGGTCTTTTATTTTTCTTTATTTCATTCATTTTGTAGTAACCAACCATTAATGAATGCATTTGCATAAGTAAATCTTACTTTGTTTAATTTTTAGTTAACTTGCATTTTTTACTTGTGGATTTAATTTTAATATTTTGGCTTCAAATGGTCCAACTTAAAATTTTTTGTGTGGTTACCCACACCCTCTACATACAGATTGCTCTCAAAAATTAAAAAACACCCAGCAACTTCTGCATGTTATGAGTCTAGAAACAGCCAAGATGGCGGGTCAGGTATTATCGGGCAGCCTGCAAACAGAAAGGGCCTTGTGACTGTGTTGCTCTGCATTCTTTGATTTCTGACCTTTCCGTGCCCCCAGCTCTGCTGTGTCTGTGCAAAATACAGCAGTAACCCACATCCTGCACTTTATCCCGCTCTCCTCTCCTCAGTAAGTGTGATGCATCTGACCAAAGATGAGCTAAAATAATTAAACAAAGCAAAGGTAAACAACTACACCAATAAATTAAAACTAAAAATATTATTCTAGTACATCAATTTAAAAATAAATAACAAAGGACATAAGTTTCTTTAATTAACGCAAATATATGGATGTATTGCAAAATAAAGGTTTACATGCAAAGGACTAATTAAGGTCCACATTAAAATGCTTTTATAAGGCATACATGAATCAGGTATGCATTGCCATACAATTTATGGCCTCGGCCATGCTGATACATGTAGTTCATTGGAGCTCAAGACGCGCAGACTCCTCCACATAGCCAAAAAACCTGTTCAAGAACAGCAATCCGACTGCTAAAAGGTGTCGGAAGTGGCTTTCTTTTAAAACGGATTTAGAGGTTGGAAAACTGCTCTCTGAATCACACCTAAACACATCCGATTATCCTAAGTTTTATGTTTTGATCCTAAGTTTTAAGTTTTGATCCTAAGTTTTACGTTTTGATCCTAAGTTTTACGTTTTGATCCTACAATTTAGGAACGAACTTCCGATGATCGTAAGAGCATATACGAAATCGTACGTAGGCTCGTGCGAGTCGGAAATGGCCAAAAAAACACCCACCCAAACTTACGATTCTCGATCCGAAATCAATTAACTTTTGCTCTTTGAATCGAGGGGAATGTATAAACTGATGGCTTACAAAATAATCCTCATCCTACCGAGCACCCCCTCCCTCAGAACGGGACAGACACATCAATCACTAAAAATGTATTATAATAACATTGGTGTGTATCAAGAGTACATGCCCAATGCCTGCATTCACCCCTTAAAGGCCTTACTGCCTTCACCGGCCATGCGTTTCGTGGAGCAATGTCCCACTTCATCAGGCTGTCCGTAAATAACGAGATCTGCTTTTATTGTGTGTGAATGGACAGAGACATCAGGTGTGATGTGTGCTGGGTGGGCAAAGGTGGGGTAAGGTGGGACAAATCTGGAGGTGTATGCATGTGTATCTGCATGCACATTTAGGGGTGCATGTATGCACATTGAGTTGTGTGCATGTCTGCCAGTGTGTGCTTATACTACAAAGTAAAACCTGGGAGATCCCACCCAATCAAATCAAAACTAGTCGCGTGCCCTGCCGGAAGCATGTAATCCAGTGTCCCACTAACCTAAATCAATACACTCCATCACACAAAATAAAAATGGTTAAATGTGGGACTGGCACTAACATGCTAAGCACAATTTCCAACGCCAGTACAAAAGTATTTATTGAATTTATTGAAAATATTATTTAATCTACACAACGTTGTGTGATTTTGGGAAGGGGTGTTGTACTGTGTATATGTGCCAGGGTCTGTGTGCAATATTTTCAATAAATTCAATAAATACTTTTGTACTGGCATTGGATATTGTGCTCAGTCTTTTAGTACCAGTGCCACATTTAACCATTTGTTTTTTGTGTGATGCAGTGTGTGCATATGCATCTGGGGGTGTGTACATTAGCATGTCTTAGGGGCGTAGTTGGGGGGGCAGGGGGCACATTCCAGGGTGCAGCAGGTCGGGGGGGGCGCGAGAATAGGTGGGGGCGCCATTTCGAATCTTTGCCCCGGGTGCCAGAAAGCCTAGATATTCCTCTGGCATAGAAACATAGAAGGTTGATGGCAGAAGGAGACCATACAGTCCATCTAGTCTCAATCATGTCCCCCCTCTCCCTTCTTTCCTCCACACTGTACAAATTAAGTTCTTTAAGTCTCTCCTGATAAGTTTTAAGTTTAAGTCCTTCTACCATTTTTGTTGCCCGCCTTTGGACCCGTTCTATTTGAATAATGTCTTTTTGCAGGTAAGGTCTCCAGAACTGCACACCGTATTCTAGCTGTGACCTCACCAGGGCTCTATACAGCGGCATCACAACCTCCCTCTTCCTACTGGTGATGCCTTGAGCTATGCAGCTGAGCATCCTGCTTGTCTTTTCCACTCCCTGGCTACACTGTCAACTCATTTTGCAGCTATCAGTAATCAGTGTAATCAGATTGCACGCCATTAACAACCCTCTGATACCGATCCTTCGGCCAGCTGGAAATCCACTGAACTATCCAGGGATTGAGTCCTAACTTCAATAACTTATCTATGAGCTCTTTATGTGGTACAGTGTCAAAGGCTTTGCTAAAATCCAGATAGGCAATATCCACAGCACCACCTTCATCTAACACTACTTTAGTGGCATGTCTCAAGGTGTGTGCATGTACGGTCTGGTGTGAGCATGTGTGACTGCGTGTGTGTGCATCTGGGTGTATGCGCATGTGTGTTTGGGAGTGTGTGCACATCTGGGGGTATGAGCGCATGTGCATCTGTGGGTGTGCAAACATGCGCTTCTGGGTTGTGCGTCTATGTGTATTTGGCTGTGTGAGCATGCACGTCTAAAGGAGTGTGCATACACATCTGGGTGTGAGCATGTATGCCTGCATATGTGCGCATGTGCATTTGTGGTTCTGTGCATGTGTGTCTGGGAATGTGTGCATGCACATCTGATGGTGTTCGCAATCACGCCTCTGGTGTACCCATATATGTCTTTGGGCATATACAGATGTGCCTGTGGGTTTTTGCACATGTACATTTAGGGGTCTGCACATGTGCGTCTTGGGGCCCCTTTTACTACAATAGTGTCTCCCTGCCAACCCAACAGATCTACAGAGAGGACACGGCCAGGCAGAGGATAGATGAAACAATAAGGTGGCAGCGGTGAATTCTTTTTCTTTTTTTAAACTTTTTACCAGTCTTTTTTACCAGTTCACATGGTAGTGATGGCCGGCATTCCACCTGCCAGCGTCAATGTGTGACATGGTGGAAAATTTGACCCAAATCTTGCTGGTATCCAGGTTCAATGTAACTTCATCCCGCATCCGAAGCCCCATCACTATTTATAATCAGTACCACTATGTTGCGTCTGTTTTACATGCAACACCAGATACAGCCACTGGGAGGGGCTATTCCTCTACAGCAGACAGCAGCAGTTCTTTATCTCTACTATCTTTACTTTCAATGTAACCATTTAATGGGAGAGCTGAGTGTGTTTAGCATTAGCTATCAAACAATTGGATAGTAGGCATGGGTAGGCATACCCTAAGTCAGAGGAGTAGCTAGGCTTTCTGGCATCGGGGGCAAAAATTTGAAATGGCGCCCCCCATCTGTGCTCAGATCCCCCTTTGGCGTCCTCCTGACCTGCTGCACCCGGGGCACATACCCCCCCTGTCACCCTCAGCTATGGCCCTGCTCTAAGTACATAGACAATTAAACAGCTTCAGTAAATGGGTAATTTGGTGCTGCCCCGGGGAAAATCCTGTATCCTTACAGCCAAGGTGCACACCATGTTTTTGCTATTTAAAATATAGCTTTCATTTACCTTGTGCATATTAATGCTACAGGAGCTGATGCCATATCAGCAATACACACAGCCCAATAACAATAGGGGCAAATTCATACATACTAAATAATGGGAGCTAGAGTGGCCACCTATCGTCAAGGGAGCCACGACAGCAGGTTAGTGTTGTGGCACCCTGGGGGGGGGGGCCTGGGGGGTTCACACAGCAGGGCATCCTGACCTGGAAGGTTTTGTTCTGCTTTAAATGGATAGAACAGGCAAGTCACTTGTTAGACCATTGTGTCCGGCTACATTTGGCAATGCCCTAAACTGTTTTCAATTTGTCAGTCAAAGAGAAAATTGCTGAAATATCAATGTGTAATCTTATATTTTCACCTCCGAGGCACTGTGATGCAGTATAATAATTAACATAATGGGCAGGGCCTGTATGAACCCAAGATCTTGCTTCAGACACAGGCATTCTCATCACCCTGGCTGTGCTCCTTTCCTCTCTCCCTGTTGCTAGGCAACATTGGAAATCTAGACCAAGCACTCCCAGATGCACATGCCTGCAGTCCCAGACATGCATGTGTTCACCCCAGGATCACTAGCTGGGTAAGTAGGTAGGTAGCTAGGTCAGCAGGTAGGTGGCTTGGTCAATGGGTAAGTAGGTAGATAGGTGGTTTAGTAGCTAGGTAGAAGGCAGGTAGGCAGCAAGGTCAGAGGACAGGTAGGTGGCTAAGTAGATAGGTATCCTCCCATGAGCCTCTCTGGAATCCTCCCATGTGACCATCTATGTCACTGGAGGGGAATGGAGGGGGATACCCCAGGAAATCTCCTCCATGTGCCTCCCCTTCAGTGACGTAGATGGTCACATATAAAAGCTTCCCACCACGACGGTCCACCATTACCCCGTCACTACAGATGCCAATGAAGTGGCTGCAAAATTGCAGCTGGCTGGACCAGGAGGAAGTCCCCGTCCCAGCGGACCTTCAGGGAGGATGCCACCTGGCAGGAGTAGGTGGGCAGGATTTTAAAAGGTAATTCCATTTTTGATGGCATTTTTAGAAATTATTGTGTGCCAACATGATGTAATCAATGTGCTAAGCTTATCTGTTAGCTTTCCTTTTTGTTAGCATGTTAGCAACATACACCTGACTCTGACTAGTTAATCACTTGATTGGCTAAAGCAGAGTTGACAGGTTTATCCCCATCTGCTCAAATTTAACCTCTTCATGATGGTGGATCACAATCTTGTGTAGCTAAAGGGTTACTGTCAGCGTTCTCACCTGGAGAGGTCATTACTGCTGCTTGATTTTGCCAAAATTGCTGGAGAGGTCATTAGCTGTTACAGTGGAAGAATTCTGGGATATTGTAGTCAGAAACTAAACTAAGGGCTTTATTCAAGATATGCTGATAAGTAAATTCCAGGTCAGGGGGACAATCCTAACACACATGTTTATTTTACATTGCAAATGAGGAAAACAAGGCAGAACACAAACACCCTACAAAAAGGGAGTTTTTATCTTTGCATACACACATGCCTGACGTTAACTCATGAATTCTGACGCATCTGAATTCATGTGCAGGCAGAGCAAAAGATGAGGTAAATCCATTTTACAGGTGAGTTCTCACAAAAAATCATTTGCATTTATTTTGTTCTAAAAGCATTAAAAATGGGTCTAGCAAAGCTGTACCACACTGTGCCACACTCTGCATGCTAAACTGGCCACAAAGACCAGTATTAACTAATTTGCACAGTCAGCCATAATCAGATGCAGCAAATCACGCTTTTTAGAGCAGAACTAAACCTGGGATTTTGCCTAGCCTGGATTTTGTTCTGTGCCTAGAATGCCCTGAAAAAACTCACCTCGTCCTGATCCTACAGCGCATCCATTGGCTCGTGTCCAATCAGAGACGTTTGCTGTACATATTAAATGTTCAGCAAACCCCTCTTGTTTGTGGCAGTTAGAGTGAGAGCAACTACATCCCCAGCAGTGGGGAGTCAATATTGCAGATCCCCCTCCTACTTCCTTGGTGTCCCACCAAGCTAATGCTGAGCCATAGGGGCAGGGAGGCTTTTATGCTACAGAGGAGGAGCCTTCCGTGGAATCCCCTCATTGGACTAATGATGTAACTGCAAGGGAAGCAGATGGAGGGGGTTTCCTGGGGAATCTTGTCTGCAATAGCAGTTCCCCACCAACAGCAGACCAGCGTCTGCCAAACCAGTCTGTGAACAGAGGGGTCCATCTGTATTTGCAACTTCAGATGTTCTCCCTTGCCCATGCAGCCTGGGGAGAACCTGGAGTTCTGGGATGGGGCCCCGCTATAGTTGAACTGTAAGGAAACTCATATCACGTGGCTCCGGCTGATGTCACTATCACTGAAATCACACAATACATTTCTGCTAATACAGGTCCAATGACCCTAACTGGCTGCAGGCCCGCACCACTGGCACCAGTAAACTGAGCTCAGCCAACCCTTAGTAATGTCACCAGCTCTGTTTACGTCAGGCCCCAGTCCGTTAGTGAGTCTATCTAGGGCTAGAAGTCAGCCCCGTAGCATATAACATGACCAAGAACACAGACGATGAGTTCAGGATCAAGATATAGAGCAGGCCAAGATTAAGTTATGTATTTATTCGCTTATGAAGCATACTGGACAACTATAAACATGCAATGAACAAATTCATATACAAGTCTGAAGGGCAAGTTGAAAGTGAGTAGTTTCCAATTGAGCAGATAATGTCAGTTTAGCTTAGTTCTCACAGATGATGTTTAGTGAGGCAGGACAACCACCGGGAGCTTTGAGGCAGCCTGCAAGTTCCTTGGGACTCCTTCCACATGTAATGTGCCCAGAAGGCAGACACCAGATTGGCTAAGCCCTGAGACTTATTCACAACTCTCCCGGTCCTCTGGGAGGAGCAGTCTCCTCTCTTTAGCCATTAGCTAAAATCATGGAGAATAACATTTTGCTGGAAAGTCAGAGAACACTGGTTGAGGTGTTACCAGCCTCAGCCAGATGCTGCGCATCCGATGGGTGCAAACACTGCTGTTTGTTACAGTTCTAGACCTGAGTTCCCCCACCTCCTCTAAGATGATATGAAGCATACCTATGCGGCTGCTCTAAGATTCGAAATATGTGACATCACTGAGAATGGCTCCTAACCATACACTAGAGACCAGTGACATCACTGAGAAATGCTCCCTATCCAATCACTAGAAACCAGTGACATCACTGAGAATGCTGCTTATCCATTGACTAGAGACCAGTGACATCACTGAGAATGCGCCTGTCCATTCACTAGAGACCAGTGACATCACTGAGAATGCGCCTGTCCATTGACTAGAGACCAGTGACATCACTGAAAATAGCTTCTATCCATTCACTAGAGACCAGTGACATCACTGAGAATGCCTCCTATCCATTCACTAGAGACCAGTGACATCACTGAGAATACCTCCTATCCATTCACTATAGACCAGTAACATCACTGAGAATGCCACCTATCCATTCACTAGAGACCAGTGACATCACTGAGAATGTCACCTATCCATTCACTAGAGACCAGTGACATCACTGAGAATGCCACCTATCCATTCACTAGAGACCAGTAACTGAGATTTTAAATGTATTCAGATTATGAAGAATTTGCACTGAAACTTTGTAATTCCTTAAAAGCTATTAGTTTTGGGATGACTAGGTTTTAGTCTTTCAAGTTTTCCTATTAGTGCAGGTGCACAGCAGAGACTACCCTGTCAGCCATCACTGTTGCAAACAGGCTAGCGGAGGTGTAAGTTGAATTAGCAGGGGGTCTTTGAAAGTGAGATCCCCTGCGAAGCAACATGTTTACCGATTTTCCTATGGGCAAGTGACAATTTCTTCCTATCCAGAACATCAGTATTTAAAGCAGACCAAAAGCCGAATTTTTAACTAGCATCCCTTGAATTTCTGTCCCCATGAAGAGTACCTTTTGCTAATGTTCACTGCTCCTTCTTCACTCTAATCCCAGATAATGGCACTTTAAATGCTATGCAATGACCAATCGCTGCCATCTCACACCAAGGAACACCAAAACAAATCAGTGTTCCAGGATAATTCGAAAAAGCGAAAATAACCATTTGTAGTTCCACAACCTAAGAAGGGAGTATCTGCAGGTGCTTTGGCTAAATGTATTTCACAAGTTCAAGCGGTTTTGGTCCCCTTTAACTAGTACTGTTTTGAGACAGATGACAAGGGCATCTCTGAGATGGAATATAATATTTTTCATCATAGTCCTCACCTTGTGGTGATTGAATGGAAAATAACAGCTGACTGGTGGTAACTTAAAGAGGACCAACACCCAGGGGTGATCGGCCCGGAAATCTATAAGATTCCCGGGCCGATCACCTCCCACACTGCGGGACATCCGAGATCGGGATGTCCTGCGGGGTGAAACCCCCCAAAAACCCCAAAAAGACCTTACCTGATCCGCCACCGCCGCCTCCCGCACGCCCCTCTAGACGTGCGCAGCAGTGGAAGCGGCTTGGACGTTTCTGTGACCCGCTTGGACGTCGGCGGGGATTGGACGCCGCGGTCACGTGGGAGCGGGGAGAGGTGAGTTTTTTGGAGTTTCTGGGGGGTTTTCAGGGAGCGGGACACCCCCGATCGGGGTGCCCCGCCGAAGTGGACCAAAACCCAGGATAGTCAAAATCCTGGGTGTTGGTCCACTTTAAATTTTTAGGGAAACCACTAGGGTTTTTTTCTTAAATGCAGCATCAGAAAGAATGCTTCTCTCAGGTGTTATAGGTACATCCCTGGAAGTAGATGAGTATAATACACCGGTTGCATGGGGTTTGTTGTTTTGCATTGCTGGAAATCCCTAATCGGGATGCCCCCAGGACACCTTTTAATAGACCAGAAGTCTGTTTTGACTTTTGGCCCGCTTTAAGTTCATGTCCAGTGACTATGCAGCTCATTAGGGAGGGCATATGGCATGTTGCCTTTGCCCTCACTTTAATGGATCTGATGTAGCTGTCTGAAATTTTGGCCGTTGAAGAAAGTTGGCCTGGTTCCCTGAATTTAAATGTGAGCCTCTGTGTAGCGAGATCTGGGTCTTAGGTCTTGGCAGCGGCCTCTCCAAACTAATGGGAGGGAGGCGGTGAGAGAGGGGGAGAGAAAGAAATACCATTACATGTGAAAGTCTGCCAAAAGCCATCAAGCTGCCATGTATTAAACAGGCCAATCCTCTTAAGAATTCATATTTTAAAATTGCCGTGCACCTGCCCGCAAGAGCCGCCACCTTGTCACATGATGTCATGTTTTGTTAAATCGCTCACACTGAATTTATTAGATCCGCAGCGAGATTTCTTTTCTTATTTTTTTTTCTATTTTTTTCCTTCAGGGCTTACAAGCTGACATATTAAATGACACTTTCATCTTGAATTTCCTCTCGCAATGACACAATGTATTTGTCTAATATCTCCCGCAGGAAACAGCCGGGCGGTATTGAAAAGTGCCAGTGTCACCGCGGGGCCTCTGTAACATGGTGTGACGCCGCAACCATGTCCGCCATGATGTATTCACTGTTTTACCTAATACAACGAGACAGGTGCGCTAAAGATATGTATTGTTATTATAATGTATATATTATATATACAAAATGAGTCTCGGTGAGTAATTGCAAATCACTTTCTGAGAGTATTGTTTTCTTAGATTACAGAATATTTGTTGCGTGGAAATTGGTAACAACCTTTCCATTCACTAAAGGCCAGTGACATCACTGAAAATATCGCCTATCTATTCACTAGACACCAGTGACATCACTGAGAATGCCTCCTATCCATTCACTAGAGACCAGTGACATCACTGAAAATACCGCCTATCTATTCACTAGACACCAGTGACATCACTGAGAATGCCTCCTATCCATTCACTAGAGACCAGTGACATCATTGAGAATGCCTCCTATCCATTCACTAGAGACCAGTGACATCACTGAGAATGCCTCTTATCCATTCTCTAGAGACCAGTGACATCACTGAAAATACCGCCTATCTATTCACTAGACACCAGTGACATCACTGAGAATGCCTCCTATCCATTCACTAGAGACCAGTGACATCATTGAGAATGCCTCCTATCCATACACTAGAGACCAGTGACATCACTGAGAATGCCTCCTATCCATTCACTAGAGACCAGTGACATCACTGAGAATGCCTTCTATCCATTCACTAGAGACCAGTGACATCACTGAGAATGTCTCCTATCCATTCACTAGAGACCAGTGACATCACTGAAAATACCGCCTATCCAATCACTAGAGACCAGTGACATCACTGAGAATGCCTCCTATCCATTCACTAGAGACCAGTGACATCACTGAGAATGCCTCCTATCCATTCACTAGAGACCAGTGACATCACTGAAAATACCGCCTATCTATTCACTAGACACCAGTGACATCACTGAGAATGCCTCTTATCCATTCTCTAGAGACCAGTGACATCACTGAAAATGTCGCTTATCTATTCACTAGAGACCAGTGACATCACTGAGAACGCCTCCTATCCATTCACTAGAGACCAGTGACATCACTGAGAATGCCTCCTATCCATTCACTAGAGACCAGTGACATCACTGAGAATGCCTCCTATCCATTCACTAGAGACCAGTGACATCACTGAGAATGCCGCCTATCCATTCACTAGAGACCAGTGACATCACTGAGAATGCCTCTTATCCATTCACTAGAGACCAGTGACATCACTGAGAATGCCACCTATCCATTCACTAGAGACCAGTGACATCACTGAGAATGCCTCCTATCCATTCACTAGAAACCAGTGACATCACTGAGAATGCCTCCTATCCATTCACTAGAGACTAGTGACATCACTGAGAATGCCTCCTATCCATTCACTAGAGACCAGTGACATCACTGAGAATGCCTCCTATCCATTCACTAGAGACCAGTGACATCACTGAGAATGCCTCCTATCCATTCACTAGAGACCAGTGACATCACTGAGAATGCCACCTATCCATTCACTAGAGACCAGTGACATCACTGAGAATGCCTCCTATCCATACACTAGAGACCAGTGACATCACTGAGAATGCCGCCTATCCATTCACTAGAGACCAGTGACATCACTGAGAATGCCTCTTATCCATTCACTAGAGACCAGTGACATCACTGAGAATGCCGCCTATCCATTCACTAGAGACCAGTGACATCACTGAGAATGCCTCTTATCCATTCACTAGAGACCAGTGACATCACTGAGAATGCCTCCTATCCATTCACTAGAAACCAGTGACATCACTGAGAATGCCTCCTATCCATTCACTAGAACAGCGGTACTCAATTGGCGGACCGGGGTCCGAATGCGGACCTCGGTGCCAAATTTCTGGACCCCTGACTTGACAGCCCTGCACTTAGTTGCTTCTGTGTTGCCATGCTCAGCGCTGCCCCTTTACAGATTGGCGTTGTAGTTGTTTGTCTCCCTGCCAGTGTCATGACTCCCTGGCACCTAGCATTGCAATATGAAGTACTGCACGGACAGGAAGTGGCATTGCAAGGTATAATCCACCCCAGCCCACCCCCAATGTGCTGATTTCTAACTATCCATCCCCCCTGACAGCGCCCCATTCGGACCTCCGCCTCTCACCAGATGCCTGTAAATGGACCTTTACAAGAAGTGGTTGAGTACCCCTGCACTAGAGACTAGTGACATCACTGAGAATGCCTCCTATCCATTCACTAGAGACCAGTGACATCATTGAGAATGCCTCCTATCCATTCACTAGAGACCAGTGACATCACTGAGAATGCCTCCTATCCATTCACTAGAGACCAGTGACATCACTGAGAATGCCACCTATCCATTCACTAGAGACCAGTGACATCACTGAGAATGCCTCCTATCCATACACTAGAGACCAGTGACATCACTGAGAATGCCACCTATCCATTCACTTGAGACCAGTGACATCACTGAGAATGCCTCCTATCCATTCACTAGAGACCAGTGACATCATTGAGAATGCCTCCTATCCAATCACTAGAGACCAGTGACATCACTGAGAATGCCTCCTATCCATTCACTAGAGACCAGTGACATCACTGAGAATGTCGCCTATCCATTCACTAGAGACCAGTGACATCACTGAGAATGCCTCCTATCCATTCACTAGAGACCAGTGACATCACTGAGAATGCATCCTATCCATTCACTAGAGACCAGTGACATCACTGAGAATGCATCCTATCCATTCACTAGAGACCAGTGACATCACCGAGAATGCCGCCTATCCATTCCCTAGAGACCAGTGACATCACTGAGAATGTCACCTATCCATTCACTAGAGACCAGTGACATCACTGAGAATGCCTCCTATCCATTTACTAGAGACCAGTGACATCACTGAGAATGCTGCCTATCCATTTACTAGAGACCAGTGACATCACTGAGAATGTCTCCTATCCATTCACTAGAGACCAGTGACATCACTGACAATGCTGCCTATCCATTCACTAGAGATCAGTGACATCACTGAGAATGTCTCCTATCCATTCACTAGAAACCAGCGACATCACTGAGAATGCCTCCTATCCATTCACTAGAGACCAGTGACATCACTGAGAATGCCTCCTATCCATTCACTAGAGACCAGTGACATCACTGAGAATGCTGCCTATCCATTCACTAGAGATCAGTGACATCATTGAAAATGTCTCCTATCCATTCACTAGAGACCAGCGACATCACTGAGAATGTCTCCTATCCATTCACTAGAGACCAGCGACATCACTGAGAATGCCTCCTATCCATTCACTAGAGACCAGTGACATCACTGAGAATGCCTCCTATCCAATCAGCTAGAGATTCCTCTTATAAAGGACTTTATAACATTAATTTCCATACATTAGGGACAGGTTAGAACAACTTTACTGCAGTTTTTAATTTTTCAGACAAAGTGTCCAGTATACCCAGGGCAAGTGCCCACCTGCCATACCCTATTCCCCCCCTCTCTGCATTTTTTTGGAAACAATTGGCCTGGCTTTACTCGCGCACTCTTCGTGGCACATAGCTGGCGGGTGACATTTTCACATTCAGGAGTCTTGTCATCTCTTTGCTGCTGGCTTAGAAGCAGCTTTATAAAATGTTGCCTATCTATTCACTAGAGACCAGTGACATCACTGAGAATGCCTCCTATCCATTCACTAGAGACCAGTGACATCACTGAGAATGCCTCCTATCCATTCACTAGAGACCAGTGACATCACTGAGAATGCTGCCTATCCATTAACTAGAGACCAGTGACATCACTGAGAATGCCTCCTATCCATTCACTAGAGACCAGTGACATCACTGAGAATGCTGCCTATCCATTAACTAGAGACCAGTGACATCACTGAGAATGCCTCCTATCCATTCACTAGAGACCAGGGACATCACTGAGAATGCCTCCTATCCATTCACTAGAGACCAGTGACATCACTGAGAATGCCTCCTATCCATTCACTAGAGACCAGTGACATCACTGAGAATGCCTCCTATCCATTCACTAGAGATTAGTGACATCACTAAAAATGTCGCCTATCTATTCACTAGAGACCAGTGACATCACTGAGAATGCCTCCTATCCATTCACTAGAGACCAGTGACATCACTGAGAATGCCTCCTATCTATTCACTAGAGGCCAGTGACATCACTGAGAATGCCACCTATCCATTCACTAGAAACCAGTGACATCACTGAGAATGTCTCCTATCCATTCACTAGAGACCAGTGACATCACTGAGAATGCCTCCTATCCATTCACTAGAGACCAGTGACATCACTGAGAATGCCTCCTATCCATTCACTAGAGACCAGTGACATCACTGAGAATGCCTCATCCATTCACTAGAGACCAGTGACATCACTGAAAATGTTGCCTATCTATTCACTAGAGACCAGTGACATCACTGAGAATGCCTCCTATCCATTCACTAGAGACCAGTGACATCACTGAGAATGCCTCCTATCCATTCACTAGAGACCAGTGACATCACTGAGAATGCCTCCCATCCAATCACTAGAAACCAGTGACATCACTGAGAATGCCTCCTATCCATTCACTAGAGACCAGTGTCATCACTGAGAATGCCTCCTATCCATTTACTAGAGACCAGTGACATCACTGAGAATGCCTCCTATCCAATCACTAGAGACCAGTGACATCACTGAGAATGCCTCCTATCCATTCACTAGAGACCAGTGACATCACTGAGAATGCCTCCTATCCATTCACTAGAGATCAGTGACATCACTGAGAATGCCTCCTATCCATTCACTAGAGACCAGTGACATCACTGAGAATGCCTCCTATCCATTCACTAGAGACCAGTGACATCACTGAGAATGCCTCCTATCCATTCACTAGAGATTAGTGACATCACTGAAAATGTCGCCTATCTATTCACTAGAGACCAGTGACATCACTGAGAATGCCTCCTATCCATTCAATAGAGACCAGGGACATCACTGAGAATGCCTCCTATCCATTCACTAGAGACCAGTGACATCACTGAGAATGCCTCATCCATTCCCTAGAGACCAGTGACATCACTGAAAATGTCACCTATCTATTCACTAGAGACCAGTGACATCACTGAGAATGCCTCCTATCCATTCACTAGAGACCAGTGACATCACTGAGAATGCCTCCTATCCATTCACTAGAGACCAGTGACATCACTGAGAATGCCTCCCATCCAATCACTAGAAACCAGTGACATCACTGAGAATGCCTCCTATCCATTCACTAGAGACCAGTGTCATCACTGAGAATGCCTCCTATCCATTCACTAGAGACCAGTGACATCACTGAGAATGCTGCCTATCCATTAACTAGAGACCAGTGACATCACTGAGAATGCCTCCTATCCATTCACTAGAGACCAGGGACATCACTGAGAATGCCTCCTATCCATTCACTAGAGACCAGTGACATCACTGAGAATGCCTCCTATCCATTCACTAGAGACCAGTGACATCACTGAGAATGCCTCATCCATTCACTAGAGACCAGTGACATCACTGAAAATGTCGCCTGTCTATTCACTAGAGACCAGTGACATCACTGAGAATGCCTCATCCATTCACTAGAGACCAGTGACATCACTGAGAATGCTGCCTATCCATTCACTAGAGACCAGTGACATCACTGAGAATGCCTCATATCCATTCACTAGAGACCAGGGACATCACTGAGAATGCCTCCTATCCATTCACTAGAGACCAGTGACATCACTGAGAATGCCTCCTATCCATTCACTAGAGACCAGGGACATCACTGAGAATGCCTCCTATCCATTCACTAGAGACCAATGACATCACTGAGAATGCCTCCTATCCATTCACTAGAGACCAGTGACATCACTGAGAATGCCTCCTATCCATTCACTAGAGACCAGTGACATCACTGAGAATGCCTCCTATCCATTCACTAGAAACCAGTGACATCACTGAGAATGTCTCCTATCCATTTACTAGAGACCAGTGACATCACTGAGAATGCCTCCTATCCATTCACTAGAGACCAGTGACATCACTGAGAATGCCTCCTATCCATTCACTAGAGACCAGTGACATCACTGAGAATGCCTCATCCATTCACTAGAGACCAGTGACATCACTGAAAATGTCGCCTATCTATTCACTAGAGACCAGTGACATCACTGAGAATGCCTCCTATCCATTCACTAGAGACCAGTGACATCACTGAGAATGCCTCCTATCCATTCACTAGAGACCAGTGACATCACTGAGAATGCCTCCCATCCAATCACTAGAAACCAGTGACATCACTGAGAATGCCTCCTATCCATTCACTAGAGACCAGTGTCATCACTGAGAATGCCTCCTATCCATTTACTAGAGACCAGTGACATCACTGAGAATGCCTCCTATCCAATCACTAGAGACCAGTGACATCACTGAGAATGCCTCCTATCCAATCAGCTAGAGACCAGTGACATCACTGAGAATGCCTCCTATCCATTCACTAGAGACCAGTGACATCACTGAGAATGCCTCCTATCCATTCACTAGAGACCAGTGATATAACTGAGAATGCCTCCTATCCATTCACTAGAGACCAGTGACATCACTGAGAATGCCTCCTATCCATTCACTAGAGACCAGTGACATCACTGATAATGCCTCCTATCCATTCACTAGAGACCAGTGACATCACTGAGAATGCCTCCTATCCAATCACTAGAAACCAGTGACATCACTGAGAATGCCTCCTATCCATTCACTAGAGACCAGTGACATCACTGAGAATGCCACCTATCCATTCACTAGAGACCAGTGACATCACTGAGAATGCCTCCTATCCATACACTAGAGACCAGTGACATCACTGAGAATGCCGCCTATCCATTCACTAGAGACCAGTGACATCACTGAGAATGCCTCTTATCCATTCACTAGAGACCAGTGACATCACTGTGAATGCCACCTATCCATTCACTAGAGACCAGTGACATCACTGAGAATGCCTCCTATCCATTCACTAGAAACCAGTGACATCACTGAGAATGCCTCCTATCCATTCACTAGAGACCAGTGACATCATTGAGAATGCCTCCTATCCATTCACTAGAGACCAGTGACATCACTGAGAATGCCTCCTATCCATTCACTAGAGACCAGTGACATCACTGAGAATGCCTCCTATCCATTCACTAGAGACCAGTGACATCACTGAGAATGCCACCTATCTATTCACTAGAGACCAGTGACATCACTGAGAATGCCTCCTATCCATACACTAGAGACCAGTGACATCACTGAGAATGCCACCTATCCATTCACTTGAGACCAGTGACATCACTGAGAATGCCTCCTATCCATTCACTAGAGACCAGTGACATCATTGAGAATGCCTCCTATCCAATCACTAGAGACCAGTGACATCACTGAGAATGCCTCCTATCCATTCACTAGAGACCAGTGACATCACTGAGAATGTCGCCTATCCATTCACTAGAGACCAGTGACATCACTGAGAATGCCTCCTATCCATTCACTAGAGACCAGTGACATCACTGAGAATGCCTCCTATCCATTCACTAGAGACCAGTGACATCACTGAGAATGCATCCTATCCATTCACTAGAGACCAGTGACATCACCGAGAATGCCGCCTATCCATTCCCTAGAGACCAGTGACATCACTGAGAATGCTGCCTATCCATTCTCTAGAGATCAGTGACATCACTGAGAATGTCTCCTATCCATTCACTAGAGACCAGTGACATCACTGACAATGCTGCCTATCCATTCACTAGAGATCAGTGACATCACTGAGAATGTCTCCTATCCATTCACTAGAAACCAGCGACATCACTGAGAATGCCTCCTATCCATTCACTAGAGACCAGTGACATCACTGAGAATGCTGCCTATCCATTCACTAGAGATCAGTGACATCATTGAGAATGTCTCCTATCCATTCACTAGAGACCAGCGACATCACTGAGAATGTCTCCTATCCATTCACTAGAGACCAGCGACATCACTGAGAATGCCTCCTATCCATTCACTAGAGACCAGTGACATCACTGAGAATGCCTCCTATCCAATCAGCTAGAGATTCCTCTTATAAAGGACTTTATAACATTAATTTCCATACATTAGGGACAGGTTAGAACAACTTTACTGCAGTTTTTAATTTTTCAGACAAAGTGTCCAGTATACCCAGGGCAAGTGCCCACCTGCCATACCCTATTCCCCCCCTCTCTGCATTTTTTTGGAAACAATTGGCCTGGCTTTACTCGCGCACTCTTCGTGGCACATAGCTGGCGGGTGACATTTTCACATTCAGGAGTCTTGTCATCTCTTTGCTGCTGGCTTAGAAGCAGCTTTATAAAATGTTGCCTATCTATTCACTAGAGACCAGTGACATCACTGAGAATGCCTCCTATCCATTCACTAGAGACCAGTGACATCACTGAGAATGCCTCCTATCCATTCACTAGAGACCAGTGACATCACTGCGAATGTCTCCTATGCATACACTAGAGACCAGTGACATCACTGAGAATGTTGCCTATCTATTCACTAGAGACCAGTGACATCACTGAGAATGTTGCCTATCTATTCACTAGAGACCAGTGACATCACTGAGAATGCCGCCTATCCATTCACTAGAGACCAGTGACATCACTGAGAATGTTGCCTATCTATTCACTAGAGACCAGTGACATCACTGAGAATGCCTCCTATCCATTCACTAGAGACCAGTGCCATCACTGAGAATGCTGCCTATCCAATCACTAGAGACCAGTGACATCACTGAGAATGCCTCCTATCCATTCACTAGAGACCAGTGACATCACTGAGAATGCTGCCTATTCATTAACTAGAGACCAGTGACATCACTGAGAATGCCTCCTATCCATTCACTAGAGACCAGGGACATCACTGAGAATGCCTCCTATCCATTCACTAGAGACCAGTGACATCACTGAGAATGCCTCCTATCCATTCACTAGAGACCAGTGACATCACTGAGAATGCCTCATCCAGGGCCGGATTAACGTAGGGGCGGATGGAGCTGCCGCTCCAGGCCCCTACGTTTAGACAGGCCCAGCTTCCTGCAAACGCGGCCCGCATAGGCCGCGGCCTCCGGCCGCCTGGTCTGCCACTGACTGCCAGTCACTGTTGCACGCCCAGCGCGCAACAGCCAGCATTAGGGGGAGACAGAAGTCACGCGGGATTACTCCTAATCCCGCGTGACTTCCGTCTCCCCCTAATGCTGGCTGTTGCGCGCTGGGCGTGCAACATTGAGTGGCAGTCAGTGGCAGACCAGGCGGCCTATGCGGGCCGCGTTTGAAGGCTGCTGGCCCTCCTGGAGGGGGAAAGGAAGTCACGCGGGATTAGGAGGGGGACGACGGCGCGGGCGGCGATACCTGTCAGGCCGCAGGCAGCGTCGGGCGGGAGGAAAGACACAGCAGGCGGGGTGAGTTAAAGAGGACCATCTGGCTCAGCTGAGTGGCGCTCATTGAATGCTGCTTTCCCCTGGGGCATCCTGAATCGGGATGCCCCTGCTGTGTGAACACCTGGAAAAACTCACCTTTCCCCGCTCCATCTCTCTTTCCCAGCTCTGTCCCATTCATCTCTCTCTTTTCCCAGCTCTGTCCCATTCATCTCTCTCTTTTCTAGCTCTGTCCCATTCATCTCTCTCTATTCCCAGCTCTGTCCCATTCATCTCTCTCTTTTCCCAGCCCTGTCCCATTCATCTCTCTCTTTTCCCAGCCCTGTCCCATTCATCTCTCTCTATTCCCAGCCCTGTCCCATTCATCTCTCTCTTTTCCCAGCCCTGTCCCATTCATCTCTCTCTTTTCCCAGCTCTGTCCCATTCATCTCTCTCTTTTCCCAGCTCTGTCCCATTCATCTCTCTCTTTTCCCAGCTCTGTCCCATTCATCTCTCTCTTTTCCCAGCTCTGTCCCATTCATCTCTCTCTTTTCCCAGCCCTGTCCCATTCATCTCTCTCTTTTCCCAGCTCTGTCCCATTCATCTCTCTCTTTTCCCAGCTCTGTCCCATTCATCTCTCTCTTTTCTAGCTCTGTCCCATTCATCTCTCTCTTTTCCCAGCTCTGTCCCATTCATCTTTCTCTTTTCCCAGCTCTGTCCCATTCATCTCTCTCTTTTCTAGCTCTGTCCCATTCATCTCTCTCTTTTCCCAGCTCTGTCCCATTCATCTCTCTCTTTTCTAGCTCTGCCCCATTCATCTCTCTCTTTTCCCAGCCCTGTCCCATTCATCTCTCTCTATTCCCAGCTCTGTCCCATTCATCTCTCTCTTTTCCCAGCCCTGTCCCATTCATCTCTCTCTTTTCCCAGCCCTGTCCCATTCATCTCTCTCTTTTCCCAGCCCTGTCCCATTTATCTCTCTCTTTTCCCAGCCCTGTCCCATTCATCTCTCTCTTTTCCCAGCCCTGTCCCATTCATCTCTCTCTTTTCCCAGCTCTGTCCCATTCATCTCTCTATTTCCAGCTCTGTCCCATTCATCTCTCTCTTTTCCCAGCCCTGTCCCATTCATCTCTCTCTTTTCCCAGCCCTGTCCCATTCATCTCTCTCTTTTCCCAGCCCTGTCCCATTCATCTCTCTCTTTTCTAGCTCTGCCCCATTCATCTCTCTCTATTCCCAGCTCTGTCCCATCCCATCTCTCTATTCCTAGCTCTGTCCCATCCCATCTCTCTTTTCCCAGCTCTGCCCATCCCATCTCTCTATTCCCAGTTCTGTCCCATCCCATCTCTCTTCTCCCAGCTCTGTCCCATCCCATCTCTCTATTCCTAGCTCTGTCCCTTCCCATCTCTCTTTTCCCAGCTCTGCCCATCCCATCTCTCTTTTCCCAGCTCTGTCCCATCCCATCTCTCTTCTCCCAGCTCTGTCCCATCCCATCTCTCTTCTCCCAGCTCTGTCCCATCCCATCTCTCTATTCCCAGTTCTGTCCCATCCCATCTCTCTTTTCCCAGCTCTGTCCCATCCCATCTCTCTTCTCCCAGCTCTGTCCCATCCCATCTCTCTATTCCCAGCTCTGTCCCATCCCATCTCTCTATTCCCAGTTCTGTCCCATCCCATCTCTCTATTCCCAGCTCTGTCCCATCCCATCTCTCTATTCCCAGTTCTGTCCCATCCCATCTCTCTTTTCCCAGCTCTGTCCCATCCCATCTCTCTATTCCTAGCTCTGTCCCATCCCATCTCTCTATTCCCAGTTCTGTCCCATCCCATCTCTCTTTTCCCAGCTCTGTCCCATCCCATCTCTCTTCTCCCAGCTCTGTCCCATCCCATCTCTCTATTCCCAGTTCTGTCCCATCCCATCTCTCTATTCCCAGTTCTGTCCCATCCCATCTCTCTTCTCCCAGCTCTGTCCCATCCCATCTCTCTATTCCCAGTTCTGTCCCATCCCATCTCTCTATTCCCAGTTCTGTCCCATCCCATCTCTCTTCTCCCAGCTCTGTCCCATCCCATCTCTCTTTTCCCAGCTCTGTCCCATCCCATCTCTCTTCTCCCAGCTCTGTCCCATCCCATCTCTCTATTCCCAGTTCTGTCCCATCCCATCTCTCTATTCCCAGTTCTGTCCCATCCCATCTCTCTATTCCCAGCTCTGTCCCATCCCATCTCTCTATTCCCAGTTCTGTCCCATCCCATCTCTCTATTCCCAGCTCTGTCCCATCCCATCTCTCTAGTCCCAGCTCTGTCCCATCCCATCTCTCTATTCCCAGCTCTGTCCCATCCCATCTCTCTATTCCCAGTTCTGTCCCATCCCATCTCTCTTTTCCCAGCTCTGTCCCATCCCATCTCTCTTCTCCCAGCTCTGTCCCATCCCATCTCTCTATTCCCAGTTCTGTCCCATCCCATCTCTCTATTCCCAGTTCTGTCCCATCCCATCTCTCTTCTTCCAGCTCTGTCCCATCCCATCTCTCTATTCCCAGTTCTGTCCCATCCCATCTCTCTAGTCCCAGCTCTGTCCCATCCCATCTCTCTATTCCCAGCTCTGTCCCATCCCATCTCTCTATTCCCAGTTCTGTCCCATCCCATCTCTCTTTTCCCAGCTCTGTCCCATCCCATCTCTCTTCTCCCAGCTCTGTCCCATCCCATCTCTCTATTCCCAGTTCTGTCCCATCCCATCTCTCTATTCCCAGTTCTGTCCCATCCCATCTCTCTTCTTCCAGCTCTGTCCCATCCCATCTCTCTATTCCCAGTTCTGTCCCATCCCATCTCTCTATTCCCAGTTCTGTCCCATCCCATCTCTCTATTCCCAGTTCTGTCCCATCCCATCTCTCTATTCCCAGTTCTGTCCCATCCCATCTCTCTATTCCCAGTTCTGTCCCATCCCATCTCTCTTCTCCCAGCTCTGTCCCATCCCATCTCTCTTTTCCCAGCTCTGCCCCATCCCATCTCTCTTTTCCCAGCTCTGTCCCATCCCATCTCTCTTCTCCCAGCTCTGTCCCATCCCATCTCTCTATTCCCAGTTCTGTCCCATCCCATCTCTCTATTCCCAGTTCTGTCCCATCCCATCTCTCTTCTCCCAGCTCTGTCCCATCCCATCTCTCTATTCCCAGTTCTGTCCCATCCCATCTCTCTATTCCCAGTTCTGTCCCATCCCATCTCTCTTCTCCCAGCTCTGTCCCATCCCATCTCTCTTTTCCCAGCTCTGTCCCATCCCATCTCTCTTCTCCCAGCTCTGTCCCATCCCATCTCTCTATTCCCAGTTCTGTCCCATCCCATCTCTCTATTCCCAGTTCTGTCCCATCCCATCTCTCTATTCCCAGCTCTGTCCCATCCCATCTCTCTATTCCCAGTTCTGTCCCATCCCATCTCTCTATTCCCAGCTCTGTCCCATCCCATCTCTCTAGTCCCAGCTCTGTCCCATCCCATCTCTCTATTCCCAGCTCTGTCCCATCCCATCTCTCTATTCCCAGTTCTGTCCCATCCCATCTCTCTTTTCCCAGCTCTGTCCCATCCCATCTCTCTTCTCCCAGCTCTGTCCCATCCCATCTCTCTATTCCCAGTTCTGTCCCATCCCATCTCTCTATTCCCAGTTCTGTCCCATCCCATCTCTCTTCTTCCAGCTCTGTCCCATCCCATCTCTCTATTCCCAGTTCTGTCCCATCCCATCTCTCTAGTCCCAGCTCTGTCCCATCCCATCTCTCTATTCCCAGCTCTGTCCCATCCCATCTCTCTATTCCCAGTTCTGTCCCATCCCATCTCTCTTTTCCCAGCTCTGTCCCATCCCATCTCTCTTCTCCCAGCTCTGTCCCATCCCATCTCTCTATTCCCAGTTCTGTCCCATCCCATCTCTCTATTCCCAGTTCTGTCCCATCCCATCTCTCTTCTTCCAGCTCTGTCCCATCCCATCTCTCTATTCCCAGTTCTGTCCCATCCCATCTCTCTATTCCCAGTTCTGTCCCATCCCATCTCTCTATTCCCAGTTCTGTCCCATCCCATCTCTCTATTCCCAGTTCTGTCCCATCCCATCTCTCTATTCCCAGTTCTGTCCCATCCCATCTCTCTTCTCCCAGCTCTGTCCCATCCCATCTCTCTTTTCCCAGCTCTGCCCCATCCCATCTCTCTTTTCCCAGCTCTGTCCCATCCCATCTCTCTTTCCCAGCTCTGTCTTATCCCATCCCATCTATCTTTTCCCGATGTGACTTAGTGTGTGTGCTTGTGTATCTGTATGTGCATATACGCTTGCCTGTGTGTTTGGGTGTGGGGGGGTTGATGTTGCTTTGTGTGTGTGTGCAGCGGTGGTTGACAAATTGGTGTGTGTGCATGGTTGGGGGAGTTCCGATATGTGTGTGTGTGCAATGGGGGGGGAGGGTGACAGATGTGTTTGTGCACACAAGGGGTTACAGATTGTGTATGTGCGGGGAGCAGAGAGGGGTTCAAAATTGTGTGTGCGTGTGTGTGTGTGTGTGTGTGTGTTGGAAGGGTTTCATAGGAAGGGTCATAGGTGTGTGTATGTGTGTGTGTGTGTGTGTGTTGGAGGGGCAGCAGACTGGTGTGTGTGGGGCCCATAATAATAATTTTGTATAATGTGCTGGGGGGGCTTGGTCCAAAATTTGCTTTGGGGCCCAGCAGACTCCAGATCCATACAAGACAGAAATATCAGTGGTCGTGACAATCTTAAGGATGCATATGTGAAATGTGTAGCCAATAAAATATGAGAACTCAGAACGTTGCTATGTTTCCCTTGTTATATCAGCAATGGCTTACAGCTTTTTGTTTTTATTTCTAGCTGTGGTGTCAATGTTTTCTCTCCCAGCCGTATATGACAAGTACCAGGTAAGGACATCTTAGTTTGGTGTAGTTAGTGGCATGCTGATTCATTTTAGCTTTTATGATTTTTGGGAGTGTCAGTGGTAAGTTCTCTTCTTGGGAATTCTCAAAGTATGACTAAATTAGCCATTACATAATAAAGAGTAAGTTATAATGTGCTGTTTGCTCTATTGATTCTCGTTTTGAATAATATACCCAACTGGTGGAACACTTTAGGTGGTATATTGTAATAGTATACTTCGATAAATAGGCCCGTCAAAATCTACAGCACCAGGCCCGGGATGCTCTTAATCCGGCCCTGGCCTCATCCATTCACTAGAGACCAGTGACATCACTGAAAATGTCGCCTATCTATTCACTAGAGACCAGTGCCATCACTGAGAATGCCTCCTATCCATTCACTAGAGACCAGTGATATCACTGAAAATGTCATTTATCTATTCACTAGAGACCAGTGACATCACTGAGAATGCCTCCTATCCATTCACTAGAGACCAGTGACATCACTGAGAATGCTGCCTATCCATTAACTAGAGACCAGTGACATCACTGAGAATGCCTCCTATCCATTCACTAGAGACCAGGGACATCACTGAGAATGCCTCCTATCCATTCACTAGAGACCAGTGACATCACTGAGAATGCCTCCTATCCATTCACTAGAGACCAGTGACATCACTGAGAATGCCTCCTATCCATTCACTAGAGATTAGTGACATCACTGAAAATGTCGCCTATCTATTCACTAGAGACCAGTGACATCACTGAGAATGCCTCCTATCCATTCAATAGAGACCAGGGACATCACTGAGAATGCCTCCTATCCATTCACTAGAGACCAATGACATCACTGAGAATGCCTCCTATCCATTCACTAGAGACCAGTGACATCACTGAGAATGCCTCCTATCTATTCACTAGAGGCCAGTGACATCACTGAGAATGCCACCTATCCATTCACTAGAAACCAGTGACATCACTGAGAATGTCTCCTATCCATTCACTAGAGACCAGTGACATCACTGAGAATGCCTCCTATCCATTCACTAGAGACCAGTGACATCACTGAGAATGCCTCCTATCCATTCACTAGAGACCAGTGACATCACTGAGAATGCCTCCTATCCATTCACTAGAGACCAGTGACATCACTGAGAATGCCTCATCCATTCACTAGAGACCAGTGACATCACTGAAAATGTCGCCTATCTATTCACTAGAGACCAGTGACATCACTGAGAATGCCTCCTATCCATTCACTAGAGACCAGTGACATCACTGAGAATGCCTCCTATCCATTCACTAGAGACCAGTGACATCACTGAGAATGCCTCCCATCCAATCACTAGAAACCAGTGACATCACTGAGAATGCCTCCTATCCATTCACTAGAGACCAGTGTCATCACTGAGAATGCCTCCTATCCATTTACTAGAGACCAGTGACATCACTGAGAATGCTGCCTATCCATTAACTAGAGACCAGTGACATCACTGAGAATGCCTCTTATCCATTCACTAGAGACCAGTGACATCACTGAGAATGCCTCCTATCCATTCACTAGAGACCAGTGACATCACTGAGAATGCCTCATCCATTCACTAGAGACCAGTGACATCACTGAAAATGTCGCCTATCTATTCACTAGAGACCAGTGACATCACTGAGAATGCCTCCTATCCATTCACTAGAGACCAGTGACATCACTGAGAATGCCTCCTATCCATTCACTAGAGACCAGTGACATCACTGAGAATGCCTCCCATCCAATCACTAGAAACCAGTGACATCACTGAGAATGCCTCCTATCCATTCACTAGAGACCAGTGTCATCACTGAGAATGCCTCCTATCCATTTACTAGAGACCAGTGACATCACTGAGAATGCCTCCTATCCAATCACTAGAGACCAGTGACATCACTGAGAATGCCTCCTATCCATTCACTAGAGACCAGTGACATCACTGAGAATGCCTCCTATCCATTCACTAGAGACCAGTGACATCACTGATAATGCCTCCTATCCATTCACTAGAGACCAGTGACATCACTGAGAATGCCTCCTATCCAATCACTAGAAACCAGTGACATCACTGAGAATGCCTCCTATCCATTCACTAGAGACCAGTGACATCACTGAGAATGCCTCCTATCCATTCACTAGAGACCAGTGACATCACTGAGAATGCCTCCTATCCAATCACTAGAGACCAGTGACATCACTGAGAATGCCTCCTATCCAATCAGCTAGAGATTCCTCTTATAAAGGACTTTATAACATTAATTTCCATACATTAGGGACAGGTTAGAACAACTTTACTGCAGTTTTTAATTTTTCAGACAAAGTGTCCAGTGTACCCAGGGCAAGTGCCCACCTGCCATACCCTATTCCCCCCCTCTCTGCATTTTTTTGGAAACAATTGGCCTGGCTTTACTCGCGCACTCTTCGTGGCACATAGCTGGCGGGTGACATTTTCACATTCAGGAGTCGTGTCATCTCTTTTCCGCTGGCTTAGAAGCAGCTTTATAAATATTCAGATCTGAGTCCCCGGCCAGGGTGTCTTTGATGAAATCTTCCAGTGCATTAACCAATGGCGGCTGGCCGTCACCTGTGTGAAGCGTGCGGCCTTTAGTCAACACAATGAAGTCATATCCATTGAGCATTGGCTCATCCAACACAAACACGGCGGTACAGGAGAGGCGCGGGGCCCCCAGGGCGCCTGCGGGCTCTTTAAAGTTCACATGCCGACTTTTTATGAAGAAACAGCAGGGGCCGGGTGATGTCAGCCGTCGCTACTCTTCACAACCTGGAAGCTCTGTTACTAGAGAGCCTGGAAGCTCTGCTGTTAAAGAGGACCTGCCATGACATCATGAAAGTTCTGTTCTTAAAGAGGATCTGTCATGACAGCCTGGAAGCTCTTGTTTTAAAGAAGATAAATGATGACAGCATGGAAGCTCTGCAATTAATGAGGACCTGTCATGACAGCCTGGAAGCTCTGCAATTAAAGTGGACCTGTCATGACACAGCTATTGTGACAGGTTGGCAGCATTATCAGTGAGCATTCACGGTGATGTCACTGGTCTCTAGTGAATTGATAGGCGGGATTCTCAGTGATGTCACTGGTCTCTAGTGAATACATGGGAGGCATTTTCAGTGATGTGACTGGCCTCAAATGAATGGATAGGTTGTTACCAATTTCCACGCAACAATAGCTGAAGGGCGCCCATGGGGGGCAGCCATCTTACTGTAGCCAATGCAATAAATAATTGAGGGGGGGGGGGGACAGCAACAGAAATAGACACACCGCTCACAGAGCAGGAAAGCAGACCCAGCGGGACACCAGCGCATAGACACAGTGATTACATACTGCAGAATTGCCCCCTGATGTGATACAGAAGGGGGTACTGGCTTTATGGCGAAAGTGACCAAAGGCAACTGATAAAAAGGCAACACCTTGGGAGTCCGCATATACAAAAAAGCTGGGAGGAACCGCTGCAACCAAAGCTCTAAAGCCGCGACAACAGCCGTTTTTAGCTGCAAAAAAAAAAAAAAAAAAATTTCAGCATCCATGTAGAAACAAAGATAAGGAATTAACACAAGGACCCTCACACTGAAGAAGCAAAAGAGCGAAACGCGTCTGTGAAAGAGGTCCACATCAACAGACCACAATAAGCCTTGCTACAGGCTGAGGGCAAATACAAGCCCCTAATACATTTAAGGACTTTGTTTTCTAAACAAATGAACCTGCAGAAACAAGTATGAATGTAATACTGTTTTTTTGTATCACACAAATGGAATGAGCATTAAACCAAGGTTTTACTACTGGCATATACTAAGCCTTTGCAATAATTGTTTGTGTGCTACGCTTAACCTAACTTCCCCAGGGAGTGACTTAGAGGGCCCCCCCTTTCTTCCTCCCGAGACCTGGAGGTTTCCAACAGACTCCTCTTCCACTCCAATACCTTGATTGGTTGTGAAGGTGGCCTGGAGGAATCCTTCTGGACCACGGGAAAGGAGGAAAACAACCCAAATTTTGAATGCAATAAATAACACTGGCACCAGAAGGCAATTGCTCTGCTTGTAAGCTAACAGTCAGATGCTAACCCTAGCACCAGCCAGGGGCCCTCCAGGCAACTGCCAGGTTTGCCTTCACCAATCGCCAACCCCCGGGGGGGGGGGGGGGAGGGTTCACAGTGGTGGATGGGGTGTTTCCTTATTTTTACTCAAAGGTTGGTTTTCCAACCTGGGCAGGACCTTTTTAAAAATCGAACAGAATCAGGGGCAACTTACCCAGTGATGGGGGGGGGGGGGGGGGGGGGGTCATGGTGGTGGATGGGGGTATTTCCTTATTTTTACTTGAAGGTTGGTTTTCCTGTTTTTTATCAGGTATATTTGGGAAAGGCAATCTTACATTGCAGCTTTTCTGAAATCTGCAAAAAAAATAATTTAACCTACTGCACCTACGGTATAACATCTGTGGCACAAACTCACAACAAAACTCTCACTGATTGTGAAGGAACTCCTGAACAGTGTTAGCAGCCTTCTTTCAGGCTTCCTTCCTTTTTAGAAGGATGCACTCCTAGACTTCCATTCCATAATTTTGGATCAGCCCACTTTAGCTCATGTAAAGAAAAAAGATCAGCTGGGTTGCAACTCTTGTTAGAACAAGTATTGACCTCAAAGTGTTAGAAGAAGACTCGTTAGGTAGGTATCTAATCCTAGTGGGCAAATTAAATGTCAGTGTCAAGACTCAAATGCACTTTAGCTAATATATATGCCCCGACTAAAAACCAGCAAAATACCTCAAACACAAGCTTCCAAGCTTGAAAAAAACAAAAGAGGCTTATACTGGGGGGGTAGCTTATTCCTCAGTAATCTGTTGCAATATTGGCACACAGACAATTTCAGACCACACTCCAACATGTCTGACAATGGAGTGGACTAAAAGAGCAGAGGAGTAAGTGGACTGGCAACTCCTTAGAAAATGGATAGACACCCCGGACATCAAACAAGAGCTAGTCAGTCAGTCAGTCAGCAACAAGGGAATTCTTTGATTTTAATTGTCAACCAGCCTTTATCTGGGAGGCTTACAAAAGCTTCCCTAGAGGCATCTGTATTAAAATTGCAACCAAAGAAAATAATAAAAAAAGGGATGTTTAACAGCCTCACTAAACTACCACAATACTTCACAAGAATTGTCCCATAGACAAGTTTACAGGAAAATTCAAGAAGTACGTTTACGTAGATTATGCAGCTTACAGAGAAAACCCTTGCAGTAAGAACAAAAAAACAGTCTGACGAACTAGGGAAAGCTTTGTCTACTTTATTAGCTGAAAGAAGGGCGGAACATTTTATAGAGGAAATTATCAGGGCATATATTAGCATCACATCTACTACCAAAGCCGTTAAAGAAGAATTTACTGCCTTTTACAACAAAACTTTTTCTCTAAAGGAGAATCAAAATCCTAATTATAAGGATTATTTTTGAAGAATCAAACTTCCAGTAATCACACAGGAAAAGGAGGAACAATTGGATGAGCCATTTACAGTTAACAAAATCAGATTTGCTATAAACAATCTGAAATCTGGTAAAGCTGCAGGGCCTGATGGCTATCCCGCTGAATTGTCAGCACTGCAGGATGAATTAATTCCACATTTATATAGCTATTATAACCATATTAGAAAAGATAATGCATTTTTGAGTAACACAAATGAAGCCAGAATTATTTTTATCCCGATAAAAGGGAAAGATTTAAATGAATGTTCCACTGATAGGACGATATCTCTCATTAACTGGGGTTTAAAGTGGACCAAAACCCACCGAACTTGTGAAATACATTTGGCCATAGCCCCTACCTATATCCCCTCCTTAGGGTGTATAACTAGAAATAGATCATATAGTTTTTTTGAATTGTCCTGGAACACTGTTTTTTTGCTGTCCCTCTCTGTAAGATGGCAGAGGATCAGTCATTGCATGGGTGTTGCAATGACATCATTTCCAAATACAACTATGGCAATGAATGGAAGAGGAGGAGCTTTGCAGCTTAAACAAGGGCCATTATCTGGGAATAGAGTGAAGAAGGAGCACTGAAAATTGGCAAAAGGTGCTCTTCATGGGAGGAGCAATTCAGGCGATGCTAGTAAAAAATGTGGGTTTTGGTCCACTTTAAAGATACCTGCACGCAAGCTAGAATTTACGCCCCCCCCCCCCCCCCCCCCCTGCGCTTTTAATTTCCCCCTATCAAGCAAGGTTCATGCAAGTTAGGGGCACCATGCATAACATCGCCATAGCTACCAGCATGGTAAATCATCTGAGTACATACAAGGGAGAAGGAGTATTACTGATGTTACATGCTGAGGAAGTGTTTGACAGAGTGTCATGGGGCTTCTTAGTTTTGGGGAAATCTTTATCAACAAAATTATGGCACTTTACTGCCACCAGTCAACCCACATATAAATAAACAGATTGAAAACTAAAAGAGTTAATATCTACAACAGTACTAGACAGGGTTGTTCGCTTTCTCCTCTGCTCTTTAACCTACATCTTGAAGTCCTTTTTCGTTAGATATCAGATGCCGATTAAATTAATCTTAATAATCTTACAATAAAAGCATTGGCTTACGCAGAGGACATCATGCTTTGCCTAACACAGAAATCCCTATCAAGCTGTATGCATTGTGGTAAATTGTACAAAAATGTCATAAACGGTGTGTATTTCTCCCCTGCTAGGCTGTATCAGGCACGGTGCCGGGTTTTCAGGACCCAGGTCACTTTACCCAATCCTTTTCACCTTTGTTCCATGCTCTTAGGCCGTGCACAGGTGATCAGGCTGATTTTAGGGGAAGCCTGAATAAAAAGGAGTCACACGGCCTGTCTATTGTCTATTGACCAGCCTGTAGGAGGGAGCCCAGACTGAATTGCACATTGGTGAAGAAAAGGACTGTATGCAAGCCGAAGGACTTGGCTTTTGTGCCCCCTAACCGTGGACTTGTGGGGATGAGCAGCGGAGGGCTTGTGTGCCCTGCAAAGTGGACTTAACTTACCTTGGAGTTACAGCTTGCTGGAGTACCCAGCCCTGGACTTACATTTGTTTGGTGAAGTAACCGCTTTTGATTTATTGTGTTGATGCTGCAATCCCTGAAATGAGTGATTTGCGTTTGAACAGTTTATTTGCTCAATAAACCTGTTTTGCTGTTGAAAGACTGTTATCCGTGTCACTGCTGATCGCCCAACCGCTCACAGCATCTTATTCAGCAGTTCAGAAAATGTACGCATTTTAAAGTTAACACGGCAAAATCATTGATCATGCCTTTTGGTATGTTGGACAATACAAAATATGGCAGTATTTTTTCTTCAGTTGGGTTGATAAATAGATATTGTACCTGCAGTAAAGATCCCAGCCAAACCAGAAACCATATTCATGCAAAAATTCCCCCCTTTTTTAGAAGAGACAAAGCAATGGAATGGAAGTCTATTAACTTAAATATATATGGTAGAATCTCATTAATCAAAATGTTGATTCTCCCCAATTTTATTTTACTCCTGGTTAAAATTCTGAATACATTCTTCAAGACCATAAATTCTATCATGATCAGATTTTACTAGAACGTTACATTGCCCAGAATTAAGAATGATATGTTGCGTCATCCGATCAAATATGGCGGCCTAATTTTTATCAATATTAATTGTCAACCTAAATTTGCAGAGACTATATTGGAGGCAAAAGCCACATACTTTGTGGGTAAAAGCAGAGACCAGCCCCATATCTCTTGTCTACTCCTAGAATTCAAAATATATATAACAAGGCAAACAAGAAACTAACAAATTTTCAAGCACGCAATATCACAACCACTTTTAGAAAATTGATTAAAAGTAAATATATATAACAAAACCTGGACCTCAAAGATAATCTTGATGTACTATTGTGTAGCAGACTAAACAGAATAGTAAAGCCAGAATCCCCCGTGATCAGAATATATAACCTTGTGTCATAAGAGGGGAGATTCGACCCCCATAAGTATAGCGCAGAATATGAAAAACCACCATAGGGATTTATTATACTAGACACGCAGATTAAAAACTGCATTAACGCTTTTAAATGTAATATTTAAGGGTTAAAACCCTTTAAAATTAAAATAAATTGTCATGGTCCCCCACTTCCCAGTAAAACCAGCCCGGGCACCAGCTATTGGGGACTTGTAGACCAGGGCACAGAGGCTAGTCTCGGTGGCCCCTGGCCCTGAATGCTACAAGCCCACCATAGCCCTAGCAGGCCACGGGCTCTTCTGCCTTGCCCTGGGCTCTGGGGAGGCAGGTAATGGGGTCAGGGGTTAATGGAAAGTCACCCACCTGTCACAGGCGGCCAGGGCCATCATAAGCAGGGGGGGTCGTATTTTGTCCCTCTCCTGAAGCCGAAAGAACCCTGGGGAGGGTGATCGTAGGCTCCCTGGGTGAAGAGGAGACCCAGACGATTGTGGGCAGAAGTAAATTCAGATCTTTTTCATTAAATTTTTTTATTAGCGGAAATGCCAGTGGAAGTGAAAGAGTCAGGTCGCCCTTAGCACACCACCCATGCGTTCCATGACGGAGCATTGTCACTTCCTGGGGGTCCTGAAACCACATCGCTGCCATTTGATGAGTCAGAATATGTGGGGAAAATCCTTGCCCTCAAATGGAACCAAAACCCATGATTTTCCCCCAGATTTTACAGGGACATCCTGATCCCTGTTCCAGAAGCTCAAGTGTGGGCTCTCCTTTAATCAGTATCAACTGCCATCCATATACACATATTGCTAAATGAATCAGTTGCCGGGTGCCTCACGCTGCCTGCTTCCTCTGACTGCATGCGTCTGCCACCAAACATGGATGATGGAGATACTGCCGGGGCCCGCACGTGTGCCATGGGATGAGAGAGCGAGGTAAGACTATGGTGACCATATAGACTCTAGGACTGGGTGGCTTAAGTTTTGGTCCACTGCAGAGGCAGCAGCATGTGCACGCCCGCACCCTGCATCTAAATGGCTGGGGGCTGGAGTGCACGCACAGCCCAAAGATTCTGCCGACATGGCTGCCCAATATTTACAAGCAAGGGAATGGGGGGGGATGGGGGATTCACACAGCGGGGAATCCCGATCTGGGAAGGCCGAAAAACCTTATCATACTGTATTTGTGGCATTAGTGCTGATGCCCAGCACTGTCCAAAGCAGACGCCGAAGGGGGCTGAGAAGACGGCGGAGAGGCTGATCCTCAAGGATCAGCGGATACCCTGCACGGGACACCTGGCGGAGTGGCGGAAGATGGCACATACCGCAGGAAAGAAGAAACAACACCAGTAAGTAGTTACATTTAGAAAAATAAATGGTATGTGTGTTTGTTTTTCTTACTGACTGGAGTTTTTGGGGGAGGGGGCAAATTAAAAAAAAAAAAATGATCACAAATAAAAATTTCAAAAATTAAACTGGGCCCCCCTCATAACCAATGTGTGATGGTTTGGCCAAGAAAGGGTTGGTAAGCACCAACATGGTGTTGCACAACCAAAAAGAGGTATAATGTATGTAAAAATATCTCATTTTATTTTATATACAGCAGTTTGGTTTACACTGAGCCCCTGGGTCCAATGCAACCAGGCTTACCTCAAAATCCAGACCATATGGAAACAAAAGTTCTAGGTGCTAGGGACCCAGCAATTAATTACATGTATAGATACAATACAGGCTGCATAGATACTGGGCTCCTCTATATCTTATAGGTTGTAGCCTTAGTTTTACCTGGACCTCTGCCCCCAAGGCAGCCAGGCTTACCATAATATTCAGTTAACAAACAAAACTGCAAATCAGACTAGGGGCCCAGCCATCACATTATAGGTTATGAGTAGTGTTGGGTGAACCCAAACCACAAAGCTCAGGGTTTGTACTGAACTTCACAGGTTCGGGTTTCCAGACCTGAACACGGACTTGAGCCAGAAGTCCATGTCCGAGTGCGGCTCGAACATGGAAAAACTGGTTAATGGGCTGCTGAGTAGCTTAACTGCAGAGTGTGCAGCAGAGCAGCTGTACAACTCATCCGAGCCAGTTATCTTGTCGGTGGTCGGCGCAGTGTTCTTTCAGCTGTCAAATTGGTTATGCCCAGGGCTACAGAAAGAGGACCGCCACCTCCATGATTGAGGACACTCCCAGTGCCAGCACCTTGTTCTAGCTGCCAGTGTCCTCACTTATGGGGGTGGTAGCCATCTTTCTGAAGGCCCAGCCAAAGCTGATTTGACAGCTGAAAGAACTCAGCACCGACCGCTAATGGTATCACAGGTCTTAGGTAAGTTGCACAGCCGCTTCCTGCTGCATACTCTGCAATTAGTTTAAAGCACGTCCCCACATCCGTCACCACACTTTCTATTTTCACAGTCCGGTCATGAGTCTGCCTCTGGAGGCACTTGTTAGGCGACCCCTTCTGCCCGGGTGGTTGAGGAGTGGGGAAGAGTTCTGGGTTCTGGTTCAGGTTCAGGTCAAGTTCAGGTACTCAAACTGAACTGTTGTTAGCCTGGGTGCATGAGGAGTGAGGTATTGCCCCCAAAAATTCTGGGACTGATTTCAATGGGGACAGGGTTCAGGTCAAGTTAGGGTACCCGACCGAACTTTTGTTTAAAGTTCGGCCAAACTTCCCGAACCCACCCAACAGTAGTTATGAGGGACCAAACACAATATTCACTGCATAAAGTCTGCTCCCACATATCCTATATGTGATGGTTATGTTCCTAGTTCGAATTGGTCTCCAAGGTAAACCAGCCTGGAGGGGAGCAGACACGCTCATTTATCATCAACACCAGAAGTAATATTGTGGCAGCCTGTGGGTCTCAGGTCAGGGTGGCCATTAGGGCCCCTTCTTTATAGCTAGGCTGCGTTGGAGCCTGCCCTGATGGCTGCCCTATTTATTTAGTTTATTAACATCTATTTATTATACCACTGATAATGGTGACTCATGTTCCATTTTGTACACAATAAATCTGTGACACATATACATTATAGCAAGCTCGAAAATATTTTTTTCACTAGCAAGCTGATTTTAGAATATATATTATGCTGAAAAAACATTTTTTTAATCTAAATAATTATGCATTAATTTCAAAATAATGCATTTATTTTTTTAAACTGAAAATACAATTTTTGGTGGAAAAAACAATAATCCTGTTAAATTTATTTTATGCAGATAAATAACAATTATTTAATATAATTAATTATACCAACATGGGGATCCCACATGTTGGTATAATTATTGGCCTGGGTGCATACCACCCCTTAGCGTAGCACACTCATCAGTAAATCTAGACTTTAGTGCGGTCTCTTGCTTTTTTGGTTTATATTGCCCACAATTATTTAATATAAACAACATATTACCCGATTTGTAATTGTAATATAATGCAAACACATAATAATTATATTTATTATACTGGAATTAATAAATAATACCCATTATATAGCCTGTATTGGAAATAAAATATAGATAATATTAATATTAATTCCTTATTGTTTTTTAATAATGAAATATATAGCAAATATGTCAAATAGGGGAACAAGTAAATATATTATTTATTTTGTATTTTACTTTTAATAGAAATCAAGTTAAAAAGATACGGTAGTTTAGTACATTTTTTATGGATGGAGAAGGTATGAATAATTGTTAAGCAGTGTGTAATGCTATGATGGGGCTACATAAAGGAGTAAAAAATAAATAAATAATATGCAAATATACATTTCCAAAAATGTCCTTCCTGGAAATTATTCAATATAGTTCAATATTCATATATAGTTCAATATTCATATATAGTTTCTATAGCTATAGTTAGGCTGCCTCACTCATGGTTCACATAGTTGTATTGTGTATTGTTAGGGATTAGAACCACATGGTTCTGGTATATGATTTTGTATTAGGTTTTGGATTGTTTTAGAGTATAGGCGCCACTGAGCACATTTGGAATTTAGCACATTGCACTGATGCACTTTAGTCCGCAGCCGGGTTCATATTATATATTGGAGTGTGATAATTAATGATAATTATTTAGATTTTTACTACAACTGCCATCCCCACTGCCCCCATATGTTGTATCCTTCCTTATTGTACATATTGTTGTCTTTAATGTTTTTTAACCTTGTCTAGTATTTGTGATGCTTTCTAGGAATAAAGAAATATCTATTTTATATAATAGCGGTTGTGCCATGTTTTGATGGGTGGTAGGGCAAATAGTGGGATTTGCCCAATTACATACTTCCTGGAAATGAGTTGGCTGGTGTGACGATGAAGACAGAGGCCATAATCTCTGTTTCTCCGGGAAATCCTTTAATGTGCTTTATTACACTCATTAGCAGCATTAGGCCTGATGAAAGTAGCCGTCTGTTTTCTGTTTATGTTGTCAATTAGCCGCTCCACTCACAAAGGAAGCGCAAGCACTCACTTCCACTCAAGCCTGTCAGCACTTATCTGTGGCTCAAGTGAGCCACACAACAGCCATCTTGACTCACAATCAGCACGGGTCAGTGCCCGCTTTCTGTTTCAGCTCCGCCCGGGTGAAGGATGGAGAAATCTGTGGTTAAACATGGGAATTAGTAGCCCCATTAGACCGACCACAAAGGTAAAGACAATAAATAAAGCATCAAACGCCCGCGTGTTCCATAAAGATGTCTAATGAAGCCAAATCCTTCTCGAGTCAATATCCCTTTTATCCTTTTGTAATGCTGGTCCTAATCCTGCAAGGAAAAAGCTTCAGGATTACAATCAAAGGCCCCAAGGACAGAGGCAGCAGGGCAGCCATTTGTGCTCATGGACCATGACGGAAAACCCGACTGTTCCATTGTGTGTAAGGGAAGGAAACGAATCAGCGGGGATTGTTAAATACAAAGTACCGCCTGACATAGGTGGAAAGAGGTGTATGTGTTACCTCCTAAGCATGAGAATTATAGGGTGGTGTGTAGATCCCTAGGTACACATGTTTTCCCAGGCCTCAAGGCTCTCCCACTATTGATCAAAACCTTTTAGGATATTGGTGGAGGCTCCATTTCTGTTAGTCATACAGTCCTTAGGTATTCCTACTGCTTATTAAACTATTTTAGACTGTTTGGAGGTCCCAGATTGCTGATTATAGATCTATCTTGGAATTGAGGTTTGTAGGTCACAAGGTTCTCCCATGTCTTTTAGAACAAGCATTTTTCAATATTTTCAATACATGTTCGACTGTGATTTTTAAATGGTTTTCCTCCCAAAAAATGATATATTGTTTTTTTCAGCAGAGCGTAGGCTTTAAAGTGGACCAAAACCCATGACGATCGTCCCCCCCCTGGGGCATCCAAAATTGGGATGCCCCACTGTGTGAAACCCCCCCAGGTCGCCCCATACACTAACCTAGTTTCCTGGTCGAATGGCGGATGAGCGAGCCACGGCCGCATACCCGCTACCCCTCTAGCAAGGCGGGTGCCCACGGCAGGCATTTGTGAATGGCCGTTGCAGGAATGCTCCCTGTTAGAGGGAAGCGGGCTGCCAGCATGCTCGGAGCCGCTGGCCTTAGACGAAGGCTTAGGCGACATGAGCGCTGATTGGAGTGCTGATTGGACGAGCGGCTGCGCATGCGTCGTAGGACCGGGAAGAGGTGAGTTGGCATCGGAGATCTGGGGGGCTTCACACAGGGGGAAAGGACCAAAACCCAGGATAGTCCAAATCCTGGTTTTTGGTCCACTGTTTGTCATTTCTTTGTGTGTTCTCAATATTTTTGGGTGAAATATGTGCAAAAAATCTATTTTTTACAAATTGTGTTTTTTTGTAATCCCTCAAATAATTCTTTGCTTGCACAGGGATTATCTAAAAAAATGTATTAAAAAGCAGAATAGAAAACACATTTTCCTGAAAAATCTATATGCAAACAAAAAAAACCAAGCTAAATCTGAAAGCGCAAGGTCCCCTGAACAGAACAATACACAACATGCATAGCTACTTTTTACCCTTTTAACTGCCAGCCTACTTGAGATGTTGTAACCCTCTGTTGACAGGTCATTATTCACCATTTTGCATTATGTTTAAAAAAATGTGTGTATGTGTGTATATATATATATATATATATATATATATATATATATATATTTGTTTTGTTTATTTTCAATGAATAATGTATTTTATTCATGAAAACCATATTGCACGTGTACCTAATATATATCTCTTTTAGGTCATCAGTATTTGAAAGGCCCCCGTCTGTTGATCATACATCTTGGAAATTCGTTTTTAAGCCACAAGGTTCTCCAACGTAATTTAGGCCATCAGTATTCTCAGGTTTGTTGGCTACAAAGTTCTCCCATCTATAAACTCCTTTGGGACATCAGTGTTTGGAGGCACTCAATCTGCTGACTGTATATTTTAAAATTTTTATTGTTTTAGGACAAACTATTTTAGGACATTAGTCATCGGAGGCCCCCACAGCTGGGCTCACATATTAAGTTTGTAGGCAACAATGCTTCGCCCATAACTTATAATACTCTTTAAAGAGGAACATCGGAGGCTCATCTCCCTGCTCACCTCTAGCCATGCGAGCTCCTACGCGCGGCCTTTCTGAATACAGCATGAGACAGGGCGTATGGTTGGTAGGCCATGAGGCTCTCTCATCACTGAGTGGGGTGGATTATGTTAGAATGGGGTTTTATAAAGAAGTGTACAGTGTAGATGTAGTTACTAGGTGTGACCACTAGATGCCCCCATTGGATAAGGAATGGAATAAGTAGTTTAAGAAAAATACCTTCTTGCTACCCAGGGATTAATTGGAGTAAAGCCCACTCACCTGGTTAGTTTTCAGAGGGTATAAGAGGGACCAGGGAAGGTGGGGCTAGATGCTTCTAGTCAGTCTGAGCTGAGATCTGAAAGGAGAAGGATCCCTGACATCCAAGCATGGGAAGTGGGCCCTGGTGAGGCAGCCTGATGTAGAGGGGCAGCCAGGAGGATCTGAGTACCCAGAGAGGGGGTACCAGGCCAGTAGGAGGCTGGTGCAGGAGTGGACCCTGCCACCCTTCCATGAGCAGCTGGAGTTGGGATGTAAAGAGAGGGTTCTGACGTTTGATGTGAAGCAAGGATGAACTGTTTGTTACTGCCTGAATAAAGGGAGGTGCATCCCTTAATTGAAACTGCCCTCTGCCTATGTCTGAGTTTCTCCTCAAGCCTCCCGGAGACAAAAGTGACCGTCTGCTGTTGTACAAGTGTGAGTACATTGCCCCGTCCCTGGCCCTTAGCAGAGGAGACAGCAGTGGCAAACAAGGACCTGGCAGATACTAGTTGGAGTGGTGGTCAGTTCACAGCTACACAGCAGCCCTAAATGACAGTTAGAAGGTATGAACAAAAACACCTGGGAGAGGGTGGAGAGCAAATGACACTGACTGGACAAGAAAATCTCAAATAACCAAAATAAAAGACAAATTTAGGAAACAACCCTGACATTGAACACACAAATGCCGAATCAAACCCACCAATCCTGCTCATTGGAGAATTTTGTATATGATGTTTTTTGGTAAATAGTAGTTGCTGTACATGTAACAAATAGTAAACAATATCTGACTATAAAACTTTTAAACTATTGTATTTTCCCTTTAAAAAAAAAGCAAAATAAATCTTTCCATTACAAGTTTGATTGGTTTCATTAGCGATGCGGCGTCTGAATGGGGTCACTGCATCAGCGCTGCGATCAAATAGCCGTACGCTTTACAAGCGTCCCTTGCCTCTCTTTATTTTTTCTGATGTATTTCATTTTGGGTGAGTGTGACCAAGTGTGGCCAGTGATGTCAGATTGATTTCATTAATACATTCTCAATCTGTTAGATCAGCCTTAATTAGCACCAGAAGATGGTAATTAGATTTCTCCTGACATCTGGATGGGATTCGTTGTTCCCGAGACCATTAGGCTCATAAAACACCACATTCCTTGCTCATCTGGGTGTCTGTAGACTAGGAGCTGCAAATGCCACCTTCTCATATGTTCTTTTCTTTCTTGAAGGTTAATTTGTATATTTACAGTCATGTTGCGTTAATGAGTATGACAATTTCCACCCTGTCACACTGAGCAACCGCTATTTCACCCTCATTTTCAGCTTCTGGGCTAGGTACCAGTACCACCATATCTCATTGTGCTGCTGGATAGGCATGCACAGGAGGCCTCTAGAAACTTGTACGAAGACCCAGGCCCCCTTTACACATTGCGTTTGTACTACATTTCACAGGACAGCCTTCATTGCTCTGCAGTGTCTTCAAAGGCCGCCTAATGACAGCTGCACAGGTCTATGATGGCAGTCCCATCCATGTACCTTCAATTGGAGCAGTATAAGTGGCTGGCACTGTAACGGCCTGTAGGAGATCGCCGCCATCTAAGCCTCTTTTGAGCCGTAACCAGTGACCCCAGCAATGGCAATAGGAGACAAGACAAGGGGTGCATCCCAGAACGAATGATAACAGTAGTGGTCAGGCATGGTAATCAACAGACACTGGATGTGACCTGATAAGCAGAGATCAATAAGTACTTATTATTGGATGGGGCACATAATGTGCTCCGACAAAGCAGTGGTTGATAACAGCTTGGCACTGGAAAGGGTCAGACAAAGCAGAGGTCATAAACAGCTCGGCACTCGACATGTCACTAAATATGGTCAGGCAAAGCCATGGTCAGTAACAGCTTGCCACTAGATATAGTTAGACTTAGAAGAGAACGGTAACAGCTTTGCACTGGACATAGGCAGACAAAGCAGAGGTTGGCAACAGCTCACAACTGGACATGCCACTATATATGGTCAGGCAAAGCAGTGGTCGGTAATAGCTTAGAACTGAATGTGGTCAGGAAAAGCTTGGCACTGTATGTGGTCGGCAACTCAGTATAGGAAATGACAATGGCCATGGCTAGTCAAAGCAGAGGTTAATAAAAGCTTGGCACTTGGCATGAAACTTTACATGGTCAGGCAAAGCAGAGGTGGTAGCAGCTTGCCACTGGACGTGGTTAGGCAAAGCAGAGGTCTGTAACAGCTTGGCACTGGACATGATAAGACAAATCAGGGGTCGGTAACAGCTTGACACTGGCCATAGTCAGACAAAACAGAGGTCCACACTGGAAATGGCGTTGGATATGGTCAGACAAAGCAAAGGAAAGTGACAGTTTCGGCAGGACATGGCCCAAAATGTGGTCATGCATAGCAGAGGTTGGTAACAGTTCGGCACTTGGCATGGCATTGGACATGGTCAGCCAAAACAGAGGTCAGTAACAACTTGGCACTGGACATGGTTTGACAAAGCAAGGGTTGGCAACACTTAGCTAATTTATGTGGTCAGGCAAATGAGAGGTCGGTAACGGCTTGCCACATTTGGGCACTTGACATGGCATTAATAATAGACAAAGTAGAGGTCAGTAGTGACACTGAGATGGCTTTTGAAGAAGCTGTCTAAAATCAGCTGGCATGCTGAGCCCACCCACATCTAGGCAAAATCAAGGCCAATGAAACAGATTTATGGATTTCCAGCATGTTATCTCTACTCAGCAATTGCAAGGCAGGGGGCCACTCAGTCAGAGGTTAGCATTGGGACAGCGACCAGGTAAATATCCTGCCATGACATGGCTCCAGAGGCTGCCCAAGTGCATCTGCACAGACTTTCAAATTGGTGAGTTCCTCAAGTAGCAGCTTCAGTGGTCAGACAGCGACAACTCTAGAGACCACCTGGCTGTCTGATCAACAACAGTTTCATCTTAGCCACAATAGCCCATGAGGTAGCAGTGGGTAGAGGGAGCACAATTCAAAACAGCACAGGTGAAGTGCAACTCCAAAGACTGCGCAAGTGGTGTCCCCAGAGGCCACCTAAGCTGCTGCTCCAGAGGCTGTCCAGTGATGGCTTTAGACCACTCCGAGTGGTGGCTGTGATAGGAGCTAATCTATGTTCCTTTGTGTGACACAGCTGGTAGTCCAGGATGGCATGAGCCATGGGCTGTGTAAGATGGATGAGTCCACTTCATCTGACCTCCTCTCTTGTAAGTGGCATCAGATCCAGGATGTCCTTGAGCCAGGCTTTCTCGCTGGCTGTCAGACTCACCCGTTGGTAGGTGGTGTCAGCTGGAGTTGAGAAAGAATGACCAATGGATAGCTACAAACACAACACTGATCTGGTCATCAGCTGGTCTTAAAGGAGCAGTATTGCAAATTTTTCTTGGTGACTTATATTTAAATGGCACTTTGAATGTAGGTAGGGTGTTGGAGTAAGCATTACAAATTTAGAAAAAAATGATGTGTATGTTGTGCAGCTGGAGACTAATAGCTCATGTTTATGTCTTTTGAGTGTCGAGTCCCAACACTCTGGCCTGTTCCAGGAGAGGGGTGAAACAATGTATCAAAGTATCAGCTGTTCAGTGCTGGCAGCTGTCCAGCATAAGATAACAACATTGCAACATTGCCTGGCCAGAACTTATATATCTAAAACAGAGAGGAAAGCTCTAGAAGTAATTTATCTGATTTTGACAGTTTTCCCTTCATGTTGGCTCTGCTGCAGAATCTTTCAGTTTACCATTTTCTCTTTCATATTCTTATTTTTCATTTTTCCATATGATCTTTCTTTCAGCTTTGTGTGTTTTGAGCAAAGCCCAACCCAGGATTTTCACTATCTGGAGGTTTGTTTTGTGCCCCTAGGGGCATCCCGACTTGGGATGCCCTGATATGTGAAATCCCCACGTTCGCCTGTAAAAACGTACCTTTCCCTGTCCCACAGCGCATGCGCGGGCTCTCATCCAATCAGCGCTGTTTGCACGCAGATGGGGAGCAGTAACCTTCCTGGCCGCCCGGCCTGTCTAAATGACTATCTGCGTGAGTGCGCCAGAAAAATGGGGGGATCTGTGGTTATCCAGGGGTCGTTTCACACAGTGGGGCATCCTGATTTAGAATGCCCAAGGGGCAAGGTCAATGGCCGGGTCTTATAGACTTCAGGGTCGGCAACTCAGGGTTTTGTTCCACTTTAATACCTTTAGATTTTCCTGCACGGTTATTCAAAGAAGAATTTCAGTTATTTTCAGTCAGTTTAGTTTATTCTGTATAGATTTTACACATTTGAGTCACCTGGTCTCACCTCACACACACACAGCCGTTACCACTGATTACAGTGTCAGCCTCTGAGGTAAAGTGTTGCTAGGAGACCAGTGGGCTAAATGAAGCAGCTCACTAAATACAACTCAGCAGATCCCTCTATTCAGCAAATGGACTGAGCCGTTGGCATTATACAATTTAAAAGAAAGGCATACATTTTTTCTTTTTTCTATCGCCAGATTATTTATACACGTTAGAAGCTATTGTGTGGCTATTTAATTATTTATCTTTTTTAATGCAAATTTCGCGATACTGCTCCTTTACGTTCACAGAGATGCAATGCCACTGTCCTGGTAAATGGCACATTGTGTTTGCTTTGTTGCCAGTATGCAGAAGTGCTGTCTCGTTTGTAGAGAGACTGACAGAGTTAAAGTCCTTACTTAGTACTCTTTCCACTGCTGACACATCTGTGTACATTTAAGGCATTTCAGCAAATGTGTGTTATATCTGTTTAATAAAATTAGTTATGAACGATTAACACTTAATGAACATTTGTAATACTGGATAAAACAGGCGTGGTTAGTCTCAAAGGTGTTTCTTCTCCTATATGGGGGTGAGCCTAGCCCCCAACCAAACTTTTTCACATCTGTGTACAGCTTGATTCTTTGCCCAGCATGTATTTTGAGGTTAGCTGGGCCTTACTCTGGATAATTCCATAGGCTGGTTCTTTGTTGGATACTAAGATGTTCAGGTAGTCCCCTGCAGATTTGGCCTTGACCCTTGCGTTTTAGGGAAATGTGGATTTCTTTTCTGCCAACAGCTGTAATGGAGTTAGAAACATAACTGTGTAGGACCTGAAGTTGCTCCAATGTTTTCAAAGACGCAGTTCCTTGTTGTTCAGATGGCAGGAGAGTGACACCATCCACATACAGTATTATGTTGTGAATTGTCTAAGCAGTATCTTGCCTTGAATAGTGAATATTTTCCACAGGTTGATACCTGGAATATGAATATGTCCTGTTGAACGTCCCATAGCAAGCTTAGGCTGCACTGCATAGGAGCTAAATCAAAACTAAGAACACAGTCCTTCAAGCTGACTGCATGATCATCAGTAGAGATGAGCAAACTTTTGAAAAATTCGATTCGGCTAATTCGTTGAATTTTCTGGGAAAAACCATGCATCAGCTACTCGCATGCATCAGCTATTGGTGGGTGGAAATCCTGGCTGATCCATGCCTGATTCATCTGATTCAAGACCCGCTCAGGTGGCACACTACTGGCCGGGCAGGACAGCTTTTCCAGGGCAAACTCTGCTAGTTGCGGCCACAAATCAAGTTTGGCTGCCCAGAAGTCCAGCGGATCCTCAAGGTGTGTTGGCATGGTCATTTCAAGGTGTGACAGGACCTGCTGGTTCAGGCCCTGCTCCAGGTCTTCCTGCTGCTCATGAGTAGCCTCACTATGCGGGTGCAGAAAGCTACTCATTAGCGACTGAAGACTGAGGCTGCTGCTGATGGAGCTGCTGCTCCTGCCACCCCCCCTGGCAGCCATGGCAGTGGAAGGTGAGCGCAGAGGTCCCCTGCGAGTCAGACCTGCGAGAGTATGGACCATGGCGCAGATAGGCATCGGCCAACTGACTATGTAGAATGTCTTTGTAGTAGGTCAGTTCGTCCTCCCTCTCTGCGGGTTTAAAAAATGCCCCCATTTTGTGCCGGAAGCAAGGGTCCAATAAGGTGGAGAGCCAGTAGTCATCCCGCAGAAAAATGGAGACAATGCTGCGGTCACTACGCAAGCACGTGAACATGCATCGTGCCATTTGTGCAAGTGACTCGGAGGGACTACCTGTCTCCATCTCCACTGCATACTGCCACGGTGTGTCTGGGTCCTCTGTCTCACCTTCCTCACAACCCTCTAGCTCCACTGGCTGCTCCTGCTCCTCCTCTCCTGTCAGATGACTAGATAAACCACCCATTTCGCCAAAACTAAACTGCGCTTCACTGTGCTGCTCCTCCTCCTCATCTCCCACGGGGTTTATGTGGCCGTGAAATGTATGCGACATGTCTCCAGTGCCCTTACCAGCCATGGTTTCCAACATGTGTTGTATTACATGAAGCAGCGGAATCACGTCGTTCATGCCTTAATCCTGGCGACTGACAAATAAAGTGGCTTCCTCAAAGGGCCTGAGCAAATGGCAGGTGTCACGTATGAGCTGCCACTGGTTCACATTTAAGTTACACAGGGGAGTCCCCCTATCTGCTTGGATCATCAAGAAATCAGTGATGGCTTTTCTCTGTTTGTATAGTCGATCTAACATATGTAGGGTGGAATTCCAACGGGTGGGAACATCGCAAATCAGACTATGTTGGGGGATACCGTTCTGACGCTGTAGCTCAAGAAGGGTGTGCTTGGCGGTGTAGTAGTGGCTGAAGTGCATACAAAGTTTCCTTCCCGTTGTTAGGATGTCTTGCAGATGGGGGGAAGACTTCAGAAAACGCTTGACAACTAGGTTGAACACGTGTGCCATACAGGGCGCATAGCTCAGGTTTCCTTGTCTCAGCGCAGACAAGATGTTACTCCCATTGTCAGTCACCATGGTACCCATTTCCAATTTTCGCTGAGTAAGCCATGTTTTGATTTCTTGATGAATGAATTTCAGGAGCTCCTCCCCTGTGTGACTCCGTTTGCCAAGGCAAACCATGTGAAGCACAGCGTGACACTGCTGGGCCCTGCACACATGGTAGGCTGAAGGGGCATTGAGAATTGACCATACAGTGGAGGCTGAGGAGACGGCGGAGGATGAGGAGGCAGAGTCGCAAACTGTGACAGGCAAAACGGCCTGGGAGCGTGGACGCCGAAGCGGTGTGACCTGTCCAAGTTGCTGTGCAGGAACCACATTCACCCAGTAGGCCGTAAAGGACATGTATCCCTGACCGTAGTTACAGCTCCAGATGTCGGCGCTGCCGTGCACTTTGGTGCACACCGACAGGCTAAAGGACTGGCCCACCTTCTGCTCAACAAATTTGTGCAGGGCTGGTACTGCCTTCTTTGCAAAGAAATGACGGCTTGGGACTCTCCACCTCGGCTCGGCACAAGCCATCAGCTCCCTGAAAGGTGCAGAGTCCACCACCGTAAAAGGGAGGGACTGCAGCACCAGCAACTTGGACAGGAGCACATTTAGCTTCTGTGCCGCAGGATGAGTGGGGGCGCATACTGTTGTCTCTTGGACATGGCTTCGCTGATGGATTGCTGGTGGGATGAGCGGCAGAGGATGGGTATGATGCACAGCTACCTTCGGCTGAGGTGCTGGAGCTTTGGCTGGGTAAAATTGGAAGTGGCGTGGCACTGGCTGACGCAGCAGGCTGAACCCCACTTCGGAGCCTCGGTTCTCCCAGGCCGCTTTATGGTGACGCTGCATGTGTTGACGCAGGGCCATGGTACCAACATTGGGGCCCTGGCCACGCTTGACCTTCTGTCTACACATCTTGCATGTGGCCAGGTTACCCTCCTGCGGATGCTTGATGAAAATGTGTCACACTGCCGAGTAGCGAATTTTCCCTCCAACAGTCCGCACTAATTCACTGCTACTGCTGCCAACTCCAGGAACCCCTGCTCCACTACCTTCCGGGAAGGCAGCCTGCCGTGCAGCAGGTGGTCTACCCCGCCCCCGGCCACGTGTGGCTCCACACATCCCAATTCTGTCACCATGCTGACTGCCAACCCTACTGCCACCATGCTGACTGCCAACCCTACTGCCACCTTGCTGCCTCAGCTGCTGACTCTGGGGCAACTTGGGACCCTCTTCTGCTGCTGCTGATGAAGCCCCTTCTGCACCGGGCTCCCAAGTGCGATCGGCTTCATCATCATCATCATGATCGAGTTGTGTCTGCACCTCACTGATGTCCTCCTCGGTTTCCACAAGAGCGTGTGCTGCAGGAGACGGAACGCTCACCACACCACCTCCCACGCTACTCTCCTCCTCAGTGTTTGTCTGCCTAGCGGAAGAAGTGGCGGATGTCTCCTCCATTTCTTGGCTGGGCAGTAACTGCTGACTGTCCTCTAACACATCGTCCTCACTGAATAGTGGAGCTGAACCCAAAGCATAAGATACGGTGACTGGAGGGAGGGCGTAGGACAGAGGAAATGGAAGGACAGGGGCTGCTCCCGGGCCATGCCAACTCAGGGTTGTGTCCGAGGAACCTACGGACTGTTGACTGGGGGTGTCAGATGTCACTTGTGATGAGGTTGATGACCACGTTAACCAATCGATGATGGCAGATGCGTTGCTGGTCGAGACACGACTGCTAGCAAATACCGGGAGATCAGGCCTCTCACCGCGACTCCTGCTGCCACTCGCCCCTAGTCTGCTGCGACCTCTGCCTGATGAATCTAGGCCTCTCCTCGGTGCACATCCTGGCACATCTCTGCCTGACATTGTTACTGCGTTTAGGAGGGGAAAACAATATACTACACTACACCTACAACAGTATTTTTGTAACAGCAGGTGTGTAGAAAAGTTAGATCAAAATAGGTAGACACTGTAGCTAAAAGCTAATGCAAAAAGACACTGTCAGATGGTCTTACACAGGATGCCCCTGGTCAGAGTTAAATGCACCACAGGCAGTTTTGAAACATGGTTTTTGTTCAAAATGTAAAAAAGGTAAAGATGCAGGTACTATTGCTAGTATTCGGGATGCCCCCCCCCCCCCGGTGAAAGGCAATGGGTGCTTTAAACTTGAGAAACAGACTATTTTGAAAAAAGGCAAAAGGTAAGTCGGCAGGTACTCTTAAAAGATAAGTGGTAGCACTGACAATGGCCCCCGGTGAAAGGCAATGGGTGCTTTAAACTCGTAAACCAGACTTTTTTTTATACAAAAGGTTAGTAGGCAGGTACTCTTAAAAGACCTGCTAGTATTTGGGATGCCCCCTGCTCACATACAGAGGTGGCCTCCTTTGATTGTGGAAAAGTTACTTTGCTTATAAAATGCAAGCAGTTAGTACACAGGTAGTCTTGAAATATTAATGCTAGTGTTTGGATGCCCCCTGCTCACATACAGAGGTGGCCTCCTTTGATTGTGGAAAAGTGATGTTGATTATAAAATGCAAGCAGTTATTAGACAGGTAGTCTTGAAATATTTATGCTAGTGTTTGGGATGCCCCCTGCTCACATACAGAGGTGGCCTCCCTTGATTGTGGAAAAGTGACGTTAATTATAAAATGCAAGCAGTTATTAGACAAGTAGTCTTGAAATATTTATGCTAGTGTTTGGGATGCCCCCTGATCACATACAGAGGTGGCCTCCCTTGATTGTGGAAAAGTGACGTTGATTATAAAATGCAAGCAGTTATTAGGCAGGTAGTCTTGAAATATTTATGCTAGTGTTTGGGATGCACCCTGCTCACATACAGAGGAGGCCTCCCTTGATTGTGGAAAAGTGACGTTAATTATAAAATGCAAGCAGTTATTAGACAGGCAGTCTTGAAATATTTATGCTAGTGTTTGGGATGCCCTCTGCTCACATACAGAGGAGGCCTCCCTTGATTGTGGAAAAGTGATGTTAATTATAAAATGCAAGCAGTTATTAGACAGGTAGTCTTGAAATATTAATGCTAGTGTTTGGGATGCCCTCTGCTCACATACAGAGGAGGCCTCCCTTGATTGTGGAAAAGTGACGTTAATTATAAAATGCAAGCAGTTATTAGACAGGTAGTCTTGAAATATTTATGCTAGTGTTTGGGATGCCCCCTGCTCACATACAGAGAAGGCCTCCCTTGATTGTGGAAAAGTGGCGTTAATTATAAAATGCAAGCATTTATTACACAGGTAGTCTTGAAATATTAATGCTAGCATGCTTTTTAAAGAATTACAGCAGGTAAAGGAAAAGCTAAATAGGCAGGAGTGTTATTAACACTAAATAGGCTTGAAAGCGAATGCAAACAGTTTAAACTGTCCCTGTCTTTATCTGTCATTGTCACAGGCTCTCTCCTTCTCTATCTGCCCCTCACTCTGCTTCTTCTGTACATCTATCTATCTATCTATCTATCTATCTATCCGTCTGTCTATCTGTCCCTCGCTCTATCCCTGCCTGATCTGCTCTGGCCGCAATACAGTGTCAGAATGATCTTCTGCAAGATGGCGGCCGTTTATATGGGGCTGTGACATCATCGGTAAGCCTGTCTGCTGATAGGTAGCATGTGACACCTACCCAACATTCCTTGCCCCATGGGACATGTCCTAACATGTGGATCCACCATTTTAGATGGGCTGTATAGCAGTAAATGGAGTTTTAAGGAAGTGATTAGTGCGGTCGAATCGCAGCGATATTCGGAATCGTAACGAATCAAATATTTCATGAAATTCGTAATGAATTCGGGTTCGTCAGAAATGATTCGCTCATCTCTAATCGTCAGAGAAAAGGGTCTGCATTACCTTTTGGCTGTTGGAGATGATCTGAGGTTTACCACAAATCTCCTGTGATGTGCTTAGGTGGTCAGTGATCTCTTCAGTTGTGGGCAAGGATTTAAGACCCTCTTGCATGTGAAAGTTAATTTTAACAAATTTTTGGCCTGTCCTTCTCAGCCCATGTTGAGAAAGACATGCACTTTCATTCTATAGTCTATGACCTTTTCTTGACGTCATTGTCCCTGTGACATAAAAACCCGAGGTAGTTCCTGTTGTCCTCCCTGACAAGGAAGCAATGGAGCATTTACTGGATGTCGGCCATTACCGCAACAGGTTCTTGTCTGAAGCCAATTAGGCCACCTAAGAGGTTGTTGTTTAAGCTAGGTCTAGTAAGGAGCATGTAGTTCATAGAGATGCCTTCATACTGAGCACTTGAATCCAACACTGCTCTTATTTGGTTTGGCTTGCAAGGGAGATACACACCAAAGAATGGAAGATACCAGCATTCTTCTCCTTCTTTCTTTCAGTGACGGTGCTGGTTCAGCATGAACTCTGTCAAATATGTTTTGCAAGACTAAGAAATGCTTTTCCACGTTTTTCTACTCAGAGGAAACGCTAGCTGCTGCTTGCTGAACATTGTTTGGTAATTTCTCCCTTGGGTAATGGAAAGGTAGGGGTGCTACCCAGCTATTGCAATTATCCTGTGTGAATTCCTTGTTCAAAACTTTAAGGAATTCTTTATCTTCTCTTGCAGGAGTCAACTTGTAATCGCTGATTGTATTAAACACAGTTGCTCCCAGGTTGTCCTGAGATGGGAGGATGTTGTCTTGAGGTTCTTGCAGTTGTGATCATACAACATGAAGTAACTCCTGTAGGCTTCTTCATTTAGTCTATGCAAACATTGCCTTTGATGACCCAGCCTAGAGCAGGGCGTTGGGCAAACGGAGCATCTTGTAGCTCATTCATCTGCTACCTTGTGCACTCTGAGAAAGTCTCTACCAATCAGTATTAAGATCTTGGTGTTCTTGTCAAGAGGTGATATTTCTTGTGCATTAACCTCAGGTGCAGGTGATGCCGATCTACCTCTGGTGTAGGAATCTCCTTTCTGTTGGATGGTATTCGGTTGCAGAAGTGTAGTCAAGGATAGTTCAATATTGCCTTGGAGAGGAGCTACCATCAGTCTGCTGGCTCTTTTTCCAGATACTTCTGTGATGCTGCTACGAGTACTTAGAGTGAAAGGATAAACATCACCTTTCAGTTTGAAAAAGTCAAAAAGTTCTGACCTTGCAAGCGACCGAGTCGCTTATACCCTTACTAGAGATTTTTGATCAGGTTTTGTTATAACGGTCTTCAGTATAAACATCTGTACATGAGGAAAATAGAGCTTTACGCATAAGGATGAAGTGCCTGCACATGCTCTTTTGCACTTTATACACTTGATAGGAATTTTACAGTCTTTAACTATGTGTTATTTAGAAGCTCAACTTCTGAAACATACTCCAAATTGATTAGCAGATACTTGTGTTCTTAAAATGGTTTCTTTTTGAAGCCGACGCACTTCTTAAGAGGATGCGATAACTTGTGAATATGGCAGTGGTGGTTAGGGTTTTCTAACTTTTCCCTCTGATTGCCGTCTGAGGATGTAGAAAGAACATCTGCCCTTTTCACTGACAATGGACCTCTGCAATTTCTGTAGTTGTATTAGGAGATGTCAAATGTAGGAGGATCCCCTAGGTTCACTAAAGGAAAACCTTGGATCATTTTTAGTCTCTACAATGTCTCTGATAAACTCAGGTAGGAGAACGGAGGAAAGGAGACTTGATTTTTTTTTGTATCTTGACCCAAGTGTTGCTCACCTTTCTTGCAGATTGTATGACAGTTTAGAAACAATTGGGTTTACCCCATGAGTAGTATCCAGTTAACTTAGACCAGGTAGGTGGGGGTCTGCCTTAGCAAGTTGGAGCTCTAACAGCAGGTCACTGAGCTCTAAGAATTTTTGATTGTCCTTGGAAAACCCTGCAGTCTTTATAAAAGTTCTTTCTCTAAAGCTCCAGGACTACCAAAGCTTTGTTCAAGTCTTTCCCAGGAAGCAAACAGTCCTGCTCTTGGGTTATCAGTATGGACAAATCTGAGTCTTCTAATACATTTTGTAGATCGTTGGCCCAGCCACTATTAGTAGATCAAGCTCATGGGCAGCTGTAATGCCAAGGTCACTGCCTGTCACTTTAAATGCACATTTCCAGGCTCTGTAGTTTTCAGGCTGATTATTGAACTTTGTAAGGCTGGTCTTTGTGAGTTCTCTGCGAACCATGCACCAACGAACTCTGTCATGTGTGATTTCTCTGAGGAGGAACGTTGCTAATATCAGGAACATCCAAAGCATTTAGGGCTGCAATATTTTGGCTTAGCACATAGTCTCTTGTGCGCTCAAGAAGATACTCTTATGACAGTTCACTTAAACTGACCCTGTCCATTTCACTACCACTGATGGCTTGCTCTAAAACCTGCAGTCTTATTAAAGCTGTGGCCTGCTCACATTGTTTTCCTCTATAGAGCCTCTATATCTGCTTTTTACGTGCCATCTCTGCCCTCTGGAGAGCTGCCTCTGCCTCCATATCTGCCTTCTGGTGAGCTGCCTCTGCCTCCATGTCTGACCTTTGGCGAGCTGCCTCTGCCTCCATGTCTGTCCTCTGGTGAGCTGACTCTGATTTTAGCAGCTACCACATCTGAACGTGCCAATAAGAGTCGCTAATTGATCATTGAATATTTAGATGATCTGGATTTAGATGATCAGTTTCCTGGAGTTGTTCTTGCATGTGCATTGGCTTTAATTTCACATATTAAACAGTCTCTGGCAGGGTTATGTTGCTGGAAACTTTCCAACTATTTTAGTAAATAGTCTTAATTCATTCTTCTGTAAAGCAGTAATGTATTTCTGGCTCAATTGCATGTAATTCCCATAAAGTTTGGAGCTCCCTCTAGTAGTAACACATCATTTACGATATGTGTAAGAATAACTCACTGAGTTAATATGGTTTCCCACTGCTGTGTGATTTTGATTTGATTGATTCTCGACTCATGGTATCAAGATTTTCTTTCACTTTCAATGTAGGTTTGACTCGAGTTTGTTCTATCACTGAGCTTCAGATCTGTATTTATTTTGAGTGCCTACGTTGTTTACTGCCAGTGATGTTTGGGAGAAATGTATCAAATTGTATGAAATTGTGAGCATGACTTACACAACTGAGTGGCAAGCCTGAACTGATTAAACTTGCTTGTAAAATTCTGGCTGGTTTCTCATAAAACACAGGAAGGGAACCTAATCAGGCTGAAGTGGGTCTGATTCACTTGATTGTAGAGTATAGGGATAAGTGCTTCTATATGATCTTCTATTATGTGAGACAGTTTGCTGGATTTTGCTGGGCTTGCTTCTCCGGGCTGCAGTAACACACACACTAATGCACTCTATAGCTTTGCAACCATGCTGCGCATGAACACTGCTGAACAAGCTTAGATGAATTACAGTCTTTTTATTGTCCTTTGTAATAGGCTGACAAAGTGTCTCTGATGACAGGCTACTTTTTACTATTCTGTCTCAATTATTAACTGGCAGGAAGCGTGTACAGTCACAAAGGACTATGCCTGTATGCCTGATCTGGAACACTACTGTGTTCAACCAGCAAATGGCTCCCTGGAGGAAGAAGGAGGGAGGAGCTGAGATGCACAGGCTGGCTACAGAGACTAGAGAGAGTCAAGTCTTAAAGGGCCACTTCAGCCATGTAACCAATTTTAACAACACCCCCACCATCCTGCCACCCTCCAATAGCGCTGAAGCATGGATAATAAGTAAAATAAAAACAAATACACTTACCTGCACCTGGAATCCAGCAACAAAATCAGGCCGATCATTCCAACCGATCTTCTGCCGTCATCCAGGTCGCCACTGGTTGCACATCAATCCCTGTGGCGCACACGCTCCTGCCCACCTATTCAAGTGAATGAACAGACATGTGATCATGATTTTGGGGAGAGTGCCGATGGCCAGTCTAGACTTCAGAAAGATGGCGGTAGACTATTGGGCGGAATGTACGACACTGGCTGACTCCATTGCTGGATTCTGGGTGCAGGCTAGTGTATTTCATTTTTTTACTTATTAGCCCTGCAGTCCAGCACTAATGCTGGAGCGGGGGGGGGGGTGTTAAAATTGGTTAACCTGGCTGAAGTGGCTCTTCACCGTATAATAACATGGAAAGAAAACTGAATAGCAACTTATAACTAAACAAAATGGAACACAGATCGTGGGACATGACAGGGACTCTTCACATGTAACTGTTACCCAAGAGGTCTGTCCTCATGGGTGTCACTGGGTGTCACTGGGCTCTAAAGGTGGTGACCGTCACAAAATAATGCTTTGTGCAGGAAGGAAATCATTCTGCCCTTACTCACCCATCTTATGGTGCTGCTGCTGTTTCATACAGGTATGTGCCATGCTGTGCCTCTACCATAGCAGCAGGTAGTGCCCCTCCACATGCCATAGCCCAATATGAGGGATGAGGGGCCTGCCTTTTGGCCAGAACCACTAAGTGGCCCTGACTCATCTGCAGAAAACAGGATGGCTGGGATCCCCCCCCCCCCCCCTATTTTGCCTAGAAACTGCTCTGATCAAGACAGTTGTAGCTTGTGAGCTTCTTTGTTGGTCAGGCTAACAGAAAGTAAGGCTTAATTTCCATAATAACCTTATAATATGACTGGACTATAATGAATAAATAAAGGTTGCCAACGCACCAAAAATATGATTATGCAAAAAGTGCCCTATTCAATCAATATTCTATATCCCTTGAGAAGAGGCGATTGAGCCTGAAACGTTGGGATTGCCTGCCTGCCTTATTATATGTAAGCATTCCTAATTATTTATAACACTTTGTGCTTTATGCTTTAATTTGCCTGTACTTGTTACTTTGGGTTTCTAGGCTGAATTCCCTGATGCCGCAGGAAACTGAATTCAGCCAACTACTCCTATTTCTGAGCATTACATACTCATCTGTACCTATGAGTAAACTGGATTATGGGATCTGAACTTCCCAAGCATTGTTTATAAAAAATTGACTTATTGTATATGTTATGTTTTTTTGCATCCATGAGCTGTATTTAAATCACCTTTATTAAAAAGGGCAGTTTTTGCGTATTCATATTTTTGGTGTGCTGGCAACCTTTATTTATTCCTTTGGTGTTAGAAAACCTGCAGCAATGTTCTGGAACCAAATTCCCATAAATTATTATATTGATCCTATTCTATTCCCTTGATTTATTTAAGGGGTGGGCATCTATGTAATTGTTTAATTAATCAATATTTGTGTAACCAATCGGATATCAAGGATAGATCTCCCTAGTGGGTCACAATCAGCAAAAAGAAAACTAAAGTGGTTCTAACCCCTCTTTAACTTGTTGGCAGGAGTTGAACTCCAGTGGGGTCACAGTCAACAAAGTAACTCCCATTGTCCCTAGTGTCACTGTGACATCAGGTAATTATGAGGCAACAACTCCTTCGAGGTACAAATGGCCCTTCCCTGTGGTAATTTCAGGCACTTGCTGGGCACTCAGGGATATTTGGGAATCCTCTGGATTAGGGATTGGGATAGAGGTTAATTCCTCCCTATGGACAGATGCCACAGCTCTGGTTGGTAACTGATAATAGGGACTAGAGCCGAATCCGTGTCAAGAAACAGGACTGGATTGGGAACACAGGTACAAGCTAGGAACAGGAGTCATGGACTGGAAACCAGTATGAACTAGGCAGAGTCGCAGACTGGAAATTGGGCATCAGAGATGGGGAACAGAAATTCGACAAATCAACTACCTGGGTTGCGGGACCTGAAGGAGCAACCAACTACCACCTTGTTTCTTCAGCAAGCACCAAATAGTGGGTGGTTCAGCCGAGCAGAACACCTAATAATCGCAGACTTGGGATAGGGACACAGTGGGCATACAGGCAGTAGGATACATAGCGAACAGAAGGCTATATGCCCAATACCAAACAGGGTGGCAGGGTGAGTGGACCACTGTAGATTGTTAGTGAAAGGGTGGCTTGCACATGTGTAATTGCTGGAGAGGTAAGGAGATTACAGGGTAGGGTATGGCAAGTAGGTATTGGCAAACCACCTGGCAAATGGGCCACGGTTTGTGGCTTGCCAATCCTTTTTCTGATATCCCACAACCCCTCCTGACCACAGGGCGGGTAGAGGAGTATCATCCTGATGGCAATGTATGTGCAGGGCACCAGACTTAGATGGCGAAGGGCATTATGGCTGCTATCCAGCATAGCTGAACTCTAGCCAATGACAAATTAGGGCCAAAATCCCTACTGAGACATTTCCCCAGTGTGCATCTCAGCCAGTCTACGAGTGTGATCCACTATAGCATTGAAGGGACAGATTAGAGCAGGGGTTGATATGGCCACTCCTAAAGCAGTGGTACTGAAGCTTTAGTATTGTAGGGGCAGATAATATGAAAGGGGTGGGTATACATGGACACAGCTATAGCGATGGCTTTAGAGGATACAGTTAAGAAAGAGATAGGTGTCTGGGGGGGGGGGGGTAGAGACTTGATAGGAGTGCTAGATGCAGAACCAAAGCTGGACCCCCAAAGCAGTTACATTTGTATGTATTTACATGCTAAAAAAGCATACAAATGAAATAAATAAGCTGCCTGCAGTGAATACGCCCAATAAGCAGCATTTTTCCTGTTTTGCTATGCAGTGAAAATATAATGTATGCCTAGAGTTGGGCTTTAAAGCGTCTCTTAAATTTCCAAGCTCGATCCAATAATACAAAGAAGAAACATTTGGGCCGCAGTTCAGTTTTAAATGCTACAATGTATCCAGATTGTTTCCAGTGTTCCGGCTGTCCGTGTGACTGGGCATGTGTCCCGCTTTAATGCGATCCTTATTTACGCGGTGGCCCCGGGCGGTACACATGTTATCTGTTATCATGTTTCTTTTCCCCTCTCATTTTGTTTTTAGATGTTTTGAGATTTAATTTGCTTTCTTCATCCTTATAAAAGCTGCCCGGTGGCGTTTTCTAGGCTGTCGTCAGCTCGTCAGTTTTCGGGGTCTACACTTCACCTGTATCGAGACAGTGCTGTGCAAAAGATTTAGGCACAGGCATAAAAAATGCTGGAAAAAGCTGGAGCAGGTTAAGAAATATCTATACTAAGAGGTATATTTGTTCATAAGGATTCTTTGTAGAAACAACAGGAAAAGTAAATAAAATCACAATTTTGTGTAAATACCCTGTTTCTGGGGGTGGGCAAGCCTGGCCACTGCCCAAAGCGACAAGTCCATTGTATAAAATAGGGGGCTCCACAATAAGAGCAATAGGTGGGTCAGGGTTGCCGTCAGTCAGCCATATACCAGGCCCCATCACCACCCATATTGGTTCAGCCATAGGGAGGGGGTCTGGCTCTTGCTCAGGGTGGCACATACTGGATGGCAGTAGCACTATAGGATGTAGGTCCGTAATTTTTTAAACTGCTATGCTTAGTGAATCCCTAGCATATCGCGATCAGTGTTGAGTTGAACACCCGATGTTACAGTCTAACAGCAGGAGGCGTAGATTTAACACTGGCACTGTAATAAACTGTGAGTCTCAAAGTGGGACACACTGAGCAATATTCACTTGTATAAAAGCGGGACCAAACACAGGATTTTGACTATCCAGGGTTTTGTTCTGTGCCCCGGGGGCATCCTGAATTGAGTTGCCCCGCTGTGTGAGACCCTTCAGTTTACCCAGTAAAACCTGCCTCTTCCCGATCCAATGCCAGAGCTGTTTTACATGTTTATATCATTCAGCAAATGGCTCTGATAGTCTTTTATGGGAAGCACAAGCAGCTGCATCGCTAGCAGCACGTGTGCCTCCACCCCAGCGGGGCTTGGAACATGCGCATAGCTGAAGATGCTGGGGATATGCTTGTTCCCGCTCCCCATTGTAAACAGATTTTCCAGGGCTGTCCACCCTAGGTTTTGCTCTGCTTTAACAAAATTATGCATTTGTAGGGCCCCAGGTCTAAACTGACCAATCTGACCAAAGTGGGGCTACAACACAGGTGGTGTATACACTGCATTGGTATCAAGTTTGCCCAGTCTGTGAGGACACTGGCTCTCCATTGCTGTGGGGCGATGTTCAGGGTGGAGTAATGTTCTATGGATGTTACTGTTATGAAGGTGTTGGAGCAGTTGTGCAGTGATTGCACACTGCCTGGTATTCTGAGCACCTTGTTGTGTAGTGAGGACGCAGCAAGGCTGCTGGCAGGAAGGAGCTCAGCAGGAGCCCTCCAAACTGGTCTCCAGGATGCATTGCAAACAGGGTGTCACTAAGCTGTCATGGAGGCTGTTGCCATGGTCACAGAGCTGGAGCATTGCTCTCTTGCAGTCCTTTCTATCGTGTGGTACATATGTCAGCACGGTAAACCCAAGATCGCTGCATGTAATGCCTTCTTCCATCTCATAGAGCCAGATCATGATGGTCCAGAGTAAATAGATTATTGGCTTGCTGAAGCAGTTTGTGGTGGAAGAACCATTTTGTCAGCTATGGAGGACAATGGGCAGCGTCATTGTTTTTCTTTTTTTTGTAGCAGAGCAAGCATCAGAATGAGACATGCTGGATACGATACTCACAAGTTCTGACTCCTGTGTACAGCTCCCCAGCCTCTTTGTGACCCAGGAATATGGCACACTGTCATGTGATGCCTGAGTCATTAAGCTGAATTGCGCAGCAATGGGGGGGCGTAGCGGAGATGGTGACAAAGTGACAATCGGCAGGACTGTTGGGTGCCATTTATCTGCGCAGCACCATCTCATGGACATGTCTGTCTGCTTATGGCTCAAAAACACACGTGTATAACTCTCTGGCCCCCAGGATGGCTGGGTCTGACAGTAATGAATAGGTAAAAGAAAAATAACAGATGATTTCAAATCAAACCTGACATTGTGCTTCTAAATACTTTCTAGAAGCTTTTAGAAGTACGGTATCAGTTTTGATTAGAAATCAGCTGTTATTTTTCTTTTATTGTATTTTCACTGAATCACAACAGAGCCTCTTTTCCAACACTACTCCCATTCAAAAGAACATTTTAGCGCAAATATATATATATATATATATATATATATATATATATATATATGTAACAACCTGCAATTGTTGTTTGGACCTAGGGGACTAACAATTGCACTCACTCAAATATAAAGTTTATATGCATTCTTTATTTGATATTGCAAACATTAAAAACCATTTAAAAACCAAAACCCAGTGCCACTTCCATGACGTGCCACAGGGCCTCTTTCTCAAGGCAGGGTGATTCACCCAATTCACCCTGCCTTGAGAAAGACGCCCTGTTGCCCTCGGAACGCGTGGGCTGGCCGTGGGGGGCGCTGTGGCATAGACACTGTAGGTAAGGTTATGTTGTTATGTTGTATGTTTTCTCTTTGCACTTTATTGTCCATACCTGGAATTAACTTTTGCACATGTTCTCTTTGAAACTGATGCACTTTGTAGCACGAGCACTTTAGATATGTCTTATATGGGAAAACTGATCATGAATATATATGTATTGTAGGTATTGAATATATAGTATCACTTTGATAGAACAGCTCCCCCCTGTGTCACGTCATGGAAGTGGCACTGGGTTTTGGTTTTTAAATGGTTTTTAATGTTTGCAGTATCAAATAAAGAATGCATATAAACTTTATAAATGAGTGAGTGCAATTGTTAGTCCCATAGGTCCAAAAATAGAGGGTTTGAGAGGTAACCCTCAACAATAGCAGGTTGTTGGATTGTAATTGGTACCTATAGGGGCAGTGCACCATAAGAATAGGGACATTAGTTGTTGCCACCCGGTTCCCTATATATATATATATGTATATATATTTTTTTTCTACCTTGTGTGTATAGAGAATATATTTTATGTAATTATAGTGATGTATAGGTGAAGAAGATCCTATCACCAGATGAAAGGATGAATAGACTAAGGGGCTCACAACCCCGAAACACGTCACCCAACTCAGCCAGGGGCAAGTAGCCTTTCACATATATCTTGCACGAGGTATACAATCTTTTTAAATGCATTAGTAAAAGTTATGTTTTAAAGGGCATTGGTGAGCTGGATACATGTTCATAGATGAAATGATGAATGCCCTCTTGTTTATCAGGTCAGCTTTTTTTTGTTGACAGCACACTCATTGTGCATAAATCATCTCAACATAAAGCAGAACTACGCTCTCTTCCCTGATGGACAATGGAAGGGGGCAGGGTGGTGGCTTATGATTGTGTATGAATGGATATAAAATAAAGACTTAGCACTTTAGGACAGAATCCCATCTCACCTTCATTCAATCTCTCTCCCTTTCCTCTTACAGTCCTGTCCCCTCTGCCTCTTGGCATTGCCCCTTAGATAGCATCGTTTTATGTAGACACTTACCTTGTATAAAGCAGGGGAGTCCCCAGCAAAGTGGAACATTTAAGTGTCCCCAGTGAACAGAGGGGGACAGTGGGACAGAAGCCACCAAATCGGGACGGTCCCCCTTTTAGTGTAATGGATGGTCAGTTTGCACCTTAAGCAGTTATGTAACTCTATGCAAAGCTGCAATGCTGATCCTGATTTAATGTGCCCCTTCATGCCTACTGCAGCACTTCTGCATTCCTACAGTACGCCAGTTTGCTACCCCAGTGGCCAGTTTGCTGACCAGACAGGATTGCACATCACTGGTGATCCCTATTGGTCACCAGTGATTATATCCGCCTTGTATACAGCCTGAATTACAGATTTTAATGTCAGGGTACCAAAACAGAGCCACTATGTGGAGAGACCCATGTTAGGCTCAGTATGGGGGGTAAAGAAACTTAAAGACCCTATACTCAAAAGTAATAAAAAAAATAGGTGCTTTTCTAGAATGGAAAGCATTTACACATCCCTCAACACAAGGAATAATAGATTTACCCATCACTCCTTGCAGTGGGTGGAGCCATGCAAGTCATCTCTCAACATGGTGTCTTGCGACTCTCTTTTGGTACTCACCAAGTTAAAGCTCTTATACAGAGGAAACAGAAACACATGTTTACAAGTGGAAGGTTTTTGGCTGTGTACAATTAAGTTAATCCTTGGCATTGTACAATTGGCGCCTTGGATGGCCCTTAGATGTAAGATGATTTACATGCCTCCACCCACTGCAAGGGGTGATGGGTAAATCGTATTACTTGTGTTGTGCCCCCTATAAATAAGCTGCTCTTTTCCTAATGTCAGGTTACCCAATTCTTCCAAACCCGATAAAGACAGGAGAACGAGTTTGATTGGCAGCCCATGTATATAATCTTCAGAGTATGACTTGTAATTAGCGCCTGGAACGTATTCCGCGCGGGAACATATGGGAGTGATCATTTCATGCAGACACATTTTTAACGGCTTATAATTATCAGCATTTCGGAGCTGTCACTGAAATCACCCCAAGCAGGCCGGGGAATATTGTTGTTTTAGGTTCGGGTATCATATAATCTTTCATGTTCTCCAAACACAGCTTTATTACACAGGTGCAGAGACATTCCTCATCTCAGCCACCTCCCGGGGATCCCGAAAAGACTTCCAGAATAATTTAGAAATGCACCCCACCAACTGCCAGGGACCCGCTCCCCCCCACCCCCTCATCCAGACGTTCTATGTCACTTTGAGGTCTGTGTGCTGTTGCCATTTAGCCCTAATGTCAGGTTCTTATCAATTTTATCATGTCAAAAAACAAATCTGCTCTGCACATCGCTCCTGGTCCGTAGCTCTGATCTGGGGCAGGTTGGCAAAAATACAAATTCTGTATTTATACTATCATTTATAGTTCAGTAATAATATGTATTTTTTTCTCACCTATTTAGTTTGATGTTTCGGCTACTTCTCCCCCTACAGGCTGCTTGTGAATTAAAAAAAAAATTGTGATAAGGCAGGACGGCAGTTACAGTTACCTCCCCAGAGGTCCAGCTCCGTTCTCCCAGGTTAATGCGGTTGTCACACAGAGACACAAGGCGACATCCCCGGCTGGATGAGAGAGGGGGAAGCCGCTCTGTACTTTCTCCCCAAGATGGCGATGCCCAGGACATGGAGCAACATGAGCTGGACACTGTACTGTGGGCGTGGTAAGGGTTTATTTTTTTTTTGTAACCCCCCCCCCCCATCCTGCCTTAGAGCCAGGGGAGAGTGGGGTGTTGTCTGCAGATTGGAGAGACTGGCTCAGGAGTTGGGCATTGCAATGGAGCAGATGTCCCCTGTAAAAGTGTCAGCCCTGGATTTTATTCCTAGCAGGAGCAAAGCCAGAAGATTAGTGGGAATTTTTGTTCAGTTGAGTGACCCCCTCCTCTCACTATTGATATTTGGTGATTTACAATTATAGACAAAGTTTATAATAATAATAAGTAATAGGTAATCAATTTGCTGTAGCATTTAAACAGCACACAAGAAAAATAAATCTGTTTTTGCTTTCTGGCGGGGCATCCTGACTTGGGATGCCCTGACGTGTTTCCCAAAAACTCACCTCTTCCTGGTTCCCACTCAACCAATCTGTGGTGCTCATCCCATTCAGCTTTCCTTTGCTGCACTAACATCATTTATATAGAGGTAGTGCTGCGGGCCATATCCAGGCCACTTCCCCTAGCTACGTGCAAGCCCACATTGGCTATTCAGATATGCCTCTGCTAGAGTTATGTTGGGGATGTGGCCGTGGTATGGAGATGTGGCCCATGCATGTGGGAATAGTGAGTCCATTGGGCAATCTGGGGGGCTTCACACAATTCTGGATGCCCCATTAAGATGCTGATTGATCATCTGCTCTTCTAAACTATTTGAGGGCTAATCTAGGCCACAGGTAAGTGCCAATGGTGGGGATGACAGCTGAGATGGGGAAAAGCAGAGCAGCAAAGATGTCAGGTGGCATCGAGGGAAAGCAAATAATGAGGATAAAAGCTTGGAAAAAGAGCAGCTAGAGTGACAGCTTAGTGAAATGGCGGTGCCCAGATAAAAGCTCAGAGGAGGTAAGTGGCCATGGTGAGTATGACAGCTGGCAGACAGACAGAGGACAGAAGCAGCAAAGCTGAGTGTGATGGCAGTGGCAAGGATGACAGCTAGCAGACAAAGAAAAGCAGAGTAACTAGTAGCACAGCTTCCAAAGAAAATAGTGAAACAATGAGGTCAAGAGCTAGCAGGAAAGAAGCAATGAAGTGCGGTGGCAGACTGGCATCGACAAGGAAGACAGTTGGCACAGAGAAAAGCAGAGCAGCAATGATGACAGCCTGACAAGTGAAGTGTATGGGATGAGGATGGCAACTGGCATAGAAAGATGTAAACTGCTGGGATAAGGGCTCCTAGTTAAGAAACAGCAAATGACTGCCCAGATGAGTAAAGTGGCAGCCGTGAGGATGACAGCTGGCATGGGGAAAAGCAGAGCATCAAGGATGAAAGCTGCCATGCAGGGAAAGGAAAAAGATGAGAATAAAAACTCGGAAAAAGAGTAGCTAGGATGACAGCTTAGAATAGTGAAGTGGCAGTGCCAGGATAAAAACCCAGAGAAGGGATGTGGCAGCCGTGAGGATGACAGCGGGCATGGGGAAAAGCAGAGCATCAAGGATGAAAGCTGCCATGCAGGGAAAGGAAAAAATGAGGATAAAAACTCGGAAAAAGAGCAGCTAGAATGACAGCTTAGAATAGTGAAGTGGCAGTGCCCGGATAAAAGCCCTGAGAAGGGATGTGGCAGTGGTGAGCATGACAGCTGGCATAGATTAAAGCAGAACATCAAGTGGCAGTGGTGATATTGACAGCTAGCATGGAAAAATAGCAAAGCAGCTAGGGTGACAGCTGGCAAGGACAGAACAAACATAAAAGCACAGAGGAAAGAAGCAGCAAGTATGACAACCCAGAGAAGTGAAGTAAGCAGCAAGGATGATGGCTGGCACGGGAAGGGAGTGATACAACAAGAACGAGAACTTGGAGGAAAGAAGCGGAAGAAGCATGGAGGACAACCCAGAGAAGTGTAGTGCCGATGGCAATGATGGCAGTCGGCAGTCTGGCATAGTAATAAGTCAAACAATGAGTATTAGAGCCCAAAGTAAAGAAGCAACAAGAATGACGGCAAAGAGGAGAGACAGCGAAGCAGCGGTGAGGATGACAGCTGGCACAGAGCAAAAGAAAAAAGCAAGGGTGACAGCTGGCACAGAAAAAAGCGAAAGAGTAAAGATGAGAGCTTAGAGAAAAGAAACGAAAGAGTAAAGATGAGAGCTTAGAGGAAAGAAGCAAGTATGGAAGAACAGATGGATAAATTGGCAGTGGTGAGGATGAATGGGGGATGCAGCTGCCCCAACTATCTATGGCGATGATCTGCTCTAACCAGCGCTTTATGCTGAACATGGCATAAAGTGCTAATTGGATGAGATCCTGTGCATGCGCCATGGGGGTGACATTGAAACATGCATGGATGAGTCATCATTTGCTGCTTAGGAGGCCCTGCAGAAGCGAGAGAGTTTACTGGAAGTTATTGCTAATTATAAAGGAGGCTGAATGAAAGATGCAGCCCCTGAGAGCCAGCATGGGGAGAGCATTTCTTTGCCTGGAATGTCCCTTTAACGGAAAACGCCCCCTTTAACAGAATGACATACTTTCACAGTGAAAGAATAATTGCGCTTTAACAACTTTATATAATCTTTATTAGAGGGCCCTTTTAACAGAGTAATATCATTTTAGAGTGGAAGAATTTACCTTTTCTCTATAGATAGTATAACATCAACAGCATTTAAGGCCAAAGATACAAATGTATCAGTAACTGTGACATTGTATCATTAAAGTGAACCAAAACCCACGCCGATTGGTAAGATTCCCGGGCTGATCAATTCCCTCCCCCCGGGGCATCCAAAATCGGGTTGCCCCACTGTGTGAAACCCCCCAGGTCGCCACATACACTTACCTTGTTTCCTGGTCCAACGGCGCATGCACGAGCCGCGGCTCCATCCCTGCTATCCTTCTAGCAGGGTGCGTTCCTGCGCCAGAGATTTGTGAATGGCTGACGCGGGCACGCTCCCTGAAAGCAGGAGATGCGGCCGCCAGCGATGCCTTAGACAGCGTGACGCCAGCGGGTATCTGGGGGGTTTCACACAGTGGGGCCAGGGGAAAGGTCCAAAACCCAGGATAGTCAAATTCCTGGGTTTTATTCCACTTTAACGACTTTCTATAATATTATTAGAAGTTCATTTTAACAGAGTAATGTCATTTGGAAGAAGAGTGGAAGAATTTACCTTTTCTCTATAGGCAGTATAACATCAACAGCATTTAAAGTGGACCAAAACCCAGGATTTTGACTATGCTGGGTTTGGATCCTTGCCCCCGGAGCCCTCTGATCAGGGATGCCTCATTGTGTGACACCCCCCAGGTCCTACGGCACATGCATGCCGCTTGTCCAATCAGTGCGCTTGGATCCACTCCCGCCCTTTCATCCAGAAGCTTGCCTAATGCGAGTGGATCCGAGTGCGCTGACAGGCGCATCCCCGCTACCCTTTAAGAGGGAGTGTGCCCGCGCCAGGCATGAGCACTTACCCTGCTAAAGGGATAGCGGGGATGTGGCCGCTGCTCGTGCATGTGCCGTTGGACTGGGAACGAAGGTGAGTTTTCGGGCAACCTGGGAGGTTTCACACAGTGGGGAGAGAGTATGTCTGCCCTGGAGTCTCATAGACTCCAGGGTGGTTTTTGGTCCTCTTTAAAGCCAAAGATACAAATGTATCAGTAGCTGTTACACTGTATCATTAAGTGTCAGATCTACAAAGAGAAGAAGCCTTTGATGGTTAATAAATGAGGTAATGAAGCTCACAGCTTTAACGTTCGAATTGGGATACCCCGCTTTGTGCACCCCCCCAGGTCGCCCGATACACTCATCTTCCTTTTGCTTCCACGGCGCAGACTCAGGCGAGTGTGAGTGCACTGATTTGCTGAGTGACGCGCTCAACCAATCGGCACACTCGCTTTCACTCGGCTCACTTCGGCTCCACTGATGGCTAAGCCGTCTCGACGGCTAATAAGCCAAGCGGCGCTGAAGGGGTCCGATGCCCCGCGAGGCGCATCCCACACTTACCTTCTATTCATGGTGTCAGAAAGGCCGTGCATGGCTAGAGGTGAGCGGGGATGCGGCCACAGCACAGAGACCCGCAGAGGTCTCTGGAAGAAGGTGAGTGAATCAGGGGTTTTACACAGCGGGGAACGCAAAAAAGGGGGCAGCAGCCGCAGTAATCCTGTCATGGCTGTTCCCATGAACCAAAAGTGTTATTTAGACTGGTATGCCCCATTAATGGGAGTTGCAGACACAGATTATCGGAAACTATTTAGCAGAACTTCACTAGAACAGATTAAAGGCTGATTCAGCTCATCACTAGCGAGGATGACACTTGACCCAGAGAAAGCAGCCAGGATGACAGCCCCTATGCCCATGCTTTGATAATAGCTTTTCTTTTACTGAAGGCAGTAACCCCCTTAAAGCAGAACAAAACCCAGGATTTTGACTATGCCAGATTTTGTTTACTGCACCAGGGACATCCTAAATTTTAGGACGCCCCGCTATGTGAAACCTCCAGATCGCTCAGAAAAACTCACCTTCTCCCAGTCCTATGGCACATGTGAGGGCTCTCGTCCAATCAGAGCAGTTTGCCATGTATGTGTAATGTTTGGCAAGGGGCTCTGTTTGTGGGAATCGTGAGTGCAAGTGGCCACATCTCCAGCAGCGGGTGCGCGCCCTCCCCGGCCTATCTGAATAGCTGGGATGGGAGCGCGCACACAGCCCAAAGATGCTGGAGATTTGGCTGGGCGATATTTACATCAGTGAGGGAGCAAGGAAGAAGGTGTGGTGATCTGATCTGGCATGCCCCAGGGGAAGGCCAGAGGCCAACCCTGGAATCTTTACAAGTCCAGGGCCTGCCACGCTGAGTTTTATTCCACTTTAAAGTTATCTCCGCAGAAATGGAGCGGAGTAGAGATGGAGATGCCGAGTAAGGCTGCCAGGCGTTCACTACCCAGCCAATGCTGCCCTGGCAGGTGGTCTACAATTTGGTACGGTGGGTTGGGCGAGCAGGAGATTGAATATTTCATAAGGCTGCCCCCTGCCCCCCCATCTCATGCCTCCATTATTGACACCACATGGCGGCCCGGAAATTGGCTCTTTCTGGGAACAGTTTGCAGAAATATGCGGCCTGTCAGCTTGTTTCTCGCGGGGTGCATTAAAAGGCTGCCCGGCCGTGCCGAGTAATGAACCCTCTCCAGATGTTCGCCGCAGCCCGCGTCCAGCGTGTAGCGGAAAGGTGGATGTGACAGGGCGGATTAGCGCTCCCAGAGAGGGGCGATCAGGTTGCGCAAAGTGACAGCTCCGCTTTTCCCCGATAAGAACCTGGGCACTATTAGAGGCCACATATATATACAGTGTATATCATTTCCTTTAAAGGGAACCTGTCAATTTATAACGAAACGTAGAATTTCTTTTTACCACAATCCTGGTGTTACTCCATAAAATGCACATTAGAAAACATTAAAAATACTAGATCAGCTCAGCACTCTTTAAATAGGATTTTCTCAATCCAAATTGTGTTCCTCTCTTTAGCAGGGCATCCTGATACTCGCCTCACTGGCAATCCCACGGTGCATGCTCAGACATGTCTCTAGTGCTCCATTCAGCTAAACTCATTCAGAGATGCCTGGCGCGGGTCCGCAGTATACAAGGTGATCCAGGGGTTTTACACAGTGTGGCATCCCAAATCGGGATGCTCCAAGGATGGGGAATTAGTCTAAAAGAATCCCGGGCTGCCTGTTGTTCCTCTTTTAGGAAAACCTGTCACCTATGTTGGGATTTTTAGTTCTTTACATCTCGTCTACAAGCTCCATTTCCCTAGCACCCCTCTTTTTTAGCAGTGGCTGCATTTGTTGTTACCATAACAGTTGCTGCTGTACTGAATTCCCAGTAAACCCACTGAATGTGTCAATGTTCACTATCCTGGGTTTTACTCCTCCCCAGAGATTCCCATTTGTGAGAAATTCCCCTGAATCACCATATAAACTCACCTCTCTTGTGATGCCACGGTGATGCCGCGGTGCAAGACAATCATTCATCTTTGCTTTGCGACTCGGACCGAATTCCTCACCTTACCCACCTCATTCCTGCGATTGCACAGCCCATGCCCTCCATGTGCTACACCTGTTGGAAGGCATATCTGATTTGCTAGAGGCGGGTACAAGCAGTTGAAGGGAGCGGCTGAGAGATGGTCTGAGCAATTCATTTATTCATGAATCATTTCCAGGCATTAATTTGGATGGAAATGAATCATGAGTGAAGGAGAGGCAGCACATGCACTTTGGGATCTCCCGATTGAAGGGAATACAGGGTGAACCAGGTGGGTTTCACTCACAGGGGCATCCCAATTTCCCAATATCCTGGCGTTTGGTCTGCTTTTCTTATACATAAATGAATAGAAACCTAATCAGTGCAAAACTAGCCCATCGCTAACAAGATCCATAGTAAATGGCATGATGACTTTCCATATACCATCTTTCAAAGAGTAGGGGACGAGAATAATGGGAGCATACCCTATGCATATTTCAGCATCTGCAATGGCCACTTTTACAGAGGAATACAATTTTTGAGTAATGTATTTTAAAGAGGTTCCCACAGTGGTAACTATCCTATTCCTATTATTATTCCTATACCTAGCCCACACCTATTCACGTGGGTTGTGTTAACCTTATGATGAGATCTTGGGCCCCAAAGTGACATGCTTTAGGAATATTTTAGGGGATTTTTCCCAATTTGGGATGGTCATCCATTGTTACAACCCAGAAAAGGCCAGAAAAAGGGACATAACACATCTCTTTGCATTCCATAGTTGTTGGCAGCCACAACTTACATTCACAGTGCGGTGCACGCTCGTCTGCTTGAGCCCATTGGCCCCCTGGGATCTCATGAATTAGTAGAAATGTCCAATTTTTTGTGTTTTTATTTGTTTTACTGCAGATGAGCACCCAAAATCCAAGGAGTGGAGGATGCAGCGTATCCAAGCGCTGCTGTAGGTAGACAGACTGGATGTCCACTTTAACAAATGGATGTGTACACACATCTGTAAACCTCTCGCATAATGGCTATATAACCTGGACTCTTCTATCAGGTTTTAAACAAAATGTGGGGTCCCCAGGCTAGAGAGGGGGTTTAAGTGAGGGGTTCAGATCAGTGGATGGGGGTTAGGTGAAGGGTTTGTGTCAGATGATGGTTAGAGGGGTTAGGTGAGAGGTTTAGTACAGCAGCTGGGGAGGGGGGATTAGGTGAGGGGTTTGGGTCAACAGATTGCGAGGGGCGTAAGGTGAAGGGTTTGGGTCAGTGAATGGGTAGGATGGTTAGATAAGGGGTGCAGTGGTTGGGGAGGGAGGGTAGATGAGGGGTTCAGGTCTGTGGGTGGGTGGGTGGGTAGAGAAGTCAAGTCAGGGGTTTGGGTCAACGGGTAGGTAGAGAGGATAGATGAGGGGTTGGGGTGAGCATGTGGGGAGAGGGATTAAGTGTGAGGGTCAGTAGCTGTAGAGGGGGGTTAGGTGGGGGTTGTGAGTCATGGCACTCAGTTCTCAGGTAAATACGACATATTTTGACTCATGAACTGCGGCAAAGACACAGCTAAATGCATTGCAAAGTCTGTATTCACTGGAGTTCGCTGCGGTAAGTTTTGCCAGTCTGTTACGTGTGCGTCATGCATACAGCGAACATACTTTTGTGTAAAACAACGAATGTTTGGGGGCATAGTAAATCACCCCCATAATGTCCATGGTCTCATTTTTCAACTCAAAAGCCATAAAGCCTTTAGACACTATAAAGCAGTTGGGACAGATATCTTGTTTCTTCAACTCATTTTAGAGAGAACCATGCTCCCAAAGTTCTACATTATGGAGTTGCCATGTGTCTGAATGTCCTTTTATCTTTGAGGAATGCTTTTAAACAGTCTTTACAGATAGGTCTGCTATAAGGATAAACAATCACCCTGTTAATTACAGTTAGGTTTGGTATATGAGTGTACTCCAGTTTTAACAGATAGGTTTGGTATATGTGGTATCCACTCACCCTAGGCTGCTGTGCAGCCAATCAGTGCTCTTCCGGGTTCAGCCTGAACACAGCTCACGGATTTCTGTTTAAAATTCAGCTCAGATCCAACTCGCAAAGTTCCAATCTGTACTGAACTTTGCGGGTTGGGTCCGCTCACCGCTAATTACAAACATAGTTTAGATTCCTAAAAAACATGGACTTATCTCTCTCTAATAAAAATGACTTAAAAATTCTCACCAAAATTATGGCTAATCGCTTAAATAATTTTATGGCTGAGCTGATCCATCCGGACCAGCTGAGCTTTGTTCCAGGCTGATCTACTCATTGTACACAATCAAATGACTAGATCAGCATTGAGGAAAATAAAAAAGGGAAGTTAAATGTTTTCAATAAAAATAACCTACGAATTACATAGTAAATTAGTTAAGTTAGTCACTATACCCGCGGTCTCTGACAATATGGCGACGGCGGTTTGAGCTTCTGTCTGGTGCTGAACGCCACTTCCGCTCACTACCAGCCGAAACTAATTTGCGTTCCGGGGCCTACACTGGGGCCCGGGATGGAAGTGACGTTCAGCGCCTTGAGCCGCCCCCCCCCGCCTTGCAGGCCGCTTGTTGCATAACTTTTATTGAAGAGACAATGTGATGACAACAAAGGAAGTAAGAACAGAAGAGAAAACTGATGCTGATTAGCCATCATCTGCAAACAGTTGAAGTGAGCACATAATCTACCAGTACTGAAAAGTTTTTAGAAGGGGAAGCCAGTAATTAGAGAAAGGCTGCAAAGAAAGAGATAAAATCCATGCATGACACTAAAACGTGGACACTTACTGAACTACCACCTGGAAGGAAAGCCATAGGTTGTAAATGGACTTTTAAAGTGAAGTACAATGCAGATAGCACAGTGGAGCAATACAAAGCAAGACTCGTTGCCAAGGAATATTCTCAAAAATGGAGAGGACTATGATAAGCCTTTTCTCCAGTAGTTTAACATGCTGCAATAAAGACTTTGCTGACAGTAGCTGCTACAAACCTCTCTGGGTGGAGATCGAATAGGATGCTCTTAAATCCATCCCGCTGCAGAAGCTTTTGGATCTACAAAAGAAAAATAGACCTAAAATTACATCTGAGGTTTTAAAGGAGTCATTGAGAATATGTATGGAAAATCCCAGGTGTATCATAGGAAATCCCAGGTGTGGTTCAAATGTTGTATTAACAATGGGTACATGAAAAAAGCACGTTTTCCCAATGGGGGGTATCTCTATTTAATCTTTTAAAGCAAAGTGTACCCCCTTGGGGCCTGATGTCATGTACCTTTTTGGAGACCATGCCGATACAGACAGCTGCCAGCAATACCACCTGCGGCCTCCCTAGAAAGTGGGAAACTCAGCAGAGGGGATGGCCAGAGTGTCACATGTGCAGATGATGCAGAATCAGGAACACCAGGAAGGAACTGAGGGAGATCTGGAAAGCAATATGGAGTTAAAGCTGACTGTAACTGAGAGAAGCTAGTGGGGAGTAACTGGTAGAGTGCTACACCACGCACTGGCTCAGTGTGGGGAGTCTACCGACAGATCTGTTTTTTGCCGGAGCCTTCCGTAGGGTCAAACTACACTGCAGAAAATTTATCATCCAAACAGAGGAGCAAAAAGCCAAAGAGAGACCGGTGTCCAAAGCCGATGATCAGAGCCAGAGCGGGGGCGTAATCCATGAGCCAGAGGGTCAGAGCGGAGCGGGTCTTAATTGAAATCCAGAAGTCAGAGACGAAATTCAAATCAGGAAGTCACAGGAACTGAAGCAAGTGCCACACCAAGAAGATCTGCAGGCAACTTCCCAGTGCCGTAGGCCCCCTTTTAAAGGGCCTTAGGTGCCCAGGAAGTGCCTGCCACGTATCCGCAGAGCGTACACAGGGTCAGGGGCTGCCCAGGCATGCGTAGACCAGCGTACTGGTCACCTACATGACCACGCATGTCCCTTGCCACGCACAGCCTGAATGGAAACACCCAAGGGGTATGACTGAGCGTGCACACACTCACAGGCATGTAAGTAGGACCAGAGGCTCGATTCAGAGAGGCAAAAAAAGACTTTCGTTTTTGTGCCGATTTCGTATTATTTTCAAATGTTTCCGTTCTCGTATGAGTGTGCGAGTGATTCTGTGCAGGCATTGCGGCAGGCACTTCTGTAAAGTTTCTGTCCGTTCGTACGGCAGAGTACGAGGATGTCATTTTCCAGCGTGACTTTTCCGTTTCATTTTCTCATGTTACAACGTAGGCTTTCGTTTTTGCCCTTTTCCCATCGTCTCCTCCCACGAATCCTTTACGTTTCCCCATAGATTCTGTTTCCCTTTTTCCAAAAATAATCGTCCAGACGGAAATCCTTACGATCTTGCGCCTGCGCACTACAAACTTGACTCATTAAAGTGCTAGCCTACATATTTGCCACCCTCACTTCTACTACAATGTTTAGCTAAACCACTTAGCGCTATCCTCCATCTTCCTTTTTGGACCCTTAAAGCTAACCCCAACCACTTAGCGCTATCCTCCATCTTCCCTTTTGGACCCTTAAAGCTCACCCCAACCACTTAGCGCTATCCTCCATCTTCCCTTTTGGACCCTTAAAGCTCACCCCAACCACTTAGCGCTATCCTCCATCTTCCCTTTTGGACCCTTAAAGCTCACCACAACCACTTAGCACTATCCTCCATCTTCCCTTTTGGACCCTTAAAGCTCACCCCAACCACTTAGCGCTATCCTCCATCTTCCCTTTTGGACCTTTAAAGCTCACCCAAACCACTTGGCGCTATCCTCCATCTTCCCTTTTGGACCATTAAAGCTCACCCAAGCCACTTCCCGGTTAGGTTCTTCTTCCATTTTAGGCCCCTAAAACTTACCCAAACCACTTCCCGGTTAGGTTAATCTTCCATTTTAGGCCCCTAAAACTTACCCAAATCACTTCCCGGTTAGGTTAATCTTCCATTTTAGGCCCCTAAAACTTACCCAAACCACTTCCCGGTTAGGTTAATCTTCCATTTTAGGCCCCTAAAACTGACCCAAACCACTTCCCGGTTTGGTTAATCTTCCATTTTAGGCCCCTAAAACTGACCCAAACCACTTCCCGGTTAGGTTAATCTTCCATTTTAGGCCCCTAAAACTGACCCAAACCACTTCCCGGTTAGGTTAATCTTCCATTTTAGGCCCCTAAAACTGACCCAAACCACTTCCCGGTTAGGTTAATCTTCCATTTTAGGCCCCTAAAACTGACCCAAACCACTTCCCGGTTAGGTTAATCTTCCATTTTAGGCCCCTAAAACTGACCCAAACCACTTCCCGGTCATCTGAATCTTCATCTCTAAATATTTATTTGACCCTTTGTTTGGTGTTAATGTATTTGTGCAAAAAATTGACACTGAAACTTTGATTTTTTATATTGGAAGGCCATTTTTTTTTGGCTTTTTTAAAATTTTTGTTTGTGTGAAAATATTTTAAAATTTTTTCTTTTTTAAAAAAAACATTAACATTTTTAAAAACTTTAAAATGTAAAAACTATTTACACAAAAATAACAGTGACAGGACCCAGGACACTATTCTTCTTTTGTTGTCCCCAACGAGTCACGCAGCAGCTGCATATCGGCCACCAACTTAAGGACCCTTCTATTCATTTCTTCAACTCTTGCCCGTGTGGTCCCTGTATAAAATTAAAAAAAAAACATTATTTAGCGACAAATACATGTTTCTCACCTGTGGATGGAATGTTTGCTAGTTGCCAACCTAAATAATGACGACATATGTCAGTCTGCTAAGTCATTAATCTAAGGAAGTGGGCAGAGGTCATTCTGCTAAGTAATTACTCTAAGCAAGTGGCCACAGGTCAGTCTGCTAAGTAATTACTCTAAGGAAGTGGGCATAGGTCAGTCTGGTAATTACTCAAAGCAAGTGGGCACAGGTAATTCTGCTAATGCCATTGACTATGGCTTGATGTATCTTGGTGATCATGTCACTTAACACATACTGCAAAGAATGACATTACAACTTACTTGGTTGGTGGCCGACGGATGCCTCGTTGGGGACAACCCTACGTCCTGGGCCCTGCCACTGTTGTGAAGTAGAGCCTGTTGAGACATGGCAAATACGGTAGGGTCACTTATAATGTCTTAGTCAACAGTAATCAAATGTCATTTTCAATGTGTGTGTCACATCACTCACCTTCTCCCTGTGCCTCCTGGCCGAGATCTGCTGCAGCCTGCGCATCTTCACCCGCTCCAAAAGCATCTACAAAAACAGATTAAGGGAATCAGCTTGGGTGGAAATTGCATGTATATGTGTGTGCGGTTACATGAAGAGTCACATACTAGAGGCTCCCGTATGATAGGGTATGACTCCCTGCCCACGCCGTGCCGCCCCTCCTCTGTGGAAAGGTCCAGGGGCTGGTCGGAGGACTAGGACAGTCGCACTGGAGATCCACCACCTTCACTTCCAGCTGCAGATTCATGCAGCACTGGTCGGCCTGTGCGCCTCTGGATGCGGTGGATTCGGTAATCCATTTCCAACACTAGAAAAGAAAGACAATTAAAAATCAATGCCTACCTTCTGCATCAGTTACATCTGGCATGCAATCGCTATGTACTTACTAGGGAAATGGATTCCGAAAAAGCACAGCACCCGGGGCATGTGCAGCCATTTCAGGTCCGACCAATGCTGCATGATCTGCATGTGGGTGAAGGTGGTTTCCGTCTCATGTTGTATTTTGGCAATGATCTCCAGGGCGACAGTGCGCTTCTCAAAAGAGTTGGGCAGGTAGTCGTACCTGCGCTCCAGCATGGTCTACAAAACACAAAATAAAGCTAGGTTTTAGTTAAAACTGCATACAAATATCTGTCAACAATCAATCATTTGACTAAATGACATTAACAGACACATTTGTAGCCTAATACAATCCTTGAAGCTGGCCTCAGTGCTGTTTCGCACGTGTGGGCCCTCACTTCGGTTTGGCACGGAGTTTGAGACACTTTTTAAACCAACCGTTTCGTCATGCGCTTCCTTAAGGGCTAGGCATGCATTTAGATGGCAAATCAAAGGCAGTAAAACACACTTACAAGCATGATGATCTCTTCTTGTTGGCGGGTGAAGATTGTGGGCGCCATCTTGCCTCTTGTCTGCAGCAGATAAGTAATGCCCCAGCGGTTTCCGGGTTCCGCACGGCCGGACGAACGGCCGTACGCACGCGTACGCGTAGCGTAAAACCCCGCCAATCTTATTTAAAGGGCACACAGCTCATTCTCTTTCAGAGTCCAAGTGCAATGGCACCGAAAAAACCTGCTCAAAAAGCTGCTAAGGAGCCCAACACCAAACAGGCAGCCAAATGGCAGGAGCCTGCTTAGGGGCCCAAGACTCGGTCCCAGATGACCAAAAAGAAGTTGCGGCAAAGGCACCCAGCCCAACTAGGCAAAAAAAAGGAGGCCGCTGGAAAACCCAAGCCACACGGCAGAAAGCCAACCACAACGGAGGGGAAAACAGCGAAGCCCCAGCCCACCAAGGTCACCATTACCCCACCCACGTGGCTACCATGCCAAGAAAACCCAAAAGAGACACCGGGAAAGACGCCCCACCAGTTCTACCTCCCCATCAACACCACCCGCACGGAGCCACAAGGCTCATGCCAAGAGGGCAAGGCACAGGGCCCGAAGTCCGAGGTCACCCTCCCCACCCGCACGGGTGTCCAAATCAGCGGACAAGAGGGCAAGGCACAGGCTCCGAAGCTCAAGCTCTGGGTCACCCCTGGACCGGCCGTCTACCTCCAAGGGCCATGGGTATTCTAAGGGCCCTAAGAGGCACTGGGCCCCAAGCTCAACTTCAACCACAACACCCTCTCCTCCTCGGCCACATTTGGCACCAGCACAGGTTGAAAGGCAGGCTGAAGCTGCCACAGCTACACCTGCTAGTTCAGTGGCCACCCAGCCAAGAACCCCAAGTCCATATCCAAGTCCAGTCCAATCAGAAGCCAGCCACCTGTCCTACATTTCTCCCCAACACAGCCAGCCCAGAATGTCCCCCGGTTTGCCTCCAACCACTGATGAGCCAGAACGTCTAACAACAGGGCGCACATTGCGCCGAGGCCACTTGAGTGGCAGGTTTGGTGAGGCCCAAACTCTGGCATTGGCTAGTGGCCTCACCTTGTATTATGATGAGCTATATGGGCGCAGATCCAAAGCTACAAGCAAACAGCGCAAAGCCGAGATTTTGGAGGAGCTCACCTGACAGGTCAATGCAGCGGGGGAAGAGCTCAAAGATGTGGAGCAGATTCAAAGGAAAATATCGGACCTAAAGTATGCAGCACGGAAGAAAGAAAATAAACGGCGTAATTTCAGGTACATATATACTTTGTGGATTTGTCTTCGGCTTGTATTGAAAACATTTATCTAAATGTGTGCAACTCTCTTTTTCAGCTTACAAACTGGCGGCGGATTCCCCACCAAACTGCAATTTACCCGAGCTGAGGAGATGGTGCTGGGCCTGCTACATCCTGTGGCCTTAGAGGACACTCGGCCCGACAGGACACGGACATCCCTACTATTCCTGCAGGTTAGTAATGTTAGTGTGTATGTGAAATGTGAGCTACGTGTAAAATGAGGCACAAAGCCATAGATTCACACATGCTCCTAGGGTGTGTCTTGTAGTGGAGGTAACAATTTAAACAGGGTGTGTTATGTGTGGCAACTCATCATTTGCTTTTTTCCTTGGTCATACATTATTTTGGAGAGTCTCGAGGAACACTATTGAGATTAGCAAATGACTGCCTGTTATGTATTTGGAGTCAGTTACATACAACACTTACATCTTTATCTGTAGGCAATGGTTTGGAGCTGTGCTTTGCTCAGAAAGACTTTATCTGGGGTGCTTGAAACTTGGACCTAGAAAGAATGGCAAACAGGATAATCTAATGGCAAATGCTATTTGCAAGCTGAGTGTGGTCCCATAATGGGCATTTAGGGATGTGTGAAGCCTCAGAACAGCCAGTACATGCATGTTTATTTTGGTTAAGGAGACCAATGTGTATGTACTTGTTGACTAATACATCTAACAGATAATGGCATTCATAGTCAAGGTCAACTTGGTCCGTGGTGGGAGTTGCCATTCATGCATGGGCCCGTGTTTTAGTGAACCATATGTGTTAATACACATCAGCAATGCCTAGTTGTGTGTTAACATGCCTTCTTTTCCCCAATGCAGCCCAGCATCATCCCTCAGCTAGTGGGGAATCCTCTGTCAGTTTTACCATGTCGTCTACTTCCGTGCTGCCTCGGACCTAGGATCTGATATATACGGTAAGTGTATTTTTCTGATTGGGATTATGCATGTACCTTGCCATGTTTCTTTTTGCTGAATTACATATGTATTCCTCAAACTGAACCTTTGTTATTTACATGTCCCAACAGACCCACACACTGATGGAGGAAATCCAGGAGCTGGAGGAAGATGGAGCCTTCATTGAACCTTCAGAACAGCTCCCCCTGGGACAGAATCTGAAACTGTCCCAACATGTTTCTACACCAAATCCTCAGCAGCAGAGTGAAGCTGGCTGCATGATGCCAGCCCATCGTGGGCAGCATGCAGAGACTGAGCCGACAGTCCCCAGTGTTAGCTCTGCTGCTGAGGATTTGCCAAGCAGACCTGTGGCTGTTGGTGGACCTAGAGGCACATCATCTGCACTCCCCCCAACCCGGGGAATAGGGAGGCGTAGTTGACTACGTCGCCCAGTTGCCCAGGGGAGGGGCGCGCCGATGATGGAGTCAGCATGGCACCACGAACATCTTCATGGACAATTAGAAACATTAAACAACACCTTAAACTCCATGCTGACTGAATTTAGGTCCAACAACAGCCACATGGCCAACTTATCCAATTATTACAGTGCCATGCTTGAGGAAGTTCGAAATAGTAACAGCCACATGGCCACCTTAACTAACAATCTCAGTGCCATGATGGCTGAATTTCGAACTTCTAATAGAGACATGTTGGAACAGTTGCAGATTCTGAATGCCACACAGGCCCAGGTGAGGGCCCACCTCCAAGGGCCCCAACCTGGGTTTTATGGGCATCCCCCATTTTAAGGCCTATTTGGCCTGTATCTGCTCCACATCTTTGCTTTACATCCCCACTGTATTGACCTGTCTGGTGAGCCCTACCAATATACCCTTTTGGTATGGCTTTGCTTGTTTGCTTTGGATTTGTGCCCATATAGCTCATTAGAGTGCTGAGGTAGACCACTAGCCAATGCCGGAGGTGAAGCCTCAATGAACCTGCCACTCAAGCTGTTGCGCTGCATGCTTGTGGCGAATCACATTTGTTCCGGCTCCTCCTGTTTGTAGGCATGATTGGGGGACATTCTGGCCTGGCAAACTACTACCTTGACCCCTGGCTGAGATTGAACTGGACTTGGATTGGGATTGGGGGTTCTTGTTTGGGTGTCACACTGACTAACAGGTATAGATGTGGCATAGGTTTGGCTGCTTTACACCTGTGCCTGTGGCAAATGTGGCCAAGCAGGAGAGGGTGTGTCTGTGGGCCTATTTGCTGCCCAATGTGGACATGGCAATGCTTGTCACCTATGTTTCTAAAATTTTAATTTGTACGAAACTTTGCACAGGAGTGCCTTACTTTAAAACTCCTGCCTCTGGGCAATTGCTATGTGGGCTGATTTGGCTAAACTTTCATTTGTGTTTTGCCCATGTATTTTATGCAACTATGGGAGTGACCAACAAATCCAATGTTTGCTTCTGAAATAAACTACATAACATTGTAATTAACCTGTTGTGGACTAAGTTTATGCCTTTATGTTTTGGGGGAATAAAGATGAGTTAAAGTAGGCAGTGACACATTTGGAACATCCCAAAAACCAAAAAAGTAAATCATGTGTGAGGTTCTTTGAAATTATTTCTTTACTGTTTGTAAAAGTAACAAACAAACATACAAACACAAAGGTCCAAAAACACAATTATCCAAAAATAAAGGGACAAAACAAATGAAGGAACACAACATTAAGCAAAATGTGTCTCAATTAAATTAGACTGCACGGCTTGGGCAGACGCACTTGGTGGGCCCGATAGTCCTCGTCTGGGTCATCGGTGGGTGGAGAGGGGGGCAAATCCACACACGCTGCAATATAGCAATATTTTGCAACACTGCACAGGCCATTATAATATCTATGACCTTTTTGGGGGTCATACTGAAGTGCTCCCCCGGTATGGTCCAAGCATCAGAAGCGGGTCTTCAATAGGCCAAACGCCCTCTCCACCACAGCCCTGGTCTTCCTGTGCGCCCAATTATATGCCTCCTCGGCTGCATTATGGGACCGGAGGACGGGCGTCAACAGCCACGGAAGGAGTGGATAGCCGGAATCACCTGCCAAAATGTATGATGAAAAACATAAATTACACATTACTCAATAAATGGAATCCCCTAAACGGGCCATCAACATTACTAAGAGCCTAGGTCACATTTGCTACGCAGCATGAGCATACATAGTGTACAGGCCCTGAAAAAAAAAAAAAAACATCAAATAGATGTGGTAAAAAATTAAACATCCAAGATGGCGGATGAGGGCCAATCAGCCAGACTGCTAACAGGTATTGGCTTCGGACTGTGCTGCTCAGCATTCTTGGATGTCTTAACTTTTCAGGACCCTGTAGCTGCTTTGTGTGAGTCCAAAACAGCTCTAATCCATCCCCTGCACTTTATCCCACTCTCCTCTACTCAGTAAGTGTAATGCATCTAATGAAAGATGGCGCAGACCCTAGTATAAATTCAAGGACATAATTTAAGCAGAGTGTGTGGAAGACTAATTATTACTTTACTCTAAATTCATTTTCCACATTTTGCTAATGCAGGACTAACATTTGGCAAGGCTTTGTTGCTTGAAAAATCTAATGGTTAAGGTCGTGTTTCACATGTAAACAAGGTGTACAAATAGGAACACAAATTAAATTCCTAGACATACATATAAAAAAAAGGACGTTATTGGCGGCAACTTACCAAGGAGCCATCCACCGGAAAATTCCCCAGACTCAAACCAACCGTAAAATCCAGATTTTCGAAGAATGTAGGCATCATGGGATGAGCCTGGTAACCCGGCGAGCAGACTAAGGAACCGCATGTCCGGGGCCACCACTGCTTGGACAGTGGCCCATTTTGTGGCCCATTGTGGCCATTTTGTGGCCCATTTTGCGGTTCCTGGGATAAAAAAACAAACAAAAAACATTAGCAAGGCAAGGAAAACTAGGGAAACACAACTAATCACACCCTAAGCAAAACCTGTGGCCCAATTAAAATAGCAATAAACAAGTACATAAGTATTTTGTCTTGCCCAAGAACAATATGTATGTTTGAAAAAGGAAAGATTAACTTTCCCGGGTCTATTTCAGGGTACACATTAAAATTTTTCAGTGGTGAACATATGTGACATTTATATGCAACTAAATACGGTCCATAGTTCCACAGGGACTCTTTAAAAGGAGGGAATACTTAAAAGGAGGGATACATTACAATGTGGGCTAACTTACAAGGAGGGATAAATTACAAGGAGGGATTAATTACAAGGAGAGAATATTTCAAAGTAGTAAATAATTACAAGGAGGGATTACTTCCAAGGAGGGAATATTTACAAGTAGGAAAAAAAATACAAAGAGGGATTAATTGCAAGGAGTGATTATGTAAAAGGAGGGATAAATTAAAAGGAGGGATAAATTACACGGAGGGATTAATTAAAATAAGGGAAGTATTTGAAAGGATGGACAACTTACAAGGAGGGATTAATTACAAGGAGGGACTAATTCTAAGAAGGGACATTTTACAAGGAGGGACTTTGGGAATTTTTGGGGACATTAAAAACAAAACAAAAAAAAAAAGTCACTGATTGGACTTGCCTGTAGATATACTCGTTGACTGCCGGAGGGACAAGAGCAACGTGGGTGCAGTCAATTGCACCCATGACGTTGGGCATGTCGGCGATGTTATAAAATGCCAGCTTAATCGCGTTCCTGGCTACCATATCGTCAGGAAAACAAATATATTTCAGAGTATTTGGTCCATGCCTTCCAAAAACTTGGATAGCGCGCGGCTCAGCGTAGGCTGGGAGTTACCACGGAAAGGGCACCCAGCCTCTGGAACGAGCCTTTCGACAAAAATGGCAGGCAGCCAAGCATCTTGGTCATACCTGAAATTGCTTGCCCCTTCCTTGTGGTGCGGGCTTACCATGGCCGCAGCTCACTATACAATTTATGGAGAGAAGCGCGATTAAGTCTGGTGAGCTCGAACAGCTCAACGTCATGCATGCCATCGATGTGCATGCGTCGCCGCCGGTGCAATCTGGTCTCAGCCCTCCGGACAATTTCAATGCCCATGAGCTGCAGATCCTCATGCTCCTCAAATACACTAGAGTCATCCATAGCTGCTAGTCTCGAGGTCAAAATGGTCCCGTAAGGGGATCGCAAAGGAAACGGATTTATAGGGTGGTGGTCCGTCGGCAATCGGCTCTCTGAATGAGACGCAAGCCCATACCAATATCGTAAGTTATCTGAACGAACGAAAAACATCAGATTTGGTTTGGAAAATTACCCGAACTAACGTAAATATACGCATTTGTCCGAACGTTCGTACGAATGAAAAATGAACGAAAAAAAGCAAAAAAATGACAAACACCCACCAAAACTTTCACAGACAGCTACGGAAGTGCAGACGAATGTGTCTCTGACTCATGCCTCAGGTCTCCCATCATAACACCCGAAAACTGTAAAATGATCCAAATCTTTAATTTTCTTCAACTTCAAAAGGAAAAGAACATGATACCCACTGGGTGTATGAGTTTTGAATCTTATTGACTTAGGACCCGGGGTGGACCAGGGGGAATTTCAGTTGTCTTTGGCAGCTGATGGGTGACTAGGAGAGACATCCCTATATGCGAGCATGGGAACAGGATATGAATGAAGACCATTCCCTGGAGTGCTGGGGAAAAACAACTATCAGAGGCCTATGTGGCTATACGGCTCTAATAGAAGCTAATATCAAATTAATATGTGGTACATGGTCCCTTCTCGAGTAGTGGGAGATGTTTCTTGGGGCCCCAGCCAACAGTTTTCGTGGTTGTGCAATAAAGGGGGACGCATTCCATATATGGTGGCAGGAGTTTTCTGTAATTGGATTTTTAACAAAATATGTAAAGTCTTGTCGATAAAGCTACCTCTTGAAGCATCAGTGGCTCTATTTTATGTAAAACCAGAAAACATATGTAAAAAGGACTGGAGATTAGTAGAATTATTATTGACAGTGGCTAGAATCACAATCACGGGGCATGGAAACATAGATGTATATCTGTGGTGAACTGGAAACAAAAAGCAGATTGAATTATGGTTAATGAGAAATCATTACCTTTTTCTTTTCTCTATTTTCTTATTTTTATTTTCCCTTATTACTTTTTTTTTCTATTATATTATTCTTAAGATGACATGTAGAGTACTCATAGAGAGAAGATCAAAGAGGGTTTTTGAGCCAAAGATATTTTGTGAGTCCTAGGGAATTGGTAATAATATATGTACCCATACTGTTAAGGGGCGAGGATAAATAACTTAATTTTTGTTACAAGAAAGTTTGTTTTAATTTTAATCTCTCTTCTATATGTAAGCTTAACATGTTTGGCAAGTCAAACATTAAAATATCAGTGGCTTCAGCACTCTGCATCCTCCTCTGTTTGTCTCCTTAGTGAGGAAAACCACGTCCTGATTCAGCTTTCAGTCTCCATCCCGCTGACCTGGTTCATTAATCAGCCTTCACAGGCTCAAGAATGGAAACATCCCCCACTCCCTGCTCAGATGTCTTGATTGGCTGCCTCTCTCTGCTGCTATGAAACTCCGCCCTCCTCTCTCCTTTCACACTATGCTTACATCACATCAGTGTTGACACACCCACTGTTTATCTTTATTTTTTCTATAAATTTCCAATGCGCTAATACTTTTAAAAATAACTACGAGGTCTTTTTGAAAACGGATTAAAGTTTAGGACAGTGCAACATGTAGCCAGAGACAATGGGACAACAATCAGGCTTGCCTTTAGTATAACTTTACAGGCTTTAAACATATATAAGCAAACAACGATGATGTAATGTAAATGTCAGTTAATTATATCTGAAACTAATAGAAAGAATTGAAACACAAATATAGCGGTGGGGGTGTGCTCATCAGAGGAAAGAACCCTGGGGATGCAGCCGGAGGCCCACGCATGCACCGTGAGATTGAAACCCGAGATTAGTATCTGGCAAAACCAGGGGTTTTCATGCACAAGGGCATCCCAAATTGGGGGAACACTTTAACCTGGACTTTAAAGTGGACCAACACCCAGGATTTTGACTATCCTGGGTTTTGGTCCACTTCGGTGGGGCGCCCCGATCGGGGGTGCCCCGCTGTGTGAAACCCCCCCAGAAAGCCCTAAAAACTCACCTGTCCCCGCTCCCACGTGACCACTGCAGCCAATCCCCGCCGCCGGACAAGCGAGGTCCGTCGCCGGACAAGCGAGTGCGCCCGCCGCCACCTCCCGCGCGTCACTCTTACAGGGAAACGCAAACGGGTGGGTGTTGGTCCACTTTAACTTGTCAAACTCAATTTTGAAGTGATCTGACATTTCTGTTTTATGTATAGATTGATCTATATAATTCTGCTCCCCCCCCCCCTCGCTGTGCACTGATATGTGTCGGTGAAATGTTTGTGCAGCTGTTGTCAGGAACGCTGGCAATACCCCCTCATGGCGCATTTCATGCAGGCAACATTTCTGCCACTTTCTTCTTTTTTTTTGTTTTTGCTCGGAGCAGGGCTGGTTGTGCGGTCGGAAAAAGCTTTTGTTCTGATTGGACGGAGGTGTCAGATGTGTAACCCATGCCAGTAGTATGTTTTTATTACCATATGGATCAGAATCCGAGCAACTACAGAGCACTAAGAGAGTTTTCCCTGTTTTATATGGAGCTGCTAATGAGATGAGGACTCAGCAGGGAGTTGCATCTGAATGCAACCCGCAAACTCCTTTTCCTTCTTCCCAGGAACAGTCAGGGATAGGTGTGTGCGCTACGTGTGACCAGTGTGTAACCCCTTCCTGCTCCCACCTCCTTTGCGATCTGGCCAAAGAAACGCTAGCGATATAACATATAACAGTGGCCACCTTTTTAACTTAATTTGTTAAAGCCCATAATAATAGAAGAATTCGGCTTTATTGGGTCCCCAGTCGGCATTTGGAACTAATTGAGAATGAGCTCGGAGTCGTAAAGGGACTCCGACCTTGCCATGTTTTTTTACTGTACATGTGTATGTAATCGACCAAAGCACTAAAATCCAACTCTAGCTGTAGATTTTTTCCAAAAACCAATGCAAGAGGATGCCTCTAAATGATGCTGACGCCCACAGACATGCTAGACATATGCTGGTGTGTTCTCACCAAATCCGCTCAGTCATTAGCTATTCTCACTGTTACACTATTTCTATCTTTCTTCCTTACCTGCTTCTTGAGTCTACCTCTTCTTGCATCTTCCTAATGCAAGTCTATGGTCTATGTCTAACTGCTGCCATCTTGTGCCTGAAAAAGAGTACAACAGCTACTAATGCACTTTCACTGAACCCATTTTAATCAAAGGGTTCAAAGGGACTAACTGACATACTATTGTAACGTCTACGTCCCTGCACTCTTCAGAATGGTGCCTAATTGTCACTGTGGTCCTGACTACATAGGATTGGCCTTTTGTCTTTTATGTCATATGAGTCACACCCGAATATCTGTTAATTCTATAAGGGGTTTCCCTGTATAGTCCCCTTGACGATCGACCAACCCACCAAGCTTGTCTGCTGAAGAGGTCTTGCAGGCAGGTTGGAGTTGTGGGATTTATTCTGCAGGGCATCCCAAAGTGAGATGCCTCTAGGTAAATTTCTTAAAGAGAGGCGCCCATTAGGTACCTTGCTTAGTGACCACTTCAGTCATGTCTGTCATGTCCTGGCTGGGAATCAATCCTCTGGTCACAATAGCAATTCCTTACCACTTGGCCATGACTGCCCCTAATTATTTATGAGTTGTGGTCCTCCTAAAAGCAGATCAAAACCTTTTTTTCTTGGCCCTCCATTCTCCCTCCCGATCCGTGTACCTCGGCGTGATGCTGGCAGCTCTGCGGTGACCCATTTTTTAATTTAAATGTGTTTTTCCACTGCTGATGCCACGCCCCCTGACAACTTTGATATTGACGGATAGGCCGCCTGGGCAGCACTGCCAGCCGCATCCCGCGACCACCTGGCAGCCGTGGCCGCACCGCCAATTCAGGAAGGTGGGGCGTGCGCACAGCTAGGGGTGTGCAGGGATGCGGCTGAAACGCACAGAGGCAGTGAGGGCTCGGGAGAGGGTAAGGGTTTCGGGGGAGTCTGGGGAGTTTCACACAGTGGGGCATCCCAACTGGGGATGCCCCAAGGACTGGCACTCGGAGCCTCCGAAGTCCCTTTTGAAAGTGGGGGGTGCCGGGTGGGGGCGTTCCAAGGTGACTGGGCTTCCACTTTAGGTGGTTTACTTTGGGGGCAGGAAATATCTGACATCACCGGCCTGTAGCTTTCAAATCCTGCTGCGATGCATACTGGCATGAATGGAGAAATGATTTGGCCAGTGTGCAGGGAGGATTGTGGGATTGTAACCCTGGCGGGTGTAGCAGACAGGCGGCGGAATCCTACAGCAGCCGGAGGGGTGAGTTACAGTATACAGCAATTTGCATATTAATCAGTGATAATTTCATGTTTGTGTTTTATGTTTGTATTTATCTTTCCTGCTGCCCCCCCCCAGTCTGACATTTTCGAGCTACTTTAAATGTACCCCAATTGACTCAGCTCTGCTATTTAAACAGCAGTATTTTTCTAATGGGAGGGTTCATTGATGGTGTGTGTATGGGGGGTGGCGAGCTAGATTAGGTTAGTCCTGTGAACCAGGACCCACCCTGGCCCATAGTTGCAAGGGAGGGTGTAGGTCTGCTTTAAGCGTGATTCCCCCAGTGTGGGACATCACAACCTGGCCACTAGTACAATGTAAAAGCGGGACACGAGGCAGCTGTTACAGTAGGTGCAACCACTGTTACTATAGCGGGAGGGGGTCTACTGTTAGTATGTAACATCTGGAGGCATGGCAGCTGTTGCAGTGTAACACAGTGGGAGAATGATCAACTTGTTATAATGTATATTAACAGTGTTAGAGAGAAAGGCAGCAGGGATAAAACTCTAAGCACGGGTACCTCTGTATCTTTACTGATGTGTTAGGGGTTCAGTATTTCAGAAATTAAGGCCCTACTTTTAGCTTTGCTGGGGCCACAGGTTACTCACGCTTACTTACTACAGTTTGACATCACGACTGTATACATGAACCTTAGAATTAAGCCGGTAATATTTCCATATAACCAAAGGATCAGCCCCTAGAGTTAGTTCCACTGGTGGGCCCACAATACCTTTACTCCCACCCAGTCCATCGCTGATTCCCCTAGTGAAGGAAACATCTCTGGTACTTCTTCATCTGGCCTCACATTATTTTATTAGTAGTATTTTTATGTTACTACTCAGCCTAGAACTAAAGTTTTACTGCACCACAGTAACCAAAATGATTGGTGTTGAGCGAAATGTTTGGGTTCGTACCTAACTTTGCTAGTTCATGTTGAGGTTGGCGTTCAGCTCGAACGCGGAAAAGCTGGATGGACTGTTGGGCATTGTTTTACAGTATGTGCAACTCGCCACACACTAGACCTACCTGAGATGCTCTATCCTTGGTCCAATAACCCCCCTCGCTCCTCACACCCTCTGCAGAGCGGTCTTACAGGTGCCTACTTTGCTATTTGGTAACCATACAGTCATGGTCTAATTAAATCATAAATTGTATACTTTGCACTTTTAACTGAGCTTTTTTTTGTAGGCCAATTTGGAATTGATGTTTACTGTTTGGGTCCTGGCCTGAATTAAGTTTCTGCTTTACAGATCTTGGGATTTTCCTGCATCGCTTTGCTTGGTCCGGCTGCACTGTAAAATCCATATTTCTTGGAAACACATTGTCTTGAATTACATTTATTCTTCCTTCCAAAGCTGGAATAATCATAATATTGGAAAAACACAGGATGCTTATTCCAAAACAAACAATGGTCACAAGAAGCCCGTCTGCAGGACCTGCTGGAGAAAGAGAACAGGTTGTTCTGATGCAAAATGGAGGTACATACAGGTTGGCCAGATACAGCAGGACATGGCAGGGTACAGCAAAAAAATGACACGACGGGATATAGCAAAACATAGACATGGTAGAATGCACCAAGAAAAAGACATGGCAGAATATATTAGGATATGGACAAGGCAGGATACAACAGAGCACTGACTTGGCAGGATCATGATGGGAAACACAGTAGGTTGCGGACGTGGCAGGATTCAGTAAGCAGGGTACAGCAGGACACAAACTTTGAAGGATACAGCAGAACAAGGACATATACACATAGAGGGGTCATACCTTTCACCTTTTTAGGGTGGGAAGGAGGAAGGGACCATTTTAGATTAGGTCACACCCCCTCATTGAGGGATGCATAGGATGAGCGAATCCACTAAAGTTTTAAAGTTTTGGTCTGGCAAGTTCGGACGGACATTGAATACATTTTACTGAACCCAGCCCCTATTGAATTCAATGGGGCCCAGAACTTTGGGGGTGGCTGTGGCGGGTGCAAAGTGTGCAGCAGGAAGCACACTGCTGTAACTCACCTTGGACCGCAATCCTCCTCCTGTCATTGGCGGTGGCTTCAAAATTGGCCCCAGCCGGGGTTACAAAAAGATGGCCGCCGGCCGCCATGAGTGAGGACACCCCTAGTGCTGGAGTAGGTAGAGCAGATTGATGGGCTGCTGAGACGCCAAACTCAAACACAGACTTCTGACTAATGTCCGTGTTCGGGTTTGGGAATTGGGAACCCGAACCGCAAAGGACAGACCTAGGACAGATTTAGATCCACTTTAAAGCATATGTACAGACAATTAAAAAATACTCACCTTATGTCCCTCGCAGTTGTTCCTCCCTACTCTGGTGGTTTAAAACTGAACTAGTCCCGAGATTAAGTCCTTCAGCATCCACGGCTGTCCCCGTTCACCGGCCACATGGGGGATGAGAGGTCTCCATGTTAGTCACAGTGCCTGAAGCACCCCCCCTTTCCAATAAAACTTTTGTTGGCATCCTTTAGCCAAAGTGACTTTTGCAAGGTGGGTGGGGGACCAGATCTCAGGCCCTGAGTACACTTTATACAGACAAAGTTGGGCATAACAGCAACAGAGGACAAAAGGTAAGTATCTTTTTTTTATTTTATGTACCCTATAAAATGCAATTTAGGTGACATTTCTCTAAATAATGATTAAGGCCCTTATTTAACAAGGGATAGCGAATGGTGAGCGAACGGTAATGACGCTCACCGCCACGAGAACGCCGGCTTCCCACCACAATCACACATTTATCAAGCCGATCCTGCTTAGCGACTGACAGAGCGCCAGATAGCGAATCATTCATCATTATTCCAGCCTCACCCCACAGCGCCAGCGAGCGACCTTGAACAGCGACAGGTATGACCTCTCGCTACCTGGCGCTCTCCAATGCATTTCAATGGAGCAATCTTTAAATATTCATAATTAATATTAATCTTTTTTTTTTTTTTTTAAATGTCAAAAATTCTGTGACCACTTCTGCAATGTTAGATTTTTTTTTGTAAGGTAAAAAAATAAAAATAAAATAAAATTGTGCAGAATTGATATTACAGGTCTGATATTAATGTATTCATATTACAAAATGTTTTTTTTTTCCTAAAAATATGGTTGTTTGGGGGTTAAAAAACTACTTTTAACCCATCGCCGCCAGCGCTCTGGGGTTTAAACAAGCATTTCACAGCGCGAGAATTTTTGGAGCGTGATTTGTTAATGAATATGCTGGGAGCCGTTCGCTATGGCCATTCGCTGTCATGCACTCCCATACAGCGCGGAACCTGTCAAACAGCGACTCCTAACCCCGTATACAACATTACCGCACACCAACTGAGTCGCTGTCAACAGCCGAACAACGGCCAAGCACAGCGACTACTAGCGTGCGCTGTGAAAATAACGCTACTGGCGCTTATCTGTCGCTACCTGGCGCTATTAATGAATCGGCCTCCCCGTCTTTTTTTGTGTTTTGCCAGTGCATACAATCAAATTGACTGATGATGATGATGATTATTATTATTATTAATAATAACAACAAAAATATAATGACACATGTGTTTAGAAACAGCTAAAAAAACAATCTGTTGGGAAAAAACACTAAAGTGTGAAAAATAAAATATTCGGCCATCATATGAAAAACAGTAATTTGTTAATATTTTTTGTTTCGTTCTCATCCTAATAAACTGTGTATATACTTACACTGAAACAGCGACACCTAGTGTCCACAGTGCAGATTACTGCTGCATGTCAGCGACCACCATACTCCCACTTTTCTTTTCTCAATTTCAGTTTTTTTTATTCCTTGTCTGTTTTACATTTCTTAACTTCCTTGCCATCCTTCTTTTATTTCCTTCCACTCTTCATGCTTCCTTCCTTCTTTTCCTTTCCATCATTCCTCTCCTCTTTCTTCCTTCCTTCATTACTTTTGCTTCCTTCTTTTGTTTCTCCTTCTGTTCTTCCTCCCTTCCATTCCTAATACTTCATTTCCCATTTATATTCTTCACCCCTTCCTACTTCGTTTCTTCCTATATTACATTCTTCTATCTTCCTTCTTTCCATTTCTAATCTGTCCTTTTCAGTCCTCTCATCATCCTTCCTTCTTTCTCTTCATTTCCTTTTGCTTTCTGCTATTCCACACCCATCCATCAATCCTTCCTCCCCTCCCATCTTGCCTTTTTTTTTCCTTTTTTTTCCTTCTTTGCCTTTTTTTATCTTTTCTTTGCTTTTTTTATTTTTTAGCTCTGGCCCCGGACGGCCAGATAAGCAACATGATGGCACCACCTCAAATGAATAACTCACAATACATCCACAAATACACATTTATTAAAATGAAAATACAAAAACAGCAATCGTATAAAACTATTACCTGGTAACACATAACTAACTCCTCAATCCATTAGGGCTCCGGATATTCCAGGCAGTGCAGTATCAAGCCATCAACACACTGCTGTCTTCAAGTCTCAAGTTACGGAAGGAGCATCACACTCATATCTTCAATTCCAAAACTGTTAAATACATCCTTAACCCTTCACTAACTCCAGTGACATCTGGAATGAAAAAATGTGATTAATAAAACATCATAATTCCATACAAAAAAAACACAAAAAAGTGATGTTATTTTTTGTAATAAATATATATATATATATATATATATATATATATATATTGTGCAAACAATACTTCCCAGACTCAAATGTCAAATGTAATTTATAAAATAATCACCTCATCCTCCCAAAAATGGTGCAAATAAGGTGTCTTCATTAAGGCCCTCTGGAGCAAATGTATTCAATCTATACATCAATCTAACAGGCTGATTCATTACTAGCGCCACCTATCGGCAAATGAGCGTCTGTACAGGGGCGCTAAGAGCGACCGCTAGTATACACTGTGATTGGCTATCGGGTGCTGTAACAGAGCGTCTCATTCACTGTAGTAACCTGGCCGGCATTGATGAATGAGATGTGTGTTGGGCGTTCTAAACCAGTACAGCGTTGCAGGGAGCGAAAGGTAGCGCCAGCTCAGAGCGACTGACTCTCAGTGACTCACATCATATTCAAAAATAAAGACTCACACAGCGTCAGCACTCTGGATCTGGTCGCTATAGCATAGAGCGCCAGACGCTGTGTGATTAAAGTCTGTTTTTGAACACATATCCACTAGTAACAAAGCGAAAACATATGGAATGACATTGTTGTAACACTGTGACAAGTGGAGGCTGATTCATTACTAGCACCAGTTACACCAGGTACCGGCAGATGAGCGTCTGTTGTGAGGCGCTCAGAGCGACCGCTAGTAGCCGCTGTGATCGGCTATGGTTCGCTGTTACCGAGCGCCTCTGGTCAGTGTGAGGGAATCAAACCATATTCATCAAAATAACAGTCTCATACAGCGCCGGCGCTCAAAATTGGGTCTCTGTAGCCCAGAGCGACAGAAGCTGTGTGATTAAAATCCATTTTTGAACACATATCCACCAGTAACAAAGCAAAAACATATGGAATTACATTGTTATTACATTGTGACATTAATACTTTAATGCCAGACCTGTAATGACAATTCTGCATAAAAACTTTTCAAAAATGACTTTTAATAGGCCAGGAAAGGTGACACAATTATTTGATTAAAAAAAAAAAAAAACCCTGTTTAAAGAGAAGAAAAGTAACATCCATTGAAATGTATGGGAGAGTGACAGGTAGTGACAGGTAATACCAGGCGCTCTGGAAGCTATAGCGCCGGCGATATCCGCTGAGCCATCTGTGATGATGAATCGGACGCTACATGGTGCTGTTAGAGTCGCTCGTCCAATCAGAGTGCTCGGATCCGCGACCCATTTCATCCAGGAGCTCGTCTAATACAAGTGGATCTGAGCGAGATGATGACCGCATCCCTCGCTACCCTCTAACAGGGAGCGTGCCCGCGCCCATTCACAAATGCCTGATGCGGGCACACGCTCTGCTAGAGGGATAACAGGGATGCGGCCGCTGCTCACACATACGCCGTTGGACCAGAAAGAAGGTGAGTTTATGGGCGACCTGGGGGGTTCAACACAGCGGGGCATCCCGATTCCGGATGCCCCGGGGGAGGGAATCAATCAGCCAAGGGAATCGTATATATTCCTGGGCCGATCTTAGTGGTTTTTGGTCCACTTTAAGGCCCTCCGGAGCAAACGTATTCAATCTATACACCCATCTAAGTTCCCCCTGGAGAAGAACTTTCTTCAGGTTACCCCTTCTAATACCTAGATTAACTCTCTCAAGGGGAATAAGCCTCAATCCCTCCAAACAGCCATTATGGGTGTTAACAAAATTCTCCACTGCCTGTATCCATTTTCTTAAAGTGATTTTTGTTTCATCCAGCTATCCCAGGTTGAAGCTACATTCAAGTAAATATACAACTCCCTTGGCCCTACAGTTCATGAATTGTGTGATTTGAAACTTTTTCTAGTTCTATTGGTGACATGATCCGTCCTACCATATGTGTGCAAATGGACCAATCCCCACAAGGGTGACTTCCCCCTCACTGTATCGTGTCATCAGGGGCCCCTGTGTAATGAATGGGTTAATATAGGGGTAAGATTCCTCTAAAGGCCTCCCAATTCCTAGTGATTTGTGACAAATCTTACTCGTTGTTTTTGTCGGGTGCGTGGGATCAATAATTCACCACAATCCTTAGTTCTCATACCCTGGAAGGCCTGTGAAATAATGTTTTTCGGGTAGTTTCCGCTCTCGAAATCTTTTGGTAAGTATTTTTGCCTGTGTTTGGAATTTGCAATTTTCCTCTAAATAATGCCGGTGGATGTGTGCAAATTGACCATTTGTGGTGCCCAAAAGTTTTGTGCGGTGGTGCTGGAATAATCAGTGTTGTGTTATTGTTATCTTTGTTTTCTTTCACTCCCTGACTTCCCCTACCTTCCTATACTCTCTAACTCTCTGCAACTCCAGTCCTGGCAGGCTTGATACTCAGGCCAGACAATATTAGCCCCATCTAGTGGGAATATATCATCATTAGAAGTAACCATTTATTAATAATAGACTAATTTCATGTATTGAGCTCAGTATAGCGGCAAATAAACTATGAACATAAAGGTCAGGTGTTCAAGTCCTGTGCTTAGAATTTTTTTTAGAGATTTATAAATAGAGATGGGCGAACCTGAACCACAAAGAGGGACAGTCCCTCCAAATCAGGGACACTTGGGAGGTATCGTCACCTCCAAAACAACACTGCCCCTTTATGACATCACTGCCCCATCCATGACAACACTGCCCTTCTATGACAGCGCTGCCCCTCCCTGACAGTTCACATCCTCCATGAAAACACTGCCCCTTCGTGACATCACTGCCCTCCACGACATCATTGCTCCTCAATTGCAACAGATCCTCTATGACATTACAGTTTGTTCCATGACAACACAGCCTCTCAATGACGGCTCTGAATTTTTATGAAAACACTTTCATTTTATAACTATTATACCCCTCCATGACACCACTGCCCTTTCATGACACCATTGCCCCTCCACGACAGTACAGAGCCTCCATGACAACACTGTCCCTCCATGACATCACTGCCCCTCCATAACACTGTCCCTCCATGACATTGTAAGAGAGTAAAGCAAATGTCCTTACATGGAGACTGTTGTTCTATTGTTTTGCCACAAGGGGGCGCTGTTTCCCCCACGCAGCTAAGCTATGCTGGAGCTTACAACAAGAAGAAGTAAATGACTCAGCGTTGGCGTGTGAACAACAAGAAGAAGGAAGTGAAGCGTCCTCCATCTTGGAAGAGAGCAGAAGGCTGTGTGAGGAGTTCTGCGTGTCACGCGGAGACGTGGTATGGAAGGACTGAATCCTGATCCTTGCCTGTAGCAGAGTATTCCTCGAGTCCAGCTACCGAGAGCTGTGGAGCCAGCCTGCTGTTTTTTTATGGACGTGAGAGAGAGACTTGTTGCGGACCAGCCTGAGACACCACTGGTCAGTAACAATCAGGGGCGGGCTGGCCATAGGGCATACCGGGCAGAATCCCGGTAGGCCGGCACATGGGAAGGCCGCAGGAGGTGGCCGATGAGCAGAGCAGTGTAACGGGTGGAGGCCGCACTGCCTGCCGCCACCGGCCCCGCTGTCACACACACACACACACAGATTATCTGCCTGTAAACATTAGTGTGTGTAAGAGCAGCGGCGGGCAGAGCGGCCTCCACCCATTACAATGCTCTGCTGCGCAGGCTCGGCATCAGCAATTACACTTACAGGACAGGGAAGCAGAGGAGCCGTCATAGATCTGAGTCATGTGACAGAGCAGAATATCTGTGCACGCTGCTGCCCCCTAGTGACAGCCTGTCCCAGGAGCTGGAGGTCAGTGGATGCTTCACACTAGGTTCTGCCATTTGTAACTCGGCTACAGGGAAGTGCTGCTGCTTCTGCCACAAGGTAAAGCCTTTCCTTTGTGTGTCCTCCCTCCTGGCAGCTTATTAAGGAAAGTTTAGATGTTCAACCCCCTTTTACAATACAAACAGTGTCCCATGTGCTGTCCATAGACTCGGCTGTGCAGAGCTCCATGTTGCCTGTCCCTGTGTTCTCAGGTCCTTCATATACTATATGTCTGCTAAATAGAGCCTCTCACAGCCCTGTAACAGGAGAGAGGCTGATTGGCCAGTGTGACCAATGAGAAAACTTCTACAAAGGCACCTCACATCTGTGTCCAAACCTGATCTGCTCCTGATCTGTGTCTCCAAATCTGATCTGCTCCTGATCTGTGTCCAAATCTGATCTGCTCCTGATCTGTGTGCAAATCTGATCTGCTCCTGATCTGTGTCCAAATCTGATCTGCTCCTGATCTGTGTCTCCAAATCTGATCTGCTCCTGATCTGTGTGCAAATCTGATCTGCTCCTGATCTGTGTCCAAATCCGATCTGCTCCTGATCTGTGTCTACAAATCCAATCTGCTCCTGATCTGTGTCTCCAAATCTGATCTGCTCCTGATCTGTGTTTCCAAATCTGATCTGCTCCCGATCTGTGTCTCCAAATCTGATCTGCTCCTGATCTGTGCCTCCAAATCTGATCTGCTCCTGATCTGTGTCTCCAAATCTGATCTGCTCCTGATCTGTGTCCGAATCTACTCTGCCACCAACTGATCTATATACTAAACTAAATTGTGCTGCTAACTGTTCTGTGCCCCAGCTTTATCCACTACTGACTCATCTGTGCCCAAATGTAAAACCCTGGTAAACCATGGAACAAAATAAGGTATATATATATATATATATATATATATATATATGTGACATTAATATACTCTACTGGGCCAGGAACAGTAAAGCAGGGCCGATGTGCCCCAAAAAGTCCCGGGACGTTTTTTAGTCCCAGTCTGCCCCTGGTAACAATACAGCATGCATGCTTAATTGTACAGACTGAAACTAGGCCTATTAGTTAGTTAGATTTAGGTTTTACATAGGCCAAAAGTGTTCTTCCCTGTTTGCTGCCTGGATTTTAGAACTCAAAGGAACATTTTTGCCTGTGAGAGCTGACAACTGCGCCACATCTACATCTTCGGTCAGTGGATTTTTCACTCATCCAGTAGCAACATCGTTCTTTTGGGTTCTGAGCTAGTGCTGGGGAGAGGAGTTGTTTTTCTTGCATTTTAAGTTATAGGATTGTAAGCTGCTGCGCTGTACCGGCGATGACCCCTCAGTGCGCATCCACACAAACATTCGTTCCAGCCATAGGGTATTAACAGGTATGGTGGGACGTTCTAGTGTGCCCACTAGTAGGTGAAATTACCAGTGCTTTCTGCAACATCCACTCAGGGTCATCTGGCTTCTCAGCCCAAGCTGAGTGTGTGTAATCAAGTTTAATTGTTCATCCCATTTGTCTTTTTTTGAGTTGGGTTTGATACGCTATTTCAGTAAAAGTTTGGTGTCAGTGTTGCTTTTCCCACACGTGGCTTCACTGTATCCTGGGGAGCCCACACCGGTACACAGCTTACAACATCACTGCCCCTCCATACCACTGTCCCTCCATGACATCACTGCTCCTCCATAACACTGTCCCTCCATGACATCACTGCCCCTCCATAACACTGTCCCTCCATGACATCAATCCCCTCCAAAACAATACTGCCCCTTCATGACATCAATGCCCCTCCATAACACTGTCCCTCCATGACATCAATCCCCTCCAAAACAATACTGCCCCTTCATGACATCAATGCCCCTCCATAACACTGTCCCTCCATGACATCAATGCCCCTCCATAACACTGTCCCTCCATGACATCAATGCCCCTCCAAAACAATACTGCCCCTTCATGACATCAATGCCCCTCCATAACACTGTCCCTCCATGACATCACTGCTCCTCCATAACACTGTCCCTCCATGACATCACTGCTCCTCCATAACACTGTCCCTCCATGACATCAATGCCCCTCCATAACACTGTCCCTCCATGACATCAATGCCCCTCCATAACACTGTCCCTCCATGACATCACTGCCTCTCCATAACACTGTCCCTCCATGACATCACTGCTCCTCCATAACACTGTCCCCCCATGACATCACTGCTCCTCCATAACACTGTCCCTCCATGACATCAATGCCCCTCCAAAACAATACTGCCCCTTCATGACATCAATGCCCCTCCATAACACTGTCCCTCCATGACATCACTGCTCCTCCATTACACTGTCCCTCCATGACATCACTGCTCCTCCATTACACTGTCCCTCCATGACATCAATGCCCCTCCAAAACAATACTGCCCCTTCATGACATCAATGCCCCTCCATAACACTGTCCCTCCATGACATCACTGCTCCTCCATAACACTGTCCCTCCATGACATCAATGCACCTCCATAACACTGTCCCTCCATGATATCACTGCCTCTCCATAACACTGTTCCTCCATGACATCAATGCCCCTCCATAACACTGTTCCTCCATGACATCACTGCTCCTCCATAACACTGTCCCTCCATGACATCACTGCTCCTCCATAACACTGTCCCTCCATGACATCAATGCACCTCCATAACACTGTCCCTCCATGACATCAATGCCCCTCCATAACACTGTTCCTCCATGACATCAATGCCCCTCCATAACAGTGTCCCTCCATGACATCACTGACCTTCCATGACAATATCCCTTCATGCATTTCAGTACTTCCCACTGTCCGTTCATAACAACACTGTGACACCAATGCCCCTGCATGACAACACGCACCCGTGACTTATTTAGCCACACCTCCTGACTCATTCAATGGCAATGAGTTCAGATTACTGGTGGAAACAGGTAATGGTATAACTCCCATGTTTGTGTGAAATCCCGTTGTCAGGTGCAAATCTCACCTCTTTTGCAATCCCAAGGTGCATGAGCGGACTTCGCAAGAGGCAAAGTAGAGCATATGTGCCACGGGATCCCGGAAGAGGTAAGATGTCTGACCGTACCATGATGCTCATCACACATTACGCTTGGTGAAAAAGCACTTATGGGAGTGGTGTTCCCATGCCTATTTATTTTTGGCCATTGTTTTCTTTAATAGAGTTGCCCTTTAAATGTGTGGCTTCACAGAATGAGTGCTGGGCTTCCTATGTCTGTATTTCATGCAAGGGTCATTAAAGGAGCATTTATAACGGGCTTAACACATTCCATTCCCCCAGAAAATTTATGCTCCCAGCAAAAGCCTGTCTCCCGGTGATCCGGGGTGACGGGAACATGACACCTCCCATTTATCAAGATGGCAGTTTTTCTGCTCTGAGGGGGGACATGATTTAGTGAGGCGGGTGTGAACCTAAGAGATGGCCGGCTCTATTTCTTCTCCAACTACAGAGAACCTGATAAAGAAATCCCCTACAGAACCCCGCATATGGTTCCCATCAGCCAATGAGAAGGAGGCGAGCGAGAGGTAAGCCCAATGAACACGTACGCTGCAGGACCTGTGCCTGGGGAAGAGCTTACAATCTATTAGGGTATAAGGGAGGATATAGAAGGGAGAAGAGCTTACAATCTATTAGGGTATAAGAGAGGACACAGAAGGAGAAGATCTTACAATCTATTAGGGTATAAGGGAGGATACAGAAGGAGAAGATCTTACAATCTATTAGGGAATAAGGGAGGATATAGAAGGAGAAGAGTTTACAATCTATTAGGGTATAAGGGAGGATACAGAAGGAGAAGAGCTTACAATCTATTAAGGAATAAGGGAGGATATAGAAGGGAGACAAGCTTACAATCTATTAGGGTATAAGGTAGGATACAGAAGGGGAAGAGCTTACAATCTATTAGGGTATAAGGGAGGATACAGAAGGGGAAGAGCTTACAATCTATTAGGGTATAAGGGAGGATACAGAAGGGGAAGAGCTTACAATCTATTAGGGTATAAGGGAGGATACAGAAGGAGAAGAGCTTACAATCTATTAGGGTATAAGAGAGGACACAGAAGGAGAAGATCTTACAATCTATTAGGGTATAAGGGAGGATACAGAAGGAGAAGATCTTACAATCTATTAGGGAATAAGGGAGGATATAGAAGGAGAAGAGTTTACAATCTATTAGGGTATAAGGGAGGATACAGAAGGAGAAGAGCTTACAATCTATTAAGGAATAAGGGAGGATATAGAAGGGAGACAAGCTTACAATCTATTAGGGTATAAGGTAGGATACAGAAGGGGAAGAGCTTACAATCTATTAGGGTATAAGGGAGGATATAGAAGGAGAAGAGCTTACAATCTATTAAGGAATAAGGGAGGATATAGAAGGGAGACAAGCTTACAATCTATTAGGGTATAAGGTAGGATACAGAAGGGGAAGAGCTTACAATCTATTAGGGTATAAGGGAGGATACAGAAGGGGAAGGGCTTACAATCTATTAGGGTATAAGGGAGGATACAGAAGGGGAAGAGCTTACAATCTATTAGGGTATAAGGGAGGATACAGAAGGGGAAGAGCTTACAATCTATTAGGGTATAAGGGAGGATATAGAAGGAGAAGAGCTTACAATCTATTAAGGAATAAGGGAGGATATAGAAGGGAGACAAGCTTACAATCTATTAGGGTATAAGGGAGGATACAGAAGGGGAAGAGCGTACAATCTATTAGGGTATAAGGGAGGATACAGAAGGAGAAGAGCTTACAATCTATTAGGGTATAAGGGAGGATACAGAAGGGGAAGAGCTTACAATCTATTAGGGTATAAGGGAGGATACAGAAGGAGAAGAGCTTACAATCTATTAGGGTATAAGGGAGGATACAGAAGGGGAAGAATATATAATCTATTAGGGAATAAAGGAGAATACAGAAGGGAAACAGCTTACACTTGTGTTGAGTGAACCCCAACCGCAAAGTAAGAACTCACCTGCTCCCTCGCTGTCCAGTCTGTCCAAGCTGTTCTGCGCCACTCTCGGCAGACATCTTAGCCCATCTGGGGTCCATCCACCTTGGGGCTATTTATAGGCAGCAGCGGGGAGGGAAGTGATGGGAGCCCATTGGGGGTGTAGGACCTATGTCCTGTGCCCGCTTTCCTCAACAGAGAGTGGTGCTGGACAGATGAGGACAAATCCGGTGATGGATAGCAAGGGAGGAAGAAGGAACCATTTATATAAGGACTTATTCTGATGTGTGTGTATTTTACTTTTAACTTTTTCACTCCCCCTATAAATAGCCCCTCCCTGTGGCAGGCGAGTGAGATGCCAGTAGCATGGCCATTGCTTGTGGATTCTACAAAGAGCGTCACAGGGCAGCCTGGAGGATGCGGACATTGCCCAGCACTGGAACGGGGACAGAGACAGGCTTGGTTTTTTTAAATTATTTTTTATGAGTGTGTTCGGTAAACATTCAGTTTGGAGGAACCCCAATTTCTTGGGAAAATTTGGTGAATCACCCAAACCAAATATTTAAAAAGTTCTCTCATCTCTAATTATGATGTGCACACATTGTGAGCGGGTAATGGGGCTTTGCGCATGCGCACAAAAATTCTATCAGTAATAGAGCTGGGGTTACCTTGAGATGAACTTGCATAAAGACCATCGTCTAGTTAGTTGCATGGATCGCCCAATTACTTTGCTGCTATTAAGAAAGGGTCATAATCCATAAGACTTGTCGCAAGACCCAATTCTGCTGACAACCGCAAGACAAGAGGGTTGATTCAGAGCCCCTTTCTCAACATTTTTTCGGAGGAGGTGCTACCAAACAAAAAAATCACACAAAAAAAGAAAACATTTGACAAAATAATTCTTGCTGAAAAAAAAGGCTTTGCTGAATCAGATGAGGTGGAAAAATGGACAAGAACAGAAATTATCACGCAGAAAAATGACGAGAAAGGGGCTCTGAATCAACCCTAAGATGGTGGTTCATGCATTTGCAGGCCACCTGCAAACAGGAAGTGCTGCTGGGCTTCTTGTTAATGTGCATTGTCAGTTATGTCAGCTGAATGCAGGCAGCAGCATGGCTGAAATGCTGGGAGAGGAGGCCCCAAAATGGCCATTACCTTTATTTTCCAATTGTGCCAGGCTGTTGGTCCAGTTTAATCCTCTTTAGACCATGATATGATAGAGCAGATAAAAGCCACATGCTGCATAGGATTTTTTTTACAAGTAAAACAAAGTGTATTATGTACAGTTGGCAAGACAAGGCTAAAGCCAGCATGTCTGCCAGTGGTGGTATTTACATAGAAAGTGGGACTTGAAAGTTATTTGCACTGATAGCTGGGGGGATGTGGTGAGCAGGCCTTAAAAAAAATGTAGCCCCTAAATATTTATCCCACTTGCTTTTAAAACTCTTTTCCCAACGTGTTTCTAGTGGGAAAATCTGTAAATTCTGTAAGTGAACCTTGTCATGCAGAAAGACTGTAAACCTGAACATGTGAGAACCTGGAGCCAGTCCAAAGGACACATCCCGCTCCAAAAGTTTCACAAGATTCTGTCTCAAAGAATACATGTCTCCTTTATCTTGTTCCTTCATCAACTTAATGGAAATTAAAGAGGAACTTCGGGAAGGACACAGACATAACTGTTCCTTCCCACATAGCTCATCTCCGGGTTGACCAAAGACAGCTTTCTGATTGCTTTCTCATCACTGCTACTCTTCAAGTCCAACCTGAGGAATGCTACAGGTTGTTTTGGGGCATGTTTGACCAATAAACATGGTCAGATTAAAGAGGAACTTCAGGAAGATGAAGGACACCGAGGCCATTGTAAGAATAGGGTGCTTCTCATGTAGCTTATCTTGAGGGTAGCCTTCAGGTTGCATCTTAAACGTATCAGTTCTTCAAAGCTCAGTGTTTCTATTAATTGTATTTGTGTGGTTTTGAGCAATTTGTATGGTATGTATGAGCAATTGTCAAGAGGCACTGGGTTGCTCACCACCTCTACTTTTTAAATTCAACCAGAGGGCTTGGGTTGGTTTGAACAATGTAAGTTTTTTTCTGTAAACAATGGCTCTCACTACTTAGATTTCAGCAGAAGTAGTTGGTATAAGTAATTGTGCCTTTGCCCCGAGGCCCTGGCGGCCGCACCATAACTAGGCTTCAAATCCAACTTTAATGATTCCACATCTTGGGCCAAACCAAATTGACAAGGGTCATAAGAAAGGGGCACAACTCCACAAATACCATAAAATAATAATATTTTATTAAATGTTACACTATAGCAAAAATAAAAACACACATGCAACACAAAGACACTGTTAAAATCAATTCATCCACTGTGATGCTAAAATACTTAGCAATCCATATTATAGAAGACCACAAGGTATCAAAAAGTACAAATATTCTTCCTGAGGGCTTCTATACCTTGCAATTAAGTGGCTTTGAACACCAGAAGTTGTTGGTATGAGCAATACTCCTGTAGATTAGGGCCCTAGCTGCCTCAGCACCTCTACTCTCTAAATTCAGCCTGAGGGATTGCATCGCCTGGGTATGGATGGTTTTGTGCAACAGAAGCAACTGGCATGAACAGCAGTAACCATCGTTTCAGCCCTCGGGTGCCTTGTCACCTCTTTAAATCCAACCTGAAAGTTTTCACAACTTGGGTTTCAGTGGGTTTGAGCCAGTTGGATAAATGGCTCTCTGTGCTTTGCCATCCCTAATCTTCAAATTTACTTTTGGTTTGGCTGTGTTTTAGGAAAGCAGTTGCTATGAATGTTAGTACCCCTGGATAGTGGGCCCTGAGTGTCCCTCCACCTCTAGGAATTAAAGAATCACTCTGGGAAGATTAAAGTTATACTAAAGGCAAACCCAATTGTTGTCCCATTGTCTTGGGCTACGCGTTGCACTGTGCCAAACTTCATTCCATTTCCAAAAAGACCCTGTAGTTCCTAAGCTATATTTAAAGTATTAGAGCATTGGAGATGCAGAGAGGGTGGGTGTGGCAACAGCGATGTGGTGTAAGCACACTGTGTGCCACATCCCCATTCACCTATATCTGTTGGTGTGCCTACACTGGCCATTCAGATAAGCCTGGCGTGGGTTTATAGAGGTGTGCTAGGAATTTTCACCATGAAGCTGAGATGTGGCAAGAGCTCGGGAACAGGTACGAAGATCAGACGACTCACGGAGTTCCACACAGCAGGGCAACCCATTCGGGATGCCACAGGGAGTGGAACGGCCCTGGAGTTCGTTTAGGCCTCTAATGCTCCTCTTTAAATTAAACCAGCTGGGCCTACCGCTGGCCTTCCCCCCAGTTGCACCAGAGTACTGTCGCTCCCTCGCCTATGTAAACAAGGGCTGCTGCATCCCCGCTCCTTTGGGCTGTACTTTTGCTCCCACGCCCAGCCATTCAGGTTGGCTGGGGACAGGAGCACGCTTATTACACAGGATGTGGACGCTCTCGCCCCCGTTGTCGGGCTCTGCGTGTAAGCAGAGCACGTTTCCCGGAAAAAATTTTATGCATGATGAATGGCTCTGAGTAGACAACAGCCAGCGCAAGTGCCATTGGATCAGGAAAAAGGTGAGTTTGAAAGGGCGATCTTGGGGTTTCACACAGCAGGTCACCCTGACACGAGATGCCCGTGGGGCGTGGATCAAAAATTGGGAGTCAAAATCCTGGGTCTTGTATCACTTTAAGTTCTTGTGTTTGAGTGGGTTTAAGCAATAGAAGTGGTTTGGATGAGCAATAGTCCCGTTGTTCGAAGCTTAGGCTGCCTCACCACCTCTTCTCTTAAAATCACAACTTACATAGATTGGGTTTGTGTGGCTTTAAGCAAAAGACATGACTGGTATTAGCAATGGTCCTATTGCTCAAGGCCCTGAGCGCCTCATCACCACCATTATAAATTCACAATCTGGGAACGAGCACATGATGACTATATTGTCAGTGCGCGCACTGTATCAGCCTGCCCTGAAAAATTCACCTACTTACTCTCCATTGCCCTGTTCCCACCCCCTGCATTGTATGAGAAGTCCAATGCCTGACCATGTCTAGTGCCAAGCCCCATTTCCTACACATGCCACATCTAGCTACATCCACTGCCAAGCCCTGTTGCCAACCTATGTCTCATGTGACCATATCCAGTGCCAAGCCTGGATGCCAACCCATGCCACGTCTGTCCATGTCCAGTGCCAAGCCCTGTTTCTGACCCAACGCCTCACCACATCCAGTGGAAAGTCCTGTTGCTGACCTGTGCTATGTGTGACCACATACAGTGCCAAACCCTTTTGCTGTCATGAGCAATATCTGACCACAGCCAGTGCATAGTCCTTTTGCTGACCTGTGCCTTGTCTGGCCACATACACTGCCAAGCGCTGCTGCCAACCAGTGCCATGTCTGACCACGTCCAGTGCTTGACTCAGTGCCACAGCTGACTATGTACATTGGCAAGCCCTGATGACAACCTCTGCCTCTGTTGACCCTAGTCAGTGCCAAGCCCTGATGTAGACCTGTGCCACGTCTAACCACATTCACTGCCATGTGCCATATAGACTGTTTTGCCACTGACTCTGCATATCATGCCAGCCATTATCGATTCCAATCATACAGATTATTTTTATGAATCCCATCACTCCAGATGTTATAGCACTACAAGCAACAGCATGCTCTGGCATTCACAGGCAAATTGTATTGCAGATTATACACACCGACACCTTGGTCTTTTGTTGTAATCTACATGTCCTCTGTGCCTCTTCCAGTGGCCTCCTGGTCCACTATCAATATTTGACCTCTGGCAAAAGGACCAGAGAACCCAAAGGGCCCAAAGGACCCAAAACAAAGAGGATGTGGCACTTTGCATGAATATTTTGTATAGATTTCTCAGCTCACAAACAGTTAAGTTGGCCAACATATCATCAGCGACGCAAACACAAGCTCACCGGAGATCCTGCTGAAAGGAAAAAGCTTCATCCATGTTCCATTTGAAGATTAGGAAACTGGAAGCGAAACGCAAGGAGCATAGAGGAATGAAAAAAAAAAAAGATGAATGAAAATGGAAAATATTTGTTGCATCGCTTCATGTTTCACACCTGGGCTTCGACCCTTCCAGCCCTGCATAAATCCTTCAACATCTGTCAGATCTACATTCAATAAGTGACAGCAGCTTAAGCCAGGTTGATTCTTTTACTGAACATCGTGGGGACGTGCGCCAACATCGAAAAAATAATGTTTAACCTCTTCTATCGCTTTACATGGGTGAAAGATTGGCCATTTGATTTGTAGTCACCCTATGACAAATCTCCAATTTAAGTGACTGAGAAGAACATCTAAGAAACCAGGGGCGTATGTAGCACACATGGCCCCAGGGGTTAACACTCTGGCATGTGGGGAGTGGGTTCTGGTTGCTTGGGCTCTGAGGGCCTCATGGGAGCAGTGTGGTATGGGGAGACTGACTGGCTTGGGACGCTGGCAAATATACTCCATAATTTTGACTATCCTGGGTTTTGGTCCTCTCCCCCAGTGCACCCTTCGTCTGAGGCCAGTGGCTCCGAGTGTGCTGGCGGCTGCATTCCCTGCTCCCCTCTAACAGGGAGCGTGCCCGCGCTGGCCATTCACAAATACCTGGCACGGGCCCTGCTAGAGGGATAGCGGGGAAGCGGTCGCAGCTCGCCAAGCGCAGTTGGACCTAATGCTCACTTGGGTTCTTTCTTCCCGCCTCAAGAACCAGGTTGTGTTGATCAATTCTTGTTTCACTGTAGCAAGGTGAAATAGTCTCTAGCAGGATCCCTCTCTCGGCCTGTCTCTCTATTGCATGTCTCTCTATTGCACAGATGTCTTGACCACTCCATGCCTATATTTAATGTGAGCTAAGCTAGGCCTAACAGGTGTTCTAACCATTTTATAGTTTACTACAATCAATAGGGCGTTGGGGTTCTCTTATAACCTAGGTTGTTATTCACAGCAATGCATCCATTGAGTAAGGTGCGCTAATTTGAGCTGTAACATGTAGACCTGCATCAATAAATGATTCATTTACCTATTCAAATGGTTTATCTCCTTTTTATCCCTCAATGAGGGGTGTGGCTTAATTTAACAATTGTGCCTCTTTTCCACCCTGAATAGTTGGAAGGTATGTAATAAGTCCAAATAGTCAAGCTAGCCTTCCCTTAGCACTTACTGTACATACCGTCAGGGCCGCATTATGAGGGGGGCGTAAGGGGCCTCCACCAACCTTTGGGTTATGGTCTCGCCCAGGAGGCTTTTCAGTCTTTGATGTGATGGGCCTCAGGGCCAGTAACAAAGCTATCAGTGGCAGTGGGGACTCCCCACGGACAGGTAGCCAAAGCCACCACAGAGCAGGAAGGGGATTCTAGAGCAGAAAAGCTGCCATCAGCAATGCTACTGCAATGATGGGTGTGTGCAGAGCTGTAGATCCGCCTGGGTCCTCTCTTCATCTGGGGGGGCCTCTGATCCTCCCCCTGGTGCTCTTCTGGCTTCAAGGGAGGGCCTGAAATACAGCCCTCCGAGTGTCTAATGCCACTGACACTTGGTCGAATACAATACACTTGCTCCATTCCTCCAATAGAACCAGTGAAGGGCATCGCTCATTGCAGCCAGTTAGGGGTATCCCTCATTGCAGCCATTTAGGGACATCCCTCATTGCAGCCAGTTAGGGGCATCCCTCATTGCAGCCAGTTAGGGGCATCCCTCATTACAGCCAGTTAGGGGCAACACACACAGACACACACACAGACACACACACACAGACACACACAGACACACACACACACACACACACACACACACACACACACACGCACTCACACACACACAGATATACTCACCGCAATGCAGGCGATTTCCCCCTCCTGCGTGATCTCCAGCAAGGCCAGGCTCCTTCCTGGAGTCCCGCCCACAGGACAAGTGCAAGCGCCGCAGGACGCCGGGACCAACTGCTCGAAATGGGGATTGTCCCGGGGAAATTGGGCGGTTGGAGGGCCATGCCAAAGCCCATGGAGGGGCAGAAGAGCCCACAGCCCACGAAGGCTATGTGGGCTTGTAGCCTTCAGGGCTGGTTATGCTGGGAAGGAGGGACCCCACACCACTTTTTAAAAAAAAATGTAACCCTTAAAAAAAGCCTTTAACCCCCCCCCCCAAGAGCGGGACCCTATGTCAGGCCTGGATGGGTGTGGGGGTGGAAGAAGAGCCCATGGCCAACGAAGGCTATGTGGACTTGTAGCCTTCAGGGCCAGGAGCCTCCAGGTCTGGCCTCCGGGCCCGGGTCTACAATCCCAGGTCCATTTAAAAAAAAAAAATGTAACCCTTGCTAGTGCAGATAGTAGTTATATTTTGTTTGAAAATGTAATAAAGCGTTTTTTTTTTCAATTTAGCCTAGCGGGTCTTGGGACATCCATGGTGGCCTATTGCGTAAATCCCTACTGGTATATTACATTAACAATCACCATATGGAGGCATCTCAGAATTATGTGACCGGGGTCCCTCCGCTGTGTGCAACGTGTGGACTGCCCCACGCTGATGCGGACAGAGCACGGGTCTGCGGACCTTGTGCTGAACAAGCACTGGCCCTGCAATCAGGGTTGCCAGTGGCTGCGCCTCGTTTCAATACACCTCTCTCCCCGTGCTTAAATCTCACTCCTGATGAGTCGCACTTGAGCGGGAATGAACAGCAAGTTGTGCCGCGCAGACTGCCTACGGCCGAGCAGGTGATTTCGAGGTTGGCAGAGTGCGTGGGCCCTGGTAAGAAGTGGTCCCTGACGCCTCCGGTTTCACCCATTCCTTCTGAATCTGAAGAGTTCACTACTGAGCAGGGTTTTGCTCTTTATGATGGTCGGCTATTCTCTGACTCGGGCTCCTCGGACGAGGGGCTGAGGAGTCATGATGACCCGGGCCCCGGTTCTTGGGGCCTGTGTGACACCGACGAATTACTGATAAAGATCTTCGAGGTCTTGTCTATTTCTATCCCTGGTGAGGCCTCCAGGCCTAGCAGGGAGAGTTTCCATACAGCGCCGCCGCGTTTGGAATTTCTGGAGCAGGATCACTTCCAGGCTCTTGTATTCAAAGAATGGCAATGCCCCCTGAGGTGGTTAGCTGCTGGTCATCACCTCCCATGGTGCGGCAGTGGGGTGTTGATGATGCTACGAAAAAGATTCTTACTGGGCTTCCCTTTAGAGGGCGATGCCTATTCGGGGCCCGTCTGGACCTGTTTGGAAAAAAGGGCAAAACTCCCCTTTACAGAAGGTGGCCCCAGCCTTCTCGAGGCAGGGGCACCCCTCCACCCCCCTATGTTAGCGTCAAAACAGAACCAGTGGTGTCCTTTCAGCTTTTTGGTATAGCTCCCTGCCCCAGGAGTGGCAGACAACGCCCTGGTCCCTCCGGCAGGGCTAAGTCCAAGCCTGTTACAAAAACCCCCCCAAGCATGATGGGGCGCCCTCGCCGCAGCACCTTGCCCCTATCAGGAGGCTGCATGCCTCGTTCAGATGGAGTCAGGAGGACGTTTCCTCTGGATGCAGGATGTCTGCTGGGCGGCCCCTTCCCGAGCTATTCAGGGTGCTTCTGGTCCCTGCCTCTCTTCTTGTGTTGGAGCAGGTCATGCGCGATCTGTGAGGTCTGGGGTCACCTGCTGGTTGCCCTTAACAGACAGAGGAAGGGGCCTCTACACTAACCTTTCCACATTCCTCCAAACGGATGAGACACTCTGTCCATTATGGCCTTCCCTAGGTGAGGCAACTTACATTCACAGGCGGTTTACTGCATGGTTCCTCTGCGTTGGGCCACCAGTGCCCTGTGTCCAGGGACCTCTTGCCGTCGGTAGGGACCTAAAACGCTTATCTCCTGGCCATTGTGCATTCCGGGCTCCAAGGACCTTACAGGTTAGTTGTTGGCGCTCCAACACTGCTGCGGTGGCCTTATTATCTGGCCGGGGTTCTGCTCCCAGAGTGATTGCCTAGGCGATGACAGGGGGTGATATCTCTACTGAGACCTAGATGGCGTCCGCGCGAGGAACTGCCAGGCCGTCCCTCTTTGCTTCCCAATTCCTGCTTCAGACCGAGTTGTTACTCGGTTGGTGGTGTCCTTTGGGAGTCTTTGGATGGGTGCTCAATCACCTCAATTCCTCCTTTTCCCCTAGGGGTATCTCCGTTCCTAGAGTTGGACCTGGATTTGGTTCAGACAGGAACCTGCCTCCTTGCCTATACTTGGACAATCTGGTTGCATGGGCTCGGTCTCTCTTGCTGTTTCCGTCTATTCACCAGGCTGGATTGTAGCTGGTGGGCCCGTTGGTGGCTGTTCTAAGGTTGTCCCTTGTGCTCAAGAGCCCTTGGGCTCTTCTGCTACTCTTATTGTGAATGCTGGACTGGGTTCCAGCTTCCCTGGAGATGGGTCTGTGTACCTTTCCACCTTGGCACGGTGGTTTCCCCTGAGACTGTTGTACTAGGGGTACCAGTCAGGGGGCCCCCCTTCCATTGCGTCTTCCTGCATTTGGAGATCAAATCTATCAGGTCGAAGGAAGGGGGGACTTTTTTCTTCTAAATCCCCCTGTGGTTCAGGGGGAGGTGGGACCTTTAGGGGCTCATCCACCTGTCTACTTTGAAGCAGCAGGCCTTCAGGTTGGCTCTATATTGCTGGACTCCTCCCTTTTGGGATCAGGCTATTTGGGGGCCCCTTGGTCTGCCTGACGACAGTGGCCTGTATTACTTACCTGTGTGGGCTAGGAAGCAGGATAATCCCCCTGGAGGGTATCTGATCCTGCTCCGGTGTAGGACAGCGTTCCCTGCATATCTAGGATATTCACTCCTTGGAGGTCCTTCTGCGATAGGATGTGCTTGTTTTTGGGTCTCCATGTGATCCGTCTAGTGTGGATCTTTTCTGGGCCCGTCCCTATTTTGGGTCCTAGGCCCTTGTTTCCCTGTCTCAGATTGTTCTGACCTTGGTCTCGAGGCTTCATAACTTCATGCAGAACATTCTGTTCCATATGTCTTACCTTCCTTCACCCTGCTTGACAGGTTTCGGTGCAGGTTGCTCTGGAAGGGGGAACCTGTGTTACTGACGGCCCTTGGGTGGTGTGGTTTGCAGGTGTGGTTCTGTGGACAGCGGACCTGTACGTCCTGTCAGGAGTGTTGGCCTGTTCACTCGGGCCCCCCGTCTCTATTTCACCCCTATCTTCAGACTCTGATCTGGATGGTCTGACGGTTGGTTCATCCACCTTGATGGCAGTGGGTGTACCTTTTGAGTGTCGGTGACTTTTGGAAGACCGTGTTTTTGGCTTCTTTTGCCTCTTCTTCCATCTATTGTGGGGTATGGTTTACCCATATTGATTGGGTTGAGTTTTTGGCTCTCCCCTGTGGGCGAGCTCTGTGTCCAGGGTCTTTAAGTTATTACAGCATGGGTTGGAGTTGGCTCTCCTACTCGGTGCCCTGGTGGTTCAGGTTCTGCCCTGTCCGTCTTCTGCAGAAGTCTTTACTCAGTCCCTTGCCTGGGTTGACTTTTCCTTCAGGGATTGCTCAGTGACATCCCCCTCGTAAGTCTAGGGTTCTTGTTGGGATTGATTGCTATTAGTTTTGCTTTGTGGGGTGTTCCCCTTTGGCTCTACTCTGGTTGCTGTCTGGCTGTTCTTATCCTTAAGGTTGCCCTTACGGGGCTGTTACCTCAGTCGGCTGTGTGCCTGAGCGAGTGGCTCTGTCTAGCTAGCCCTCGTTTCCTTACTGTATATCCACCGAGATGAGGCGGTGTTCGGCCTTACGTCGGTTCTTTGGCCTAGGCTGGTGTCTTAGGCTCAGGTCTTAAGACATTATCCTTCTTTGGGATTCGTTCCTATTAATGCTGAGGCACGGGAACCTATTTCCCTCAATAGGTGTGGGAATTTTCTTCCCGGTCTGTCTCTTGTCCCTTATGGGACTGTTGCTCCTTGGGGTCGTGGGCAACTACATCTGGATGTGCCTGATCTCATCTGCCTCTGGGGGTTAGGCGGCCTTGGGCCTAGCCTTTACTTGGATAAGATATCCCTTCTGGTCCTGGGGAAAGCTTGGGCTCTTCCTGGGCTACTTTTAGTTTTGGCTCTTGTTAGGCTTCCACTCATGCCTTATCCTTAAGGGGAAGAGTTCTTCTCATTATATTCTGATACACTGGTGCCTTGGTATCTTTGGGCCTTTCGGCACCAAGTCTTCTGTACAGGTTGCTTGAACGCTACTTGTTTTTCTTGTTCGTACCCTTTCAAGGGTTGTTTTAATGTTAACGTTAGAGCTTTGCTCGTGTCGCTCTTGGTAGTGAGGTGTTGCAGGTGACAGTGCTTTCAACTGTCTGCTGTTGCCTTTTTTGTTGGGGATCCCACCCTGTTCTATGGACACTGCTATTGGATGTCCCAATTGTAAGTATTATATCTGGAGCAGGACGTACTGTATACTTAGAATAATACAATTCTGTGAAATACTCACCTGTAGAATTGGTATTATACGTATACAGTACGTCCTGCTCCACCCCACCCTGGTTTGCATTATTCTGGATCCCCAGTAAGGTGATTGTTTTTATTGTTATCATTACCAGTTGTTTTGGTGGTTGGTTTCTCCCGGCTTCTGGTTCACTGCTTTTCAATGCTGGGGATTTGTGGGAGGTCCCTGGGTATATGAAGGGCCGGGAGGAGCCTGTTTTTTGCATGTCTGCAGTGCACAGCGCCCTCTGGCGGAGGATTACCCAATTGTAAGTATTATATCTGGAGCAGGACGTACTGTATACGTATAATACCAATTCTACAGGTGAGTATTTCACAGAATTGTATTATCCATATGCTTGGCCTCTTCCCCCATGACCTGGCTTGAGTGCTGCAAGTTCTTAAAGCACTGCTTGATTTTAGATTTTAAGATGGAGACTTACTTCTCTAGCTGTTTGACTGCGGCCTCCAGCTCAGCCAACCCTGCTTCTTCTTTAAGCAAATGTTTAATTTATATAACTTCTCTTCTTTAGCCACAACTATGATATTATTACAGACTCTGTTTTAGAAACTGGATAAACTCTCACCCTGCTTTGGCACTGATGTGGAATTTGTGCTGCTAGATGATAAAGCCCTGGGATCCAGCATCTTGAGGTTCCTCGGGGGGTATCAGTGTGGCTCGCCCCCAGAATCCTCCATCTTCCCTGGGTAAGAAAGCTCAGGGAAGTCTTCTTCTCTATTCTTACTTATGCCTAATATTGAAAGCTCTTCTCTGCTTCTGTATTCTCCTTTATGACCCTCCCTTTTCCTCCTTCCATATGGCCTTTACCCTCATAGAATTGCAAAATTTTGAAACCTGGTGCTGTCTTATCAAGGCCCTCCATCCCATTTGGCCCCATGGCATGTTAACAGATCTCCCAGTTTCTATGCCCCATTCCCCTGCGGTATTATCAGAGAAAACCCTTTTTGTTGCTAAAATTGGGGTTCTGCGGGATTGCAGAGCCCTACTTCTATAAGCTTTTCCCACACAAAGCCATATGACTTCTATAGGGTCTAGTGCTGCACAGGGTCGGCTACACATTCTAGTGAACTGGTAAAAGTCGATTTGGCCCTTTTGAAAGTAAACATTTTGAAACATAGGTCATCAATGGTTCTGGAAATGCAGGTTATAGTACCTCCTCCCCCCTGAAATATATGTATTAGTGGGACTGATACATTTTATTGTACAGGTGCCATGACCTGCCTAGTTGTCGATATTTAATGAGACTTCTCGATATTTTCTTTGGCCGTGGTCCAATATTGCTGAGGGCACTGTCGTTTAGCTGAAGTTCCTCTTTGAAGACTATAGTCGTCTCTCTGGCAGCTGGCCATTATAATCCAGTTTTCCGACCTTGTGGAGTATCTCAAGAGAGGTCTATAGAGAAGATGAATACAAGTGATGAGCAGAGGGAGAGAGTTGGAGACAAACCAGATGAGGAGAGCTAAAGACAAATGAAGTGCACAGGAGGAGCATGACCCCTGTGTGTCCATCAGACAGCCGCAGGGCCCATTTGTCTCAATAAGTGGGTATTAAATTGAAATATCCAACTACTTCTCTTGCTGACTGTACCGGCCTGGTTTGAATTCTGTGAGATGTAATTTTTCAGCTAAATATATTGGGGAGAAAGGAAGGGAAAATTTGTTCAATGTGTGTACAACAGGTGAGGTCTATACCCTGTTCCATTAAAATGTTTTTATCTAACTATGCTCTTCAAAACTTTTGATCAGCCAAAAAGATACGACGGCTGACCAATTAACCAATTCTTGTTCATCGCTTGGTCGCAGTGATTGTTTCCACTGAGTGATTATCGCTAAATTGCAGTCGCTTTGGTGATTTCTCACTTGTTAATCGCTCTATCTAAACAGGCAATTACAGTTTAAAGGTCAAAAGGACACCTGCCATCTCATTTTAAGAGCAAGAATAAGGTGTCTTCAAGGCTGGCCTAACTGCTTCACCTTCAGAAGACCTCTCTAATGTTTTCACTGGTAAAACCATGAGAGACATTATGCCTGCCTAACTGTTGACCTAGAATTGACCTAAGAGAAAGATTATGAAGGTCAAAATGTTACCCACAAAGACTAATGCACTAAAACCTCAAAGTATGGCCCAACTTCTCAAAGTCCTGGAGTTGGCTAACATCTCACAGTCAAGGTAGACATGTTACCTGCCTTTTGCTTAGCACTGACCTTAAGGTCAAAGGGACAATTTTTATGCCTCTCTTTTGCAAGATAAAATAGGGATCAATGAATTGGCCTCTCACCTTTCTTTGCTGATACCACCAAGGTAGATATGTTACCTGTCTCACTTTAGGTGTAGCACTGACCTTAGTCAAAAAGTATTAAGGTCAAAGCAACAACCTTTATGCCCCTCATTTGTCCGAAACATGCTGTATGAGCCTCCAAGAGTGGCTCAGCTATAACTTGAGATGCAAAAAGCAACGTCCTCTTCACCTCTGAAACCAAGTTAGACACATTGGTTCCCTCACATTTGGCCTGCTATTTTACCTTAGAGCCAGCGTTTAAAGCCCAAAGGACATCTGCCTTCCTTTAGTTGGAGCAAGAATAATTTTCCAAGAGTGGTACAACTGCACATTTCCCAGAACCTGGCTATAACTTGAGATGCCTTCTTTGCACTGATGCCACCACGGTGGACATCGGTGGTTTTGTCCCTTTTAGCCCAAATAAAGCCAAAAGGGTCTGCTTTTTGTCCAGTGGCTAGGTACAGCTTAAAAAGTACGAACAGTCTCCAGTTTGAGGCTAGAGATACATTAAAAGTGACCCCAGTCTTGGATGGAGGTGAACACGCTTGCCTTGTCTAGTGTGTACGTGGCGTAAATCACTCAGCGTTATGGAAGGGTGACTTGACGCATAACAGCTCCCATTTCCACCTTTCTCCCAGCTCCTGGAATGTTAATGAATCTCAAAGCAGTGTGTTAATAGCTGCTGTGCACTTGTGTTTCAAGTGCTTCAGCTGATGTATAGACAGCCATGTCCGCCACAGATCAAGCTGGTGGGAAGGAACAAGGGGGGGGGGGGGGGGTGCAGCACCGAGGACAAGGCCAGGTTAATGGTAATAAAGACATGTGGTATCGTTTTCGTATTATTTGGAACATACAGATCTAAATTAATAACAGCTCCTACAAGTCCCTTGGGGTTTGTGCAGAGGAATTTTGATCTCCTAAGAAAAAGCTGGCCATTGCTCAGGAAGGGTTGTTGGGAGGAGCAGCAGTGGTGCTGGCGGTGGTGGTGATGGTGGGGGGGGTTGCACTTGACTTTTGACCTCTTTTCAAAGGCACCTGTGCAAGCTTTTAAAATCTACTACCACCAATTATCCACTTTCAAGCTGAAGTGTTTAAACCTAGGAGCACATTAACTGAGCTTAGCACATAGCCCTGTCAGCGGAGACTTCCTGAAGCCGGGAGATGTCCTGACACGGTTAAAAGCGAGTCTAGGGATAGGGTGAGAGATTAATCGGCTTCTCCTTCTGACAGCTTCAAACAAAGAAGCCTTTCAGCCACCTGGTCCCCGTCTCCCCACACCTGCATTAACATTGCGGGCCATAGCTTTGTTCTCTCTGCTTGATCCTACTCTTTGTAGGTACATGTCCCTGGCCCGTGACTTCACCTACCCACTAGAGGATGGGAGAAACAGGCCTGGAGAGGTCTACCTTGGTGGCATCAGAGCTGGGAGGTAAACAGTCCCTTAATGTATCCCAAGCTGTAGCCAATTCCTGGCTGATGAGCAGCTGAGCCACCCTTGAAGGCTCATTACTCCTGTTTTGGTCAAGGAGAGGCATAAGAGGTGCCCTTATGACCTTCATACCCTTTCCTCAAAAACAAGGCCAAAGGTGAGGCAGGCATTCCTTGGTTGCATCAGTGAATGTGAGAAGTTGCTTAATGCATCACAAATTCTGGCCAATTTTAGGACAATGAGCAGTTAGGCCACCCTTGGAGGTTCATTGCTCGTGTTGAGGCCGAGGTGAGACAGGAGAGACACCCCCTTGACCCTAATACTCTTGCTATTAGGTCAAGGCCAAGCTAAGGTTGAAGCAGGTAAGAGACCTACCTTGGCTGCATCATTGATGGGAGGTGCAATAAGTGTGGTAGCTTAATGCATCTTAAGTTGTAACCAATTGCTGGGCAATAAGCTGTCATTGAAGTCTCACTATTCTTGCTCTGGCCAAAGGAATGAAAGAGCCTTTTTATCAATTCCCACAATGGAGGAATCATTCCAAGGAGAAGCATTTCTACCAAGAAGATGCGAATGCCGCCTGTTCTACATCCATTAACATCTAGAGTAGGGCTGCCAAAGGTCTGAAACTTTGAATCTTTTGGGGTCTTTTCCTGTACCCACAACCTTAGACTGATAAACATGCACCGTGACTTTGAGGTGTCCTTGGCTGGTGCAGCCTGGGTCATCTGTGTGACTGCTGAACGCCTCTGCGTGTGCGTGACTGGTAAACGCTTCCACGCTAATGGCGAATGCTTCTGCGTGTGCATGAGCTGCAGCAAAACTTACAGCACATGCGCGAGCAAGGGGGCAGCAGTGCAGGCAATAACCAACCACAGACCTGCAGGTGCACCTGGTTCCTATCAACTGAGCTTAGGGGCCAGTAGCCTTAGCCCAGGCCCTAAATAAGGATTTCTCTGGCAGCAGCCCAGTGCCAGAAGATCCCCATGCATTTCTTCCTGTGCCCCCTTGTGACTTCCTTGTTATCTGGATCAGTGGAACCTTTGCATCCTTTCGTGTATGACCTTTGGCTTTTGTATATGGAGATTGATTTGGATAACGCTGTTGGACTTTGTCCACCATTACACCTTTGGACTGTGCTCCCGGAATTACCCTCTAATGATTGGATTTCCCGTGTATAACCTCCGGTTTGCTTTTCTGGATTTTGCTTTGGGTTATCCCTTAATTCGACTGCTAACATGTACTTGAACTTAGCTAATGTTACTGACCCTGAAATTCTGCTCAGGACCTATTAACCACGGCTTTGCTTCTTGTCTGCTTCTTGCTACTGATCCAGAGTCACTGATGTCTGCCCTGGGCCTTGACTCCTTTGGGCATGACCTGGGGCTTCCCACGCCGCAGGACCTATCCTGCCTTGCGAGGGTGGGGCAGGCTCTAGTAAACACCAGGGTTGCCCTTAGACTCTGGGCCCGGGGGGGGTCGAGACTAGGGTTCTGGCAGAAGTCTTCGTTGTCTGCCATCAGCAGTGGAATTGGGTCTCTCTGCCAACAGTGCTGCATCAGGTCAGTACCGGTCACAATACCTTATCTGTAGCCCAAACTTCAAAATATCTTACAATCCATTGGGGTATAAGGAAGATACAGAAGGTGAAAAACTTAATATAATGTAATGTATAAGGGAGGATACAGAAGGAGAAGAGCTTACAATCTATTAGGGTATAAGGGAGGATACAGAAGGAGAAGAGCTTACAATCTATTAGGGTATAAGGGAGAATACAGAAGGAGAGAATCTTACAATCTATTAGGGTATAAAGGTGTATACAGATGGGGAAGAGCTTACAATCTATTAGGGTATAAGGGAGGATACAGAAGGGGAAGAGCTTACACTCTATTAGGGTATAAGGGAGAATACAGAACAGAAGGAAAAGAGCTTACACTCTATTAGGGTATAAGGGAGGATACAGAAGGGGAAGAGCTTACACTCTATTAGGGTATAAAGATGTTTACAGATGGGGAAGAGCTTACAATCTATTAAGGTATAAGGGAGGATACAGAAGGGGAAGAGCTTACAATCTATTAGGGCATAATGGGGGATACAGAGGGAAAAGAGCTTACAATCTATTAGGGTATAAGGGAGAATACAGAAGGGGATGAGCTTACAATATATTAGGGTATAAGGGAATTTTTATTGGTAAACAAACAAACAAAACTCAGCTAATCAGCATTAATACATAATATAAAGAAAACGTATACTTGTATACAGTAAACACAGCAGAATACTACATACTATACATTATCTATCGTGTCTATACTCTTAATGGTTAATCAGTGAAGATACATCAGGTTACAGATCAGGGGTTAGGTGCCATCATTATGCAGAGCAGTAACACATTAAACACCATCATAGATCTGAATCATCAGAGTCGTCCTGCCTGCCAGTCACTTCCATATTAGAGTCAATAGGGTCTCTAGCTGCTGGTGACTTTTTCTTAGTCGGTGGGTCCTCCTCTGACCCCGAGTCACATTCTCTGGCTATACGCTTTAACTCTTGCTCCAGCTCCATAGTATCGTGCCCAGAAATATCTGCACCTGACTCAGACAGTATGTTATATCGGTTTGATGTAACTGTCACTGCTGTATCTGTTCTGCCCTTGGGCTTTTTCCCTGGCTTTTGGACTAAAGACCATGCGCCTTCTGGTCTGCGGGTGGACTTGTCTTTTTTTTTCCCTCTCTTATCACCAGGGGCTTTACTATCTGCAGAAGAGGCTGGAGCAGAGCAATGGGCCATAGCAGGGGAAGGGGCTACAGGGGAAGATGGGCTATCAGCTTGCTCCGGTGCTGGCCGTGAAATGGCGGCCACAGGCTGTGGGGTTACATCTGTCTGATCTCTTATCTCAGTTGTCTCAGACCCTGGCCTTGTTACTATCTGCCCAGACATCAGAGCCTCCTCCTCTGTAACCTCACCTGCTGCCTCCAGCTCCTCCGCAGCCTTGGCTATAGAGGTTATGGAAGGCCTCTGAGCAGTCCTTATGGCAATGACCCATCTGACCACACAAGTTACACCGGACATTTGTACACATGGCGCTGGTGTGACCAATCTCCCCGCACAGGTTACACTTCACTACAGTACACACTCCGGCCACATGACCGGCCTTCCCACACTTAAAGCACAAGCGTGGCTGACCGGCATAGAAGCACACCCCCCTCTCACGGCCGATAAAGAAGGAGTTGGGCCAATGTAAAGTAACATTACTGTGCTGCCTGAGCTTCACGAGCACCCTCCAGCCTCCCGTCCAGATCCCATCATCATCAAGACACTTTGTCAGGTCAGACACCATATCACAATGTCTCCTCAGCCATATCACAATATCCTGCGGGGGACGGACTCATTCCAGAACAAGATATTAACGCTCACAGTGCCCGGCTTTGATACCGGGATAAGACTGGTCCCATCCCTCAGTGCCCCTAAACTTTGTCACACTTGCCCAGAACCTGTCCAAGCTGGCCATGAGCTTGAAGCTTATATCGTATCCCTGCCTGTCTGGGAGGTTTATGACGGCCAATATATCTGCGGGTGTGAACCCCATCTGGTTACACAGGAGCTCCCGGATCACATGTCTCCTGTCTGGCAGATCTTCCTTTGCCCCCTTATTCTTAAATCTTACCACGTTCCTCCTCTTAAATGCCTGACCGGTGTAATGTAAGCCGGGGCTAAAAGATGGGGCACCGCGACTCCAGGCATTCTGAGGAGGAGCGTGGCCAGATGCATTGCCAGTATTATCACTGCGGGGTCTTGATTGAGGGGGACCCGCTACCTGTGGTCGGTCACCTGTGGGAGGAAAAACATTATTAGTGCATACAGACGATTCAGTTCCATTACTATCAGGAACCGCAGGCTGTTCATTGTCCCAAACAGATTGCAATGCATTGGGACTTGCTTGCTTGTTTCCTCGATTGGTGGACAGTTCAGAGGTGTCACTATGCCCCGGCTGTGACCCCAGGGTTGCAATTTGCGGGGTCTCCCCAACTTCCATAGTGTCATTGGTTGCATCACATCCATTCTCAGGCTGAGGGAGGGCGCCTTGTGATACACAGAGTCCATTGCTGGAACCTTTCAGGGATTGCTCACTGCTGCCCCCTGGGGGTGGTTGGCTTACTTGGCTGGTATCACGAAAAGGGGCAGAATCTTGCAGCACTGGGGTCCTGTACAGCAGCTCCTGTGAGGATGTCTCCTGCTCTGATGGTGAGGGGGTGACTGAGCTGGGTCCAGGTATCTGTCTGTGCTTTAGGAGCTTCTGAGACTCCTCAAATCGATCCAGGTTCTTGTATCTCTCTGCCATGGGCCCCATTTGTTTCTCAAGTGTCTCAATGTCACTAACAATTTCAGCAAGCTTTGCGCGAAAAGTCTCTATCAGCCTATCACAGGCGGTTGCGCTACGGGGGTTTGCTGCTTTTAGTTTATTCATTTCCTCTATTTGCCCTTGCAGCTCTGTCCTGGTTGCTCTTAAGCTGTTCATTTTATTGACTAAATCTGGAATCTTGTCTGCAAGCTGCAGCTCTGGTGCGCGCTCTGTCTCTTTAAGACTTGCCTTGCGCCTTGGCTTTTCTGCTGGGTCTTTGAATGTCTCTGCTGTTCCAGTCCTGGGAGACTTGTGGCGATTTGCCCCCAGCTCAGCATTTGCATTGTCTGATAACTTCCCAGATTTATGTCCAGTGGCAGATTTAGCAGATTGCCCCCCAGTTATGGGGTCACCGGTGGCCGGCTGGGTCTTGGATCGCAGGGCCCGGGACTCTCGGCTCACACACACATTCTGCTGCATGTTTTCCTGCATTGTCAGTCTTTCCAAAGATGTCCTCTTCAGCTTGTGCTGCTTCCCACTGCCGGCCTGAGCTGGCTGCTGAGTGTCCATCATAACAGGTTGTTGGATCTCCCTGCGTGGATCAGCACAGTCACTTTGCTGGGGCTGCCGCCCTCCCTCCATTACATGCTGCACACAGACACTGCTACACGGCCCATCATTATTATCCACCACTTCCATTCCAGCTTCACTTACTTTACTGTAACTTTCTTCCATAAAGACTCTTCCACCTTCATTGTAATCCACCGCGGTCAGCCGGTCAGCAGCATATTCAGTATCCAGAGGGTCTCTAACATGGACTCCCGATTCAGACCCAGAAGCCTGGAGCTCACCTGGGGAGCGACCCCACCCAAGGCAGCCAGGCCCTGGGCTAGAGCCAGACATTCACAGCACCTGCAGAGAGCTCACTCACACACCTCCTCCCACCTTAACGATCTATTAGGGTATAAGGGAGGATACAGAAGGAGGAAGAGCTTACAATCTATTAGGGTATAAGGGGGGATACAGAGGGAAAAGAGCTTACAATCTATTAGGGTATAAGGGAGGATACAGAAGGGGAAGAGCTTACACTCTATTAGGGTATAAGGGAGGATACAGAAGGAAAAGAGCTTACAATCTATTAGGGTATAAGGGAGGATACAGAAGGGGAAGAGCTTACACTCTATTAGGGTATAAAGGAGAATACAGAAGGAAAAGAGCTTACAATCTATTAGGGTATAAGGGAGGATACAGAAGGGGAAGAGCTTACACTCTATTAGGTTATAAAGATGTTTACAGATGGGGAAGAGCTTACAATCTATTAAGGTATAAGGGAGGATACAGAAGGGGAAGAGCTTACAATCTATTAGGGTATAAGGGGGGATACAGAGGGAAAAGAGCTTACAATCTATTAGGGTATAAGGGAGGATACAGAAGGGGAAGATCTTACAATCTATTAGGGTATAAGGGAGGATACAGAAGGAGAAGAGCTTACACTCTATTAGGGTATAAGGGAGGATACAGAAGGAGAAACAGGTTGCACTCCATAGGTGTAACTAAATGTGACCAAGCCCTGGTGCAGAAAATAAATCGGGTCCCACAGTTGCTCATGTTGTCACATTCAGCCTCTACAATAACGATTTGTATCTTAATTAGATACAATTATACTACAAAAGACTAGAAACAGCAAACACAAATGGTGCTTTCTTTCTGTACAGGACGCCATGTTTGCATTTATGGGATATAAAAGATGTAGGGGTGACAATAATGATCCCTGATGCTATTGCCATCTCTGCACTCCTTGATGTTATGCCCCCTGCTGTTATTGCTGTGATACTGCGCTTGTTGCAGGGCTGTCATACTGCTTTGCCATCTTGTCTACTTTGAAGTGCACCAAACCCCTTTAAAGAGTCTAAACAAATCTAGATTCTCCTGATTTTGGATGCCCCTGTGTTTGACCCCCCTCTTTGTTCATTACTTTCCTGGAACTGGTGAATGGTGTGGGATCGCCAGTTTGAGTTAATGGCCAAACCAGAGGGGTTCTTTCACAAAGCAGACCAAAACTCAGGGGGGGAATTGCTTATATAGTCGGTATGACAGCGATCTCAGTTTCTCCAGGGATAGGAAATCAGCTGGGGTGGGCAACTTAAAAGCAGAACAAAACCCAGCACTTCGTCCACTGGAATCTAAATATAGATGCCCCGTTGTTTGGAACCCCGCCATTCGACCAGCTGTGGCTGTGCCCTCCCAGCCCGCCGCTGGTCAAGTGCTCTCGCATACCCCAAACGCTGACCCTGTCAGTGGGCCCCCCGGAGGGTGGGGGCCCCCGGCAGCTTCCCCGCCTTGCCGGGTGCTGACGCCGGGCCTGGCTGGGGAAAGCGATTGTTTACATCGCCAAGGGCCAGAGCAAATGGGGGCATGGTTTAAGGACAACAAATGTCCTTCTTTACTGTTTTCAAAAGTTGGGAGGTATGGGGTTACACCACTATGGTCCCAGTGACATTCATGGCTTTTCCCTCCTGAACCTTCAAACAGGAAATGGGGGCAGATCTTCCCAGCAAAAAGAAAAGAAGTTGGTATTAAAGCGGACCAAAACCCATTGAACTTGTGAAATACATTTAGCCAAAGCACCTGCCGATACTCTCTTCTTAGGGTGTAGAACTAGAAAAGGATATTTTCGCTTTTCAAATTGCCCAGGAACACAGATTTTTTGCTGTCCCTAGGTGTAGGATGACATATGATCAGTCATTGCATCAGTATGAAACACAACAGTGGCAATGAATGGAGGAGGCGGAGCTTTACAGCTAAAACAAGTGGCGATATCTGGGATTAAAGTGACGCAGGAGCAGCGAAAATTAGCAAAAGGTACTCCTCATGGAGGGAGCAATTCAGGGGGTACAAGTCAAAAATGTGGGTTTTGGTCGGCTTGATTCAACCCGCTCTCCACCTCTTAGACGTTCGCTTGATTGGCGTCTCTTCACCTTACGTGCATTCCATCCTTCTTCTGTCCTCACTTTCGCTTTCCTCTTTGTGATGTCATCTGGGTGGCGTGGCCTCCTCGGTGCTGGTGTCCTCTCTCGGCTCCCGCGCACACAAGAAGAAAAAAACCTACTGCGCATGCGCGAGATTTGCAAAAGGAGGAGGTCAAAGGATCGCTTCCTAAGAGGAGAAAATCCAAGATGGCGGCGCAAAAAAGAAAAGGACGCGACGCTGCACGGGAGCCCTGGAGCTGCATTTTTTTTCCTTTACATTCATTAATGTGTCCTAGAGCATGTTGCCCGGTAGTTTTTTAAGAAACAAAGATGAAAAAACTGCTGGGTTTTGGTCCACTTTAAGCTTTAACATGCTATACTATTAGCTGGCCACCAGAGGGAGCTGCAGGTATTTGCCTGATAAGTGTTCGCTCTAACTTCTTATAACAGTGCTTTGTTATAAGAGCCAATCAGATTCCAGCTGACATTAATTCAGGCCAAACTTTAAAATGAAAGTCGAGGGGGATTGGTTTCAATATCGCTTTCGTAATACAAAGTCCATTGAAATGCAAAAACAGCCAAACCTTAAAGCAAAACTCCACTTGAAAAAGATAAGAATAACTTTATTCGCCAAGTACATCAACATGTACAGTACAAGGAATTTACTTTGGTGGGTGCTTGCTTGCAAGGAGAAAGTGATGCAAATATGTCAAAATAAAAGACAAAACTATGTACTAAATACTAAGGGCTGATTCATGCTGCCGCCAATGTGGGGGAGGGGTCTTATTTTTTTTCAGGACATGATCCCAGTGGCAAAATATAGTGGTGATAGATATTATTTATTGGGATGAAATATATATTGATTAAATCATTATTAAAAATAAAACATGACGATGAGCTAAAGGGGTGTCACCAGAAAAAATGGTTACAGTGCTGGTCTCACTCAATATTTTTTGTTGATGTAGATGAATTTCCTAAATGGCCAATACACTCTGCCTAATAATGTTTGAGGGTTAGGAATTATTTGAAGTTATTTCAGTCTGTTTCTAAGCTGAGTTGGTACACAGTGCTGAGAGACATGATGCCACCCTCGCTATGGGATTGCTGGGAAAAAACATTAAACACAGCGGGGTATCCCAAATCAGGATGCCCCGTAAAAAGAGATTTGGCCAGCAAAGTTTTTGGTCCATTTCTGTATTCTCATTTGGAGAAGGAAAATAAGAAAAAAAAATCTGAACCAAATGGGGTGAATACCCCCATCACTCCATTACAGACAGTGTGGAGAATCTTCCCAATCACCCCATTACAGACCCCATATTACAGTGTGAGTGGCATCCCAAATTACAGACAGTGTGGGTGTCATCCCAAATACAGGCAGTGTGTGTGGCATCCCAAATTATACACAGTGTGTGTGGCATCCCAAATTATACACAGTGTGTGTGGCATCCCAAATTATACACAGTGTGTGTGGCATCCCAAATACAGGCATTGTGTGTGGCACCCCAAATACAGGCAGTGTGTGTGACATCCCAAATACAGGGAGTGTGTGTGGCATCCCAAATACAGGCAGTGTGTGGGCATCCCAAATACAGGCAGTGTGTGTGGCATCCCAAATACAGGCAGTGTGTGTGGCATCCCAAATACAGACAGTGTGTGGGCATCCCAAATACAGGCAGTGTGTGTGGCATCCCAAATACAGGCAGTGTGTGGGCATCCCAAATACAGGCAGTGTGTGTGGCATCTCAAATACAGGCAGTGTGTGTGGCATCCCAAATACAGGCAGTGTGTGTGACATCCCAAATACAGGCAGTGTGTGTGACATCCCTAATACAATCAGTGTGTGTGGCATCCCAAATACAGGCAGTGTGTGTGGCATCCCAAATACAGACAGTGTGTGTGGCATCCCAAATACAGGCAGTGTGTGTGGCATTCCAAATACAGACAGTGTGTGTGGCATCCCAAATACAGGCAGTGTGTGTGGCATCCCAAATGCAGGCAGTGTGTGTGGCATCCCAAATACAGACAGTGTGTGTGGCATCCCAAATACAGGCAGTGTGTATGACATCCCAAATACAGACAGTGTGTGTAGCATCCCAAATACAGGCAGTGTGTGTGACATCCCAAATAAAGGCAGTGTGTGTGACATCCCAAATACAGGCAGTGTGTGTGACATCCCTAATACAATCAGTGTGTGTGGCATCCCAAATACAGGCAGTGTGTGTGGCATCCCAAATACAGACAGTGTGTGTGGCATCCCAAATACAGGCAGTGTGTGTGGCATTCCAAATACAGACAGTGTGTGTGGCATCCCAAATACAGGCAGTGTGTGTGACATCCCAAATACAGGCAGTGTGTGTGACATCCCTAATACAATCAGTGTGTGTGGCATCCCAAATACAGGCAGTGTGTGTGGCATCCCAAATACAGACAGTGTGTGTGGCATCCCAAATACAGGCAGTGTGTGTGGCATTCCAAATACAGACAGTGTGTGTGGCATCCCAAATACAGGCAGTGTGTGTGGCATCCCAAATGCAGGCAGTGTGTGTGGCATCCCAAATACAGACAGTGTGTGTGGCATCCCAAATACAGGCAGTGTGTATGACATCCCAAATACAGACAGTGTGTGTAGCATCCCAAATACAGGCAGTGTGTGTGACATCCCAAATACAGGCAGTGTGTGTGACATCCCAAATACAGGCAGTGTGTGTGACATCCCAAATACAGGCAGTGTGTGTGGCATCCCAAATACAGACAGTGTGTGTGGCATCCCAAATACAGACAGTGTGTGTGGCATCCCAAATACAGGAAGTGTGTGTGACATCCCAAATACAGGCAGTGTGTGTGGCATCCCAAATACAGGCAGTGTGTGTGGCATCCCAAATACAGGCAGTGTGTGTGGCATCCCAAATACAGGCAGTGTGTGTGGCATCCCAAATACAGACAGTGTGTGTGGCATCCCAAAGACAGGCAGTGTGTGTGACATCCCAACTACAGGCAGTGTGTGTGGCATCCCAAATACAGGCAGTGTGTGTGGCATCCCAAATACAGACAGTGTGTGTGGCATCCCAAATACAGGCATTGTGTGTGACATCCCAAATACAGACAGTGTGTGTGGCATCCCAAATACAGGCAGTGTGTGTGACATCCCAAATACAGGCAGTGTGTGTGACATCCCTAATACAGTCAGTATGTGTGGCATCCCAAATACAGGCAGTGTGTGTGACATCCCTAATACAGTCAGTGTGTGTGGCATCCCAAATACAGGCAGTTTGTGTGGCATCCCAAATACAGGCAGTGTGTGTGGCATCTCAAATACAGGCAGTGTGTGTGACATCCCAAATACAGGCAGTGTGTGTGACATCCCTAATACAGTCAGTGTGTGTGGCATCCCAAATACAAACAGTGTGTGTGACATCCCTAATACAGGCAGTGTGTGTGGCATCCCAAATACAGGCAGTGTGTGTGGCATCCCAAATACAGGCAGTGTGTGTGACATCCCAAATACAGGCAGTGTGTGTGACACCCCTAATACAGTCAGTGTGTGTGGCATCCCAAATACAGGCAGTGTGTGTGACATCCCTAATACAGGCAGTGTGTGTGGCATCCCAAATACAGGCAGTGTGTGTGGCATCCCAAATACAGGCAGTGTGTGTGGTATCCCAAATACAGACAGTGTGTGTGGCATCCCAAATACGGCAGTGTGTGTGGCATCCCAAATACAGGCATTGTGTGTGGCATCCCAAATACAGGCAGGGTGTGGCATCCCAAATACAGGCAGGGTGTGAGGCATCCCAAATACAGGCAGGGTGTGAGGCATCCCAAATACAGGCAGGGTGTGAGGCATCCCAAATACAGGCATTGTGTGTGGCATCCCAAATACAGGCATTGTGTGTGGCATCCCAAATACAGGCAGTGTGTGTCATCCCAAATACAGGCAGGGTGGGAGGCATCTCAAATACAGGCAGTGTGTGTGGCATCCCAAATACAGGCAGTGTGCAGCATGCACCCAAAAACCAAAAAACATACAATACCAAGCTTCTATGCAGCAGGCGCATCTTCCGCCAACATGAGCACATAAAGAGAGGAAGACACACACACAGAAGATACATTACCGTCACCCACCGCTCTTGCCGTCATCCTCTGCTGCCATAGCTGCCACTGCCTGCTGCTGCCACATACACGAGTTCACAGGAAGCCAGGTTCTAGCTTCTGGGTGGGCGTGGCCTGTAATTGTGATGGTCCAATGACGTCACATGCCATGCGTGTCCGGCTGCTAGAACCGGCGCATGGGTAACTTGTTTATGCGGTGGCTGCGGCGTGGGCAGCGGTAATGTATTGTGTGTGTGTGTCTGTGTGTGTGTGTCTCTATGGCCTCGAGTTGAAAAAAATTCTCATGTCAGTAGAAAATTCACTGTTACTGAATCACCAGCTAGGAAGGCAAAGAAAGTCAATGGCAAGTTGTACTACAGTGAAAAAAGAAATAAAAAGTTCTCTACTTTTCTTAGCAGTAGAAAGTACCATTGGCTTTCATTGTCCTCTTACTTGGTGATTCAGCAGCAGCGAAATTCTCATGAAGTGATTTTTTTTTACTACCATGAGATTTTTTTTCAACTCTTATTGACTCGAGGCCCATGTCAGAGGGAGATGCTGCTGCGGTGTGGGAGCTTGGTAATGTAAGTTTTGTTTTTACATTTGCCCAATAAGACGCACTGAAATGAACCTCCCACTTTCTCTACTAATGTATATTAAACATCTGAGGATCTCTTACACTTAAATGTGATGTAGTATATGGATGACCTTATGATAACCTTAGCAGGTAATGAGGCCCTCTTTTTGACCACGCGTCCATAACAAATATTTCCCTTGGTGCATTACCTGGTCTGTATATTGTACCCACCTGAGCCCTCCCCCAAGAATCCCATAACAGACAGTGTGGCAGAACCCAACAAAGAACCCCATAACAGGCAGTGTGGCAGAAGCCCCCCTTAAAGTGGACCATCACCCCCGAGATCGGGATGTCCCGCGGGGTGAAACCCCCCAAAACCCCCAAACCCCCTTACCTTAGTCTCCTCCTCCGCCGCCTCCCTCGCGCCCCTCTAGGCGTGCGCGCCCCCGCGCCGGCCGTCTGTGAATGGCCGGTGCAGGGGCGCGCGCGTCAAGAGGGACGCGCGGGAGGCGGCGGCGGAGGAGCCACGGACAAGCGGCTGTCAAATCGCTTGTCCGTCGGCGCTGGGAGCGGGGAGAGGTGAGTTTTTCTTGGGGTTCGGGGGGGTTTCACACAGCGGGGCACCCTTGATCGGGGGTGCCCCACCGAAGTGGACCAAGACCCAGGATAGTCAAAATCCTGGGTGTTGGTCCACTTTAACAACCCCATAACAGACAGTGTGGCAGAACCCAACAAAGAACCCCATAACAGCCGTGTAACAAAATCCCCCCAAGAATCCCAGAACAGGTAGTGTGTCAGAACCACTAAAAACCCAAATATTTGTCCCACGGTAGCCCAGGTATGGGGGGGGCTGCTCTGTAATTTACAGGTAGAGGTAGACGGGTGGGAAGGGAGAAGCTAAAAAATGGTCTTGGTCTGGGCCATCTGTGGTGGAGGCTCCTGGGCACAACATCTGGTGGAGGCCCCCCCCCCCCCCCCAGATACCCCCATTTGTGCAACATGGCAAGTTTGGCTATGTCTGACACCCCCCAGCCACATGATTATTGTTTAATATGCTTTTTAGTGGAATGATAATGGTCTATTTGGCTACAAAGGGGACAAAGACACTGAGGGACAGGTCCCTGGTGGAGGGCCCCATCCTGCAGTCTTTCACATCGTGCCTTTCTATCTCAGGCTGGCCCTGATAGTGAGCATAGATGATAGTGGAATAGGCATGGTGGGCCTTCTTTATTTCATGACCATCTAGCCTCTGCAGAGTGATGGGGACCCTGTGGTCACCCCCCTATCAAAACTGTAACCCAGTCACAGGTTTACTATATGAACAGCGGGATGTAGGATTTCCTTTTTATCAGTGTACCGCTTTGCGTCGCACTGACACCCGCTATTAATAGCGCCTGTTTCCTGATGAAAGTGGCGGGCAGCCCCCATGGGTGGCAGTGAGCACTCCAGGTCTTTCCCATTGACCATCCACCCAACGATCCATTAAGGAGTTGACTTTTATCAGGGAACACTCGGCGTTGGCGACGGGCGAGCTCCATGGGGCTGTTGTGCAAATGTTTGGCAGCGGTGGTGAGTTTCCTGACTTGTAGGCATATCTGTGGCTTTCTCAATCCATAAACAACTGACAGGGCCGGGGAAGAGGCGCGGATCTGAAACTGTTTATACGAGCGGAATTCCATCTGTCAGTCTGTTTACAGTTCACATGTGAGAAGCAGGCGAAGCCTCCAAACCGGGGGCCGCACTACAACAAAAGGCCACAGCACTGCCATGCTCAAGTAATGATGTTGAGGAGCTGTGCACATCCCGACTGTTTTTATGGAATGTCAATAAAAAAATAAAATAAAAATAATGGACACATGCTAGCAATTGGAAATGAACAGCACCGGGCATAAATGTGCTTTAACAATATGAAGACAATGATGGAGGTGCGCCAGAAACACGATAATGGGGAAAGGGGTTTATTAGAACCCTCGCTGTGGATAGCGGGCGCTTCCGATGTTTCCGGCATGGGAATTTTCAAGGGGGCCTTTGATGTTGACTGTTTTATTTGAAGGATCTGCCGAGAGGAAAACCTTAGATACTAAGTTGCTGTTTTATCTGTCAAACTCGCATTTCTGCCTCCATATTTCATAGTGTATATGGGCACCTTCTGATCTGGTACTCCAAAGGAGCTAACTAACATACACCAGGACATTGTCCTTCCATTATATATACCAGATAGGACATTTTTGGGTTATGAGAGCAGGGACGAAATTATAAGCAGGGCCCAATGGGTGCGTGCATCTGGACCTCCAGCATTTGCTATGTCAAGTGGCCCACCACTTGTTCATTGTGGTTATATGGAGGCTGAGGCAAGAGAGATGCAGTGGCAGCATGTCTCTATCAGTAAGGCAGTATACATCTGACTCGCAGTAAAGGTTGTAAGGGAATTCTGCTTACAGCCCCGGGAGTGGCTTCCATCAGCAATAACAAGGCCAGGATGGGTCATGGTGGCCCGGGCAAGGTCTTTTCTAGCCAGAAATGTGGACCCCCAAGGTGTGGAACAAGAATACTGGTAGCTTGTCCCCTCTCCCATGCTCCATAAAGGGAGCACTGAAAACAAGCTACCAGCATCTCTTCAGTCAGAGGGAGGAGGCCTGGAGCAGTGGTGGCGAAGACTAGGGTGAGAGTGTCCCCTTATACCAAACCTATCTGTATTCACTGGGGGGGGGGGGGTGTCCCCTTGTACCAAACCTATCTTTAAAGACTAGGGTGAGAGTGTCCCCATATACCAAACCTATCTGTATTCACTGGGGTGAGAGTGTCCCCATATACCAAACCTATCTGTATTCACTGGGGTGAGAGTGTCCCCATATACCAAACCTATCTGTATTCACTGGGGGGAGAGTGTCCCCTTGTACCAAACCTATCTGTATTCACTGGGGTGAGAGTGTCCCCATATACCAAACCTATTTGTATTCACTGGGGGGAGAGTGTCCCCTTGTACCAAACCTATCTGTATTCACTGGGGTGAGAGTGTCCCCATATACCAAACCTATCTGTATTCACTGGGGTGAGAGTGTCCCCATATACCAAACCTATCTGTATTCACTGGGGCGAGAGTGTCCCCATATACCAAACCTATCTGCATTCACTGGGGGGGGGGGGGGGGGGAGTGTCCCCTTGTACCAAACCTATCTTTAAAGACTAGGGTGAGAGTGTCCCCATATACCAAACCTATCTGTATTCACTGGGGTGAGAGTGTCCCCATATACCAAACCTATCTGTATTCACTGGGGGGAGAGTGTCCCCTTATACCAAACCTATCTGTATTCACTGGGGTGAGAGTGTCCCCTTATACCAAACCTATCTGTATTCACAGGGGGGAGAGTGTCCCCTTGTACCAAACCTATCTGTATTCACTGGGGTGAGAGTGTCCCCTTATACCAAACCTATCTGTATTCACTGGGGTGAGAGTGTCCCCTTATACCAAACCTATCTGTATTCACTGGGGGGAGAGTGTCCCCTTGTACCAAACCTATCTGTATTCACTGGGGTGAGAGTGTCCCCATATACCAAACCTATCTGTATTCACTGGGGTGAGAGTGTCCCCATATACCAAACCTATCTGTATTCACTGGGGTGAGAGTGTCCCCATATACCAAACCTATCTGTATTCACTGGGGGGAGAGTGTCCCCTTGTACCAAACCTATCTTTAAAGACTAGGGTGAGAGTGTTCCCCATATACCAAACCTATCTGTATTCACTGGGGGGAGAGTGTCCTCTTTTACCAAACCTATCTGTATTCACTGGGGTGAGAGTGTCCCCTTGTACAAAACCTATCTTTAAAGACTAGGGTGAGAGTGTCCCCATATACCAAACCAACCTGTATTCACTGGGGTGTGAGTGTCCCCTTGTACCGAACCTATCTTTAAAGAATGGGGTGAGAGTGTCCCCATATACCAAACCTATCTGCATTCACTGGGGGGGGGGGGGGGGGGGGGGGAGTGTCCCCTTGTACCAAACCTATCTTTAAAGACTAGGGTGAGAGTGTCCCCATATACCAAACCTATCTGTATTCACTGGGGGGAGAGTGTCCCCTTATACCAAACCTATCTGTATTCACTGGGGTGAGAGTGTCCCCTTATACCAAACCTATCTGTATTCACTGGGGTGAGAGTGTCCCCTTATACCAAACCTATCTGTATTCACTGGGGTGAGAGTGTCCCCTTATACCAAACCTATCTGTATTCACTGGGGTGAGAGTGTCCCCATATACCAAACCTATCTGTATTCACTGGGGGGAGAGTGTCCCCTTATACCAAACCTATCTGTATTCACTGGGGTGAGAGTGTCCCCTTATACCAAACCTATCTGTATTCACTGGGGTGAGAGTGTCCCCTTATACCAAACCTATCTGTATTCACTGGGGTGAGAGTGTCCCCATATACCAAACCTATCTGTATTCACTGGGGGGAGAGTGTCCCCTTGTACCAAACCTATCTGTATTCACTGGGGTGAGAGTGTCCCCTTATACCAAACCTATCTGTATTCACTGGGGTGAGAGTGTCCCCTTATACCAAACCTATCTGTATTCACTGGGGTGAGAGTGTCCCCATATACCAAACCTATCTGTATTCACTGGGGGGAGAGTGTCCCCTTGTACCAAACCTATCTGTATTCACTGGGGTGAGAGTGTCCCCATATACCAAACCTATCTGTATTCACTGGGGTGAGAGTGTCCCCATATACCAAACCTATCTGTATTCACTGGGGGGAGAGTGTCCCCTTGTACCAAACCTATCTTTAAAGACTAGGGTGAGAGTGTTCCCCATATACCAAACCTATCTGTATTCACTGGGGGGAGAGTGTCCTCTTTTACCAAACCTATCTGTATTCACTGGGGTGAGAGTGTCCCCTTGTACAAAACCTATCTTTAAAGACTAGGGTGAGAGTGTCCCCATATACCAAACCAGCCTGTATTCACTGGGGTGTGAGTGTCCCCTTGTACCAAACCTATCTTTAAAGAATGGGGTGAGAGTGTCCCCATATACCAAACCTATCTGCATTCACTGGGATGTTTGTGTCCTTTATAGCACACCTAGCTGTAAACTCTGGGGTGATTGCATAACCCTAAATTCCAAACATATCTGATTCCACTGGGGTGTGAGTGTCCTCTTATACCAAACCTATATGTGTCCTTTATAGCACACCTAGCTGTAAAGCCTGGGGTGACTGTGTAACCCCAAATACCAAACCCATCTGTATTCACTGGGGTGTTTGTGTTCTTTATAGCACACCTAGCTGTAAACTATGGGGTGATTGCATAACCCTGAATACCAAACATATCTGTATTCAATGAGGTGCGAGTGTCCCCTTATACCAAATCTATATGTAAAGACTGGGCTGAGAGTTTCCATTTATACCAAACCTATCTGATTCCACTGGGGTGTGAGTGTCCCCTTATACCAAACCTACATGTGTCCTTTATAGCACACCTAAATGTAAAGCCTGGGGTGACTGCTTACCCCTAAATACCAAACTGTAAAACCTGGGGTCCCCTTATACCTAACCTAACTGTAATTACTGGGGTGAGTGTGTTGCTATAACTGCAGGTGTCTGCAATGCAGAAAGCAGCAAATAAGGGACAGGAATGTGGCCGTGGGTCTTCTGCTGCTGGTTATGGAGCTGGAGCTCGTCCGGTCGCTGGTGCTGCAGGGAGGGGATGTCTTTCCCCTGCTACACCTTCCTCTGGTGCAAGCAGGTGTCTGGATTTGGAGCGCATTTGTGTAGACACCAGTACTGCTGGCAGAGTGGTGAGGTCAGAAAAATTGAGACAGTAATAAATTACATGGCACACAGTTCTAGGGGATAGTCTTCTACCCACTTCACTGCAGCCGAGTGTGCAGAGCCCTTCACCTCACTCCCCATAAAATCTGCAAGGCAGCCCCAGCCAGAAGACATATAGTCAATAATGCTCAATGATGACACGCCTGGCTGCCATAGTGGAGTTTCAGTTTCAAAATGCCCGGGTGAGTCGAGGTGCAGACCAGCAGCGCTTCACCACCAGTGAGTGGGCCTCCATGAGGGGCATCTGTATGGTGCTGCAGTGCTTCCAGTACATCGCCAATATGGTCAGCTCAGATGACGCCATCTTCTCCACTACCATCCTCATCCTCTGCCTGCTGGAAAAAACACACCAGGCCATGTCCGAGAACACGAAGGAAGGTCAATTTTCCACGCTGTCAGGGCCGTGCACACATGGCTCGCGAATGGTGGGTTTTTGGACTGACAGCGGGCAGGTACGTCAAAATCCGTCCGGGGCAGTTTTGGAGGAATCGGGGGAGGAGGACTACTTTATCTCACTGCAGGATGGCACTCAGCGCAGCTCACGGGCATCACTGGAGAGTGGCTGGAGAGAGGATCAGGTGGAGGAGGGGACATCTGACACTGAGGACAGCTTCCTCTTGAGTGGCAGCCTGACCCACCACATGCTCCAGTGCCTACGCAATGACCACAGAATTGCCCGCATAGTCACTGAAGTGCTGATTACTGCGTGGCCACCCTGCTTGATCCCTGCTATAAGGACATCACCTCCTTGATTCCAACATTGGAGCGGGATCCAAAAATGAGAGAGTATAAAAGCACGCTGGTGGACACGCTACTAGCAAATATTCCAGCTTACTTTGAGGGCTTAGTGGTGGCATGAGGAGGAGCACCTGCAGCACCTCATAGAGGAGGGTGAGCATGGCTACAACTTATTCCATTGTCCGCCACATCCACCACCATCAGATACAGCCTGTAACACTAGTACCAGGCAGACTTTGACTCACATGGTGGATGACTAACTGTCCATGCATCTCCTGGTACTGAGCAGGGCTGGATTAAGTGTGTAATACCTTGGAGGTGCTGGTCTGCTTTGCAGCAAGTGTCCTATGAGAACGTGTGTTCAGCACTGCACCAACAAGAGGATCTGCTTATCCACAGCCAATGTGGACAAGCTTACATTCCTTAAGATGAACCAGGTGTGGATCCCACAAGACTTGGTTGTGCCTGCACCTAAGTGACCGGTTAAAGTTTTTGTTACCTCCTCCTCTTACCTCTTAAGCAATATTTTATTCTATTTATTTGTATATAGATTGATGCATATATATATTTATTATATGTATATGTTTTATATATGTATATGTTGATGAGTTTTTTTCTTTATTTGTGTATTTCTTAAATTTTTTTAGTTTTCTATTATTGTTTTGATTACTTTTCCTAACCCATTTTGTGCAGGGCAATTGATTTGGAGTACTTACCCTAGCCATTTTTGTGCAGGGCAATTGTCCAGGTGTTACCCTCCAAATTTGGCCTCCAACACCCGCCGAAAAACTAGTATTTGATTTTTTTTCGTTATATAGTATTTTTGTTTTGTTTTCTGTGTTTATTTTAATTATATTCCCTACCCCATTTTTTCAGGGCAACCTCTCTGGTGTTACCCCCAATTTGACACATGTAAAAAAATGTCTTAATATATGTCTCTTTCTTTAATTTTTTTGTTTTCTGTTTTTGTTTTGAGTACAATCCCTAGATCATTTTGTACAGGGCAACCCCCCCCCCCCCCCCCCGGTGTTCCCCTCGATCTTCACCCCTCTAGCCTGAAGATGAGCCAATGCAAGCCAAGGTAAATATTTACACAGGCTGAGCTGTAATACATTTTTTTATATATAACTACAGTTTCTAAAGTCGCTTACAGTGGGCCAGTAAAACTTTAGAATAATTTGCCGGGCAGCTTACCTGATGCAGTGTCAGTTCCATGCTGTCGCTTTGCTCTAGTCACTAAAAAGAAGGAGAATTTCTTCTTCCTCTGCCTCCCCCCTGATCTGGACCACCCATTCTATCCTGAGGCTCCTGCAATGTTGACACCCACTCTGTTACTGATAGGCTAGAATCAATCCCAGCTCATTATAATACAATGCACACAGGGGGCTTGCATGACTCAGCCCTTCCACTCCCATCACAGAGGACAGCACGACACAAGGTTAAACTTACATTTAATATTATTATGGCAATACAGTTTCCTTTAAAAAAAGCCACGTGTAACCTTACACAATGGGAATACTATTAAGTGTGCCTGGATAATGTCTTTAACCCTATGAGGGAAGATTGTATCAGGGCAGAGGTAGGTTCTCTTTAACTATTTGAATCCCTGACTTGTTAAGCTTTTTCTATGCCACAATTAATCTTTATCTCATGCTGGTCCTAAAGAAGGCCTGAATGTTAGCCACTGTGAATATATACGCAGGCCGGGATCTGTCCGGGATCTGATGCATTTTCAAAAATCTCCTACAAGGCAGCCATCAATGTCTCTGGGTCAAGAGGCCTTCCTGGGGAATAAAGAGATGGTGTTGGTCCACTTTAACCATTTAGATCCCTGATTTTTGAAGCTTTCTTTATGCTACTGTTGGTCTTCTTCTCATGCGGGTAATGCTTACGAGCTGAATGTGAATATTTACACAGGGTGCGCACATTTGAACCCAGAAACAAAATAAGAACCCCCTTTCCCATGGCAGTTAGTAACCGAAGTCCAAAGGTCATGATGGGTCGGATCAGGGATGGCCTTAGGGTTGGGGTTGCCCTGTGCAAAAATTCAGGATGACGCCCCCCAGAGACACACACAAAAATAGAAAGTGAGCAACAGAAGACACAGGGAGACAGAGAAATGGGGAAAGAAAGACAGAGAAAGAGAACTTAAAGTGAACCCAATTCCTTTCCCCCGGGGCACCCTTATCAGGGGTGCCCCGCTGTCTGAAACCCCCCAGATCGCCGAACGCAACTCACCTCTTCCCGGTCCTACCCGGTCCTCGTCCAATCAGCGCACTCAGAATGCGAGTAAGATAGGGGGAATGTGGGAAAATGAGAGAGAGAGAATGAATGGGAGAATACAGAAAAACAAGAGTTTGGAGGAGAAAGGGGGTTGAAAAGGGCTAGAAAAAGAGAGTGAAACAATTATAAATGCAGAAAAAGAAAGATAGAGCCAAAAAAGAAAGGGGAAAAGAAAGAATGACAGAAAGAAACTGGAAAAGAGAGATAAAAATGGAGGAAGATGTGAAGAAGCTAAAAAAAGAGGCAGAAGGGAGGAAGGTGACAAAAGAAAAAAGTGGGGTACAAAAAGAGAGAAAGATAGATGAATCATGTAAAACAAGAGAAGGAGAAAGGGAAATTCAAGAAGAATGAAAAAGGTAAAAGAGAATTATAAAGAAACAAGAGAGATGGGTTTTTTGGAGACGCCTGCTGGTCCAGTTGAGAAATCATGGTACCTCCATTCAGAACGATTGGGGTGGCACCCCCAAAGACCGGCCATGGGTACGGATTGAGCCCTGATACAGGGCATCATCTTCTGATCCCCAAACCAGAGAGATCCCGTGGATGCTCGCAAAGGAGAACCTGTCAGAAGTTTGGCCGTCCCCATCTATTTGGACTCTTCTTTCAATGGGGCGTGTTGGTGTTTATTTGTCCTGGAGGGGGCTCATTTATTTTCTATTTTGGTGCGCTGGGTGATTTATGGAGCGCCAGCTCTATGTTGTTGGGGAGTCCTGGCTCTCCCGTCGTCGGCCTTTTAGAGACTCTTTGTGTTGCTTTATGTAGCGAAGTTCACGTTTGTTTCTGGAGCTGCTGAGTGACGGCTCTGGCAACAAATAATTCGGGGTGAAAGGGCGATGCTAAATGGCAGAAGGAAAATAAACTGCCCCATGCTGTTTGGATTACACACTGTCACCTGGTACATTAGGAACCGTCTAGCTCACCTCGGAGGAAGATTTATACAGGACTTAATAGGCTGACACCTCCGGGGGACAAGCGCCGGAGCTCCTGGATTTACCCACACTGACCAGCCTGACCACCAACATGGCTCCTGTGTGATTCTTGGATGAATGGCGGCGTGTTAGTTCTCAGAGTGTTCCTTTTCACGCCTCCACAAACCTGTATTTTTGTTTCTGGGGCTTCAAAGTGGCCTAGGGTCCTGTATTAAAAGTTACATTGCTTGAGCTGATAACATGTAATGTACTATTCCTACATCATTTCAGTTCAGTATATGAGTTTTTTTTTTGAGGCCCAGAAAATTGCCACTGTTAAAAAAAAGTAAAAGGATAGTGAAAATCCTGGCGAGTGGCCCACTTAAAGTATATAAGGCTCCCATGGGTAAAAGTAAATAGTTTAAAATGAAATTTGTTTAATAATTGCCTTAAAATTAAATTAGGTCAAAGGTTTTTAAAGATGCCCTGCAGCCAAAAATATTACCTGTACGGTAATTTCAATCATTTGTGAGTTAACATCATTGAAATAATACCATTTTGTGAATACTCACCTTGTAAAATGGGTATTATAAGTATGTCACACACCCCGCTTCAAGAATCCATAACATGTGGGTAATATCGTCCTGAAGAGGCGTTCCTGCAGAGATGATAGTAAAAGAAAGCCCCTCCCTGATCCATAAATACCTGGGACCTCCCACTCATCACCCAGTATACAGAAGCAGTAAGGTAAGGGACCAGGAAGAGGCAAATATAAAACACAACCACGCAAAGTTCACAAAATAGAGGATCCTGAATACAGAAAGGGCGGGTGAAGCGGGGTGTGTGACATACTTATAATACCCATTTTACAAGGTGAGTATTCACAAAATGGTATTATTCTAAGTATGTCACACACCCCGCTTCAAGAATCCATAACATGTGGGACATCCAAAAGCAGTGTCCAAAAACAAGGGCGGGGATCCAAAACTAGGCAACAATGCACAACTTCAAACCACTACAGCTTGCAGAACTTTGCGTCCAAAGACAGCATCCGCGGACGCCCAAACATCAACCTTGTAAAATGTGGAAAAAGTGTGAACAGAAGACCAGGTAGCGGCCTTACAAACTTGCTCAACAGAAGCCTGGTGCCGAAAAGCCCAGGACGCACCAACTGCACGAGTAGAATGAGCAGTAACACGAAAAGGGGGACTCCTCCCCTTGGCAGAATAGGCCCCAATGATGGCCTGACGAATCCATTTACTAATGGAAGATTTGGCAGGAGCCAAACCTTTCCTAGGCCCGGAGGGCACCACAAAAAAGGCGTCCGTCTTGCGAAAAGAAGACGTAACCTCCAGATAATATTCCACAACACGAACTACATCCAAGGAATGCAACGCCCTTTCCTTGTCGTTGCTAGGATTAGGGCATAGAGAAGGCAGAACTATGTCCTGATTCAGATGAAAAGCCGAGACCACCTTAGGAAGAAAATCCGGCTTGAAACGAAAGACAACCTTGTCCTGATGCTTCTCAAAGTATGGAGCTTTAATGGATAAAGCTGCCAACTCAGAAACACGCCTAACCGAAGTGATAGCCACCAAAAAGGCCACCTTTTGAGTAAGTGAAGACAAGGCAACCTCATCCAAGGGCTCAAACGGAGGACCCTGAAGAGCAGAAAGAACCAGGTTCAAATCCCAAACTGGAACCAAGTGCTTCCTAGGCGGACGCACATGCGTAACTCCTTGGAAAAAGGTCCTGACTAAAGGATGAAGTGCAAAGGACCTTTGGAAGAACACCGCCAGGGCAGAGACCTGCCCCTTCAAGGTACTAATTTGGAGCCCCAGATCTAAACCATGTTGAAGAAACTCCAGAATTCTAGGAATGGAGAACTCTCGACAAGAGAAGGACCTACCTTCACACCAATCAATATAGGACCTCCAGGTCCTGTAGTAAACAGAAGAGGAAGACCGCTTCCTGGCGCTAATAAGAGTCTGAATCACCGCGTCAGAAAGACCTTCTTCCCTCAAGATGGCGGATTCAGCAGCCACGCCGTCAAAGCCAGCGATGGTAAATTGGGATAACGTAGCCGACCCTGGGTGAGCAGGTCCGGCAGCAGAGGCAGGGCGAACTGATCTCCTGCCAGCCTTACAAGATCTGCGAACCAAACGCGCCTCGGCCACCTTGGGGTCACCAGAATCGCCGACGCGCCTTCCAAGGCCAGGTTGCGCACCACTCTGGCTAGCATTGGGAACGGAGGGAACAGGTAAAGGAACCCCAGATCCCTCCAGTTCAGAGACATGGCATCCACTGCCAGAGCCAGAGGATCCTGCGAGAGAGACACAAAGACTGGAAGCTTGTGATTGTGATGAGAGGCAAAGAGATCCACCGTCGGGAACCCCCACCTGAGACACAGTGAGTGAAACACCCTGGGACTGAGGGACCACTCCCCCTGACGAGAGGAGGCCCTGCTCAGCAAGTCCGCCTCCGTGTTCTCCACCCCCGGAATGTAGACTGCTGAGATGCACGGGACGTTGGTCTCTGCCCACTCCAGAATCAAAGACACTTCCCTGAGGGCACTCCTGCTGCGAGTCCCTCCCTGGTGATTGATATAAGCAACCGCCGTCCTGTTGTCCGACCGGACCTGAACTGGCAAACCTTTCAGCTGACAAGTCAAGCGAAACAGAACCAGCCTGATGGCTCTCAACTCCAGAATATTGATGGGCTCGTGAGCCTCCTGCGGACTCCACAGACCCTGAAACTGAAAATCCTTCCAAACACCCCCCCAGCCAGACAGACTGGCATCCGTGGTCACCGTTTCCCAACGAGGAGCGAGGAAGGATCTGCCCTTCGACAGATTGACCGACCCCAACCACCATTGTAGGGAACGACGAACTCGGGGAGTCAACCGGAATGACCGGTCCAGAGATAACTGCGACCTGTCCCAAACCTTCAGCAGAAGAAGCTGAAGCGTCCTCGTATGGAACTGCGCAAAGGGAACCGCCTCGAATGAGGCCACCATTAGCCCCACCAGCCGCATCCCTAGCCGAATGGACGGCTGAGGGGCCAGCAATAGAAGCTGAACCAACTCCTGAATCAAAAGAATCTTGTCCTGGGGCAGGAACACCCTGGCCTGCGAGGTGTCCAGAGACATCCCCAGAAACAACACAATTCTGGATGGACGAAGAGAAGACTTCGGATGGTTGATCACCCAACCGAACCTCTCCAGAGTGGACACCACCATTCCGGTGTCCAACTCCGCTTGGCCGAAGGAGGAGGCCATGATCAGTAAATCGTCCAGATAGGGCACAATGCGTATACCCTGAACTCTGAGCAGAGCCATCACCCCCGCTAGCACCTTGGTGAAAACCCGGGGAGCCGAGGTGAGACCGAAGGGCAGAGCCACAAACTGAAAATGCCGATTCTCCACCACGAACCTGAGAAACCTCTGGTGTGCTGGAAAAATCGGGACGTGTAGATACGCGTCCTTGATGTCTATGGACGTCAGAAAATCTCCCTGACGAAGAGAATGAATGGCCGAGCGCAGCGTTTCCATGCGGAATTTGCGTGGCCGAATAAACTTGTTGAGAAACTTCAGATCCAAGATAGGACGGACCGACCCGTCCTTCTTGGGAACCGTGAACAGATTGGAATAGAAGCCCCTGCCCTGCTCCGAGGGGGGCACTGGGCAAATGACCGCCATGTCCAGAAGATTCTTTACTGCCACCAGGAGCCCCTGCACCCCCAGAGGCTCCGAAGGCATCCGAGACCTGAAGAACCTGGAGGGGGGGCGGAACTCGAACTCTAGTTTGTAACCGGAAGACACCACTTCCCGGATCCATCTGTCCGAGACTTCTTGATCCCAGACCTGGGAGAAGTGTCTCAGCCGTCCCCCCACCCGCAAGGGTGAGGGCGCCCCCTCATTGCTGTGCCGGCTTAATAGCCGGCTTGGGCTTAGAGCCCCAATGGTATCCAGAACGGGCACGACCCCTGCCCCTGTTCCCGGAATCTCCTCTGGAAGAATGGAATGCCGATCCTCTGCCAGATCTGGCCCCACGAAAGGAAGTTGTAAAGGTAGGCGCCCCCCGAAAGGAATGGCGCTGCTTCTTACGTTGAGGTAACCTACCGCCCTTGGTGACGGAGTCCAGTGTTTCACCAAAGAGCCTCAATCCGACAAAGGGTAAAGCCGTCAGAGACTTTTTAGACATAAAGTCGGCCGCCCACTGGCGCAGCCAGACCGACCGCCGAATAGTCACCAACAAGGCCGATGTCCTACTACACATCATTAAAGTGTCATCCAAGGCAGTTAATACAAAGGACAAAAACAACTCACACCGTTTGAGACTAAGGAACTCAGCACTACCGGGGCGAAGCCCGGAAGAGGTCAACAAATCCCTAACCACAGACCTGGCAGCCAACACCATAAGCTCAGAAGCGCACACAGGCCGTATGGCTGATCCAACGCTAGTGAAGCCATGACAAGCCATTTGGTCAATGCGTTTATCCTCCCCATCTTTAAGGGTGGAGCAATCCGGCCTATTTAAAACCGAGGAATTAGACAACCCCAGAACCGGGGCATCGACCTCGGGAGGGGAAGCCCAGCGCTTAACCACCTCCGAAGGGAAAGGATATTTCTTGTCCCACCCCTGAGGGATACCAGGGAGCCTAGCCGGCCTGTCCCATTCCTTATCAATAATCTTGTGAAAATGCCGTTGTGAAGGAAACTCCAAGCGTGGCCTGGATTCCTCAAACAACTCACCCTCCTGCTGAGACGCCGCCTCGGGAGGGGAAATCTTCAGAACCTCCAACATCAGCGCCAGGGCGTGAGGAGAATCCGAGGATCTCCCTAACTCACTAAGCTCCTCATCAGCGCCCGCGGACTGTTCATCATCCGACACCTCTGAGCCCTCAGAAACCTCACCTTCCTCTAGCCCAGAATAATCAGACCAATCCAGATTATTAAACTCATCCAGGTCATCCGCCGGCAAAGCCGGGGACAAATGCTTCCTCTTGGCCGGAGCCTTACGGGCGGCCGAACTGGAAACAATTTTCTCAAGGTTGGCCAATCTGGCGCACATCTCAGCTTGCAGATCCCTACCCATGACAACGTCACACGGAGCGCGTGCCAAGGTGGGAGGTTGAAATGACCCGGCCGGCGGTGCTGATCCAGAAGCCTGGGATCCGGACTGCCGCGCAATAGTTTGCTGTGCACAAGGTATACAAAGCAGGACATCGTCCCCTGTAATGGACGCACCACACAATATGCATTTTTTGGGATGCCCCGCAGGGGCCCCTGCCCCAGTATCCGGGGATGCCTCCATAAGGTGAACTTTATTGGTCGCAATGACCCAGGGAATTACGCCAATAAGCAACCCGGGATGCCCCTTTAATGTCCCAAGTGGGAGGATTTTAGACTAAGTGAACCCAGGGATCTAGGACCGGGAGAAACCCTCTAATTACTGATGATAACTCTCCCGATGGCACGTTCCGCCTGAAAGACACAAGGAAACCCCATAAACACATGATCACCGGACAATGAAAAAGGGGCAAGACAATAGGAACCACAGGGCCACTCACGATTCCTTGGGAGCGCTGATACAATGGCGTCCACCTCCAAACATACAGACACGCAGGCAGGGGATCCGGGGCGTGACAGGGCGCAGAGCGCGCGAAGCCAAGAGGGCCGCCCCCTTCCCTGAGCATCACGGAGCAGAAGGCTCCGCGTCGGCGCCAGAAGTAGAGAGGAGGGGGGGGCGGAGCCGTACAACGCGCCGAAAACCCGGCCACGCCCCCCCCCTCCAACGCGCATCTCCCTCTGCCTCCGGCGAGGCTCACACAGGAAACCGGCGCCGCGGCAGCTGCGGCGCCGGCCAAATGATACGCCCGGCGGGTGCGACCGCAGGATCCAGCGTCGCACCCGCCTGGCAAACAACTCAGCATCGAACGGGGTCCCGGCCGCGGCAGCGCGCCGCGGCCCGGCCCCGCCCCCAACCGGAGAGAGACAATGGGGCCACCAACGCGCCCAGCAAGGAACGGGGTCCCGGCCGCGGCAGCGCGCCGCGGCCAACCCCGCCCCCCCCCCCCGATCTGAGGTAAAATAATGGCGCCTAACGCGCCTTACCCAGCCGTCCCCCAGAAAGGCATAACGACACACCCGACGCCGCGGCCGACAAGACGGTCGCGGCGCCGGAAGGTAAAAGCAGCACACTGGCAGCACACAGTAAAGACAGCCTCAGGGATAAGGGAGACTACTGGCCCTAAAAGGAGGACCCCCGACCCCCACTGAAGACAGGCTGAGAACTGAGAAGGGAACCCACCCCAGGGGCATATCGAGGGACGGGGCATCCCAAACCGGGATCACCAACCCGGAACCACCGCCTACCCTCTTAATCTAGGGTCTCACGGGGGGAGCACTGCTCCTAGGCACCAATGGTGCCAGTATACCCTCGCTCTGGCCCGCAGCCAAGGCTGAGGAGGCATATAATATAAAAGGTTACTAGAGATAGAAAGGCCGAGCGGGAATATTCAAGAAACAGGCCGGGAGTTACCCCGGCTACCTGAACTCCCCCAATGCAAGGAGGAGAGATCATCTTCTGACTTGCTCGCCGTCTTGCAGAGATGGAAAACTGGGTGATGAGTGGGAGGTCCCAGGTATTTATGGATCAGGGAGGGGCTTTCTTTTACTATCATCTCTGCAGGAACGCCTCTTCAGGACGATATTACCCACATGTTATGGATTCTTGAAGCGGGGTGTGTGACATACTTAGAATAAATGGATGTAGCATAGTTGTGCCTCACTGTGCCACCCTTTGTCTGTTACTTTGGCCAGCTAAGACCCATATTTACAATTTAGCAGAGCCATGGTCAGGCACAGCAAAGCTTACTCACCTACTAGCTAGACAAGCAGATAAAAAGGAAACCAGGTGCTAGAACAACACGCCAGATTTTTACTCTCCCTGGTGATGTTTCTCTACAGTGGGACATGCCAGTTAGGGATGCCCCGCTGTGAGAAATCTCCCGGAAAAACTCAGCTTCGAGCAATCTCACAGCACATGCGCTGGTCGCTATCAGCACTTTTGCTCCATACCAGACATATGATCTGACAGCTAGGAAAGATAAATGGAGCGTGCACTGCTGGCTGCACCCCTGCATACCCATGCCAGCTATACAGCAATGCCTGCTGTGGATACGGGCCCTCAGATAAAATACAACTGCTATGCACACCTTACAGTTTTTCAAGAAGAACAACCTTTTACATTTGAAATACCCCCCCCCCCCCCCACAAAATATATATATTTATTTCTGGAAGTACACACCTCAAGCTTTCTAGGCGTACCAGGCTGGTTGACGTGGTCAATTAATTCTTTGCTTGCCCAGGGTTTCCCTTAAAAAATAATAAAAAAGCAGAATCAGAGCCAAATTTTCCTAAAAAACAGTATGCAAACAGGAAAAAGTTAAATCTGAAAATGCAAGGCCCACTGAACAGAACAATACCCAACATGCATAGGTACTATCAAGGAAAAAGTTTCCAAACACCCCAATGTAAAGCATGTGTGTAAGGGTAATTTTAGTTGAAAATTTCAGCTCTGCAGACAAATTGCGCAAACCAAACAAATCCTTTACATTTGCAATACCCCCCACAAACCATATATTCCCTGAAAGTACACACATTAAGCTTTCTATGTGTTGTAGTAGGCAGTTCTGGATGTAATCCCTCAAAGAATTCTTTGGTTGCACAGGGTTTCCTTAAAAATGTATAAAAAAGGCAGAATACAAAACATTTTCCTAAAATATCAATATGCAAGCAAGAAAAAACAAAAAGCTAAATCTGAACAATCAGAACAATACTCAACATGCATAGGTACTTTTACTTACTGCCCAACAATTAGGGGGGCTCTTTTGGGCTCTCTACTGAAGCCAGAAAAGCCCGGGGGGGAATCAGATGCCCCCCCCCGGCCGAAGAGAACACCCGGCCAGATCAATTGAGGGGTCAGGAGAGCATTTTTTTGGCTGTTAACAGGTGGGAAAGCCCATGAATTTTACATTGCTGGAACATAATGTTTGGAGAGGCAACCACGTGAAATGTACGGGCTTGGCATTTAAAGGGTTAAGGTGTTCCAAAACTCAGGATTTTCGCTACCCCAGACTTTGGAGATTTAGTATAGCCAGTGAAGGGCCATAGTTACTCATTTGCACCATCAAGCATAGTCCGGCACATCAAAGCCCACTCATGCAACAGTAGAAAAAATGAAAAATAGGTGTTTAAAGTGTGGCGTGACATTTCAAAGTGTGTGTGTGTGCATTCTTAGAGTTACAAGTAAATTAAAAAAAAAGTATAGAAAGTAAATATAAAATTCCTTTTGTGTGTGACTACACCAAAGCAAAAATCGCTTAGTGATGCTACTGCATCTGCTGTGCATGATATGCTGGGCCCATAGCTTTAGTAAATCAGGTCCCGAATGGGTTCCTGTGTCAGTTCCCAGGGCACCTCCAGTCAGCCATGTTTCATTCCAGGATTACAAAAGTCAGTGTTTTCTTTTCTGTGACTTCAAAGGTCAGCATGTTTCTGTGGCTCTAATGTATTGTGCAGCTACAGAAGTCCATGTTTTTTTTCCAGGGCTCCATGAGTTAATGTGTTTAGGGGTTCCAAGAATCAGTGTGCTTCCAGGGTTCCTGGAAAGAACACCCTCACTTCTTCCCTGCAGTAACAGAACAGAAAGTTTTTTCTAAACAAATTGTATGGGTGTCACCAAGAACAAAGTGTTGTTGCTTGAGGTCAATAGTTTATCCAGCAACACCCCTCTAATCCTAGAGACCTAGTGTGGAAATGTTTCAGACCATCTAGGAATAGTTTGGTCAGTATCTTTCCCCTGTGCTCGAAATAAACATTCAGGATGCGTGACCATCTTTTGACAGGTATAGAATCCTGCAACCCTTCCCTTTCACTCACCTGAACCAGGATCCTTTTCAGTCCGTCTGTCAAGACACTTTCCGCATGACATTAAGGTTGATTCAAAGACTTTCCCTAATGCACTTACGCATCAAAAAGTGTGGGGATGCGTAATTATGTTTGTATTTTTTGGGCTATTTTCGAGCCTCTGGTGTGTTGTTTGTGTTTGTGTAAGTGCATTTTAGCCTTTTCGTGTACGTCTATTGCATGTTTTCCCTGTGTTTTTGCGTTTTAGTGTATTATACATGATTAGTATGGGCTCGCGTATGATTCACAGCTCTGATTAGCCTTGATCTGCCCTTCTGGACATGCCAATAAAACTGGCTTTTTTCGGCTCCTATTAGGGGCATTTTCCTGGTAGGAATGCAGTGGCATGGTGCACGTGAGTTTGATGATGCATCAGCCACGTGTATGTCGATCGCATTCATGTTGAGTTATTTCAGCTGACCTGACTTAACCGTGTTTCCCTTGAGAAGCTCTGTTGTGAGTTGCAGCCATGTTTGGCCTGCACCACAAGCGATCAACTGTATGCATGTGGTGCTAGTGCCACCAGTTGCAGATAGGCCACCATTTGCATCCTTAACTCCATGCTATGTTGTGACATATATTTTTAATCTAGCTTCCCCATATTTAATGTGTTTTGGCCCTTGCATTGTATTGCCTCCTGTAAAGCGGACCTCAATTTCCCCTCTCAAATAGTTGCCCCTTGTTCCATGTAGCCGCTTCACTCTAAAGTAAGCCAATGTTAATGAGCAGTTCATTATCCTTTTGCTCAAACAAGTTATGGCCTCCTACCTTACACAATCTGCCAAGTCCCTTTTTCTTACTCACCCAAAGAAGGCAGTCTTATCAGTGGTTGTCCCTTTTTGCTTAGCCTCTGTTCTGTGATTGTAGGTGTACTTGAATGTTGCTCTGCTCTTGACCTGTGTGCTTTGTGCCTTTTGTGAAGGAACCGTAAGATGAGCCACTCCATAAATGTTCAGCGCGTTGTTGGTCCTGATCTCTGGTTCCTGAGCATTATGGCTGGCTTTCCAGGGTCCACCCATGATGCCTACATTCTGCGCAAATCCAACCTGTATGCAAGATTTGAGTCTGGCGAGCTGCTTGGCTGGCGGCTACTTGGTAACTGTTGTCATTATGAGTCCTTTCTTGCTGATTTTTTCTTTTTTCGTTTTGAACTTGTGTATTTGGGGATGCATCTCCTGTCCCCCCCCCCCCTTCCATTTCTACTTTTTTTTTGCAGGTGATAATGTTTTTATGATGTTGGTGCCTAATTTTTCTCTTATTTTTGTAGGTGATTCTGGCTACCCCCTCCTTCAATGGCTTATGACCCCCATTCTCTGGCCTCAGATGGCCTACAACCTGGCTCATAGCAAGACAAGGGCAGTGGTGGAGGGAGCCTTTGACTTGCTGAAGACCCGTTTCCGTTGTTGTGACCATACTGGGGGTACCAGCCCCAGAAAGTTATCAAAATAATCATGGCGTGCATGGTGCTGCACAATTTTGCCCTCCTGTAGAAGGTTCCACTATATTGGGATGTGTACCCCTCTGCAGCTCTTATGGATGTTCCTGCAGAGCTATATCGGGCAGACCACCTTGTGTTAATTGTGTTAATTTTTTGGGATTGTTTTTTCCCCAGTAGTATGTTTGCTTTGTGTCTATATATATTTCTATATGTTATTTTAGATTTCAGGAAAGCCTTGGCCTTTTTTTGGTTCTGTAAGCTTCACCCCCTATTTTGATGTATTTAGTGAAATTAAGCAGAATTACCAAATCATTTATGCTTGTAGTGTTTATTGTTGTCACAAAACTCTGACATACAACTTTTTTTGACCAATATGGGCCCATATTCTTAGGCTACTGAGATTCCCAAACAAAAACCCAAACAAAAAATGTCGACCAAATGTGTTTTTCCTTATTGCGAGGGTGGGTGGCCTGCAACGTCTGGTGGGTCTCTGGCTTCTTGAAGTGCCACCAGGCGTGTCAGGTTGTCATTTTGCTGCTGGCACTGTGCTATCAGTACCTCACTGTGCCCGGTGCTGTTCTTTTTCTCCCCCACCATTGCTTGGAGGTCATGGTTGAGCAGCATTATGTGTCTCCACATGTTTTGGTGGAATTGGGCTTTGCTTTGCACGAAGGCTCTGCTATCTGCTCACCAAATCGCCTCTATCATCTGCACCCGCCTCAACAGGGGAAGATAGCGACATGGCTGAGGCCGTTCTTATCTTCCCTGGGTAGGGACACTTGCAGCTGGAGCTGCTTTTCCACATGTATTGTGCTTAATGTGGGTGATGGGAAATCCTTGGCAGCAGAGCTCTCCCAGGGAGGTGATGGCTGCAGCTGCTCATCATGCTGCAGCTGTTGATCATGCTGGAGCTGTGGATCCAGCAGCAGAGGGAGTGGTGGAGGGAGCTGCTGCTGCAGCAGGATTTGTGGATACATCTGCTGCTGCAGTGGCAGCTGTTGAGGCGGATGCTGCTGCAGTGGCAGCTGTTGAGGCAGATGCTGTGGCAGTGGCAGCTGTGGATGCAGCTGCTGCCACAGTGGCAGCTGTTGAGGCAAATGCTGTGCCTGAGGGTTCTGGGGAGGCAACTGCTGCGGAGGGTGCTTATGCTGCTGTTGTTGTGGAGGCAGATGCTGTGGGTAATCCTCCTTGAGATCCTGTATGGCAGCTAGTAGCAGGGGTGTCTGTAGGGCTAGACAAATAAGTTAGCACTCTCCATGGCGTCCCACAGGTTGAACTTGACAGCTTTGGATGTAGCTCGAGACCTGCATCCGAGCTGATCAAAATGGTCAGACACTCCCGTCACTACAGCTAGACATTGGGCATCATTAAACCTGCTGCACAGGGTGCCCTGCCGCAGGTGGCAGCCAACATAGGAGTGGCCATCATCTCCCTGTATACTGGTGGGAATAGGGGACATTACTGCAATGGGTGGTGAGCCAGATCCTGAGGGTTTATATTGCTGACTGGCTGGTCGCTGGACACGGCTGCCTGGGGGCAGGGTGTCTGGCTCGGGTTGGCCATGATGAGCAAGGAGTAGTGCCTGCTGGGGAGAGGGAGGTCCAGATTGGAGCTGGGCTGGTGCTGCCCTAGACCCCTGCTGCCTGTGACATGGTAAGAAGTTGGGGTGTCAGGTACATTGGGAGAGGGGGTGCAGGGGGCTGCTCGATCTTGACCTCAAACTTTGCCTGGGGCTGTTCTGTCTTGGCTCAAACTTAGCCTGGCTCTGCACTGGTTTTGCCTTGAACCTGGCCTGGCAATACTCTGGCTTGGCCTTGCACTTTGCCTGGCACTGCTCTGGCTTGGCCAAGCACTTTGGCTGGAACTGGTGTGGCTTGGCCAAGCACTTTGGCTGGAACTGCTCTGGCTTGGCCTAGTACTGGTCTGACTTTGGCTGAGGCGGTGCTGGCAAGTGTTTGCCGGTGTGCGCTCGAAGGGGGGCTGTGGCGACGTGGTCCAGCATGAACATTCATCAGAGCATGGCTTCGTTCAGCTGTCCTGCCTCTGTATGCATGTTTTTTTATCCCGGCCATCCTGACTTATCTCACACAAAAGTGGTGGAGTGTTGCCTTCTCCAGAAGTCAGTGTGTGTGTAGGGTTGAATTTATGCTTTCAGGTATGCCTGTGCAGGCATTAGCTCGGACGCGAATTTTAGATGTATGCCCACTTCCTGGATCCTCTGGGGCACGTCACATCACATATCAAAATGGCCCCCTCGCTGTTCACACACGACCAGCAGGACACCATCATGCTTGTGAGTACACATGCCTGTGCTTGCATGCCAATAGGCATACAAAAAGTCAGGGTGCAAGTGGATTGCAATTCAGGGGCACAAGTGGATAGGAAGGCAGGGTGAAAGGCTCACACATGAGAAAGGTAGCAAGGCCAATTCTATGTGCACACATGAGCAGCACGCTGGGACAGTTTTGGTCAAGGTGGCTCAATTTTGCCTAGCTCTGTGTGCGAGCCAGATACCAGAAGGCAGGCAATGTGTGACTAATACAGGCCCAAAAATCTCAAAACAAGGCAGCACAGAAACATTTATGTTGAGCTTGGGTGTGACAGCCTGCTTAGCTTGACATTTCTATGGCTTTTCTTCACATTTTAGATGATGATGATGATGATGACACACAAGCTGGAGGAGGATACGGAAACCACCTACACGTTCACCCAGGTGATGCAGCATTGGTCCTAACTGAAAAGGAAAAACAATCCCGGGGGAGGAGATTTTTCCTCCTGCATTTCCCAAGTAAGTGACATGTATTTGCTAAGCACTCACACCTACAACCACATTAGGCAGGGCTATGTGTAAAATAATGCACGTCTCTTCTAGTGTCAGGCAGAGAATCAGTCCCACTCGGAAGCAACGTGTCTGTCCAATACTTCAAACACGTGGTGGACGTGTAGGGAAGCGCCCAGGGGTGGCAATATCCTCACCCTAATCTGCAGGTGAGCCCCAAGCTGACTTAGACCAACCGGCAGAGGAGGAGGCACATATATTGGGCAGGGATGAAGAACATTCTGTGCCAAATGACTCAGGTATGATCTTCACACACAATCACACACTGGAAGATATACACTAAACACTCATACATATGTTGGGATTTTTGCATCTAGATTCTGAGCAAGAGCCTGTGGGTTATGAACCAGGGGAAGGACAAGCACCACTCCAGCTGCCACAAGAAGCAGGTGCATGATGTGCCACATACAACAAAATCCAATTCACAGCCCAGCCACATTTACTAATAGATTTTTTTTGACCTACAGATTCAGACCTAGAGGAGTGGCAGGTCCTAGTGAGAAGGGTGGCTCTCCAACCCCGACAAACCCCACCAGCCTAGTAAGTTCTAAGACAAGTAACTATTTCAATAACATGCCTTCTTCCACAGGTTTACAGGAAGAAGAGACTAATTGTTTGTTCTTGTCATTTACAGGATACAGAGGCGAGGTGCAGCAGCGGCTGGACAAGCTGTCCTATGCTGTCCGCGGGCTGGTGGGGGACATTGTAGACCTGACCATGGCCATGGGGAGCCCCCCACCTAAATAAATTGGGAGCCTGCCACATTATGGTTTTATGACAATATATAAAAAAAACATTGCCATTTGGCATCCAAAGAAATGTAATAAATGAAAAAGCAGATAGAATACAAAACAGAATACAAAACAGAATAGAATAGAAAAATACAATTCTGTGAGTACTCACCTGTAGAATTGTTTTTGTAGTATACAGCACATCCTGTTTCACTTATTCCTTACGTCTGGGTTACCTGCCGCAAGGTGGCACAGTGGACTGCAGAAAGACTTGTGGCATCTCCCGGCCCTATAAAAAGCCAGGAACCTCCCACAAATTCCCAGTGTTACAAATCAGTTAGACAAGAAGCCGGGAGAACAATAATGAAAGAAATCCCAAAATGAACATTTGAACAAATCACCATACAGAGGTGACCAAGAATAATAATAATAACAAGGGGGGATGAAACAGGACGTGCTGTTTACTACAAAAACAATTCTGCAGGTGAGTACTCACAGAATTGTATTTTTCCAAGTATACAGCACGTCCTGTTTCACTTATTCCTTACGTCTGGGACATCCAAAAGCAGTGTCCATAAGGTAGGGTGGGATCCCCAAAAAGCAACGGTGGGCAGTTCAAACTACTGCCGCCTGAAGAACCTTGCGGCCAAAACCAGCATCAGCTGAGGCCCTAATATCAACCTTGTAAAACTTGGAAAAAGTATGAACAGAAGACCAAGTTGCGGCCTTACAAACTTGTTCAACAGAAGCTTGGTGCTGAAAGACCCAAGACGCACCAATAGCACGAGTGGAATGAGCAGTAAGACAGAAGGGAGGATCCTTCCCCTTAGCAGAATAGGCCTGCACCACCGCCTGACAGATCCACTTGCTGATAGTGGATTTAGCCGGAGGCAAACCCTTCCTAGACCCAGAAGTGAGAACAAACAGAGCATCAGACTTCCTAAAAGTCTCACTAGCAACCAAAGAGAACTTCAGAGCCCTGACCACATCCAGAGAATACAATGAAGGCAAGACAATGTCCTGGTTGAGATGAAAGGTAGACACAACCTTAGGCAAGAAATCTGGCTTAAGCCAAAACACCACCTTATCCTGATGCCGCTCAAAATAAGGAGGTTTGAAGGAAAGCGCCGCTAGCTCAGAAACTCACCTTACAGAAGTGATAGCCACCAAAAAGGCTACCTTAAGAATCAAAATGGGCAAGGCGGCCTTACAGATAGGCTCAAAGGGAGGCCCTTACATAGCAGATAACACCAGATTCAGATCCCAGACTGGTAGCAAAGGCTTACGGGGTGGACGCACCTGAGAAACACCCTGGAAAAAAGTTTTAACTAGCCGGTGATTGGCAAAAAATCTTTGGAAAAAAATTGCCAGAGCTGAAACATGGCCTTTGAGGGTACTAAGTTGAAAGCCCAAATCCAAACCATGTTACAAGAATTCCAGAATTCTGGGAAAAGAAAACACCCTACAGGGAAGAGACTTGGACTCACACCAGGCAATGTAAGCATGCAAGACCCTGTAATAGATAAAAGACGAGGACTTCTTCCTAGTCCTAATCATGGTATCAACAACAGAAGCAAGTAACCCCTTTTCCATCAAGATGGAGAATTCAGCAGCCCAGCCATTAAAGCCAGCGTTTGTAAATTGGGGTGGCGTAGCTGCCCCTGAGTGAGGAGATCTGAATACTTGGGCAAGACGTACCAGTCTACTGCCAACTGCACGACGTCTGCAAACCAAACCCTTCTTGGCCAACAAGGAGACACCAGGATGGCAGGTACCTGCTCCTGGACTATCTTGCGCATGACCCTGCCCAGGAGAGGAAACAGAGGGAACACAGAGAAGCCAAAACTTCTTCCAAGGAATAGCCAATGCATCCGTGGCGAAGGCCAGAGGAACCTGAGACAGAGAGACAAATCTGGGAAGTTTGTGATTGTGACGAAACGCAAACAGGTCCACGTCCTGCTGCCGCCAGCGATGACACAGGGAGAGAACAACCGATTGTTGAGGGACCATTCCCCCATACAAGACGTCCCCCTGCTCAGGGAGTCCGCCTCCTGGTTCTCCACCCCCGGAATGTAGACCGCTGAAAAGCCGGGAACATGCTGTTCGGCCCAAGACAGGATTAGGGACACTTCCTTGAAGGCTCACTTGCTCCGAGTTCATCCCTGATGAATGATGTAGGCAACCGCCGTCTGGTTGACTGAGCGGATCTGAACAGCCCGAACCCGAAGGTGAGTGGTCAGGCGAGAAAGAACCAATCTGATCGCCCTCTGGGACTTTGATGGAAGCATGGGCCTCTTGTGGGCTCCACCAACCCTGGAACCTCAGGGACTTCCAGAAGCCTCCCCAACCGGTCAGACTGGCACCTGTGGTGACCTTCTCCCAGCACGAGGGCAGGAAGGTCCTGCCCACTAGAGTCCAGCCACGACAAGAGGGACCGTCTGGCCAGAGGGGACAGAGCAAACTCTTGATCCAAGGACACAGGGTCCCGATCCCAAACTGACAAGAGGAGTAACTAAAGATGTCTCATGTGAAACTGAACAAAGGGGACTGCCTCGAAGCAGGGCACCATCAGGCCCACCAACTGCATCCATTGACGGATGGAGGGATGAGGACATGATAGCAGAGCCTGAGCCTGCATCTGAAGATCCTCCAACTTCTGCTGAGGAAGGAACACCCCGACCTGAGAGGTATCCAGAGTCAGAGTCAGAATGGCCTCTAAATCAGAACAAAGTAAGAGAGTACTATAGTCCCCCCCCCCCCCCCCGCTACCAGCTGTAGCACCATTAAGGAGACGCTTGAGCAGCCTCTTGAGGGCAATAGCAGTAATGGCAGCAGCACAGGTCCGACGCAATCCAGCCCCCACACAGGTAAAAGCATGGCAGGCCAATTGATCCATGCACCGGTCCAACCCTTGGGCACAGCAGGCAGCCTGCTAGGACGTTCCCATTCTTTAAGTACCACAATGGTAAAATGTTCCTGCTCAGGGAACTCTGGACGCTGCTTACCAGGGCGAAAGAGCTCCCCCTGCTTTCTCTTAGCCACCTCAGGGGCAGCAATGTGCAATATATCAAAAATATGTGACAGCAGATTATCAGTGTCCTCAGGGTACCATGAATCCTCTCTGGACACCAACCCAGGGTCACTATCGCAACCCTCCTGCTGGTTCCGAGAGTCAGAATCCTGGGAAAGTCCCCCCATCTCAAAGGGGTGACAGCCACCAAACTCATCAATCCCCACATAAACCTTAGCAAGGGGGGAGGGCCTGGGATCCAGGTGCCGCTTCTTGCCAGAGGCCTTCCTAGGAACAGGCCTGGCAAGCTGCCTCTCAATGTTAGCCACCCGCAGAGCCAAATCAGAATGAGACTCCCTTCTAATAGTGCCCTCACAGGGGCCTATTTGCAGAAGCGGGGGAGTAGGGGAAGCAGAGGGAGGCGCAGAGCTGGGAAGCGAAGCAGGCAAACCAGCTTGTAGCGCAATGACACTGTCAGCACACGGCATTCGCACACCGTGACACTGTTAATCACAGGAGATACCCACACATGGAACATAGCCGGGCTTGCCCCGCAGGGCCCCCAAGCACGCTATCCCCTGAAGCCTCCATATGGTGATTAACACAGGCGCAATAGACCAGTAGTGGGTAAAGACTTAAGACAGAAGCCACCCGGGATGCCCTCCCACGGGATGCCCTCAGAAGTCTATTTTGTGAAGGGGAAGTGAGGGGGAGGAAGGAGTAAGCTGGGAGAACCAAAACCCAATGGTATCCCGCCTGAAAGACATAAGTAAAAATACACATGAGCATCCCGCAGCACATGAAAATCCCAGGGTCAATAAACCCCCCCCCCCAAGGGGGACTCACGAACCAAAGACCCCGCTGGGTCACTCAGGCACAGACCGCTAGGTAAAGCGATACACCAGGCAAAGAAGCGCTGCAGCCAGGAATTAGAAAAAACAGACATGCAGGATGTACAAAATGGCGCCGGCTGAGGTACCTCGAGGGGCGGGCCGCAGGGGAACAGTGCGATCCACAGCATCACCAGGCCCCGCCCCCCTCAAAGAGCTTGAAAACGGCTCTCACGTGACCCGGCCGGGGCCATGACAAAACAAAATTACCTCAGGTTATAGCGCCCACAGCCGCGGAGCATAGTACAAAGCTGCGCGGCAGCTAAAAACACCAAAAAACACACCAAAATCGCCAAATTACTTCAGAAAACACCACTCACCACCACTGTCACCCGCCCCCCCCCCCAAACGGAAACATAGAGGGGGGAGAAGAGAGGGAGACGAGGGAAGGCAGCGTTGAGTATCCATGGCCAGGGAGGGGAGGGGGGGAGCCCCAGAAGTAAAAGAGGAGGACATATGGCTTGATGCAGAGCCTCCCCGTTCATCTCCCCCGTGCGTTTTCCCGTTGGTTTTGGCCTTTGATCGGGTCAGGAAAGGGTGTTACGTTGGTTTTAGTGTGCGTTTATGCGCTCAGGTGTGCGCTCAGCCGCCTTTCCGATTGTCGGCTCGCACAAGGCTGTTTCCCGGCAAAACGGACGCCTCGTTCATTGTTCCGTTTTTTTTCAGTGATGCAGAGCCTTGTTTTCCGATTGAAATCAACCTAATGAAACGGGGCCGCCGAGCCTTCACTTACGGCAAGTCAGAGCAGCCGTATTTGCACTTGGGCAATAATATGCAGTCCTCTGTTGGAGCACATCAGCGGCGCCTTCTCCGCGGTCTTGTCCTGCTGAGTATGGCACCTGAGTAATGCACCTATTTGAGCTCACCCGCCTTACTGGGTATGTGTATGAAACTTGTATTGGTTGCCCACCCTGTCTTTTATTTTTTTTTCCCTTAACACACTATTTGGTAATTTTTTTGTTATTATATTTTTAGCCAAATTTGTTAACTTTAAATTAAATGGGTTAAGTGATAGAACCCTATTGCGTCATGTTCTTGCCCTCTTATGTAAGTAGTATTCCCCAGACTTTTTTAATGAGTGTACAGGTTGGATGTGCATGTAGGCTCATTACTAATGTCCTTTACTCCAACCCTACCCTGCTCACCTATTTGTCCCTCTTTTCTATAGTTGCAATGCACACCTTTTTTTATTTTTATTTTGTTTTTTTTTTGTTTTTTTGAACAGGAGACTCTGCCTATCCTTTGCTCCCCTGGCTGCTGACCCCAATCCTGCACCCATCTTCACAGGCAGAGGAGCCCTACAATACTGCCCCCAGGAGGACTCGCTCTGTGGTGGAGCGAGCCTTTGGTCTCTTGAAGATGAGGTTCCGTTGTCTTGATCAGACTGGTGGGGCACTACAATATACGCCTGTAAAGGTCATTAAACTAATCATGGCTTGTTCCGCTTTAAGAGAGGGAGTCTGACATTTCTGAGTAAAGTCTGAGTAAAAAGGGTTTCACACAGTAGGGCATCCCGATCTGGGATTTCCAGGGGGACGACCAGTGGCCGCTCTGGGTTTTGTTCTGCTTTATGTGAGGGAACCTGTGTTACTTTAATAATAATGTAAAGGAGGTGGGTTATTCCATCCTAACCTGATTTGGTCATGATGTTTTAAAGCAGACCAAAACCCATGTAACCCAGCCCTTTGGAGTGTGAAGAAATCCAGGGCTGGGTTACAGGCATCATGTCTCTGGGGCATTCCAATTTGGGATGTCCTGCACGTCACTGCGGGGGAACGTCAGAGCTATACCAGGAGCTATGCCATCTTTACACAGGAGCAGGATGACATCATCATGGATGTGAGTATGCAAGCGTGCGTTTATGTGCGCGCACACATTCCTTATAATAAAAAAACAACAAAGTGCAAGAATAGTCTGAAACAACTTAGTTTGTCACATTACATACCAGCCCACCTTAGTTTAACACATGTACGCCGCTACAAACTAGCCTACATGCAGATAGCAGAACTAGGGCAATGTGAGGCAGCAAGAGGTTAATAAAGTGACTTTAGTTAGGCCAGGAAACTTGTTAATGTATTTTGTGGATTAATGGTGGGTCCTTGTATCTTTTTTTAACAGATGATGTTGCGGAATCGTTTTTTAAGAGTTTGGGCTTTTCATTAAATCATGCTGAAGGCCCGGTTTAAAAAGGGCCCCAAAAAAAACACGCCCAACCAAACCATAAAAACAATGATAAACTAATATTGTTTATCATTCACAGATACTAGAAAACCACAGGCACAAGACCCCGAGGCCTAATGTTTTTTATTTTGCATTAAAATTTTAATAGTTTTTTAGTTTTGCCAAAAAAAAAAATATGAAAAATCAAAAAAAAAAAAAAAACAACGTTTGAATTAAAAACAAATAAAAAGATTTTGTGTATTGTCTTTCCTGCAAATGTACAATCACACAACATCATCACACATTTACATGACACAAAAGGTTTAGACATTTTCTGAAGGTTTAGACATTTTCTGAAGTTTTGCCAGTATGTACTCAGGGAAAAAAGGCACTCAACATCGCCAAGTTCAACTTGTGGTTACGTCAGTGGTGTGAAGACAAAGGCTTTGGATGTATTAGTCATGATGTTAGAAGGTGGTCGAACAATGAGTTGTTTAAGAGGGATGGCTTGCATCCTTCACAGAAAGGCACAAAAGAACTTGGAGTGGAACTCAGAGCATTTTTTGATTTAAACTAGAGGAAGGGGACAGAGATGTAACTTGCGAGGGTGATTTCTGTCCCCTACCATTTAGGATGAAGCAGGACATTGAAGCAGGAAACCCGGTTAGTGGTAGGCTAGGGGTGGAAAAGATCAAGGACACACTAAAATACAATACCAACAACATCCACTTGATGTGTACCAATGCTCGCAGCTTGGGCAACAAGCTCTGTGAATTAATGGCTATCATATCCAGAGATGAATTGGATCTTGTTGCAATAACAGAGACTTGGTTCAAGGATCACAATGACTGGGAGATAGCCATACCCGGTTACACATTGTACAGAAAAGACAGATTGGATAGAAAGGGCGGTGGAGTAGCCATTTATGTCAAGACTACCCTTCAATCAACAATAATTCAGCATACACATAATGAACTAGAAACTCTCTGGGTTACCATGCAGACTAAGGAGGGAGCTGTGGTCAGAATTGGTGTGATATATAGGCCCCCTGGACAATCTGAGGATCTAGATAACCTGTTAATAGATGAAATCAGTGGAATGGCAGAGAAGGGGGACGTTGTAATTACAGGTGACTTCAACATGCCTGATGTGGACTGGAATATCCCAAGTGCATCGGCATGCAAGAGCAGGACTATATTAGAGGCACTTAATGGAGTGTCTCTAAAACAACTTGTGACATTGCCAACTAGAGGAGATAACATTCTGGACTTAGTTCTGACCAATGGGGATCTGGTGTCCGAGGTCAGGGTTGAAGAAAATCTGGGTTCCAGTGACCATCAATGCTTATGGTTCAGAATAAAAACAGACATTGTGCAATCACACACCAGAACCAAAGTGCTAGACTTTAGGAAGACAAACTTCAAGGAAATGGCGGAGTATGTAGAAAGAAAATTAGGTGAGTGGAACAGAGTAGCAGAAGTGAGTGCCCAGTGGTCACTATTAAAAATGGCCATCTTAAAGGCAACTAAGCAATATGTGAAACAAACTAGCAAGAATAAAAGGAAGAAGAAACCATTATGGTTTACTAGGGAAGTCAGCACTATCATAAAAGATAAGAAGTCTGCCTATAAGAAGTATAAAGTAAGTTGAAGTGTAGCTGACAGAGAGGCGTATAAAATTAAACAGAGGGAAGCAAAACTAATTATAAGGACTGCTAAAGGGCAAAAAGAGGAAGAAATGGCCAAATCTATGAAGAGGGGAGATAAAACCTTTTTCCGATATATTGGTGACAGAAAGAAGAAAAACAATGCAGTCTCAAAAATTAGAAATAGGGAAAATAAATATATTGACGGAGATAAGGCTGTGGCTGATCATCTGAATAGCTACTTTTGTTCGGTATTTTCAGATAGTAGCAGGCATGGTCATAGCACAGCATCCCGCTGGGAGGGCACAGCTCTGGAGTTTCTGGAGGCTGATGTCCTATCCGAGCTGGCACATCTAAAGGTAAGTAAGGCAATGGGTCCAGATGGAATCCACCCCAGAGTTCTAAGGGAACTTAGGTTTGTGATTGCAGCCCCTCTAACTGATTTACTTAACCATTCCCTTTCAACTGGTGAGGTTCCAGATGACTGGAGAATGGCCAATGTCGTACCAATCCATAAAAAGGGGAGTAGAGAAGAAGCCAGTAATTACAGGCCAGTTAGTTTAACATCTATAGTGGTCAAATTAATGGAAACACTCTTAAAAAAACAGATAATTTCCCATCTAAAAATTAATGACCTATTGGACCCAAAACAGCACGGCTTTACTGAGGGCAGATCATGTCAGACCAATCTTATTGATTTCTTTGACAATGTCACTAAAGTGTTAGATGAAGGTGGTGCTGTGGATATCGCCTATCTGGATTTTAGCAAAGCCTTTGACACTGTACCACATAAGGAGCTCATAGATAAGTTATTGAAGGTAGGACTCAATCCCTGGATAGTTCAGTGGATTTCCAGTTGGCTGAGGGATCGGTATCAGAGCGTTGTTGTAAATGGCGTGCAATCTGAACAAAGGCGAGTTACAAGTGGTGTGCCGCAGGGCTCTGTCCTGGGCCCCATTCTTTTTAATATATTTGTAAGTGACATAGGAGAAGGCTTGGTAGGAAAAGTTTGTCTGTTTGCTGATGATACAAAGGTTAGTAATAGGGTGGATATTCCTGGAGGTGTCTGCAACATGGAAAATGATTTAGCTTTACTGGATAGATGGTCAAAACTGTGGAAACTAGAGTTTAATGTCTCTAAATGTAAAATCATGCACTTGGGTAGAAGGAATCCCTGCTCTGAGTACCGTATGGGCAGCACTGTGTTAGCCAGGACCTCGGAGGAGAGAGATTTAGGGGTACTGATTACTGATAGCTGCAAGATGAGTGGACAGTGTAGCCAGGCAGTGGGAAAAGCAAGCAGGATGCTCGGCTGCATAGCTCGAGGCATCACCAGTAGGAAGAGGGAGGTTGTGATGCCGCTGTATAGAGCCCTGGTAAGGCCACAGCTAGAATACTGTGTGCAGTTCTGGAGACCTTACCTGCAAAAAGACATTATTCAAATAGAATGTGTCCAAAGGCGGGCAACGAAAATGGTGGAAGGACTTACACTTAAAACTTATCAGGAGAGACTTAAAGAACTTAATTTGTACAGTCTGGAGGAAAGAAGGGAGAGGGGGGACATGATTGAGACCTTTAAATATGTGAAAGGATTGAATAAGGTTCAGGAGGGAAGTGTTTTTAAGAAGAAACTTAACGATAGAACAAGGGGGCACAACCTGAAGCTAGTCGGGGGGAAGATCAGGAGCAATGTTAGAAAATATTATTTTACAGAAAGAGTAGTAGGTGCTTGGAACAAACTTCCAGCAGAGGTAGTTGAAACATCAACAGTCACTGAATTTAAACATGCCTGGGATAAGCACACATCTATCCTAAGATAAAGAGAACATACCGTATACACATAAGGGCAGACTAGATGGACCGTATGGTCTCCTTCTGCCGTCAACCTTCTATGTTTCTATGTTTCTATATGGGACAATAAATCAAAAACAATCAGAAAGAATTAAGGTATGCATTAATGGCAAGGAAAAAGGAACAACAAAAACTTAACAGAAATATATATATATGTGTCAAATTGGCAGTGGTTGCCATATGTATATTCCAATGGAGGTTTAGGGATGTGCGCTTGCGTGTAGCCAGATTTGCAACTGAAGAGCCATGGAGATGTAAGTATACTTGCTCAAACCACCAAAATGGAAGGTCAAATACGACGGAAACCAAGCAGGTACGTTCAAAAAGCAAGGAAAAATCAGGGAAAAACGGGCCGCCCGTGTGAACGGGAACGGGAGCCCCGATCAAATTGAAGGCACCCGAGAGAGCAAAAAAAGCTTTCCGAGTGAAGTCAAATTGTCGGATCAGTTAGGGAGCCATTCCGACGGAGACTCTGCATCACGTTTGAGCCACGATTCAAACGGGAGCCCCGGACAATTGGGAGGTTTTAAGGGCAGTTCAGAGGAGGCTCTGCATCAGGCCCATAGTCCCCAAATAACTCACCCCCTCAGAAGGCAGTGCATGAACTCCGCATCCCAATCAGGCTCACCATAAAGCCTATGGCCGGCTCCCCTTTGTAGTACAGGGTCTGCGGCTTGGAGCAGCGCTCCAGGAGCACTTGACCCTAGTGCTCTTCTACCTTCACCCGATCTGTCAGCCGAGGCTGGGAGGCAGTGGGAGTCCAGAATCGGATGGGAATAGACTTGCAGGACCGCAGGCTTGGTTGCCTCGCTCACCTGCGCAAGAGAGAGAGAGACATCTTCTATCTTCGCAGTCCGACTGCAGAAGGAAACTGGGAATTTGTGGGAGGTTCCTGGCTTTTTATAGGGCCGGGAGATGCCACAAGTCTTTCTGCAGTCCACTGCGCCACTTTGTGGTGGATAACCCAGACGTAAGGTATAAGTGAAACAGGACGTGCTGTATACTTGGAAAACAAATGTTATATTTAATACAGCTAAACATTATGGTGTCTTTTTCTACTGTGAATTATTGCAAGAATAATATGTAATGAATATACATGTGGACATCCCAAACAAGCACCAAGCAAGGAAAAGGAGCTACGCTGGGAAGGAGGATGGGTACAGGTATGTACTTAGAGGATGAAAAGACACTGGATGGGACATCACAAAGTGGTACAGGTATGCACTTAGGAGATGAAAAGACAATGGATGGGACATCATAAAGTGGTTAAGGTAAGCACTTAGGAGATGAAAAGACACTAGATGGAACATCACAAACACCAAGCAAGGAGAAGGAGCGACGCTAGAGAGAAGGATGTGTACAGGTAAGCACTTAGGAGCAGAAGACACTTGGCACAGCAATAGGGAAGTACTAGAATGCCAGGGCAGGGGTCAGAACACTGGAAAACACAAAAAATGAGAGGCTTGCATATGCGTACAAGCCAGCGTATGCGTACAGGCCCCGGACTGAACATGCAAAAATGAAGGACAAAACAGCTAATTTCTGAAGTTAACTAGTAGGACCTCACTGGACAGTGACACATTTTGCAGCAAGGTACGTTGGAGGACGGGACATTCCCTCCATGTAAACACCACTGTTGTCCATTGCAAATATTCTGGGAAAGATGTACGCACAGCGCTCTTGCAGGCATGTGCAACAACGAAGAAGTTATGAAGCAGCCCTGATGGAGCCTCTGAATCATGTGACAAATGGTCTTATGCACTAAAATTAAATTTAAGCTAGAGGGCTGTGAATCGACCCTATTGTCAGACTGAAATGGCACTCTTGCGTTCCTAACAGTAATGGCGGAGGACTAAATCCAGTGGCCATTTCCTAATATAAATATAAATATATATATGTCTTTCAACAGCAAAACAGCTTTATTTAGCAAATAAAGTGTTCAAACGCAAATTATCACTCACTTCAGGGTTTGCAGCATCAATGCAATAAATCAAAAGTGGTTACTTCACCCAAATCAATATAAGTCCAGGGCTGGGTACTCCAGCAAGCTGTAACTCCAAGGAAAGTTAAATCCACTTTGCAGGGCATACAAGGTTAGGGGGCGCAAAAGCCAAGTCCTTCGGCTTGCATACAGTCCTTTTCTTCACCACATGTGCAATTCAGCCTGGGCTCCCTCCTACAGGCTGGTCAATAGACAATAGACAAGCCGTGTGGCTCCTTTTTATTCAGGCTTCCCCTGCAATCAGCCTGATCACCTGTGCACGGCCTGAGACCAGGGAACAAACCTGAAAAGGATTGGGGAAAGTGACCTGGGTCCTGAAAACTAGGCACTGATCGTGCCTGATACAGTCTAGCAGGGGAGAAATACACACCATTTATGACATTCTTATACACTTTACCACTATATATATATATATATATATATATATATATATATATATATATATTATATATATAAAGACCCAATCTTAAATAGCCTAATTATTTAAGTCCATCTAATCAATTCACCCCACCCAAATCCACACTTGACAACTACCCTTCCAATTTCCCCCTGCTGTCTAATCAAAGACTATCCTTCCTCATCTCCAGGTCCCACCTTACTACATGCCCTCTTGATCCTATTCCATCCCACCTAATTTTTCATCCATCACCCCGGCTCTTAAACCTCTTTTCAACCTTTCCCTCTTAACAGGCACCTTTCCTTCACTCTTTAAGCATGCAATGATAACCCCATTACTCCAACAAACTGTACTTGTTGCAGAGTGTGAGTGTTGGTCCAGTGAAGTCTTAATCCAGATAGACATTTGTGGTGTAACAGGAACTGGCTTTACTGGAACATATATGCAGTAAGTGAATGTCATTGTCAGATCTGGAGTTCCCCCCCAACATGAAAGCATGTTTCCGCCTTGCACAGACCTTGCCTGCCTCCACATCCTGCTGTATGCAGATCCACCAGCAGGTGGCCTTCTGCTGCAGAGGGGCTAGTGATTAGCCAGGACCTGTGCTATTGACTTCTTGCTCTTTATAAGCTGATCCAACCTTACAGCCAGTGGATCAGCATTACATTGCCATCTTGTACCCAGACCCAGACTTTGAACTCTGTATCTTTAACCCAGAACCCAAAACCCAGGATTCCTGCCACAGTCTTTGTGATTTACCTTACCTGTTGCAGCCTTGTTTCCGCCTTTGGACTTTCTTTGAATCCTTATGCATGTATGTTTCCTGACTCCACCTATGTATACGTACAGCAGCCTGAGGGTGTTTATGTTTCCAGGGTTTACCTATATTTCTGCGAAGCACTCAGTGATCACCTGTATTCATGTATTATTACTTCAGCACGTGTATGGTTATATGTCTACTTGTAAATTTGTACAGCACCCTGGTTGGAGTATGCTCTGTTCACTTATTGTCACCATTAAACACGGTTTTGCCGCATATCTGCCTCTGTCTTGCAGCCTCAATTACTCATCATTCTACAATAGGGATTTCTCTGCTGAGACTGTCACTCCGTGACAGTCACTTTCCATGGTGCATAACACAGACAGGCAAAAAAGGAAGTACCATAGAGCAACAGAATGCACAGGAAATACAACACATTGGTAAAATGCATAGAAACAACAGTTAAGCATTTGTGTCATAATTGTGTCATCTAGTGTCATAACTGTAAACTGCAGTAAATCTAGAAAAAGTCACAAATCACATTTAAAGGCAAGCAGAAGCTGTTGTATCTTCAACACCCCTTATCTTCTGTCATATCCTCAGTAACTCAAGAAGTCCCTGTTATTGAAGACCCCTCGGTCTCTAAATGCTGCCAGTTCAATGATACTGGCAGTGCTTGCCTTGTATAAAGGACATACAGTTGATTTTCCTTTGTTTTCTTTCATTGAGCATCTTGGTTCTGTGTCTGAGCTGGTAGGTTCTGCGCTCATTTCAACTGTTTGTTCAGAAGTTACAGATGATGACTGATCAGTGTCAGTTTTCTATTCTGTTCTTACACCCCTCAGTTGTCATCACATTGTCTCTTAGATTTGTAACAAACGTTATACTGTTACTAATGGTAACCTTGTCTGTTTTTGATTTTAGGATTATGTAACCCCTAACATTGTCACTGTATACAACAAAGACTCCCTGAGATGCTCTGTGTTTGAAGTTTGGTGCGTTTTTCTCTGAAATGTAGATGAATGCTCTTGGTTTCTCATTATGCCACAGTTCATATGGAGTTTTCTCCACTGTTCTAGAAAGGAGTCTGTTCTACAAATAAATGGCTGTCATTGCTGCCTAACCCCAGTATTTTTGTGGTAGTCCAGAGTCTGTGAGCATACATCTGATCATTTCAGTCAGAGTTCTGTTCTTTCTTTCAGCTACCCCATTTTGCTCTGGTGTGTATGGCCCTTCTTTTGACATTTATTCATTCAGCTTTAAGTACTATTGTACTTTGTGCAATATATTGTTTCAAAAGTCCCAAATCACATTTAAAGACACAGCAGAAGCTGTTGTATCTCCAACAGTCCTCACCAATCACCTGCCTGTATCACTGCTTTCTTTCACATCTAAATTTGTAGAATAGCGCGCTCACTTGGAACAGGCATACTAAATGTCTGCTAACTCACTACTAGATCCCCTCCAATCTGCATTCCATTCTAATCACTCCAATGAAACTGTCCTCATTGATGTCACTAATGATCTGCTAACTGCCAAATCTAAAGGCCACTACTCCATTCTCTTACTTTTTGACCTATCCTCTGCTTTTGACACTATCAACCACTCCCTTTTAGTTGCCTCCCTAGGCATTCAAGACCTTGCTCTCTCATGTCTCTCCTACTACCTCCCAAACAGCACTTTTAGTACATATCACTACAACACACCTCTTCTCACTATCTATCTTTCAAGGTACCACAAAGATTCATCTGGGGACCCCCACTAATTTTGGTCTACACCTATGGTCTTGGCCAACTCACACTGATTTGCCTTCCAAAGCTATTTCTATGCTGATGAAATTCAAATCTAAGTCTCATGTCCAGACCTCTCTTCTCTACTATCGCATACTCCGGAATATCTAACATCTGCTAAGAGTGGACCTATCAGCCGCCAGACCCCTCCTTGGTCCTTCTGGGATCACAAACAAGACATCAGTCTTATGTACCTGTAACCTGAAAACAGTACAACAAAACTAAAACCGTGTAGAAAGCATCAACCATCCCCAACGCAGTAGTAACACAACCAAAGGAGGTGTATGGTGCCCCAGAATGGAATAATAGTGGCCCCTAAAGTGTTTGTAGGTCCAGATTGAGACTCCAGGGCAGAACTATTGACCTCTGCGGCGGCCGAACATGCGCAGCACCCTGCATGAAAGCGCGGATTAACCTATGCGAAAAAAATGGACAAGGCCCTTAAGGATGCTGGGCTGTAGGACAGTGTGCAGGCCATGCTGGAGGAAATCCAATATTTTGGGTACTGAGAACCTTCTACAGGAGTGGCCCTTAGATTCACACCAAGACACGAAGTCCTGTAGTATATTCTGAAGGATGCTGTGCTTGAATCAAGGTCAGAATTACCGCTGCAGACAAACTCCTCTCCTCCAAAATGCTGGTCTTAACAGCCAAGCCACTAAAGACAGCACTGAATTGGGGTGCCACAGAGGACCCTGTTGCAGATGATCAGGAAGGTTGGGGAGTCACCACGGGGCTCCATCACCAGGCTGATCAGATTCGCGAAATACACCCTTCTGGGCCAGTGTGGGGCGATCAGGATGATAGGAATCTGCTCACAGTTGACCTTCTTTAACACGCAACCTGGAAGTGGCAGTGGTGGAAATGAGTAGTGCAGGCTTTATTCTGATCAGGGAATTGCCAGCGCGTCACCCACCACAGACAGGGGGACTCGAACCCTGGAGATGAACATCTGGACCTTCTGATTGGGCCGAGATGTGAAGATATCCACCTCCGACACACCCCACCAGTCACAGAGGGCTTGAAACATGTGAAGGGACCATTCCCCCTGGGTCTACCGTCTCCCTGCTCAAATAATCGACCTGCAGATTCTCCACCTCCGGAATGTGAATGCATGAGAGATGCACGGAACGTGAAGTTCCACCCTCCTCATGATGCAACTCACTTCCTTGAATACCTGGAATGCCTGCCAGCTCCTGGTACTCCTCTGATGGTTTAGGTAGGCCACAGGCATGGAATTGTCCAACTGTACCCTGACCGGAAGGCCCTGGAGCTGGGCAGACCAATGCCTGAGAAGCAGCATAATCCCCTCAGCTCCAACACATTGATTGGAAGACTGCACTTCCACTGGTCCCAGAGACCCTGACCCGTCTGGTTGTCCAGAAGGCCACTCCAACCCGTCAAACTGGTGTCTGCGATCGGGTTGACCCACCGGATCGGCAGGAAAGAGCAACCCACTGCCACTGGCATTGACCATGAAGATGAATTGACGGTCCGACTTCTGCACAGTCCTGCGCCATTTCAGAGTAGCAGTAGTAAAAGTAACACCTGGGAGCCCGGCCACCTAGCTTGGGTCCCCCCCCCCCCAGCAGCCATGGGGAAGTAAGACTGCAGCCAGGGTGGTTAGATAGCCCAGGGGTTAGAGGGGGAAAAGGGGTTTCAGTGGGCAACACACAGCAGGGCCACCATGCAAGGCCCAGAGATCAGGTTCCCTGCAGGCAGAGGGGTCCTGATCCTCGGGACAAATGAGAACAATGGGGGGCAGGGGGACATTGACTCAAAAGAGGGACAGTCCCTCCAAATGAGGGCCAGTTGTTCAGCGGTATGAGTTTACTGTGGTCAGGTGACGAGAAAACCGGTCCATGAAAGACTCTTGGACGCTGGACCTGGGAAAGGACAATCAGCTGTGGTGGAATTGGGACCCTATAGGGCTGATTCAGAATCAGGTGAGAAAAGTCACTACTTTTTGAGAGAGAAATATGCCATTTACTTTCATTGTCTACTTTGAGGCGAATTCAAGAACTGGAAGAAAAATTTCACCTGTTGCTGGATCACTCAGGGTCAACGAAAGTGAATTTTTCTTCTAAAGTCCCAGTTTGGAGACCGTTCTAATAAAGAGGAGACCTGTTTGAAACATTTATGGACTTTGTCTTCAGTTTTCTCTACCTTCAAGAGGACCTGCATTAATCAGGGATCCTACCTGAAGACCCACCCTGTGCTCTGAGTGAGTACCATGACATCCCCTGCTCCGGACCTAGGGAAAGCTCCTCCTCCAATGTGATCCTGTCCAGGGGCCCTTGCTCACACATTCTCCTAAAGCCTATCCTAATTACTAACTGCACATGCACACTTAAGAGGCTGTGAATGTGCACTAGCAATGTTCCCATGACTGATCATAGAAAGATAAGGGAGAATTCCTGGTGGGCCACACAGCTGTAGGCCCAGTAAGGCTGCTGCTTCTAATACAAACTTTCAATCCCCCCCTAGTCTCTGTGTACCCACCCAGACCCATATTACCCCCCAAGCCAGGAAACCCCAGCCCATGTTGTGTACCAATTAATATAGCCTTATTATCATGTCCGTAGGAGGCCATTCCTACCCTGCCACCTTGTTTGTCCCTACAATACAGTACCACTGATTAAAAGTTGCCACAGCAGGGAGGTCACAGGCTGGCCAGGGACTGGTAAAATCCTGGGCTGATTTTTGTCCTCAGTCCACCACTGATTAAGGGTTAATAATTGTGGGCAATCCAAGGTCATGTCACAGACAGGGCTGTGTTTAAAATTGAAAGTTGGCTTCCCATAGGTGTTAAAGGGTCAGGATCACCGGCAGGTCAAGTATATTTTGTTAAAGCTGAAACCCTCATGGGGAATTGTAGTTTCCAGAAACTGCTGAGAATATCCACCCAGCGGATTGCTGAGAATCTACTTTATTTAGCTGGGGGTGGTTTGGGGTGGGGATGGGGGGGTTGAGGATCACCACCAGTTGACCCGTCTCTGCTTGCTAAAACCATTCTCACATTGCGTTACAAACCAGACGGCCGTGTGCTAGATTAATGAACAAGTATTAAAAGTGGCGTTTCATATTCTTCTTGGCCGACCAAGCCAACAGCCTATTAACCCGGCACGAAAGATAAAATCACCAGCAAATCCCTTCTAAAAACGACATTCTTTTTCCATGTCGATAAAACCATTAGCATCTCAGAATACTACGTTTTTCCTCCCGTTTTTTTTTTTTTTTGTGATGAAAAAAACATTCTTCTTGGAAGAGGAGCCACGGGTCTGCTTTGCATGTCTTATTTAAATGCGGTGACACCGATTTCCCGGTCTGTGATACAGCTTACCTTGCGGGGCTGTTTCTCAATATCGGATCGCAGCGAGAAAACAGATCTTGCCGTCGCTGAACACAGGTAGGATTACACAGGGGAGCCCTAATGACTTCAGCACAGATTTTCCACCTACATGCGAGCGGCTGATGTCATCCCCATCTGCTGGAGATAATTTTTAAAACTCACATTTTAACAAGTCTTGTCACCTGCAGTTCAGAGGGGGAAAAAAGACCTCCGTTCCAAATATAGCCCCCTTTAAAGGGGAACTAGGTGTATTTTTAGCGGCTATTATCTACTCGCTTGCTGGACCATATCTTGATGGAAAGAAAAACTGCTACGTTTTACGTTTTTACAGGACATGGCCAACTCTAAAAGAACACTTTCTTAAAGGACAAGCTGTTATGAAACACCCTTGAAATGAAATGTTTTTATATGATAGGTCATAGAAAAAATATCTGACTAATATACTTAAAAAAAATAAAAACTTCCCCTCTGTACCACTTGAAGGACAAAGGCCAAAGCTAAAAGAATACTTTATTAAAGGACAAACTATCATGGAGCATCTTTGAAATTAAATGCTATTATATGATTTTTCTACTTTATATAAATATATATATATATATATATATATATATATATATATATATATATACATTCCTCCCCTTAATGTTATACTGTACCATTTGAGTTAAAAAAAATACTACAGGATAAGGCCAAGGCTAGAGAAGCACTTTCCTAAAGTGATCCTATACCAGAAAGTAAGTTTATGTCGTCACCTTCTGTCCCCAGCCCAGTGCCCCAAAACAGCCTGTGTTTCTTTTTTTACTAAAGCCTTCACCCAATGTTCATAACAACTCTAACAGGAGGCAGCTTGATTTTTGAATGGCAGCCATATGCAAAATAATTCAGTTGCAACCAAACTGTCACATAATGGCAGTGAGGTTGAAGTGATTCCCAGTGCTGAGCTGTGTGTACTGTCTCTGAATGTATCATCGCTGATACGGGGCTGGGCAGGGCTGCTCGGCCAGGGAGCAATATGGCCAACTGCATCCAGTTTGTGTTGTTATGAATATTGGGCAAAGGCTATAGTAAAAAAAGAAACACAGGCTGTTTTGGGGCACTGGACTGGGTATAAAAGGTGACAACATAAACTTTAAAGGACAAACAATCATGACACACCCTTGAAATTAAATGCTATTATGTGATTACTCACCTGTAGAATTGGTATTATACGTATACAGCACGTCCTGCTCCAGAGATAATTCCTTACGTTTGGGTTATACATTCACAAGATGGCGCTGGACTGCAGAGACAGCAAAAAAGTGGCTCCTCCCGGCCCCTTATATTCCAGGGACCTCCCACAAATTCCCCAGTATTAACAAGCAGTTAGCAAGAGGCCGGGAGAATAACAACCATAATCAAACAATTCAAACCATGATAACAACCACCATACAGAGGCACTAAGAATAATGAAAACAAGGGCGGGGTGGAGCAGGACGTGCTGTATACGTATAATACCAATTCTACAGGTGAGTAATCACAGAATTGTATTATTCTGCACATATACAGCACATCCTGCTCCAGAGATAATTCCTTACGTTTGGGACATCCAAAAGCAGTGTCCGTAAGGTAGGGTGGGATCCCCAAAAGCAACAACATGCAGATTAAACCACTGCCGCCTGCAGAACCTTGCGGCCAAAAGCAGCATCAGCTGAGGCCCTAACATCAACCTTGTAAAACTTAGAAAAAGTATGAACAGAAGACCAAGTAGCGGCCTTGCAAACTTGTTCAACAGAAGCCTGGTGCTGAAAGGCCCAAGAGGCACCAATAGCACGAGTGGAATGAGCAGTAAGGCGGATCCTTCCCTTTAGCAGAATAGGCCTGTACCACAGCCTGACTGATCCACTTGCTGATGGTAGACTTAGCTGGAGCCAGACCCTTCTTAGGTCCAGACGGAAGCACAAAAAGAGCATCAGTCTTCCTGAAGAATTCAGTAGCCACCAAATAGAACTTCAGGTTCCTAACCACATCCAAGGTATGTAGAGAACTCTCCTTAGGGTTACTAGGATTAGGGCACAGAGAAGGCAGAACAATGTCCTGATATAGATGAAAAGCAGACACAACTTTAGGCAGAAAATCTGGTTTAAAGCGAAACACCACCTTGTCCTGGTGTCTCTTAAAGTAAGGGGGCTTGATGGAAAGCGCCGCCAACTCAGAAACACGCCTAACAGAAGTGATAGCCACCAAAAAGACTACCTTAAGCGTAAGAATGGACAAAGCAGCCTCATGCACAGGCTCAAAAGGAGACCCCTGCAAGGCAGATAGGACCAAGTTCAAGTCCCAGACTGGTAACATAGGCTTACGTGGGGGGCGCACATGAGTAACCCCCTGGAAAAAAGTCTTGACCAGATGATGCTGAGCAAAAGATCTCTGAAAGAAAACAGCCAAGGCAGACACATGACCTTTCAGAGTGCTGAGTTGAATACCCAGATCTAAACCATGTTGGAGAAATTCCAGAATCCTAGGAATAGAAAACACACGACAGGGAAGAGATTTAGCCTCACACCAGTCAATGTAGGTACGCCAAACCCTATAGTAGATGGAAGAAGAGGACTTTTTCCTAGCCCTGATCATGGTGTTAACAACAGAGGCAGGCAGCCCCTTTTCCATTTGGATGGAGGTTTCAGCAGCCAGGCCGTTAAAGCCAGCGTTTGTAAATTGGGGTAGCGTAGCCGCCCCTGAGTGAGCAGGTCTGGATCCCTGGGCAGGTCATACTAATCTACCGCCAGCTGTACGATGTCTGCGAACCACACTCTTCTTGGCCAATGGGGGGCCACCAGTATTGCTGGCACCCCTTCCTGAGCTATCTTTCGCAGAACCCTGCCCAACAGGGGAAACGGGGGAAAGACATACAGAAGCTGAAAACCCTGCCAGGGCATTGTCAGAGCATCCATGGCTAAGGCCAGAGGGTCCTGGGACAGAGACATAAAGACTGGAAGCTTGTGATTTTGACGGGACGCAAACAGATTCACATCTGGCTGACCCCAACGGTGACACAGAGAGCGAAACACCCTGACGCTGAGGGACCATTCGCCCCCTGCTCAGAGAGTCTGCCTCCAGATTCTCCACCCCCGGAATGTGCAGAGCTGAGATGCAGGGGATATTGTCCTCTGCCCAGGACAGGATCAGAGACACTTCCTTGAGGGCCCCCTTGCTCCGGGTCCCTCCCTGATGATTGATGTAGGCAACCGCCATCTGGTTGTCCGAGCGTAACTGAACAGCCCGACCACGAAGGTGCGGGGTCAAGCGGGCTAGAACCAACCTGATTGCCCTCAGTTCCAGAACGTTGATAGGGGTGTGGGCCTCCTGAGGGCCCCACTGCCCCTGGAATGATAGGGATCTCCAGAAGCCCCCCAACCTGTCAGACTGGCATCCATGGTGACTGTCTCCCAGCAAGGGGCCAGAAAAGATCTGCCCACCAACAGGTTCCTTGAGTCCAGCCACCACAAGAGGGACCGCCTGGCTAGGGGGGACAGAACCAAAACCTGATCCAGGGACACAGGGTCCCTGTCCCATACAGACAAGAGGTGGAGTTGAAGAAGCCTCATGTGAAACTGAGCATAAGGAACCACCTCGAAGCAGGACACCATCAGGCCCACCAGCTGCATTCCCTGTCTGATGGAAGGATGAGGGCAGGACAGAAGGAGCTGAGCTTGCGCTTGCAGACTGTCCACGTTCTGCTGAGGAAGAAAGATCCTGGCCCGAGCTGTATCCAGATCCATGCCCAGAAAGGGCTTCACCAAAGAGGGAGACAGGGAAGATTTGGAGTGGTTTATCACCCAGCCGAATGGCTCCAGTGTGGCCACCACCTGCTGAGTACCCAGCTCTGCCTGTTGGAAGGACGGAGAAGTGATAAGAATGTCGTCCAAATAGGGAAGAATGCGAATGCCCTGAGCTCTCAGCAGAGCCATAACGCCCGGCAGTAGTTTGGTGAATACCCTGGGAGCCGAAGTAAGACCGAACTGGTCATGCTGATCCTCCAGAGCGAACCTGAGGAATCTCTGATGACCTGCAAAGACTGGAACATGGAGGTAAGCATCCTTGATGTCCACAGAGGTCATGAAGTCCCCTGGGCGCAGTGAGCTTACAGCTGAGCGCAGAGTCTCCATGCAAAAAAACGCCTGGATCTGACAAACTTGTTGAGAAGCTTTAAGTCCAGGATGGGTCTGACAGACCCATCTGTTTTGGGAACGGTGAAAAGCTGAAAAGGGCCCATGCAAATGAAGCTCCCCTTCCCATTCTGGACCCACGGTAGGAGGGAAGAAAGGAGCCTGAACCCCGAAAGAGACTGTCTCCTGCGCTGGGGTAACCTGCCTCCCTTAGCAAACAGGTCCAGGTGATCCCCAAATAAACGCAGTCCTTTGAAGGGGAACCCAGTGAGAGCCTTCTTGGCAGCGTTGTCAGCTGCCCACTGGCGCAGCCAAACCGTGCGGCGTATAGCCACCACCAAGGCAGAAGCCCTGCCACACAATCTAATGGTATCATCCAAGGCAGAGAGGACATATGCAACAAATTCCTCACGCAGAAGGGCTCTATACTCTTCACTAGCCGCATCATCAGGAGCCCCATCTAAAATACTCTTGAGCAGAGTCCTAATAGCCACAGCTGTAATGGCAGAGGCACAAACCGGACGTAGCGCAGACCCCACACAGGCAAAGGCATGGGAAGCCAGCTGATCAATGCGCCGGTCCTCACCATCCCTCAGTGTAGTAGAGTCAGGGGAATGCATGACAGAAGTGTTGGACAACTCCAGAATTGGTGCATCCACTTCGGGAGGGGACGACCAACGCTTAACCACTTCAGCAGGAAAGGGGTACCTCTTATCCCAACTCTTAGGCACCCCAGGGAGCCTGCTTGGACGCTCCCACTCTTTGAGCACGAGATTATTAAAATGAGTTTGCTCAGGAAACTCCAAACGTAGCTTAGCAGTGTGAAACAACTCCCCCTGCTGCTGAGGATCTGCGGCAGGAGGAGAGATGGAAAGTACTTCAAAAATGTGATCCAAAAGCCTGTCAGTATCATCCGGAGCATGTAAAGCGCTACGGAAGTTGATGGCGCTATATAAATAAACAATAATAATAATAAATAATAATGGGTCAGAGCCAGAATCAGCATAACCCTTAGGCTGCTCATCAGAGGATTCTGAATCAGAAAACAACTCCCCCTCTTCCAGGGGGGTATAGCCGGCTAGGTCAAAGAATTCCTCAGCCTCCATAGGAAAAAGGTTAACGCCAGGCGCCAGATGCTGCCTCTTAGCAGAGGCCTTACGTGCTGTAGAGCCAGCAATCAGCTTCTCAATGCTAGTCACCCTGGTAGACAAATCAGGCTGAGACTCCCCACTGGTATGCACCTCACTGGGAGTCAGATGTAAGCGTGGGGGAGTGGGCAAAGCCACACGCGGCACAGGCCCAGCCACAGGTAACCCAGATTGCAGCGCAAGCGCCCGCTGGGCACAGGATACACAAACCCGCACATTGTCATCACTTGTAGGGGACACCCCACACGCCACGCACAGCCGGGCTTGTCCCGAAGGAACCCCAAGCACATTATCATGAGAAGCCTCCATATGGTGATTAACGCAGCCCACCGGCCAATAGGGATTTACGCTATAGGCCACCCGGGATACCCCAATAGTCCGCTAGGGAAGTGGGAGGTAAAGGCAGAATAGGCCTCTAATAGCAAACTAAATAGAGGGGATAGGCCGGGAGAAACCACAATTAAGTTTGACCCGCCTGCAAGACATAAACAGAAAAAGTCCCGTAAGCGGTATGCATACATAATATATATATATATAAAATAAGCCAGCCCGCAGGGGCACTTACGGGCCGCGGTAGGTAGACGCCAACCACGCAGCACGAGGAGAGCAAAATGGCAGATACCTCGAGGGGCGGGCCGCGGAGACAGTGAGGTGGAACGCGCCATCCGCAAGGCCCGCCCCCGAAGAGCGCAAAGGCGCCCACGTGACCATGTCAGCCAATGATGGAGCAGCAGCGCCTGAGGTAATGTTGCCGCCGACCGTGGAACGCCGTACAAGCACACGTGGTGGCGGCTGCGGCATTTTTAAAAGCGGAAACACAAGCCAAGCATACAGCGGCTTCCTGCTCCTGAAACCTTATGTGAAGCTGGTTGATGGCCACAGCCTTTCAGTGTTTGCGCCAAACGCTGAACTCAAACACAGACTTCTGGCTAAAGTCTGTGTTCGGGTTTGGGAACGAACCCAAACTTGTGTGGTAGCACAGTGTGGCAGAACAGGAAGATGAAGCTGTTATTATTGTGATTGTTTATAAGGCCCAGTCATCTTCCTTGGCACTGTACAAGTTAGAAATTACAGGCAGGGTAAAAAGATATAGGGCCTGATTTATCAAGCACTCTCTGCCAGACTACGCAACATCTGTGATAATTAGAGTTGTAAAAAATATCATTTCGAATTTTTATTTTACACTGGCGCATACTGCAGCATTGCGAGAAGCACATTTACTAAAACATTAGCATTGCAGCAATGTACAGAAAAATAAAGAAATATAAATTATAATTTGCACTACTCTAATTTGCACCAATGTATAATTATTGTTGGGTCAACCCATAGAAATTCGTCAAGTTTGGCTGAACTTTAAACAAAAGTTCAGGTACCCGAAGTTGACACCGAACCCCACTGAAATCAATGAGGAACCAAACTTGGGGGCCCAAAAATGGTTGTAAAATGGGGCAGTAAGGGGTAGAGGGCTGCAAATTGGAGGTAACACCAGGGTAATTGCACTGCAAAAAATGGGGTAGGGACTGTGATTTTTTTATTAAAAAGTCTGTTGCTCTGTCACAGCCCCAAAGCAGACTGTGTGACAGAAGCCCCCCCAACACCCCATAGCAGACCGTGTGACAGGGCCCCCATCATTCCATAGCAGACTGTGTGACAGAACCCTCCCATCACCCCATAGCAGGCAGTGTGCCTGAACACCCCCCTTAACAGGCTGTATAACAGCTTACTGAGCTCTGTAGTCTGTTCCAGCTGGCGGACGTGCAATGTTTTGGCCAGTGGTGGGCTGGAGCCAAAAATCAGCCCTGGCTGGCCCCAGACATTCTTGCTGAGGCCCCCCAACCATGATACAGAGGTTATAGCATTGGTGGCTGGGGTTCCTTGGCTTCTGGGTACAGTGGAGCTGGGTACAGGGGGATGAGAGGGAGACTAAGGGGGCAGGGATTGAATTGGGGTGTTAAAAGCAGCAGCCCAACTGGCTCCAAAGCAGTGCGGCCCATCGGGCATTGTCCCGGGTCTCCCTATGTTCAGTTCACCCCTGGTCGTGGCCCGTCCCCGCCTATGCCACACCTGCTCCCCTGATTGGTTGGGGGCAGGACATTGGCAGTTCTGGGGCGGGATGGGGCAGAGGGCAGCGAGATTGCCGGCCTGTTAATCATCAACCAGCATTACTGTTGAGTATAATAAACTTTTGGCTGACATCAGGAACTTTGTGGTTCAGGTTCTCCCAACACTACTTATAATAGCAAACCTTCCAAGAGTTCGGGGTGGGAAAGAAGGAAAATTGTTACATTAAGCCACACGCTCCTAGGATAGGGGATAGGAGATAGGCCCTGCCCTTGTGAGCTTACAGTCTAAAGTGGTAAAGTGGGGTTCAAGGCAGAGAGTGCTTTCTTTAAATGGAAAGTAATTGCATAGGGCATGCAATTTCTCCCAGAATCCCTTGTAGTGGGCTGGCCTATGCAAATTATCCCTTTACACCTCCTAAGCTATATACAAAGCAATTGGATCTGCTTTCTGGTTCAATGCTCTGGAAAAGCATATAAGAAAATATGTCACCATCCACTCCTACCTGTGGACATGTGTTTCGTCTTTTGACCCTCGTCAGCACAGGGCTGGAGTTTGATGGTGACATGGGTGGTGAGTGCAAGAACATTGTCAGAAGCCTGGGTAGGGAGAGACCCATGTTAGAGGGAAGTCTGATTCAGGCATAGTGAGGCTTAGATCAGCACACAGTTCTCATAGTAAATACCACATAACAATCATCACATTTACCATAACAATGTACTGTAAATTGGGGTTTTAATGATTTACAGTACATACCATTTATTGATCTGATAACATGTCATGTGCTCTCCTTATATCATTTCATCCTAGTATAAACGGCTCCATGTTTGGGTGAATAATTTTACACACATTGGCTTTCATAAAAAAAAAAAAATTCACGGCTAAGGTAGCCAGGAAACTGATAAATCCCAGCAATTCATTACACCATGCCACCGCTCCTGCATTTAGAAGCCCCCTCCGATGGAGACAACATGAGCTCTCAGCGGGCTGTGATCTATTACGTGTGTGACCGTGAAATAAGATTTCATTAACTCACCAGACAATTTATAACAGTTAATCTGTCACCCTGACAAGTTGTTTTATTGTCACTTAAACAATGGTGGAAGTTTTGGGTCTACAAGAGCCTTTCAGAGAGAGAGCAACTAAAGATGTTGAAAGGAGGGGGGGTGACTCTAATGAGGAACATTCTACTGATTGGAGCCCAGGAGGGCTGAGAACAAGGAGGACAAACACGCCTGACATCTTTATAGAGTCCCCTGCATCTCTTTGTGTAATTCTGAGATAATTAAAGCATGCCAAAGGGTCCCTTTTGTTATTTTTTAAGTACCAGGGAGGAAACTTGAAGAGACAGGCGCATAATGCACCATAACCCCCTCACCAGCAGAATCTCCTTTATCATAGTGTGGAAGTGAACTATATTCAAGGCGAGCATGTATATTAAAGAAAAGAACCCCATTGGATTTTTGCTATCCCAGTTTTTTTTCCTCTTCTCCTGGTATAATTATGACAAATGGTTAAAGCAAAACATCAATATAAAATTGACTCCCGCCACCCTACTTTGGCACTGAGGCAGGGTGGAGGAGGTTACAATAAGACTGAAGTTCCACTTTAAGGGTTGGCCAAGACTGACACTGGTGAAGGGAATATTGCTTTGCTATAAATAAGATTCTTTAGTAAGTTTAAGGGCTTTTGCAAGTTTTGCTGGTTGTATTTTTAAGTGAGGTTGTATTATAAGTTAGGAGACTTTTCATTAAGGTAAAAAACATTGTTTATTGTGTTTCTTTTCTCTCTCTTGAATTGCAGGGGTTAGCCCTACATTAAAATACATTGCTTGCTTGCACTTGATAGAGAGTAGAGCTAATTGGATGGGATTGTTGCTGCCTAATTAGAAGCCTATTTATTTCATCTGAGGCCAGCCTTCTGACTGTTTGCCAGACTAGCAAAGACTGACAATGGTGAAGGGAAGTATTGCTTTGCTATAAATAAGATTGTTTTAAAACGTGTTTAGGAGCTTTTGCGCATTCTGGTTGTATTTTAAGTGAGGTGCTTTTCATTAAGGGACTTTAAATTGGGGGATTTGTGTTTATTGCCTAAGTGTTATAGAGCTAAAATAAAAAGTTAAAAGCCAAAGTTGCTGCAAATATAAGCACTAGAATTGTGTTTTTACTGCTGTTTTTGTAACTGGGATAATGGCTAGCAACAATGGAGGTCTACTTCAGTGCACAGTTTGTCATATGTATACACTTCAGGAGCAGTAGTTCCAGGGTGAATACGGCTGTGCTAAATGTGAGCATATTGCAACCTTTCAAGCTCGTGTTAGAGATCTGCAGGTGCAAAATGCAACACTGAGGAGGATTGACAATATGGAAAATGGCACTATGCTCACTGAGCAGGCATTAAGTGGGGTAGAAACAAAGGGTAGAGTAATGGGCCAGGAGGAGCAGATAAGTAGCTGAGTAAATGTATATGGAGGGAGTAGAAAGGGTTCACAGAAAAGGAAGTCCATACCTGTATCTGTGCACCCTAGCAAAATTTCCAGGTTGGGTATTGATTAGAGATGAGCGAACTTTTGAAAAATTCGATTCGACTGATTCGCCGAATGTTCTGACAAAAATCGCTTCGACCCGAATTTATTTGCGACGAATCGCTATTAAAAACGGCTATTTCTGAGCCTCCTAGAGCCTCAATAGGGTTGTAAACCATTCTGCCTTGCTGTAACACGCATAGCATGCGTGCTGGGTTGGTGAAATAATACTGTAAATAATGATCACATGCAGATCAGAGGCATCGCTAATAGAATCACCGAGCGGCACAATTGCAGAGAGTTGAAGTGGCATCACTATGAGGGGCCCCTATAGTGCCTGAAAAACACACTCTGGTGCTGGCAGCAGCAGGAGCCCAAAAATGTGCTGAATCACACCCTGGAGTTGCAAGCAGCAGCAGCAGCTGCAGGAGCCCAAACATTGCTTTAAAGAGACACTGGAGTTGACTGCAGGAGGCCAAAAATTGGATGAATCACACCCTGGAGTTGCAAGCAGCAGCAGGAGCACAAACATTGCTTTAAAGAGACACTGGAGTTGGCTGCAGGAGGCCAAAAATTGGATGAATCACACCCTGGAGTTGCAAGCAGCAGCAGGAGCACAAACATTGCTTTAAAGTGGACCAACACCTTCCCCTGATCGGCCCGGGAATCTATAAGGCGGCCCGCACTCAGCTTGTCCGGCGCTGCCTCTCCTTGTCCGGCGGCGGCGATTGGATGAGCGAGTCACGTGGGAGCGGGGTCAGGTGAGTTTTCGGGGCTTTCTGGGGGGTTTCACACAGCGGGGCACCCACGATCGGGGTGCCCCGCGGAAGTGGACCAATACCCAGGATAGTCAAAATCCTGGGTGTTGGTCCACTTTAAAGAGACTCTGGAGTTGGCTGCAGGAGGCCAAAAATTGCATGAAGTACACCCTGGAGTTGCAAGTAGCAGCAGCAGGAGCCCAAACATAGCTTGAAAGAGACACTGGAGTTGGCAGCAGGAGCCCAAAAATTGGACGAATCACACCCTGGAGTTGCAAGCAGCAGCAGGAGCCCAAACATAGCTTGAAAGAGACACTGGAGTTGGCTGCAGGAGGCCAAAAATTGGATGACTCACACCCTGGAGTTGCAAGCAGCAGCAGCAGGAGCCCAAACATTGCATGAAAGAGACCCTGGAGTTGGCTGCAGGAGGCCAAAAATTGGATGAATCACACCCTGGATTTGCAGGCAGCAGCAGGAGCCCAAACATAGCTTGAAATAGACACTGGAGTTGGCTGCAGGAGGCCACAAACTGGATGAATCACACCCTGGAGTTGCAAGCAGCAGCAGAAGCCCAAACATTACTTTAAAGAGACACTGGGGTTGGCTGCAGGAGCCCAAAAATTGGATAAATCACACCCTGGAGTTGCAAGCAGCAGCAGGAGCACAAACATTGCTTTAAAGAGACACTGGAGATGGCTGCAGGAGGCCAAAAATTGGATGAATCACACCCTGGAGTTGCAAGCAGCAGCAGCAGCAGGAGACCGCACATTGCGTGAAAGAGACACTGGAGTTGGCTGCAGGAGGTCAAAAATTGGATGAATCACACCCTGGAGTTGCAAGCAGCAGCAGGAGCACAAACATTGCTTTAAAGAGACACTGGAGTTGGCTGCAGGAGGCCAAAAATTGGATGAATCACACCCTGGAGTTGCAAGCAGCAGCAGCAGGAGCCCAAACATTGCTTGAAAGAGACACTGGAGTTGGCTGCAGGAGCCCAAAAATTGGATGAATCACACCCTGGAGTTGCAAGCAGCAGCAGCAGCAGGAGCCCAAACATAGCTTGAAATAGACACTGGAGTTGGCTGCAGGAGGCCAAAAATTGGATGAATCACACCCTGGATTTGCAGGCAGCAGCAGGAGCCCAAACATAGCTTGAAATAGACACTGGAGTTGGCTGCAGGAGGCCACAAACTGGATGAATCACACTCTGGAGTTGCAAGCAGCAGCAGAAGCCCAAACATTACTTTAAAGAGACACTGGGGTTGGCTGCAGGAGCCCAAAAATTGGATGAATCACACCCTGGAGTTGCAAGCAGCAGCAGGAGCACAAACATTGCTTTAAAGAGACACTGGAGATGGCTGCAGGAGGCCAAAAATTGGATGAATCACACCCTGGAGTTGCAAGCAGCAGCAGCAGGAGACCACACATTGCGTGAAAGAGACACTGGAGTTGGCTGCAGGAGGTCAAAAATTGGATGAATCACACCCTGGAGTTGCAAGCAGCAGCAGGAGCACAAACATTGCTTTAAAGAGACACTGGAGTTGGCTGCAGGAGGCCAAAAATTGGATGAATCACACCCTGGAGTTGCAAGCAGCAGCAGCAGGAGCCCAAACATAGCTTGAAATAGACACTGGAGTTGGCTGCAGGAGGCCAAAAATTGGATGAATCACACCCTGGAGTTGCAAGCAGCAGCAGGAGCCCAAACATTACTTTAAAGAGACACTGGAGTTGGCTGCAGGAGGCCAAAAATTGCATGAATCACACTCTGGAGTTGCAAGCAGCAGCAGGAGCACAAACATTGCTTTAAAGAGTCACTGGAGTTGGCTGCAGGAGGCCAAAAATTGGATGAATCACACCCTGGAGTTGCAAGCAGCAGCAGGAGCCCAAACATAGCTTGAAAGAGACACTGGAGTTGGCTGCAGGAGGCCAAAAATTGGATGAATCACACCCTGGAGTTGCAAGCAGCAGCAGCAGGAGCCCAAACATTTTGTGAAAGAGACACTGGAGTTGGTTGCAGGAGGCCAAAAATTGGATGAATCACACCCTGGAGTTGAAAGCAGCAGCAGCAGGAGCCCAAACATTGCGTGAAAGAGACACTGGAGTTGGCTGCAGGAGCCCAAAAATTGGATGAATCACACCCTGAAGTTGGCAGCAGCAGGAGCACAAACATAGCTTGAAAGAGACACTGGAGTTGGCTGAAGGAGGCCAAAAATTGGATGAATCACACCCTGGAGTTGCAAGCAGCAGCAGCAGGAGCCCAAACATTGCTTGAAAGAGACACTGAAGTTAGCTGCAGGAGCCCAAAAATTGGATGAATCACACCCTAAAGTTGGCAGCAGCAGGAGCACAAACTTTAGCTGGAAGGCACACCCTGGAGTTGGCAGCAGCAGAAGCAGGAGCCCAAACATTGCTTGAAAGACACCCTGGAGTTGGCAGCAGCAGCAGCAGGAGGCCAAAAATTGGATGAATCACACCCTGGAGTTGCAAGCAGCAGCAGCAGCAGGAGCCCAAACATTGCTTGAAAGAGACACTGGAGTTGGCTGCAGGAGCCCAAAAATTGGATGAATCACACCCTGGAGTTGCAAGCAGCAGCAGGAGCCCAAACATTACTTTAAAGAGACACTGGAGTTGGCTGCAGGAGGCCAAAAATTGCATGAATCACACTCTGGAGTTGCAAGCAGGAGCAGGAGCCCAAACATAGCTTGAAAGAGACACTGGAGTTGGCTGCAGGAGGCCAAAAATTGGATGAATCACACCCTGGAGTTGCAAGCAGCAGCAGCAGGAGCCCAAACATTTTGTGAAAGAGACACTGGAGTTGGTTGCAGGAGGCCAAAAATTGGATGAATCACACCCTGGAGTTGAAAGCAGCAGCAGCAGGAGCCCAAACATTGCGTGAAAGAGACACTGGAGTTGGCTGCAGGAGCCCAAAAATTGGATGAATCACACCCTGAAGTTGGCAGCAGCAGGAGCACAAACATAGCTTGAAAGAGACACTGGAGTTGGCTGAAGGAGGCCAAAAATTGGATGAATCACACCCTGGAGTTGCAAGCAGCAGCAGCAGGAGCCCAAACATTGCTTGAAAGAGACACTGGAGTTAGCTGCAGGAGCCCAAAAATTGGATGAATCACACCCTAAAGTTGGCAGCAGCAGGAGCACAAACTTTAGCTGGAAGGCACACCCTGGAGTTGGCAGCAGCAGAAGCAGGAGCCCAAACATTGCTTGAAAGACACCCTGGAGTTGGCAGCAGCAGCAGCAGGAGGCCAAAAATTGGCTAAAAGGCATACCCTGAAGTTGGCATCAGCAGGAGCCCAAAAATTGGCCTAAAGACATAAATATGGTTTGCACCATTTGGAAAGTGTAAAACATGGCACCATGCTGAATCTAGTTGCATGCATCAGCCATTGGTGGGTGGAAATCCTGGCTGATCCATCCCTGATTCATTTTGACATTTTTAGTTGACAGACGAGTTCTCCTCGCCTTAACTATGGCCCCCGCCGCACTAAACAGCCGCTCAGATGGCACGCTACTGGCTGGGCAGGACAGCTTTTCCAGGGCAAACTCTGCTAGTTGCGGCCACAAGCCAAGTTTGGCTGCCCAGAATTCCAGCGGATCCACAAGGTGTGTTGGCATGGTCATGTCAGGGTATGACACGACCTGCTGGTTCAGGTCCTGCTCCAGGTCTTCCTGCTGCTCATGAGTAGCCTTACTATGCAGGTGTAGAAAGCTACTCATTAGCGACTGAAGACTGAGGCTGCTGATGATGGAGCTGCTGCTGCTGCTCCTGCCAACCCCCCCCCCCAGCAGACATGGCAGTGGAAGGTGAGCGCAGAGGTCCCCCCGAGTCAGACCTGCGAGAGTATGGACCATGGCGCAGATAGGCATCGGCCAAATGACTACGTAGAATGTCTTTGTAGTAGTTCAGTTTGTCCTCCCTCTCGGCAGGTTTAAAAAATGCCCCCATTTTGAGCCGGAAGCGAGGGTCCAATAAGGTGGACAGCCAGAAGGCATCCCGGGGACAAATGGAAACAATTCTGGGGTCACTACGCAAGCACGTGAGCATGCTTCCTGCCATTTGTGCAAGTGACTCGGAGGGACTACCTGTCTCCATCTCCACTGCATACTGCCACGGTGTGTCCGGGTCCTCTGTCTCGCCTTCCACACAACCCTCTAGCTCCTCTGGCTGCTCCTGCTCCTCCTCTCCTGTCCGCTGACTAGATTAACCAGCCATTTCGCCAAGCCTAAACTGTGCTTCACTGGGCCACTCCTCCTCTTCCTCCTCCTCCTCCAGTTCAGCTCCAACGGGGTTCATGTGGCCGTAAGATGTAGACTCCATGTCTCCAGTGCCCTGACCAGCCATGGTTTCCAACATATGCTGTAGTACATGAAGCAGTGGAATCACATCGTTCATCCCGTAATCCTGCCGACTGACAAATAAAGTGGCTTCCTCAAAGGGCCTGAGCAAACGGCAGGTGTCACATATGAGCTTCCACTGGTTGACATTGAAGTTACACAGGGGAGTCTCCCCCTACCCGCTTGGATCATCAGGAAATCCGTGATGGCTTTTCTCTGTTCATGTAATCGTCCAACACGTGAAGGGTCGAATTCCAACGGGTGGAAACATCGCAAATCAGACTATGTTGGGGGCTATCATTCTGAAGTGCATGCAAAGTTTCCTTGAAGTTGTTAGGATGTCTTGCAGATCAGGGAACACTTCAGAAACCGCTTGACAACCAGATTGAAGACGTGAGCCATGCAGGGTGCATAGGTCAGGCTTCCTTTGTGCAGCGCAGACAAAATGTTCTTCCCATTGTCGGTAACCATGGTTCCCATTTTCAGTTTTCTTGGAGTAAGCCATGTTTGGATTTCTTGATGAATAAATTTAAGCAGTTCCTCCCCTGTGTGACTCCGTTCGCCAAGACAAACCATGTGAAGCACAGCGTGACACCTCCGTGCCCTGCACACATGGTAGACTGGAGAGGCACTGAGACTTGACCCTACAGTGGAGGGTGAGGAGATGGCGGAGGATGAGGAGGCCGAGTCGCACGATGTCACAGGCACAACGGTCAGGGAGCACGGAGGCCGAAGCGGCGTGACCTGTCCAAGTTGCTGCTGCTGCAAAGGGACCACATTCACCCAGTGGGCCATAAACGACATGTACTGTCCCTGACCGTAGTTACAGCTCCAGACATCGGTGCTGCCATGCACTTTGCTACACACCGACAGGCTCAAGGACTGGCCTTCCTTCTGTTCAACAAAAGTGTGCAGCGCTGGTACTGCCTTCTTGGCAAAGAAATGACGGCTTGGGACTCTCCACCACGGCTCGGCACAAGCCATCAGTTCTCTGAAAGGTGCAGAGTCCACCACCTGAAAAGGGAGCGACTGTAGCACCGGCAACTTGGACAGGAGCACATTCAGCTTCTGCGCCGTAGGATGAGTGGGCGCATACTGCTGTCTCTTGAACATGGCTTCGCTGATGGATTGCTGGCGGGATGCATGACTTGGAGGAGCAGGAGCATCAGGAGCGATAGAGGATGGGTATGACGCACAGCTGCCTTCGGCTGAGGTGCTGGAGCCTTGGCTGGCAGAAATTGGGAGCAGCGTGCCACTTGGTGAGGAAGCAGGCTGGACCACCTCTTCGGAGCCTCGGTTCTCCCAGGCCGCTTTATGGTGACGCATCATATGTTGACACAGGGCCGTGGTGCCAACATTTATGCCCTGGCCATGCTTCACCTTCTGTCTACATATCTTGCATGTGGCCATGTTACCCTCCTGCGGATGTTTGAGGAAAAACTGCCACACTGCCGAGTAGCTACTTTTCCCATCAACAGGCCGCACTGATTCACTGCTACTGTCGCCAACTCCAGGAACCCCTGCTCCACTACCTCCCAATAAGGTAGCCTGGCGTGCAGCAGGTGCTCTACCCCGGCCCTGTTTGGCTCCAGGCTCCTGAGCTGGAACGCTCGCAACACCCATGACACTCTCCACATCACTATTTGTCTGCCTAGCTAAAGAAGCCACCTCCATTTCTTGGCTGGGCAGTAGCTGCTGACTGTCCTCTATCTGATCGTCAATGGGAGGACAGGGACTGCTCTCGGGGCATGCCAACTCAGGGTTGTGTCAGAGGAACCTACCGACCCTAGACTGGGGGTTTCAGATGTAACTTGTGATGATGTGGATGACCGCGTTAACCAATCTACCACGGCAGATGCGTTACTGGTGGAGACACGACCGCTAGCAGATACTGGCAGATCAGGTCTCTCACCGTGACTCCTGCTGCCACTCGCCCCTAGTCTGCTGTGACCTCTGCCTGCTGAATCTTGGCCTCTGACATTTTTATGTATTTGAAATGCACAATAGGTACTTTAAAAAATGTGTTTACTTTAAAAAGCAGAAGCTAAATAAAGTGAGGAACTGCTTCTCTGCACCAGATACTATGAAAATTGGCAATATGGGATACCCTGCGGCCTGGTGTTTTGACAGCAGGACAAAAACCAATTCAAAATGCAATAGCTTAATAAACCTGAGGATGAACAAGCTTATTTAGTATAACAGATAGGGTGCAACATGCAGGTTTGGGATACCCTGCGGCCTGGTGTTTTGACAGCAGGACAAAAACCAATTCAAAATGCAATAGCTTAATTAAAATGAGGCTGAGCAACGCATATTTAGTATAACAGATAGGGTGACGTGCTGGTTTGGGATGCCCATGTGGGCTGGTGTATTTAAAGCAGGCAAAACCCAATTCAAAATGCAATAGCTTAATTAAAATGAGGCTGAACAACGCTTATTTAGTATAACAGATAGGGTGCTACATGCAGGTTTGGGATATCCTGCGGCCTAGTGTTTTGGCAGCAGGACAAAAACCAATTCAAAATGCATTAGCTTGATTAAGCTGAGGATGAACAAGGGTATTTAGTATAACAGATAGGGTGCTACGTGCAGGTTTGGGATACCCTGCGGCCTAGTGATTTGGCAGCAGGACAAAAACCAATTCAAAATGCAATAGCTTAATTAAAATGAGGCTGAACGACGCTTATTTAGTATAACAGATAGGGTGACATGTGCTGGTTTGGGATGCCCATGTGGGATGGTGTTTTTCAAGCAGACAAAACCCAATGCAAAATGCAATAGCTTAATTAAAATGAGGCTGAACAACGCTTATTTAGTATAACAGATAGGGTGCTACGTGCAGGTTTGGGATACCCTGCGGCCTAGTGTCTTGGCAGCAGACCAAAAACCAATTCAAAATGCAATGGCTTGATTAATCTGAGGATGAACAACGCTTATTTAGTATAACAGATAGGGTGCTACGTGCAGGTTTGGGATACCCTGCGGCCCAGTGTTTTGGCAGCAGAGCAAAAACCAATTCAAAATGCAATAGCTTGATTAAGCTGAGGATGAACAACGCTTATTTAGTATAACAGATAGGGTGCTACATGCAGGTTTGGGATACCCTGCGGCCCAGTGTTTTGGCAGCAGACCAAAAACCAATTCAAAATGCAATAGCTTGATTAAGCTGAGGATGAACAATGCTTATTTAGTATAACAGATAGGGTGCTACGTGCAGGTTTGGGTTACCCTGTGGCCTGGTGTTTTTTTGACAGCAGGACAAAAAACAATTCAAAATGCAATAGCTTGATTAAGCTGAGGATGAACAACGCTTATTTAGTATAACAGATAGGGTGCTACGTTCAGGTTTGGGATACCCTGCGGCCTAGTGTTTTGGCAGCAGACCAAAAACCAATTCAAAATGCAATAGCTTGATTAAGCTGAGGATGAACAACGCTTATTTAGTATAATAGATAGGGTGACATGTGCTGGTTTGGGATGCCCATGTGGGCTGGGGTTTTTAAAGCAGACACAAAAAAATTTAAACTAATCGAATATTTCCTGAAATTCGGAATGAATTCGGGTTCGTCCGGATCGATTCGCTCATCCCTAGTAATGATGAAGCGTGTCAGTCTCATGAATGGCAGTCCTAGCAAATATTGCTCTCCGTAACAGGTGGGAGAACAGCGCAGCTAATGAGCGAGTGGTTGGGACTGCAGTTAGGACGGCGGACTGATAGAATAATTTGTCACCAAGACCACCTCAACTGAATGGTTTGATGTCTTCCTGGTGCCAGAGTTTGGTATGTGGAAAAGGTGGATAAATAACTGGGTGGGGCTTTGGATGACCCAGCTGTCGTGTTCCACATGAGGACCAATGACAGAATTAATGGGAGATGGAGAATCCTTAAAAATGCATTTAAGGAATTAGTCACCACGTTGAAGAGAAGGACCTCCAAGGTTGTATTCCTTGGAATACTGCCTGTGCCATGTGCTACACATGAATGGCAGGGCTTAGAGAGATGGCTCAAGTCCTGATGCAGGGCAGAAGAATTTGGGTGCCTAGAGCACTGGGTTGACTTTTAATTGGGGTACAAACTGTATTCTACAGATAATTTGCACCGGAATGGAAGGGGGGCTGCTGTGCTGGGTGAGAGTATACTAGAAGTGGCGGAGGCATATTTAACTAGAGATGAGGGGGAAGGGCAAGAGAGAAAACAAAGGGGAAGACAGGTTACTTATAGGCCAGCATATGGGTGGAGAATTAGAAGGGAGGACTGCTATGATGGATAAGAAGATCCATGTGTTGCAAACCCGAAGTGGAAAAATTAGATTACTGCAGAAGCTAATACTAAAGCTCAATGTGTCAAACTTGATAGGAACATAAAGTGTATGTTCACAAATGCCAGTCTGGCAAGTAAAGTGGGGGAGCTTGAGGCTCTGGAACTGAAAGAAAATATTGATGTTATTGCTGTGGCTGAGACATGGCTGGATTCCACACATGACTGGACTGTAAATCTACAAGGTTTCGCTCTCTTTTGTAAAGACAGCAAATGGAAAAGGGGGCGGAGTGTGTCGCTATATGAAGCAATAATTCAAAACCTATATTAATAAGGAGATACTAGCAGAAGATTGTGAGGATGTAAAATCCTTGTGGAAGGACGGGGCGATGTAAGACACAAATCGGTGTAATCTATAGACCCCCAAACATAACAGGGGAAATAGAGGGTAAGCTACATACACAGATACAGCGGGCATCCCAGGCTAATACAGTGGTGGTGATGGGGGACATGGTTCTACCACAAGGGGGAGACCATTCCTCAGCTTGCTACAAGATGAATCAGTTAGTGGAGACACCTACTAGGGGTGATGCTCTATGGATCTGGTAATATCAAATGATGATGACCTGATAGAGACGGTAACAGTCTGTGAAAATCTTGGTAACAGTGACCACAATTTTGTAGTATTTAACATAAACTTTAAGAACTGTAAGTAAGATTTTCTGCCTGGGAGGGCAAAAACACTGCATTTTAGGAAGGCTAACTTCCCCAGGCTCAGAGCTGCACTCCAGGACATAGACTGGGAGCATCTGTTTAGGAATAAAGATACAGATGCCAAATGGGAGTGCTTTAAATCTCTTGTGAGTACCAACGCTATGAAGTGTATTCCTATGGGTAACAAATACAAGCAGCTAAAATTAAACCCCTCATGACTGACACCTGCTGTTAAAAGGGCAATAAAGAGCAACAAAAGGGCATTTAAAAATTACAAGGCTGAGCTCTCAGTTGTAACCCTTGAAAAGTATAAATTAGTAAATAAACCATATAAGAAAGAAATAAGATTGGCAAAAGCACAAAATAAAAGAGATGTGGCAAAAGAAACCAAAACAAACTTTTTTGAAATATATAAATTCAAAGAAAACTAAATCAGATCAGGTAGGTGCCGTAATTAATGATAATAGAGAAAAATCACTGGGGATGAAGAGAAGGCAGAGCTGTTAAATGGATTTTTCAGCTCTGTGTACACAAGAGAGGAGCAAGGAGCCAACGCAGGAGTTGCCACCGATAGCAATAGCCCAAGTATAATAATTAACAAGCTAAACATTGATAATGGATATCATCCAAGAAAAACTAAATAATGCAAATGTGAATAAGACTGCAGGACCAGATGGACTTCACCCAAGAATTCTTAAAGAACTCCGCTCAGTTATCTCATCACTCCTATTCTTGATCTAACTAACAACTGGTATAGTGGCAAAAGATTGGTGCAAGGCAAACGTGGTGGCCATTTTTAAAAAGGGCTCTAGGACTTCGGGAAATTACACACCTGTAAGTTTAACATCCATTGTGGGAGAATAGCTTGAGGAGCTATTAAGGGAATACATACACAAATATGTAACTACAAGGCACAGGTGGTAAGAGAAATGGAGGATCTTAGTTATGAGAAAAGGTTACAAGAATTGAGTCTGTTAAGTCTTGAGAGGAGATGTCTGAGGGGAGACATGATTATTGAGTGTAAATGGGCAATACAAAAAATATGGGGAACCCCTATTTCAGGTAAAATCCTTTCTAAAGACAAGGGGCACTCCCTTCGGCTGGAAGAAAAGAAATTTAATCTGAAGACAACAATCATTTTTTACCATGAGAACTATAAATCTATGAAATATCCTCCCACAGAAGCTTGCTACAGCATCAACAGCTGACAGCTTCAAAAAAAGGATTAGATGCTTATTTAGAAGAAAATAACAACATTTTCACTTTGCCAGCCAAATCATCCCCAGGGGCCGCCATAATGGCCAGATATATGGATTTTTCATGATAAAAAATGTGAGCACTATTTTAGCCAGCAATCTGGATAGGACAGGTGCCTTATCAGGATGGAGAAAGATAATGTTGGGGGTGCTATTCCGGTTAAGGTTGGAAAACCAGATCTTTTCTAAATGAACACGCAACGCCCATGGTTGGGTATGCCATAAACCAGTGGTTTGCAACTGTTTAACTGTCTTAAGTACCCCCAAGTATGGGATCACTTATAAATGTTACCAAAATAAGTAGGCTCGGGCATTAAAACACTTTTAAAACAAGAAGGAATCATTTATTACTGTTAAAATAATATACCAAACCCATCAGACCTTCCATTTACACCTTTCCATTTGCACCCATGAAGATGCCAGTGGGTGCCACATATGCATCAGAAAATCATGGCAAACCAGGGGAATTCCAAATCAGGATTTTCTGGGGGAAAGCTTTAACCCATCTCTGGATAATTTTGGACTCTAGAGCCAGGATACCAGGGATTTTGGTGCTATTTAAAGAGAAGTAACCGCTGGCCTATAGTCTATAAGACTCTAGGGCAGTGGGCTCCATGTCAGGGGGGCATACTGATTTGAGATGCCATGATGTGTGAAACATGGCACATGCGTGGGACATCCCCTGCATCCCTCTAGCTGCTGTGTGCACCCACACCTGTGTATTTAAATAGCTGGTGTGTTTAGGCCACAGTCAGGTTAACCCCCCAACCGCTCCCCGGGCGCCATAATTAGGGCAGCCCACCGCTCTGGGCATGTGTACACTCACTGCACGGATGGGTTAAATGCGGAAGACGAATTCCTATGTGTGTGCAAGCATACAATGGCGATCTATGCATTATTTTTTATTTATTTATTTATTAAAATTGAGGATGTAACAAAAATAAGAGATATATAAAAACATGGGTTTTGTTCCTCTTTAACCCTTTAACTGCCAGCCTACCTAGAGTTTTTGTCACCCTCTTTTGCCAGACCACTATTCACCATGTTCAATTGTGATTTTTGAAGTTATTTCCAGGGATTTTCCAGGAAAATTATATATTGTTTCTTTTTTTAGCAGAGTCTGGTATTAAACATGAAATTACTTGTTTGTCATTTTTTAGTGTATTCTCAATAGTTTGGGGTAAAATATTTGCAAAAAAATAGAGTAGAGTAGAGTTTCTTTGTAATAAAAAGTTTTTCAATAAAATCTTATTGCATGTGAAATCCCCATTTCTCCCGGTTACAACGGTACCACATATGTATTGGTAGACACCCTTTCCTGCCCAGGAGACTCTCCCAAACCGAAACAGCACTTTAGGAGATTTTCAGATAAAATACAACTGCTATGCTCACCTTACAGTTTTTCAATAAAAACAACTTTACATTCGAAATACCCCCACTAACTATATATTCTCTCGAAGTACACACCTCAAGCTTTCTAGGCGTACTAGGCTTATTGACGTGGATGCAGTATTCTTCAAGTAATCTCTCAATGAATATACAAAAACAGGAGGAACACCCTATTAAGCACCACCCTAAATAATTAATAAGGGAATTGGAAGTGTGCCAAATCTGTAACCCAAATTGCTACTACAATACACACACAAAGCTTATGTGGTTCCAGCCCTCCACAAACAGTTACTCAGAAGGCACCACTCCAACCCAAAAGTAAATTAATCAATAATACCGACTGATCTTAATATCCATTTTAATTAGTCAATTCATCAATAATTAAAAACATACATCAAATCCATACAACGCCATAACATACATTTAAAAACATATATACACAACATATCTACAAAGCATAGCACCAGCAGGAGCGAACCACATGACCCATACTAGCCATATTTACCCAAATACCCCCCTACAAATAGAGACCTATCCCTAAGTTTAAAGTGCCAATCTCCAAAGTGACCAGTGCAAAATATGATCCTTAAACAAATATAAAACAAATTATTAAATCAATGAAGATTCACCTCAATGTGTATAGCGATCATCTCCTGCTGGGCCGATATGTAAAAACACCCACGCGTTCCGTAGCTATGTGCCACTTTCTCAAGGTTCCATAAGGTGCTGTGCTCTGTGTCCCAGTTCTTAAAGCGGACCTTCACTCTGAATAAGAGTCTATCTTATATGTTTCCCCCACACTGTACATACAGATTGCTCACATTAAAAATCATCCTACCTGCATCTACTGCATGTTATGAGCCTTTAAACATCCAAGATGGCGGCTTATGGAAGCCGCCATTTTATCAGGCAGCCTGCAAACAGGAAGTGCCTGCAAACAGGAAGTGACTGTGCTGCTCTGCAGTCTGGGACTGCTGACCTTTCCCTGACCCCAGCTCTGCTCTGTCTGAGCAAAGCACAGCTATAACCTGCCCCCCTGTACCTTATCCCACTCTCCTCTCCTCAGTAAGTGTGATGCTTCTGAGTCAAGATGGCGGCGCCCGTATCCTAAATTCCTGAACAGAGTTGCAGCTCAGTGGGGGAAAGAATAATAAGTTAGTGACTAAAAATGTTAAATATATTAATTTTAGATGCTGGGGAATCGTTTTTTAAGAGTTTGGGCTTTTCATTAAATCATGGTGAAGGTCCGGTTTAAAGAGGAGGGGACGGAAGCGCACGCCAAATCGCCGCCCTCCCGCGCACGTGGCGGCCCCGGCCGGCAGCCGCACTCGCGCCGGAAGCATAGCGGCGTCAGCGCACGCCCCCACCCTCCCCGATCACAGATAAAAAGACGAAGACCTACTGTCCCACCACGCCCCCCAAACCACACCCCCAGCACGCCCCACTCAGCGTCACCACACAGCAGTGCGCAACCATGGCTACCACACAGCAGTGCACATCTCTCAATGAATTCTTTGGTTGCACAGGGTTTTCCTAAAAAAAGAATAAAAAGGCAGAATCAAGGCCACATTTCCTAAAATAAAAAAAAGTATATGCAAACAAGAAAAAACAAGTTCCCCCCAAACAGAACAATACCCAACATGCATTGGTCATGCATCAGTACTGTCAAGGAAAGAGTTGCCAAACAGCATGCGTGTAAGGGTAATTTTACTTGAAAATTTCAGCTCTGCAGACAAACCCCTCGATTCAAAGAGCCAAAGTTAATTGATTTCGTATCGAGAATCGTAAGTTTGGGTGGGTGTTTGTCATTTTTTCTTGTTTTTTTGCCCATTTCGTATTCGCACGATCGTTCGCGCATAGACGTATATGAACATACGCATTTCGTACGAGAATCGTATAATTTGCGTTAGTTCGTGTGTTTTTCCCGTCCAAATCGTATTATTTGCGTCCGATCCTATTTTTTACGTCCTTCACATGGGCTTGCGACCAATTCAGAGAGGTGATTGCTAATTGTTTGGAAGCCCATTAAAGAGCTGCTTTACGAAATGTTTGCCGGCAGCTATTTGGCCTCGGGAGTAGGATGGAGCGGAGCGAGTTTGTGGCACATCAAGGGCTTATGCTTTTTGGCATTGAGTTGATCGAGATGTCTGAGAGCAGATTGCCCCTGCGTCGTCGCATGAACATCGATAGCATGAATGATGTTGAGCTGTTCGAGCTGACCAGGCTTAATCGCGCTTCCCTCCATAAATTATATAGTGAGCTGCGGCCATGGTTAGCCCGCACCACAAGGAAGGGGCATGCAATTTCAGGTATGACCAAGATGCTTGGCTGCCTGCAATTTTTGGCGAACGGCTCGTTCCAGAGGCTGGGTGCCCTCTCCGTGGGGATGTCACAGCCTACGCTGAGCCGCGCACTATCTAAATTTTTGGAAGGCATGGCTGCCATAACTCCAAAATATATTTATTTTCCGGATGATATGGCAGCCAGAAACGCCATTAAGCTTGGGTTTTATAATGTGGCCGACATGCCCAACGTTATTGGTGCTATTGACTGCACACATGTGGCACTCGTACCTAGGGCTGCCGACGAGTATATATATATAGGTATTGAGATTGGTTATTATGTTGGCCCACGTGTAATGTAACCTGTTTTCCTTTGCGGCAGCATATTTGTTTATCCCTCATTTGTGTAGCTGCTTTATCTAGGCTTTTCATTAGTATTTCCCAATAGAGTGCAGACATGTTTTGTTGTTAATTTTTTATTTTGGGTCAAATATCAATTACCCTTTTTGTATGTTTTTGCCTTAAGGAATCGTAAAATGGGACACTCCCTTAATGTCCAGGCCGTGGTTGGTCCGGACATGCGTTTTATGAGTGTCCTTGCCGGCTACCCAGGATCGTCCCACGACTCCTATATCCTCAGGCGATCTGGGTTGTTTCGGAGATTTGAGGCAGGTGAATTTTCGGGGGCATGGCTGCTTGGTAAGTGTGTCCTATTTGTGTGCTATTAAATGTTGGATTAATCTTGTATTTGTTGATATGTTAGTATTTGAATTCTTTACATAAGCCTGAAACTGCCTTTTTCTTGGGTCATATATTATGAACTTCCAAAAAAAATGCTTGCCTCGCTTTGTCCTTCAGAATGTTTTCCCTTTAGTTAGGATGTCTGTAAGTTCCATGTCCCTAAATATATTGGTTGGGAGTTTATACCCAAGGATCTTTGAGCTTTGTCTCCTTTTGTACTATTGGTCTTTAAATGTCAAAGTGGACTTAAACTGCATACATTGTAGTTTCCATATAAATGTGGATAGCCCCTCAGCAGCATCCTAATTGTAACATGTCTGAAAACTAAAAATATATGTAAATTCCAAATCCCCTTGGCCGTGCAGATGTTTGTTAATTAATTGGTATATTGAAGTGCCATTTTTAATTAGGTACTACATTAGTGGCAATATTTATTTTGCTAATGTGCCCTGGGTGTTTTTTTTTCCCCTTTACCTTACATCATTATGATATATGTTAAATTTTTTGTGTTTGTTGTGTTGCCTTTTTAATTTTGATTACATTTAATTGTCTGTTTAAGGTGATTCCGGGTACCCACTTCTACCCTGGCTCATGACGCCTGTGCTGCGGCCCCAGGATGCCTCTCAGGAAGCGTACAACCGTGCGCACCGCAAGACCCGGGCTGTTGTGGAGAGGGCCTTTGGGCTGTTGAAGACACATTTTCGTTGCCTGGACCATACTGGGGGCGCCCTGCAATATGATCCCAAGAAAGTGATCGACATTATCATGGCATGTGCTGTTTTGCACAATTTTGCCATCCTGGAACGTGTCCCACGTTATGTGGATAGCCTGCCCTCTTCAGCCGTAGAGGATGATGTCGAGAATTTTGTGGGGCCACCCAGTGAGTCTGGCCAATCAGTTCGAGCCAACCTGATCTTGCAGCATTTTACTTAATTTTATTTCGTGTCTCAACATTCTGTGTGTCTGTGTTATCCTTTTTGTTAAATATGTTGTTTTGCCGTAATGTGGCATTACCTCAAAGTAAAACATTTTTACCTTAATTGTTGCCTAATGTATTTCATGTAGTTTCCTTAGCTTTAGATTTGCATTGTTACACCTCTTCAAACCAAAAATATCTGGTTTAGCCCAAGCTGTTTAAAATGTGTTCCCACTAAAAACGCCACAAGTATTGTAAGTGAGAATTATTTTTTAGTTAGAAAATTAAAAATTATAGTGCTTAAAAGAAAACATTCCACATACATCTGTGGTTACAAATGGATAACATTACAAAAAAAACATCGAGCACATCTACACCTGGAAGTGAGTGGCACAACCAAACAAGGACACCCAGTCCAAAGGCCAGCCTAGTCCAGTCATTAATATTGCCTGTGCCCAGGGATATTTGGGCATGGCCATAATGTCACACAAACATGTCTGCAAACAGGAGGAGCACCAACCAAATACATATTTATAGCCATAAGTGGCCAGATACCCTCCACATAGACCTATGGCATTGGCTAGTGGCCTTAAGCATTACTCTAAGGAGCTATATGGGAGCAAATACAAAACACAACCTGCATGAGCAACACAAAATGGATTGTTTGAAACCTCAAAGGACAAGTAAATACAGTGGGGGTTAAGAGAAAAGATGTCCCACACACCCATGGCTTAATAGGGTGGCTGCCCATAATACCCAGGTGGAGGTCCAGGTGGAGGTCCATGTGAATGGGACCTAGCCTGGGCCATGGCAGCATTGTGAATTTGAAACTGCTCCACAATGTTTCTCTGCATATTGGTCATCTCAGCCATGGCTGACTGGATGCCATTACTTGCATTGACCACGTTGCTGTTGAGGGTACGCAACTCCACGAGGATGCCCTGTAGACTGGTATTGATGTTGACCATGTCGGCATGCCTTTGCTCACGCTCTGTAACGAGCTGTGCCTCATAAGAGTCCCTTTGTTGGGTCCATAATTGAAGCAGGGCACTCTGCCTCCCCTGGGAAATTGTGGGGCGGCGTAATGGAGTCCGCCGCACAATTACCCTGGCTCTTGGGCGTGCCCTGCCGCGTGCTGTCGTCCCCTCAACAGCAACAGGCCTGCTTTGTAAATCCTCAGCAGCAGAGTGAACACTGGGGACTGTAGTGTCAGTCTCCCCATGTGCATGCACAATGGATGGAGATTCACTCTGCTGCTGAGGATTGGCCAGAGAAACATTATGGAGCAGTTCCAAATTGGGACCCAGGGGGAGGTCATCCGACGTGCCCTGCATGGAGACATCATCATCTTCCTCCATGTCCTGGATCTCTTCCATGAGTGTGCGGGTCTGTAGGGACATATAAAAAAAAAAGTGTAAGTTGGCGTCCAAATTTGGGATTCCCACAGTTTAACACATTCTTAAGCACTTGGTAGTATTTATGGTACTAAATTAACTTACCGGAAATCTCGGATCTGGGCTCCTATGCTGTACGGACCTGGTAGGCATAACCAAACTGGGGGGTGAGTTTACCCTTGCTGAGGGATCATGCTGGGCTGAAGAAGAGAAAAACAAACCACGTAAACACACACATAACCATTTTTGGGATAGGTAATCAAATAAACCTCTATTTGTAATATTAATCAACTCTAGAGCAATGGGGACATTTGTTCAAAGACACGCAAGTTTAGATAGGTGCAATGGCTCGCGTAAACTGCTAACTGACCTCAGTTCTAAGTCAGGAAGTGTACCCTGTCAGCATACAACTTGCAACGCACATTTTTGGATTTAGACTACCATTCGCTAGGTCCGGGGTACTCAAACAATTGTTGGAAAGGTCCATTTAAAGGTATGTGGTGAGAGGTGAATGTCTGGCCATGGGGCTGACGCAGGGGGTGTCTAGTTAGAAATAAACACACTGGTGGAGGGGCTGGAGATTTCCAAGTGCAAACTAATAAAGGCTGCTTGCCCTTGCTGGGCTGGATGGGGCAGAGCTGAGGGGACAGGGATTGGATGGCTAAAGGGGGGAGTTAACGTATTGATGGTGATGGGATGGATGGAGCAAATCTGTTACAAATGTATGGGGCTTATGTGGGGGGGGGGCATGGGGGGACTGTGGCAGATGGGGCAGAGCAGGGGCAGCGGGACACGATTGTGCCAAGAGAAAGTTTTACCAAGTTACTGTGTACCTTGCAATGCCACTTCCTGTGCAGTACTTCATATTGCAATGCTATGTTTCAGGGAGCCATCACATTGGGCAGGAGAACAACCACTACATCGCCGATCAAGGGGGCAGCTCTGAGCACGTCAACACAGAAGTAACTGAGTGCAGGGCTGTCTGGGCAGGGGTCCTGGAATCTGGTGCCAAGGTCCGCATTGGTACCCCGGGCCGCCAGTTGAGTCTCGCTGCTCTAGGTCAGATATGTTTGGGGGTGGCTAATTACATTGTTAACTCAAACACAACTCACACAACAAATAGGCAACCCATACATAATGATGTGTGTTTTGTGATTGATTCAAAATATATCACTTTTCAGGAGAAACTTCATGACTTTACCAATCCAATTGGAAATTTGATCTTTGCCATAATGGATGTGGTCCTAAATGTGTGATTCCCAGGGACCAAAAGAGGACACAAACAGGCACAGTAGTGCGAGGCCAAGCAAGGCAAACCATAGGGGCATCCCGTTATCTTGTTACTAGTGAACTTTAGATTATTTAGCAAACAGGCAAACATGCAGATTTAAGAGTACTCACCGTGGGTACGGGTCGGTGAGTCTGTGTCCCTTAGACCAGCATGTCCACCGACCGCGACCGGATGGAGAAGTCCCAGCACAATCTCCTCAGCAGGGGTAAACTCCAATTTAGAAGGAAAGCCACCTCCAGTTTTCAGGCTGAAAAGAGAAAATCGTTTGGGACTCAGAAAAGGTGCATACAGTACATCCTAAACATTATATTTGGAGAAAACATTTATTTACCTGTAATTATGCCTTTTAATTTCTTTTTGCCGTACAGCATACTTCAGATCAGAGATTTTCTTCTGAATTTGGGACACATCTTTCCTCTCTTCCCCCGCTGCATTTACTTGTCGTAGGATGGTTTCAAACAATTCCATCTTGCGCTGCTTTGTGGTGTGTTTTGATTTGCTCCCATAGAGCTCGTCATAGTATAATGTAAGGCCACTAGCCAATGCCATATTTTGGTCATGGGAGAATCTCCCACTCAACTGGCCGCGGCGCAATGTGCGGCCAGATGGTTGGCTTGGCTGCTCCTCCATGTGTGCAGACACATGTGGTGACATTATGGCCTGGGGCTGGGTAGGGGAATGGCCGGATTGGTGGCTTCCCAATGACTGGACTGGACTGGCCAAGGGACTGGGTGTTCTGGCATGGCTGGCCACCGAACTTCCAGGTGTAGATGTGGTCATGGTTGCAATTCTGGGCCCTCTTGGGGGGCTATGTTCCCGGCTGGTGCCAGGTCGGGGGCTCTGTTCCCGGCTGGTGCCAGGTCGGGGGCTTCTGGCCCTGGATGGGGTTCTTCGGGCCCTGTAGGGGCTTCTGGCCCTGGATGGGGTTCGGCGGCCTCTGGCTGGGCTTCTGGCCCTGGATGGGGTTCGGCGGCCTCTGGCTGGGCTTCTGGCCCTGGATGGGGTTCGGCGGCCTCTGGCTGGGCTTCTGGCCCTGGATTGGGTTCGGCGGCCTCTGGCTGGGCTTCTGGCCCTGGATTGGGTTCGGCGGCCTCTGGCTGGGCTTCTGGCCCTGGATGGGGTTCGGCGGCCTCTGGCTGGGCTTCTGGCCCTGGATGGGGTTCGGCGGCCTCTGGCTGGGCTTCTGGCCCTGGATGGGGTTCGGCGGCCTCTGGCTGGGCTTCTGGCCCTGGATGGGGTTCGGCGGCCTCTGGCTGGGCTTCTGGCCCTGGATGGGGTTCGGCGGCCTCTGGCTGGGCTTCTGGCCCTGGATGGGGTTCGGCGGCCTCTGGCTGGGCTTCTGGCCCTGGATGGGGTTCGGCGGCCTCTGGCTGGGCTTCTGGCCCTGGATGGGGTTCGGCGGGCCCTGGATGGGCTTCTGGCCCTGGATGGGGTTCGGCGGCCTCTGGCTGGGCTTCTGGCCCTGGATGGGGTTCGGCGGCCTCTGGCTGGGCTTCTGGCCCTGGATGGGGTTCGGCGGCCTCTGGCTGGGCTTCTGGCCCTGGATGGGGTTCGGCGGGCCCTGGATGGGCTTCTGGCCCGGGATGGGGTTCGGGCCCTGCTGCGGGGCCTGGGTTGCCGAACTGCCCTACTTGAACCCATGGCCGGTGTGGGCTCCCTTGTGCGGCCTCTTCTGGGGGCAGAGGTGGTGGGTGCTGCAGTTGGCTGCTTTTTGGCTGCAGGGGCACGTGGCTTGGGGCCCCTTTTTTGGGTTCCTGAGGGTCCAGGGTCCCTTGGTGGGGCCGAGGTAGTAGTCTTGCCTCTCAGCTTTCTCCTACCTTGCTGGGACCTTGTTGTTGGGCCCTCCGCGGTCTTGCTTTGCTGGGGTCGCTTGCTCATAGGCTTTTTAGGTGCCATCTTACACAAATGCTCAAAGAGAATGAGCTTTGGGTGCAGGGACCTTTAAATAATGAGCCCAGCGTGTGACGCCTATGCGCACGACTACGCGCTCGTACGAACGTACGTTCGAGCGGAACCAGGAAACCGCTGGGGTTTCACTTATCTGCTGCCTTGAAGAAGCATAAAGATGGCGCCCACTATCTTCACCCGTCAACAGGAAGAGATCCTCATGCTGGTAAGTGGCTGCCTGTGCATTTTAATCTAATAGTCAATGATGGCCTAAATGTAAATGATGCGTTTGGAACTAGTTTGGGGTCTCTTAATGTTTAATCACTGGCTCCTCACACTTCATCCTCAAGGGCCGAGCCTGGCCACGTTTTCACCTGTCTATGCTGATGTCCTAATTCGGCCAATTGCTCCGGCTTAGCAACAGTTAATTAACCTGTGGAGTAGCGGGGCTAGCTGGCAAACCTGGCCTGTCTCGGACCTTGATGCGGATGTTTGAGGAACACTGTTTTCCTAAGCCATAAAAACACAACGGGAAGCCACACACGTGGTCCAAAAGCCTAAGCATTAGCCTACATCTTGGATGTTTAAACCATCCTAACATGCCATAGATGCAGGTGGGCTGATTCTTGATGTTGGCTATTATCTGTATGTACATGGTGTGTGATACATATAACATAAGACCAGACTCTCATTCACAGTCAACGTCCTCTTTAAGGCACTCCCCAAAAATGGCTGCCACTCTAAATGTGTGTGTTAATGACATGAAATTCTCAACTTGTGATGCAACACATATGGGTGTGTGTGTAAAAGTAAAATCTCTGTGTCCATTATGTTTTTCAGATCATGCTTCAGCGCCGGTATGACTTCGCGCCCAATGTGTGCGAGAAAAGGGACATCGCCCGGGAGATCATCGCCGAGATACACCGTGTCACCAGCACCACCTTCACTCACACCCAGATAATGCAGCATTGGTCGGACCTGAAACGTCTGCACATGCCCCGGGTGCGGAGGTTTTTTGGAATCCATTTCCCAAGTAAGTAACAAGCAATTGCATGGTATATGTTCCAAATGTATAAGTTATGCCTTTATTTATAATGACTTTTCTTTGGTAGTGTTGGAAATGGATTTCAGAATTCGCCGCACCCGGAGGCGTACAGGCCGACCAGTGCTGCATGAGTCTGCAACTGTGAGTGAAGGTGGTGGATCTCCCGGGCGACGGACCTACCCCTCCTCTGTGGCCTCCTCAGACCAGCCCCTGGACCTTACCACAGAGGAGGGGCCAAACCGCGTGGGCGTGGAGTCATACCTGGCCAGGCATGGGGAAGGCTCTGGTATGTCACTCTTCATGTATAGGCACAAAGATATACATGGCAGGTCAAAAACTAAGTTATCCTTTATTATGTATTTGTAGAAGCTTCTGGTGCGGGTGAAATAGTGGAGGAGGAGGCAGCAGAGATGCTGGAAGTCGATCCTGGCGAAGGTGAGTGATGTCAGCCAGACTGGGAGCCAGATATGTTGGGAATAGTGACTCTCTACAAGTACTAACCAAATGTCACATGTTTCTCCAGGGACTTCTTCACAGCATAGCCAGGACCAAGGGCAGCCTGTTGGCCCCAACCAGCCATCTGTCGGCCACCAACTCCGTAAGTCTCCATGCCATTATTCATAATAATGTTTGGTTAGCTAATAACACACACATAACTAAAGGCGTAGCCAATGTGTAGTTCACACTTTCATGTGGGCACTTAGTTAGCTTAAAGAGGACCCTAACTTGGATTAAGAACCTAAGAATTAGCCATCACACTGTACCTACAGATTAGAAACATGGAAAAACACCCTTCAGCCATCTAATGCATGTTATTAGACTGAACAAAACCAATATTGCGGAATATGGAATGCGCAATATTTACAGGCAGCATGGGATACAGATTGAAAAAAGGAAGGTGCTGCCATGCATTGTGTGAGTGATGACCTTTCCCTCAACCCAGCTATGCTCGGGATTCCCAACGCACCACTGTAACCTACTCCCCTGTACTTTATCCAACTCTCCACTCCTCATTAAGTGTTATGCTTCAGAGTCCAGATGGCGGCGCTGTAATCCCAAAAAAACCCAAATTTACTTTGATCTGGTGCAGAATCATTTGGGAATAGTTATTGGTTTTCATTAAATAATGTTGAAGGTCCGGTTTAAGGAGTTTAAACACTTACCTGTGGGAAATGCATTAACTGTATCCCTTGGAAGAATGACATATGTCATGCATTTACATGTATTTGATTAACCCAAAATCTATTTCCAGCATACAAACCGGTCTGGGACTCCTATTTATGTTTCTTTCTCTATTGGTTACAGGGATGATCCCCCAAACATTGGCGGCCAAAAAAAAAAGAATGAAGGAGTTGGTGGCCGAGCTGCTGGCCATACAGGCGACGTTGGGGCCAACAGATGAAGAAGAGGATGATGAATAGTGCCCTTGGTCCTGGCTACTTTGTTTAACTTGTTTTTATTGTTGGTCCAATTTTAAACAGGTTTTATGGTTGTAAAAAAAAAACAAAAAATATGTTTTAAAAAAAAAACAAACAAAAAAAATTTATATGTGTTTTACCCAAAAAAAAAAAAAAAAAAATTATATGTGTTTTACCCCAAAAAAAAAAAAAAGCTAAGTTTTAAACAAAACAACAAAAAAAAAAAAGAAGTTTTGAAAATTACTAAAAACAAAACAAAGCAAATAATTTAAATAAATTATATTTTAAGCCTTCCTAAATGTGTCTTTTCTAATATGCACACACCCAAAAAATTACACAAACCAGAAACAACACGCTTAGAAACATATAGACATATGTACATTATGTGGTTTTCTTACGTTTTAGGGACCGAGAAATGAAGTTGGATGCAGGCGCTAAGAGGTTTAGGTAAGTTTGAGGGACCGAGAAATGAAGTTGGATGCAAGCGCTAAGAGGTTTAGGTAAGTTTGAGGGACTGAGAAATGAAGTTGGATGCAAGCGCTAAGAGGTTTAGGTAAGTTTTATGGACCGAGAAATGAAGTTGGATGCAGGCGCTAAGAGGTTTAGGTAAGTTTGAGGGACCGAGAAATGAAGTTGGATGCAGGCGCTAAGAGGTTTAGGTAAGTTTTATGGACCGAGAAATGAAGTTGGATGCAGGCGCTAAGAGGTTTAGGTAAGTTTTATGGACCGAGAAATGAAGTTGGATGCAGGCGCTAAGAGGTTTAGGTAAGTTTGAGGGACCGATAAATTAAGTTGGATGCAAGCGCTAAGAGGTTTAGGTAAGTTTCTGGTTGAGGGTGCGCATGCGCAAGATCTTATAAACATACGAACGCACGAATCTAAGAGGCCAAAAACCAATGAAAACCAGAGGCAAACGCAAGTAATTGGAAGAGGTGGACGATGGAAGCAGCCGAAAAAACAGGCTGCCGCCGCAACAGGTGAGCACATGAACGTGATTTTTACGATTGGCAACTGACTGAGGCAAGTTCGGGAGATATCATACGAACGGACGTATATTTTAGGATAGAAACGTATTTGCTTATTGAATCACTCGCAAGTTCATACGAACGCACGAGCGGACGTGAAAAATAGGATGATCGTGAGCCAAATCCAAGCTGTTACATGTTTCTTTGAATCAACCCAAAAGTGCGCATCTTGCACTTTTTCAACCTAAACAACCCTTTACACCTGGGATACCCCCTCCCTGAAAGTACACACGTTAAGCTTTCTTGGTGTACCCAGGTTGTTGTAGTGGGCTCATCTTTCTGGTAGTAATCCCTCGAAGAATCTTTGTTTGCCTACAAAAATGTATAAGAAAAAAAGAATAAAAAACATTCAATTGATACCTAAAATATCAACATGCAAACAAGAAAAAACAAGCTAAATCTAAAAGTACAAGGTCCCCCAAACAGAACAATACCCAACATGCATCATGTATAGGTTATTTGTGGCACCCCAAGGGCACTCACAATAATTCATCCAAGGGCCCAGTGGGGGATTCCCAGTTACCCCTGTGGGCCAGTCAAAGCCTGACTAAGATAGGGGATTTGCTTGTGGGAAGCAGCTCATTTTTGTAAAGGTTGTATAGGTTTCACACACACTCTGCCTTTTCATTATGGGGCACTAAAGAGGGGTCTCTAAAGGGGAGGGGTTAGCAGAGATGCCAAGTCACCTAATTTTTTCAGGTGTCTCCTGAAATTAACCCCCTTATCCGTTCTCCTGGCAATCAGCTGATCTCACCTGGGATTTTGCACTCCCTGTCATCCCCAAAAAGAAGGCGCTGCTCAAATTTGGATGCCACCACCTGCTAGCGCCAGCACTATTCCCCGCAGCACTAGCGAGATATCCATGTGTACAACTTTTTTTCCATGCCGGACGGGGACAACACTGCAACCTTTTAGTTTCCTTGTAAACAGCGCTATCCTCACTGCTGTAATTGGCCCCAACGTACACAGTTTAACCACACCCCATCCCTATACCACTATTAGAATAGCAACTCTGTCCAACACAGGCCTGTGCACCATACATGGTATCCATGGTGATAGCAGCTGCTTATTTGGGTGCGGAGTACCTGACAGCATGATGGTGGCACGCTTCCCTGTGGCCTGGCATGGTGGCTGTCAAGGGCGGCACTGCAATTTGCAGGCTCGGTATGTACACACTGAGGAACACTGATACTTGTAGTCCTGCTCATTTGTATGCATGATGTATACATGGCGCTCTTTGATTGGTTAGGGGAGGATTCATTTCAGCCCAGTGATGATTCGTGGAAAGGTTTCTTAGGGGAACAATCCTCAGGTTTTTTCACCCTCACAGGGATGGGCATTTCCCAATTTAGGATGCCCCATTGCATGTTTCCCCATGGATTAGAAGATTGTTTTCCCTGACGGGAATCGAACATGGGCCGTGGCAGTGAGAGTGCCGAATCCTAACCACTAGGCCACCAGGGACACATGGATTCACAAGGAAACTCACCTTTCTGAGGATTCCACAGTGTATGTGGGGGCAGAGAGCTAATCTGTGCATTCCCCTCCATTCAGCAAACCTCTGTGATGTCAGAGCGGCGAGCAAGCTGAATGAAGTCAAGCAGACTGCCGGCCTCACATCTGCTGTGGGATAGCCGGATATGTAAGTACACACAACGATCACATGGGTGTCACACAGCAGGGCATTCCAAATCAGAGATAGGAGAGAGAATTGCCCGTATACTCCAGGAACTGATCCCACAGCACATGGCACATGCCATCATAATATTGTACCATGTGCTCCCTGCAGGCTGCCTCTATCCCATAATATTCCATCCAAAAAGCCTGTGAATAAGCCACACCCAACATGCACCTTCCACACCCAACACTGTAAAGTGGTCCTGAAGTTGGCATCTCTGGGTTAGGGGCTAGGGGGACGTACGTTAAGGGAACAGCAAGGGATGCGCATACCATCCAACTTTTCAGGGTGGGAAAGTGGGACATTTTGTAATTTAAGCCACGCCCCCTCATTGAGCAATGGATTCAAATAGAAACACTTTAAGTAGGCAAATGAATCATTTATTGATCCAGATTTATATGTTAAACGAAAGGAAATGGTAAGCTGCTCTGAGAATTAAATAGGTAGTGTGGGAGGCCCTAAAGTGGGCCCACCCATCAGTCTCATCTACTTATTAAGCACCAAACGTCTAGCTATGTGGAAAGACAGAGATTTGGTTGCATATATCTGCAGATACATGTTGAAGCCACACCACCCCAACAAGTGTGGTCCCTACTCTATATATATATGATCCCTATAATAGGAACATGTACTGCAGCTAGTAAAATACAGAGCTACTTACTGGGAGCTGCCAACTCCCATTCGGAGCACTACAGGATCTCTCCCTGTGGAGTGTTCTAAAGAGAGGCTGGCAGTTTCCCAGGTGAGTAGCTGTGAAATATTTGATTGCATTGCATGTCCCAACTTTGGGGACTCAAAAGTAGGAGTAGGGACCCCACCAATAACACATGCAATTGCAATTGTATGCAAATTAAGGCCCCTAGTTTCTGTACAGAATTCATATGCCTGTTTGCTGAATATTATATAGTGATGAGAGGGTTAAGCTGGGCTGTAAATTGGTTCTCAGGCCCTGAATAATAATAATTTTGTATAAATAGTAGTGATGGAGCGACTCCCACCCCCTTTACTCCCTTGTATGTTAAACCCTAAAGGACAAATGAGAACAACAAGGGGCAGTGGGACATGGACTCAAAAGAGGGACACTCCCTCTAAATGAGGGACACTTGGGAGATTTTTTTTATACTCGCGGACACTGATCTGACTCAACAAAAGGGTGTGCAACACTGAATGTACCCAGGGGAGCTGGAACACCAAATACAGTTTTAGGCCCAGCTTAGATTTAGTAAATCAAGGCCTTATTCTTCTGGCAGGATGTAGCCTCCATCTTGGTCTTGTCTTTAAACACAGGTGTTCCCAAACCGGCATATTTAACCGGTGACTGCTTTGTCATTAAACAGGAATAACAGCCAGCGGCAAAAAGCCTGTCGATGATGTACAGCAACATCCCCTCCCCCCCCTTGATTTGTTTACAGCGCATAGCGGGGGTCTGCGGCCGCAGCGGGCGTGTTGTTTTTCTTACAGTGCTTTTAATGGAATCTAACATTACAGGGGAAGCCGCTCTGTTTATTTTAACGGAGTGGAACCCAACAAGATGAAACCGCGCCACGTGATTACCTGAGGCCCCCTCCTGCATTAGAGTCTGTAACGGCACTTCAGAGCGGCTGTTTGGAAGGGCCGCGCTCCTGCCCCGGTTTCATGCTTAATGGTTTAATAATGGCTCCCAATATGGCGGCGGAAGAAATGTTTTATAATCACTGGTGAAGTCTGCAACAAAATATGTCAAGACGTACGAGCAAAATAACTCTCCGCTAACACTTAAAAAAGCCATATATATATATATATATATATTAAGACGCTCGCCGCTAATAATAAGCAGATGGCCGCCTGCTCAGAGGTTATTCTTGGTATCCCTGTTTCTTTCTATTATTTCAACTTTTTTATCTGAATTTCCATTCATTCCAAGAGCTGGCTGAGCGGTCTGAGGCCCACCAGTAGAACCAAGTCACCCTAAGGTTACCTGTAGATATTAAAGTAGACCAAAACTCATGTAACCTGGTTCTGGGGGTCTAAAAGATTCTGGCAGGATTACAGCTTACCCATGGGTCATCCCCATTTGGGACCCCCCCTTCTCCATTCGAAACCTCCTTCTGGTCATCCCATGATGCATGCACAGGTCCTCACTGGCATCCCTGACACCCCTTCATTTATTGAAAACTGGACAGTGTAATCTCTGGGGTGACAATAGGGCCAGGTCTGTTCTAATTTCTGAGCAAAATTAAAATTGGGGCACCAAATCCTATTTTATACTGAACATGCCTACTGAAACATTTGTGCCCATGTCTGCTTTCAGGACGCAGAACTGCACATCACGACCCCTTACAGAACAACATCCTTATATTTAAAATGGACCTTTCACTACCAAGGCCAGCAGTCTAAGAAACTCCAGGGCTGGCGACTAAGTGCCGATTCGGGATGTCCTACTGTGTGGACCCCCCGCGCAGGCCCGCAATCATTTACCTTTCCGGATATTAAAAATCCTGGTAAAGGATCCTCATTAAGTTATCCTATGCTCAGAAAGGAAGTTTATGTTGTCACCTTCCATGCCCAGCCCAGTTCCCCAAAACAGCCTCTGCTTCTTTTCCTTTTACTAAAGCCTTTGCCTAATATTCATAACAACTCAAATTGAATGCAGTCAGACATATTGCTCCCTGGCCGAGCAGCCCCGCCCCCTGATTCTTTCCAGCGATGATACATTCTGTTGCAGTACACACAGCTCATCACTGGGGAGCACTTCAAACTCACTGCCATTATGTGCCTTTAGTTGGAAATGAATGAATTAGCATACAGCTGCCATTTGGACATACTGCTTCCTGCTTCAGTGTTTTTAGTATTAGCGAGCAAAGGTTTAGTAAAAAAAAGAAATACATGCTGTTTTGGAGCACTGGGCTGGGGATAAAAGGTAACAACATAAATAACTTTCTGGGTATAGGATCACTTTTATAGCTCTTACCTATCCAAAACAGGGATGGGGCTTTGGGAAATTTGCGCAATTTGCACTCCCCTAATGTTGGCTCTTAATATAGAGCTGGGGCTGTACACAGGGCAAAAATACATGGATGACCATGTTGTTCCCCAGTACTCAATAGACATAGTGCAATGGTTGTTTGCAACATGTGAACCAGCGTGCCCTAACCAGGTTCCCCATTGAGAACCGAGGGTCTCAAAAAGGACCCTAAATTCAAAGTGTCCCTGGGGGATTCAGTGTGAGCCTGGTTAAGATGGTCAGCATCAGAAAATGTTGGAGCCCATATCAAGTAGCTTTCCTAATCCTAGGGGCATTCCTATTTGAGATGCCCCACAATGTGAAACCTCCCAGGGTTGCTCTTTGTCTATCCAATGACACATGAGCACCTAGGTCACAGCATTCTGGCTCTGTATATCATTCATGTCTGTAACTTCTGTCAGCACAGTCATCCAGGGCATGAGGAGCAGAGGATGTTGTTAGGTGCCCCACTAAGCAGAACATGGCTAAGCTTAGCCAAAGAACCCACAGCATTGCCATACCCTTCATGCTTGTGCCGGAAGACATTCATGTCTGCTGGGCACAGTTAGCATGCAAAGCTAGGATAGATGAGTGCTGTGCATACACTGTACTATAGAGACACGGCATCCCAAAGAGGGGGGAAGCTAATGTTGGGGGGTGGTGTTCTCTTAGATAGGCCCTCTAGGACCTAGGTCCTCATAGGACCACAGTGATGGTAAAAATGTAAAATGTTTCTCCCGCCCTCTTCAAACTGAAATTGGATTGTTGAGTAACTATGGGGATGAGCAGCCACATCCAACATCAAGTTTAGGGCCAAGGACATTTATTTATTTTATAGGATCAATCTGTGTCTTCTGCAATAACCATGAAAATAAAAGTTTTGACTTGAAGGATTACTAAAAATTCCAGCGAATGACAGCAGCAGCATTTTGGACCTTATTTTCCTCAACATTTTAGGACATATTTAGCTCCGTCATCTGTGATTGCACTGCTCGCAGACATTCCTTCCATTAAAAGAATAAAAAGGAAAAAAGAAATATACGCCACCCCCAACCAAAGTCTCTAAAGAAACAGTTAAAGTGTTTGCTTCACCTCTTGAACTGTAAATTTGTTACCGCCCCATCCCCCCCTCCTGCCTTCCAAATGCTAGAATCCGACAACCCAGCTATAGGGTCAAGGAGTTTATTGTATAATTGAGAGAACATTTTGTAAATTGGACAAAGTTGCAATGTTTATAATAGAAGCTTCTGCTGCGCTGAACCTTTTCCATCGAACAAACACTGGGGTTTTGACATGTGTTCCTGCTTCATTACAGAAGGATTTTAGATAAGTGCGATACTGGCATTCGAACCATACCAGGATCTTTCCTGTAAATGCTTTTTTTTTTTACAGGTCAAAGAAGGAGAAAAACTTCATAAAAATTCCAAGAAATACTCTGCACATGATTATGTTGCTATGGTTGTGTTGAAAGACATTTACTGGATTCGGGATTTAAAGGGGGGCACAAGCCAAAAAAAAAGTTGTAGGTCTGCTTAAACAAACTGTTTACTCCAGTTGAAATTTCGCTGCTGAATACGTTTATGGAGACTCAATGTTCAGTTGTACATGTAGCCTAAAATCCATCCGTGGGAATGTTCTCTGACTGGTTGAACTCAACTGTAGAGCAGTTATTTATTCTAAAAACTTGTCTCCTCATTTGGAATCTAGCAACCATGTGGCCTTTGACTCAATACTATGTTATGTGTGGATTTGACTGTGCATGATGGAGTCATTGGCAAGACAACATGCATAAACTTTTCACTTCTGAAAGACATTACACAACTATAGCCAGGGCTGCCATCAGAACTTTCAGGGTCCTATACATATATCTAATCCCTTGGTGTTGTGCTGTTGTCAGTGGTGAAACCCTGAGTGTAGGGGGTGGAGCTGATGCACTGGTATGAACAAACAGATAACCCATTGCTCCATGGGAGTCTATGGGAAAATCCGCCCTTCACCCTAGCCCCTGAAGATCCAAATGGAATGGTGCTGCTGGGGGGAACTTGGCACATGCAACTGGGAATCTGGTGTCAGAAGGTGGGCAGGGGGGTTAGAAAGTTGGCAGCGGATGTAGGCAGGTGACTCCGAGTAATAACCTATTAGCAGGTAGTTTGGAAATCATGGGCAGACAGCTTAGAATCAGCTGTTGACAGTCAGAAGTTGTGGTCAGGAGGCTTAGAATCAAAGTCGGTGGCCAGGCACAGGCCATGAGCAGGTTTAGAATTACAATTTTTGGGCAGAGGTCATGGGCAGATAACTCAGATGTCAGTAATATGTGCAGGGTCAAAGGCAAACAGCTCCTAATGATAGCCAGTAGTTTAAACTGAGGTAATTGGCTGTTGGCTCAGAATCAAAGTCAGTTGTGCACTAGCAGAGGTTATGGGCAGGCAGCTCAGAATTGTAGTCAATTAGAAGGCAGAGGTTAGGGCCAGATGGCTCAGAATTGTAATCATGTGGCATACAGAGGTCATGGGCAGGTGGTTCAGAATTATAGTCTCTTGGAAAGCAGGGGTGGTGGGCAGGTGGCGCAGAATCATAGCCAATTGGAGGGTAGATATTGTGGACAGGCAGCTCATAATCGTAGTCGGTGGGCAGACAGAGATTTTAAGCAGTTACGTTTTAAGCCCAGAATCATGAGCTTTCAATTGTGGATCTTCCAGCACCATCTTCCATCTTAGCACCTTGGCTTGTTATTTATAGGCCTTTGCCCAATGCTCTTTGACTCATGGGCTGGCATGCTGCTGCAAGATTACACATGTAGATGTATATGGGAGCCATGGCCTATGACTAAGATCATTAAGGGACACAATACCCAGCACATTATGACACTCTATGACACCTGGCCCCTCTTCTCCAGTTTAGAGGATGTCATAACATTCTTCTCATGCTGCACATACTTCCTTGTTGGATTGCTATACTAATGCACTAAATGGTGATTCAAATAAAGTTTGCAACATAACTGTACCAAACTGTGACAGTTTGCTGCAGCCCCATCCTGTGCACACACCTTTAAACCCCACCCTGTGATTCCCAGGATGCTGGCACTTACCCAAGACAGGCTTGACACAGAATCCAAGGAAAAGATGGAGGCCTGCTGGAACCCAGGACAGATCTGGAGCGATCTACAGACAATGGCAAAGCTTCAGACTTAAACTAAAACTGAAACTGAAAAAAGCCTGCTGCCCCTGAATGAGGGTGTGGTCCAATATTAGCCAACTAATACAAACTGTTATTGAAAGTGATCAGGCTAAAACAAAGTTTACAGTTGTTTACACATTGGAAGCTGCCTCAATTGGTACCTTCCAGTCAACCAGCCTACTAACGGAAACTAATACAAACTTTATACTTCTCATTGGAAGGAATACAAACTTACAATTCTTATTAGGAGGTTCCTCAATTAAAACATTCCAGTCAACCAGCCAATTAATTTAAAATGTAATTTATTATAAAAAGCTTATGTTTCCAACCAGATTACTAAAGAAAACAGTGATCAGGCTAAAACAAAGCTTGCAGTTCTCATTGGGAGGTTCAACAACTGGAACCTTTGAGCCAACCAGCCAACTAATACAAACCGGCCTTTAAAATGTTTAGGCTAATACAAAGCTTAACGTCCTCATTGGAAGGCACCTTAATTGGAACCTCCCAGTCAGCCAGCCAACTAATACAAACAGGCTAATGCAAAGATTATGGTTCTCATTGGAAGTTCCTCAAGTGGAAACATCCAAGCCAACCAGCCAACTTATACAAACTGAGTTTTAAAGTGGTTGGTCTAAAACAAAGCTTTTAAGTCTCACTGGAAGAGGGGAGAAAGGGTCGAAAGCACTCCATGTGCCGCACTCAAGGGTATAGGGCATCCCCAGGTAAGATGCTCACAATGTATCTATTGTATGTCCCAAAGGAGTCTCTCATAGATTAGAGTTAGGACTGTACCTCACAAAGGCACCATTATGGTGAAGCTTTAGCATACTCCTGCGAATGTGTGTGGACCAAGACCTCTGTTTTTAACCAGATTTAGAGATAGATTATCGGGTTGGTTGCAAGCTAACGGGGTTGAGTGCTGTGGTCCCCTTAAGATTTGTGTAATACAAACGTGGCTTTTAAAGTGGTAATCTAATACAAAGCTTGCAGTTCTGATTGGGTGGTTCTTGAGCTGGAATTAGCTAGCCAGCTAATACAAACTGGGCTTCAAAGTGGTCAGGTGAATACAAAGCCTGAAGTTCTCATTAAGAGGTTTTGGACTCTGTCAAGCTGCCATTAGGTCTCCCCTTCCTTTGCATCCATGACCTCATTTTTTTGGTCATCAAGCAGCTTCAAGACAAGACAAACAAGAATACCATAAAAGCTCAACACAAGTCAAATGTTGCAAGCACAGACAAGACGTGTAACACCAAGTCAGACATGCAGTGTACTTGTTCTTCGTGGCATTAGTTCCTCCCCTGTTCCCTGACATGTCTAATTTATTGCACATATCTCCTTTCCAATTATGACAAGTTCCTGAAGTAAATGTTACAATGTGATCACTGTTCATTGCCAAGCGATGGAGCTCATTGAGGTTAGTGGAGTGGAGTCATTTTTCCGTTGACATAACAAGCAGCGCGCAGATGTTTCAGCTAGCATCATGTGTGCACAATTAAGGATAAAAGGACGAGGTTGATGATGTAGGAACAGTCCCGTTAACTCCAAACCATCAAGCAGCCATTAAAGCTTCAGCAGTCCTATAAAGCAACTCTTAAAATTGTATGGGTTAGAAGCCCCTGGCAATCTCGCACACATTATCACATTGGTCCGGAAAGCCGGTAGGGAAGGATAAGGGGGTTGCACGGATGTGAACATCATGTCATCAGATCACATTTTCCCATGTGATGCCTACTAGCTGCAGTGTATGCGGTGAAAGGTCGATTTTGGGTGCTCTGCAGTGAGCATAGAAAATGTTGCAAAAGGGTTTCCACTGTCATAGCATTTACAATCTATAACAGTGTTCCTCATCCTTTTCCTCAAGAGCCACCACCAGGTAAAGTAATTAATGTAGCAGCAGGACTAAAGAGGAAGCTATGTGAAGTTCTGGAAAACATGACCTGTTGATGGCTCTCTAGGAAAGGGTTGGGGAACACTGGTCTAGAACCTTTTCCTCGAGAGCCACTAACAGTTCATATTTTGTGGACCTCCACACAGTCATGTCTATAGCTCTGGCTGAACAAACATGACCTTTTGGTGGCTCTCAAGGAGAGGGTTGGGGAACACTGTTCTAGAAGAGTTACAAGCAAGTCAGACAGTCAGGTGTTATAATGCTCCAGATGGTTCATCCCTGTGTTCTAATGCAACTATAGACTTACCCCAGCGTGCTAGGATATCCACAGGGGTGTAACCAGGGCCGGCGCCAGCACAGGGCAAATCCTAGCTATTGCCAGGGCCCCTGGCATCTTCAGGGGCCCACGCAGGCTCACACTTGGCCATAGTATTATTTTACAGTGGACCCAAACCATCGAGTGGCAGCGGAACTGAAAGGTGACATTGTTTAACACACTACTTTAGGGCTCTCTAAGACTCTTTTGTCCAAGGGCCCCCACAAACCTGGTGTAACCTAGAGTAACTACAGGGGGGTCATATCATTGATGCTCCTCAACTTTATTGTCAGATTTGTGCTTATATAGCATTACTTATGAACTTGGCTCACCATGTTTCAGTCTTTAGTAGTCTAACTGTATCCCATTCAGTTAATACAAAAAGATACTATACAAGCTATGACCGCTGTCAGCCCAGCAACCCACCCTGCAAGCCACTTGTTCACTCCCCTGATGTCTAGGAAAATGGGCCTTCCTCCTCCTGTTTCCATCACATTCTCTATCATGACCTGAAGATTTTTTTCTAGAAGCCAAAGGATGGGGATGGTCAGCGCTGGCGATGATTTCATCAGCGCTGACCATATTGGTTGCATACTGGAAACTGCAGCACCGTGTAAATATCCCTCATGGAGGCCCACTCATTGGTGGTGAGGTGCTGTTGGTCTGCACTCTGACTCACCCGGGCATTTTGGAGCTGACTCCACTATTGCCTGCTGCTGCTCACACACTCTTTCCAGCATATAAAACAAGGAATTCCACTTGGTGGATAAGTCACACATTAGTCGGAAGATCCTCTGCAGTGTGGTCAAGCGAGTGGCAGCAGGGTGGGAACACTGAAAGTGCATGCACACTCTATGCACTTTATGCAGCAGCAGCTCTAGCATGTCTGGATAATGGGCCAAGCAGCTCTGCGCCACCAAGTTGAGCACATGCACCAGGCAAGGGATGTGCATCAACACCGCTCATCCCAAGGCTGCTACAAGGTTATGCTTAATGTCGCACACCACCTTGTCAGGCTTCAGGTGCAACAGCAGCAGCCACCCATCTGCTACTGGATGCCGGTCCACACCCAGAGAGATGAGTTTTAGCACCGCATGCCACCGTTTCCCCATGGAAGTGCTTAAATTGGTGGTACAGAAGCTGCGCTGATATTTTTCCACAACCTGTTGGTGCAGAGCAGGGAATGCCTTGCAAGAAAAGTAGTAGAGGCTGGGAATGGTGTATTGTGGAAAAGCCATCACCATCAGATTTTGTCTGTCTCCACCAGGTGGAATGGGAGAATTTCAAAGACCAGCAATTTGGAAATGCTTACATTCAGGGCCAGTGCTCATGGGTGGGATGGTCCCAACTTCCGCTTTCTCTTCATTCTTTCTCCTGGGATGGCGTGTACTGGCTTGGTCATTGGGTAGGCAGTGGTAGCGGCTGAGTCAAGCGAAGCAGCAGAGGAATCTTTAGGTGTTTCCATGTGTTTTGGGTGTTTCTGCCACTACAGTTTATTTGTGGATTGCAGGTGTCTGATCATGGACATGGTGCTGAGATTATTAAGAATTTCCCTCATTTCAGGCACTGATAGCACAGCTTGCAAATGACCTGTATCTGGCTTGAAAAAATGCCACGCTAGTAAGATTCTTTGAGCCTGCCTTGGCATGCTCAGCCCCTGGGCGTGGAGGGCAGTGGCAGCAATGGGCTGACCACTGACTGCTGTCACCCTTCTCTGTTCTGGCTGCCTGGGGCTGTGTGACCACTACCATCTCTTCCTCCGAACTCTGGTGGCCTTTAGTCCACATTGGGTCTAGGACTTCATCATCACCCCTGGCATCCTCTTCCACCCACTCCTCCCTGCTAGCTTCCCTCTGAGCCTCACCATTGCAGAAAGCTGCAGCAGTCAGCACTAGGTGTTCATCATCATCGAGGTTGTCATGTGACGGTCCACTGGCCACGTCCTCACCCTCCAGCCAGCTAGGAGTATCATCATAGAGCATTTTTGACTCTGTGACTTGTGGCTGGGATGATCTTGCTGATTTCAAGGGGAGAGAGGTGGAGGGCTTAGCATTCCCGGCAGAAGTGGAGTGGGTGGAAGACAATCCTATGGACCGGGTACCACTGCATGCCATATAATCTATAACTGCCTCAACTTGTTCTGGCCTCACCACTCTGCCAGCAGTATTGGGGCCTATTAAAATGCGCTCCAAACCTGGGTTTTCTGCTTGCACCAGAGGAAGGTGTAGAAGGCACAGATGAAACACATCCTCTGGCACCACGGCCACGTCCTTGTCCCTGATTTACTGCTTTCTGCATTGTTAGACACCTGCATTTACAATGGCCAGAAATGAACATATAAAATAATACACAAGAAAATGCACTGAACCATTGGATACTTCACTAACGATTGGTTTTAAAGAGCACTGACACCCAAGTGCCCTGAACTATTGGTATCAAAGAGTACTAACACACAAGTGCCCTGAGCTATTGGTGTGAAAGAGTAATACCACACTAGACAAAACCTTTTTTTTTGTATTTTAAATGGGGTCCTTAGTGCCCTAAACCAGTGGATACTCCATGAACAGTTGGTATCCATTCAAAGGAATACAATCTCCCTGCATTAGTGCCCCCCCCCCCCCCCCCGCGGTCTTTTCCTCCCAATAATTTTTTTTCCTTTCTGGGAGTTGCTGAATCCCAACTGTATGGGTACATATGTAAACCCTCCAAAAATGTGGGATATTCCACCTGCTCCTCACTAGATTGGCACCAGCCACCTACTACCACCTCAGCAATTAATCAATATTTTCACAAATTTGTCTTTTTTGTAAAAAAAAGTTTTTTTCTTTCCTTAAACTGAAATGCTACTTTGTGTGATCCATGGTCAGACGTGTCTTAACCTGCTTTGCTCTCAACATCATGGGGTAGATATCCCTGCGCTGTAACTACAGTGCAACACAGCGCAACTTGAAGCCCGCATAACCCACAATGCAAAGCGGCAAGAAACCCAGCTGCACTTTCTCTTTGCAGGCCAATGGTAGATCCATCGGACGCCATTGAGGGGGGGAGTTACAAATAAGTTAATTAATTTTTATGTGCTGCAATCTGAATTGCCTTGGAGAGGGATACATATGTGTACTGTTTCTTGTAAGGGTGTTGGTCTGGTTTAAGTCTTTTTGTTTCACAAATTTGACATTGCTAACATGCTGTAATAGGTTTGCTTGTAACCTATAATTATTCTAGAAATTGACAAATGGTGAACTTGTAATAAAACCTGTCGCAACAGAGAAAGACAAGTGTCAACATCAGGTCGGATACATGAGAAAACTTGTGGCCTAATTCAAGGGTGGTCCACAAGCATTGAAGATCTGAGGGATTCTGAAGTACTTTCTAGACAGGAAACACATCCTTGTTGGTAAATCTGTACTGTATCCCGAGCTCTCATGAATCAACAGATGAAGACTTCCTCTCTCTGGTCGGCATGCATCTGGTCTAGACCGGAGGGCACACATATGGCAGCCTAATGCTGTGGATTAAAGAAAAAAAAACCTCTTCTATCATAAAACATCATTGATCTTAAAAACCAGAGTACATCCTTGTCTGTAACTAGTTAGACCATGTATGCAAAATGTAAAACACTGAATGGCATCAGGGTGACACAAGAGTACAAGTCACGTACGATTTCCGCTGTCAAAGAGCGTTGAGTCAAAGCCTGTTGAGGTGGTAATCGTCAGTGCAATTGAGCACCTGCTCCAGGCTCCTGCAACTCAGGGGGCCCCCAGCATAATTATCACAACCAGAACTGTATTATACAACACACCCTAGGGTAATTCACCACTTAGGGGAGCTCCACTGAACCGATATTGAGTAGGCCCCCTGCACTGAAGAGCTTCTTTATAAAAGTAGTCAATGTTGGTTCAGCAGTAAATCATTCTCCCCCCTTAAGTAAATCATCCCCCTCCCCAGTAGACATAGTCAGACGTGGCAGGGTTGATAACGGGGGCTTGGCACAAGATAAGGTGAGATCTGACAGGTTCAGCAACAGGGATTGTCAGAAGACATGGTCAGACATGGCAGGGTTGGTAGCAGGGCTTGGCAGAAGATATGGTCAGACGTGGAATTGTCAGCACTGGGAAAATATGCATATGAGCACTATTGTGTTGGTCTGGTTTAAGCCATTTTTGACTGTTGGTCCAAGTTATGACCTTGACTTGCCCTTTGGTCACAAACCAGATACGCCTGCTATTCTACTATTGCTTCCTCCTACTGTCTTTGGCTAAGGTACTTACTTACTGCTTATATTGCAATTCCTAGTTTGTCCACTGACTCATTATTCCTTGGCCATCTACTCTCTGGTTTCACAATCTGGCCCACCATTGAGGGCTTTAGCGAAGACCAGTGTTATTAGACTCTGGCCTTCTAGGTCACGGACACAGAAGAGGCTAGCGACCTTTAGGAAAGACATTGAGAAGGGTTGCTAGCGCACAGGTAGCTAGAGGAGTGAATGGTTGAAGCTGGATCCAGAAACTGGAAGACTAAAGGGGGCTGTGGAATGAAATAAATGCAACTCAAGATAAACTAAGGGTAAGGAGCCTGGGTAATCACAGAGCTGCAAGGTACAGAGGAGGTGATGGAAGGATGTTTGAGGACATGCAGAAGGCCAAGCCAGATGGTCAAGAGTTAAACGGGGATGCCAAAGGACTAGAATGAGAGTGGGGGCTGAGGGGTCAAGCTGAGGACGTAACTTTAATCGCGAAGCAGGGACGTAGTTGAGCACTGGTATAGCACACCCTTGCAATCTCTATAATGGGTGCTGGACTGAGGGATGTGGCCAGCTTTATTCAGATACTGACTGATTAGCTTGGGCCAATGGTGATTGGTAAGATGGAAGGTGTGCTAACCTGTGAATGGCCTATAGGGCCACAGAGATGGCAACTGATGGCAGGTGTGTTACATAGCTAGGTAAATCGTTATCACGGTTGAAAAAAGACATATGTCCATCGCTTGGGTAAAGCCCATCTGGTCCTGAAGTCTTATTCACATTTAAATTATTTAGTCTTTCTTGGATGATATCCGTGTTTAGCTTGTTAAAGGAGCAGTATCGCGAATTTTTCTTGGTGACTAATATTTAAATGGTACTTTGAATGTAGGTAGGTGTTGGAGTAAGAATTACAAATTTAGAAAAAAATTATGTCTGTGTTGTGCAGCTGGAGACTAATAGCTCATGTTTATGTCTTTTGAGTGTCGGGTCCCGACACTCTGGCCTGTTCCATGCTGAGGAGAGGGGTGAAACGGGGAGGCCGATTCATTAATAGCGCCAGGTAGCGACAGATCAGCGCCAGTAGCGTTATTTTCACAGCGCACGCTAGTATTCGCTGTGCTTGGCCGTTGTTCGGCTGTTGACAGCGACTCGTCGGTGTGCGGTAATGTTGAATACGGGGTTAGGAGTCGCTGTTTGACAGGTTCCGCGCTGTATGGGAGCGCATGACAGCGAACGGCCATAGCAAACGGCTCCCAGCATATTCATTAACAAATCACGCTCAAAAAATTCTCGCGCTGTGAAATGCTTGTTTAAACCCCAGAGCGCTGGCGGCGATGGGTTAAAAGTAGTTTTTAACCCCCAAACAACCATATTTTTGGTAAAAAAAAAACATGTTTTTACAAAAATTTTGTAATATGAATACATTAATATCAGACCTGTAATATCAATTCTGCACAATTTTTTTTTTTTTTTTTTTACCTTAAAAAAAATATCTAACATTGCAGAAGTGGTCACAGAATTTTTGCCATTTAAAAAAAAAAAAAAAAACATTAATAGCAATTAATTATGAATATTTAAAGATTGCTCCATTGAAATGCATTGGAGAGCGCCAGGTAGCGAGAGGTCATACCTGTCGCTGTTCAAGGTCACTCGCTGGCGCTGTGGGGTGAGGCTGGAATAATGATGAATGATTCGCTATCTGGCGCTCTGTCAGTCGCTAAGCAGGATCGGCTTGATAAATGTGTGATTGCGGAGGGGAGCCGGCGTTCTTGTGGCGGTGAGCGTCATTACCGTTCGCTCACCATTCACTACCTGGCGCTATCCCTTGTTAAATAAGGGCCAAAGTATCAGTTCCATGCTGAAGAGAGGGAGAAACAATGTATCAGAAGTCTCAGCTGTTCAGTGCTGGCAGCCGTCCAGCATAAGATAACATTGCAACATTGCCTGGCCAGAACTTATATATCTAAAACAGAGAGAAAAGCTCTAGAAGTAATTTAGCTGATTTTGACAGTTTTCCCTTCATGTTGGGCTCTGCTGCAGAATCTTTCAGTTTACCATTTCCTCTCTTTTTTCCATATGATCTTTCTTTCAGCTTTGTGTGTTTTGAGCAAAGCCCAACCCAGGATTTTCACTATCTGGAGTTTTGTTTTGTGCCCCTAGGGGCATCCTGACTTGGGATGTCCTGATATGTGAAATCCCCAAGTTCGCCTGTAAAAACGTACCTTTCCTTGTCCCACAGCGCATGCGTGGGCTCTCATCCAATCAGCGCTGTTTGCACGCAGATGGGGAGCATGAGCAGTAACCTTCCTGGCCGCCAGGCCTGTCTAAATGACTATCGGCGTGAGCGCGCCAGAAAAATGGGGGGATCTGTGGTTATCCAGGGGTCGTTTCACACAGTGGGCATCCTGATTTAGAATGCCCAAGGGGCAAGGTCAATGTCCGGGTCTTATAGACTTCAAGGTCATCAACTCAGGGTTTTGTTCCACTTTAATACCTTTAGATTTTCCTGCACAGTTATTCAAAGAAGAATTTCAGTTATTTTCAGTCAGTTTAGTTTATTTTGTATAGATTTTACACATTTGAGTCACCTGGTCTCATAACAAAAGCAGCACCTCACACACACACAGCCGTTACCACTGATTACAGTGTCAGCCTCTGAGGTAAAGTGTTGCTAGGAGACCAGTGGGCTAAATGAAGCAGCTCACTAAATACAACTCAGCAGATCCCCCTATTCAGCAAATGGACTGAGCCATTGGCATTATACAATTTAAAAGAAAGGCATATATTTTTTCTTTTTTCTATCACCAGATTATTTATACACATGTTAGAAGCTATTGTGTGGCTATTTAATTATTTATCTTTTTTAATGCAAATTTTGCGATACTGCTCCTTTAAGTATTATACTTGGGGTATTGCTATCAGTGGCATCTCCTGTGTGGTGGCCTCTGCTTCTCTCTTGTGTACATAAAGCTAAAGTGCTCCACCTTCTCCTCATCCCCAGTGACTAATTCCCCATCATCATTAATTAGGGCACATACCTTTTCCAATTTAATTTTCTTTGAATTTATATATTTAAACTGAGTTAACAGCCTGTCATTTTGGAGCTTCCTCTCCCAGCATCTCAGCCACGCTGCTGCCTGGATTCAACTGACATAACTGGCAATGCACAGTAACAGGAAGCCCAGCAGCACTTCCTGTTTGCAAGTGGCCTGCAAATGCATGAGCCACCATTTTGTTTCTAAAATTTAATACAGAAGGAGTTAGAAAAAGGTAAATTAATGTTTATGTCCAGCAATGTAAATTGGCATAGGGAGGGATACTTATGAGTTTGTTGTGTTGGTCTGTTTTAAGTCATTTTTGTACTGCTGTTCCGCTTTAAAGTAAAATTTACGATTGGATTTGCTTTCTTTGGCCAAATTTTCATTTTGTGCCCTTTTTCCAACTTTATTTTTATTCTTACATGCTTTATTTACTGCTTTATACTTTTCAAGGGTTACAGCTGAGAGCTCAGCCTTGTATTTTTTAAATGCTCTTTTCTTCTTCTTTATCGTGTCAGCCATGAGAGGTTTCATTTTAGCAACTTATATTTGTTACCCATAGGAATACATTTTTCAATGTTGATACTCACAATTGATTTAAAGCACTCCCATTTGGCATCTGTATCCTTATTTTTCAACAGATGCTCCCAGTCTATAGGGTTGATTCAGAGAGAAAAAAAAGACTTTTGTTTTTGTGTCGATCTGTTTATATTTTGAAATGTTCCCGCTCTCGTATGAATGTACGAGCGATTCTATGCATGCATTGCAAGCCTTCTGTAAAGTCTTCGTCCGTTCGTATGCCAACGAGAATGTCATTTTCCAGCTTTCGTTTTCTGTTTTTTTTTCTCATGTTACAACGCCGGCTTTCGTTTTTGCCCTTTTTCCATCGTCTCCTCCCACGAATCCTTTACGTTTCCCGTTATATTCTGATTTCCTTTTACAATAAATAATCGTCCACTACAAACTTAACTCATTAAAGTGCTCGCCTACATATTTGGTTCACTCACTTGTGCTACAATGCTTAGCAAAATCACTTTGCGGTTAGGTTCTTCTTCTATTTCTCACCCCTAAAACTTACCCAAATCACTTCGCGGTTAGCGTCTTCTTCCATTTCTCACCCCTAAAACTTACCCAAATCACTTCGCGGTTAGCTTCTTCTTCCATTTCTCACCCCTAAAACTTACCCAAATCACTTCGCAGTCATGTTCTTCTTCCACTTCTCACCCCTAAAACTTACCCAAATCACTTCGCGGTTAGCGTCTTCTTCCATTTCTCACCCCTAAAACTTACCCAAATCACTTCGTGGTTAGCTTCTTCTTCCATTTCTCACCCCTAAAACTTACCCAAATCACTTCGCGGTTAACTTCTTCTTCCATTTCTCACCCCTAAAACTTACCCAAATCACTTCGCGGTCATGTTCTTCTTCTATTTCTCACCCCTAAAACTTACCCAAATCACTTCGCGGTTAGCTTTTTCTTCCATTTCTCACCCCTAAAACTTACCCAAATCACTTCGCGGTCATGTTCTTCTTCTATTTCTCACCCCTAAAACTTACCCAAATCACTTCGCAGTTAGCTTTTTCTTCCATTTCTCACCCCTCAAAACTTACCCAAATCACTTCGCGGTCGTGTTCTACTTCTATTTCTTACCCCTAAAACTTACCCAAATCCCTTCACGGTCATGTTCTTCTTCTATTTCTCACCCCTAAAACTTACCCAAATCACTTCACGGTCATGTGAATCTTCATCTCTAAATATTTCTTGGCCCCTTCGTTTTGTGTTAATGTATTTGGAAAATAAAATGACACTGAAACAGTTTTTTTTTTGTTTTAATACAAAATGCCATTTTTTATGGCTTATTTTTAATTGTTTGCAGTAAAATGTATAAACTTTTTTTTTTAAGAAAATATAAAATTTTAAATTTTTTAAAATTTTTAAAAAGATTAAAATACAAAACTATATACAAAGCAATGGCAGGACCCAGAACATTAGTCTTCTTCTGTGGTCCCCAACGAGTCACGCAGCTCCTGCATGTCTGCCAACAACTGAAGGACCCTTTCACTCATTGCTGCCACTTTGGCACGTGTGGTCCCTGTATAAAAAACAAACATTATTTGTTGGCAAATACATGTTTCTCAGCTGTGGATGGAATGTTTTTTAGGTGGCAAGCTAACTCATGACGCCATATGTCATTATGCTAAGTATTTAATCTAAGGAAGAGGGCATATGTCATTATGCTAAGTAATTAATCTAAGGAAGAGGGCATATGTCATTATGCTAAGTAATTAATCTAAGGAAGAGGGCATATGTCATTATGCTAATGCCATTGACTATGGCTTTAGGTATCTTGGTGATCATGTCACATACTCAAAAGAATGACAATACAACTTACGTCGTTGGTGGCCGACGGGTGAAGATCGTGGGCGCCATCTTTCTTCTTGTCCACAGCGTGAACGCGTAAGCGTCATACCCAGGCATTAGTATTTAAAGGGTCCTGGACACACAGCTCATTCTCTTTGAGAGTCTCAACATGCCAGCTAAAAAAAATAGTCGGGAAGGCCAAACCAGGCAATGAGGCCAGCAGCAAAATGCCACAGCGGCCTGAGGAGCCTTCTTCACGCCCGACCACTCGGTCACAAATACCAACGCTGAAGGTGAGGGAAACGCGCAGCCACAGTGGCCAGGCCAAGGCGTCAATACCCACCAAGTCCGCTAAGCCCAAAACAACCAGCAAAGCAAAGGAGGCAGCGTCGAAGAAGAAGACCACAACCAAGCAGGCAGGTACGCCCACAAAAAGGCCACTAAGAGGGTGAGAAGCCCCAGCCCCCAAAAAACACCATCCCCTCCTCCCCGGCCTAGCACATCAGTTCGGAAAGAACGCTCCACTGGCAAGGCCAGTAAAAGCCACAGGCCCAGAAGCCCCAGCCAGCTCAGCATCTCCTGAGCCACGTGGGAAACATACCCATGACCATGGAAAGAGCAAGAGCCACAGGCCCAGAAGCCCCAGCCCACCCAGCTCAGCATCTCCTGAGCCACATGGGAAACACACCCATGGCCATGGAAAGAGCAAGAGCCACAGGCCCAGAAGCCCCAGCCCACCCAGCTCAGCATCTCCTGAGCCACGTGGGAAACACACCCATGGCCATGGAAAGAGCAAGAGCCACAGGCCCAGAAGCCCCAGCCCAGCCAGCTCAGCATCTCCAGAGCCACGTGGGAAACACACCCATGGCCATGGAAAGAGCAAAAGCCACAGGCCCAGAAGGCCAAGCACAGCCAGCTCAGCATCTCCAGAACCATGTGGGAAACACACTCATGGCCATGGAAAGAGCAAGAGCCACAGGCCCAGAAGGCCAAGCACAGCCAGCTCAGCATCTCCAGACCCATGTGCAAGTACCTCCCAGGGGCATGGAACCACGAGTGGAAAGGACACAAAGAGTCACAGGGCCCGAAGCACCACACCCTCAAGCACACCCTCTCCTCCTCGGTCACATTTGCCACCGGCACAGGTGGCAAGCAACTATCCATATGCCACATCGTCGCCTGCAAGTTCAGTGGCCACCCAGGCAAGGACCCCAAGTCCATTTCCAAGTCCAGTCCATTCTTTATCCAGCCACCTGTCAAACATTTCCACACAACAGAGCCAGACCAGAATGTCCCCCGAATTGCCTACATCCAGAGATGAGCCCGAACAGCAAGCAATAGGCCGGACATTGCGGCAAGGACAGTTGAGTGGCAGGTTTGGTGAGGCCCAAACTCTGGCATTGGCAAGTGGGCTGACCCTACATTATGATGAGCTATATGGGCAAAAATCCAAATCTACAAGCAAATTGCGAAAAAATTAAATCTTGGAGGAGCTCACCAGACAGGTCAATGCAGCAGGGGAGGAGCTTAAAGATGTGGAGCAGATCCAGCGCAAAATTTCTGACCTGAAGTATGCAGCACGGAAGAAAGAAAATAAATGGCACAATTACAGGTACATATTTGAGTTGTGCATTTGTCTGCTTCTTGTATTGTCAACAATTTCCTAAATTTGCAAACCTATATTTTTCAGCTTACAAACTGACGGAGGCTTCCACACAAAATTACAGTTTACCCGAGCTGAGGAGATGGTGCTGGGGCTGATACATCCCGTGGCATTAGAGGGCCACTCGGGGCGACGGGACGCGGACATCCCTACTATTCCTGCAGGTTAGTAATGTTAGTGTGTATGTGAAATGTTTTAAATGTGTATAATGAGGCTCACATGCATATATGAACACATGCCCCTAGGGAGTGGCTTGTAGGGGAGGTTACAGTTTTAGCAGGGTGTGTAATGTCTGCGGAATGTTCATTTTCAAATTTGCCAGCCCATACATGACCTTGGACAGTATTTATGGTCACTATTAAAGTCTTAATATTAGCAAAGCACTGCCCGTTATGTGATTCTACTCAATCATATCCAACACTTTCTTCTTTGTCTTTAGGCCACTTGGGTTTTAGCTGTGCTTTGCTCTCAAATACTTGATCTGGGGTCAGGGAAAGGTCTACATAGGAAGAATGCCCACCAGCATACTCTTAAGCCAAATGCTATTTGCAAGCTGAGTGTGGGTCCCTAATGGCCCTTTAGGGATGTGTGAAGCCTCATAACATGCAGTACATGCATGTTTGTATTATTTAAGATGACCAATGTGTATGTACAGGCTAAGTCATACATATAACAGATAATGACATTCATAGTGAAGGTCACCTTGGACCATTGGGGAAGTTGCCATTCCTGCATGCCCACGTGTTTTATTGAAGCATATGTAGTAATACAGATCATCAATGGATATTTGGATGTTTACGTGCCTTTTTATTTACAATACAGCCCAGCATCAACCCTCAGCAAGTGTGGAAGCCTCATCCAGTTTGACCACGCAGTCAACTTCCGTGCTGCCTAGGAGCCAGGAGCAGATATATACGGTAAGTGTATTTTGCTGAATTTGCTGATGCATGTGAATGAACATGACTAATTAGCATAACTAAGATATTTATGGACCAAACTGAACCTTTTTTTGCACATGTCACAACAGACCCACACACTGATGGAGGAAATCCAGAAGAGGGAGGAGGATGGCACTTTGATGGGACCTTCACAACAGACCCCCCTGGAACATAATCTGCAACTGTCCCAACATGTTTCTTCACCAAATCCTCTGCAGCAGAGTGAAGCTGGACGCATGCTGCCAGGCCATCGTGGGCAGCATGCAGAGACTGAGCCTACAATCCCCAGTGGTAGCTCTGCTGCAGAGGATTTTCCGAGCACATCTGCGACTCTTGCTTGCCCTAGACGTCCAGCATCTGCAGGCACTCAAACCCGGGAAATTGGGAGACGTAGTCAGCAACTTCAACCAGTTTCCCATGGGAGGCGTGTGCCGATCCTGGAGTCAGCGTGGCACCATGAGAGGCGTTTCTTTTGCCAGGTGACTCAAAGAACCATAGAGCAGCTTACTGCACAAATAGATACATTAAATAATACAATCACCTCCATGCTGACAGAATTAGGATGAGCAACAGCCACATGGCCACCTTAACTGATAATTTGACAGGCATGCTCGAGGAAGTTAGAAATAGCAATAGACTCATGTTGGAACAGTGGCAGATTCTGAATGCCACAAATGCCCAGGTGATGGGCCATCCCCAAGGCCCACCACCAGGGTTTTATGGGCAACACCCATTTTAACAGCTATTTGCCCTGTATCTGCTCCACATCTTTCCTCTACATCCCCACTGTATTGTCCTGTCACCTGTCTGGTGAGCACTACCAAGATTGCCTTTTTTATGGCTTTGCTTGTATGATTTGGATTTTCGCCCATATAGCTCACTAGAGTGCTGAGATACCCCACTAGCCAATGCCTGAGATAAAGCCTCACTGAACCTGTCACTCAAGCTGCCATGCTGCAGACTTTGGCCTAATGAAATTGTGTCTGGCTCATCCTGTTTCTAGGCATGATTGGGGGGACATTCTGGGTGGCAAACTACTACCTTGAACCCTGGCAAACATTGGACTGGACTTGCATTTGGACTGGGGGTTATTGTTTGGGTGGGCCACTGACTTACAGGCGTGGATGTGGAATAGGTATGGCTGCTTTCCACCTGTGCCTGTGGCAAATGGAGAGTGTGTATGTGGCCCTATGTATTACTAGCCGAAGATTCGCATGCAAATGGTTGCTCCCTATGTATGTATATGTTATTTGGCGTGAAAACTTCGGCCTGGAGTGCGTTACTTTACAACTCCTGGATGTGACCAATTGCTAGGTGCCATGAGTCTGCACAAATGTATATTTCTGTTGTACTATGTATATACATGAAGTCTGCGAGTGCCCTTCAACTAATAATTGACATAATGTGACCTTAGCTGTTGTGGACTAAGTTGATGCATTAATGTTTGGGTTATTTAGAGATTATTGAAGGTTTTTTGAAACAAACATGTGAAAAAAAAAGGAATAAGGGTCAGATCAAGTTTGAAAATTTTAGTAATTCATTCATAACTATTTCTAAATAATAAGATAACAAAGCCTTCACAAAGGCAAATGAGAGTTCAAAACAACAAATACATACAACAAACAAAAACAGGAAAACAAAATTAGGCAAAATGGGTCCTAATCAAATTTGCCCTCACAGCTTGGTCAGAGGCACTAGGTGTGCCACGGTAATTGGCATCAGGCTCCTGGCTGGGTGGGGAGGGGGGAAGATCCACATACGGGGGGACACGCTGCATTATGGCAAAGTTGTGTAGCACACAGCAGGCCAGTATTATATCAATCACCTTGTTGGGGTGATACTGGAGTGCCCCCCGGTATGGTCCAAACATCTGAACCTAGTTTTTAGGAGGCCAAAGGCCCTCTCCACAATGGCCCGGGTTTTTCGGTGGGCCCGATTGTAGGCGTCCTGGGCTGCATTCTGTGGCCGAAGGACGGGCGTCATCAGCCAGGGAAGAAGCGGATAGCCGGAATCCCCTGAAAGAATTAGAAAATACTTACATTAATTACCCAATCCAACAAAATTTTTTTGGGACAAGCGGTCGTTCCCCCTAAGAGACTATCTTATATTTTTGCAACACCCTGTACATACAGATTTCTCACCTCAAAAAAGAGCCTAACACATCTACTGCATGTTCTGAGCCTTTAAACATCCAAGATGGCAGATGAGGGCAAATCAGGCAGACTGCAAACAGGAATTGGGTTAGGATTGTGCTGCTCAGCATTCTTGGATGTCTTACCTTTTCAGGACCCCAGATCTGCTTTGTCTAAGCCAAGCACAGCTCTAACCTGCCCCTGCACTTTATCCCACTCTCCTCTACTCAGTAAGTGTCATGCTTCTGAGCAAAGATGGCGCAGGCCCTATCATAAAGTCAAGAACAGAATTTCAGCCAAGTGTGGGGAAGAATAATTTAAAGTAATTTACTAGAAAGTAGAAATATATTATTTAGAAATGGTGGGAAATCATTTTGTAAGGGTTTGTGCTTTGCTAAAGATCATGCATCAAGGGGTAAAAACAGCCATAGGTTTAGACATGGGTCATTAACTATATTCATAGGCATACATTGAAAAGTGAATGACGTTATTTGCGTCAACTTATCAAGGAGCCATCCAGCTGAGAATTCTCCAGACTCAAACCGACGGTACAATCCAGATCTACGCAAGATGTACGCGTCATGGGATGAGCCTGGAAACCCGGTGAGGACGCTGAGGAACCGCATGTCCGGGGCCACCTCTGCTTGGACATTCAGTGAGTGGCCCATTTTGCGGTTCCTGGGAAAAAAGAAAAATAAAAAAAATTAGCAAGGCAAGGTAAACTACTCAAACACTCCTAACATCCTCCCCAAAAACATGTTGGGCAATACAAATAACACTAAGTACCTAAGTATTTTTTAGCCCAAAAAGGATATGTATGTTGGATCAACTAAAGATTACCTTGAAAATGACTAATTAAGGTCCACATGAAAATGTTTGGCTTTGGCCGACATGAAAAACATTGATGAAGCTAAAGACGGCCAAATGTATCACATGAACAATTTACAAGGAGGGATTAATAGATATACAGTGTAAGCTATTTCACAGGGACAATTTTCAAGGAGGGATTAATAGATATACAGTGTAAGCTATTTCACAGGGACAATTTACAAGGAGGGATTAAGAGATATACAGTGTAAGCTATTTCACAGGGACAATTTACAAGGAGGGATTAAGAGATATACAGTGTAAGCTATTTCACAGGGACAATTTACAAGGAGGGATTAAGAGATATACAGTGTAAGCTATTTCACAGGGATAATTTACAAGGAGGGATTAATAGATAGTTAAAATAGAATTTATGTAAACTATATAAAAAAATTACCGATTGAACTTACCTATAGATGTACTCGTCGGCTGCCGGAGGGACCAATGCAACGTGGGTGCAATCAATGGCACCCATGACGTTGAGTATGTCAGCGATATTATAAAATGCCAGCTTAAACGCATTCCAGGCTACCATGTCGTCAGGAAAATAAATATATTTCTGACTAATGGTAGCCATGCCTTCCAAAAACTTGGATAGCGCACGGCTCAGCGTAGGCTGGGAGACCCCCACGGAGAGGGCACCCAGCCTCTGGAACGAGCCGTTCGCCAAAAATTGCAGGCAGCCAAGCATCTTGGTCATACCTTCCTTGTGGTGCGGGCTAACCATGGCCGCAGCTCACTATACAACTTTTGGAGAGAAGTGCGATTAAGTGTGGTCAGCTCGAACAGCTTAACGTCATGCATGCCATCGATATGCATGTGTCGCCGGTGCAATCTGGCCTCGGCCCTGCTGATACATTCAATCCCCATTAGCTGGAGCTGGTGATGTTCCTCCACAAAGGCACAAAAAATGGTGATTGCAAGGTATCCGAGGTCAAAATGGTCCTTTAAGGGGATGGCAAATGAAACGGTTTTATAGGGTGGTGGTCCCTCGGCAATCAGCTCTCTGAATAAGACGCAAGCCCATACCAATAACGTAAGTTATCTGAACGAATGCAAAATATCAGATTTAGATGGGAAAAATGATCAGAACTAACGCAAAGGATCCGATTTACTTTCGTTCATCGAAAGCGCATATACGCATGAGCTCGAACGAACGTACGAATGAAAATGCAATGGAAAAACCTAAAAAAATTACAAACACACACAAAAACATACACAGACAGCTACGGAAGTCCAGACGAATGTGTCTATGAATCGAGGCTTATGTCCTGGAGTGCAACTCTGAGCCTGGAGAAGTTGACCTTCCATAAAATTTGGTGTTTTTGCCCTCCCAGGCAGAAAATGTTTCTTACAGTTTATGTTGAATACAACTATATTGTGGCCACTGTTACCAAGATTTTCATGGACTGTTACTGTCCCTACCAGGTCATGATCATTTGTTATTACCAGATCCAAAAGAACATCACCCTTAGTAGGTGCCTCCACAAACATATAGTTCATATAGTTATCTTGTAGAAACCTGAAAATGCTTTCCCCCTTGTAGTTGAAGCAAAACCATGTCTCCAGTCGATACCCGGGTAGTTGAAGTCCCCCATCACCACCACTGTACCAGCCTGTGATGCATGTTCTATTTGTTTATGCAGCTGACTCTCTATTTCCTCAATTATGTTGTGGGTCTATAGATTACACCTAGATGTATTTGAACATTGTTTACATCGCCCCGCACTTCTATCCACAAGGATTCTACATGCTCACAATCTTCTGCTAGTATCCCCTCATTAATATATGCTTTGAAATTGTGCTTTACATAAAGAAACACTCCTCCCCTTTTCCTATATGATCTGTCTTTCCAACAGAGAGTAAATCTTGAAGACTGACATTCCAGTCATGTGTGGAGTCCAGCCATGTCTCATCCACACCAATAACATCAATATTTTCTTCCAGTACCAAAGCCCCAAGCTCCTTCACTTTACCTACCAGACTTCTGGCATTTGTTAACATATACTTTGTTTCCATCCAGTTTTACACATTGAGCTTTAGTATTAGCTTCTGCAGTAATTCATCCGCCTAATTTTTCACTGTTGGTTTGCAACACATGGCTCTCATCATCCATCATAATAGTCCCCCCCTTCTAATTCTCCACCCATCGTCATATGCTGTCCCTTAAGTAACCTGTCTTCTCCTTTGTTTTATCTTTTGCTCTGCCCCCTCAGCTCTAGTTTAAATACCCCTATAGTCTAGTACTCTCTTACCCAGCACAGCGACCCCCTTCCTTTCAGGTGCAAATTTTCTGTAGAATGCAGTATTCCAGAGTGTGTTGTGTAGTTTAAAATCCATTCATTCTGAAATACTGATGGACACAAACAAGTTGTCTGTGTATTAATTGGCATCCTGAATGAGTGTTTCAGACTACAAGAACTTACAACTTTAAAGGCAGTGACTTTAAGGGCAGTGGGCGTGATATCACCCTGCTGGAAATCACAGGGGCAGAATAAATTGTATAGGTCATTACACCTCAGGTGAGGTGTGTGCTTCCCTCCCTCCACTTGCCAGCATTGTAAAAATGGTAGACATTTTGCCTAAAGGAGATAATGGACTGTCTGGCCCTGTGAAAGAAACCAGTCTGCAAAAAGCAGTAGGATGAAGTGGTTGGTGGAATTCAGAGGCGGGCATCAATGCTGGGCCCTTGAGCAGACTGAGTAAGACTCGAACCTCCCACGCCCCCACCTGCTCTGTGCTTATTCATTGTTGCCCATACTGGGGTTTACTAACAGTCAAAAATGAATTAAATCATACCAACACAACAAACAGTGCTCATATGCACCCCTCTCATGGCAATTTAGATTGCTGCACATAAAAAACAATTTACATTTTTCTAATGCCTACTGGGATGAATTTTAAAAACAAAATGGCCGGCCATGGGCTTGCAGGCCACCTGCAAACAGGAAGTCGTGCTGGGTTTCCTGTTACTGTGCATTCAGTTATGTCAGTTGAGAGAAGAAGCTCCAAAATGGCTGCCACCTTTCTTTTCCAACTATGCCAGGCTGGTGGTCCGGTTTAAAGCAGATGGAATGGGTCCACCACTCAATCTCTGGGCCCCCATGACGCCAGAGCAGTCAGGGCTTTTTCACCACCTAAGCCATGCCCTGTGCCACCATGATGAGGTGCAGCCACCTGACCGCATCCCCGGCATGCTGTTCATGCGTGTACATGCTCCAGTGCCCAGCCATTCAAAAGGGCTGGGGCACGGGAGTGCGCACAGCTACAGTGAAGCCGGGAACGCGCCCACCAGCAACCAATACGTTGCGGGACCAGCCAAGATCCGGGGGCATCCAGTGAAGGATTCACCCCTGGGTTGGCTAGCTGCCAGGCCTGGTATCTTAGATGCCAGGGTGCATGTCCTTTGACACACTTTAACTGCTGCACACTATACTGTAAAGTGGCAACTGGAATGCCCATGAGCATGAGGTGTTAGCCAGTATGAACTGCTCCTGATGCCAGCAGTGTGAATGGTGGTCAGTGTGAAGTTGAGGTACCTCATTGGGGGGGGGGGGGCTGGAGGCTTTTCTATGTTGATGATAGTGCTAAACTTTTTATATTTAGCTCTTTTTGATCTACACTAACATTCAGCAATGAATTTGTTTTGCATAGTCCAGGAAGGCCAGGTCACAAGGAGGAATCATAAGTTGTACAGGTAATTTTCAAAGATATGGCATCAACCTGTGCCTTTTAGTCACTGGGCCGGATAGTAGGGATGAGCGAATCGATCCGGACGAACCCGTATTCGTTCCGAATTTCAGGAAAAATTCGATTCTGAACGAATCCGAAATTCCCCACGATTCGATCGATCGAAGTTTTCCTTTAAACTCCATTTATTTCAATTACAGGCATTCTAAAATGGTGGAAGCACATGTCCGGACATATTCCCTGGGGCAAGGTATCATGGGAAAGTCACATACAGCCTATCAGCAGCCAGGAAGCCCGGTGACACCCGGTCACCGTGCTATATAAACCGAGAGTGTGTATGTGGCCCTATGTATTACTAGCCGAAGATTCGCATGCAAATGGTTGCTCCCTATGTATGTATATGTTATTTGGCGTGAAAACTTCGGCCTGGAGTGCGTTACTTTACAACTCCTGGATGTGACCAATTGCTAGGTGCCATGAGTCTGCACAAATGTATATTTCTGTTGTACTATGTATATACATGAAGTCTGCGAGTGCCCTTCAACTAATAATTGACATAATGTGACCTTAGCTGTTGTGGACTAAGTTGATGCATTAATGTTTGGGTTATTTAGAGATTATTGAAGGTTTTTTGAAACAAACATGTGAAAAAAAAAGGAATAAGGGTCAGATCAAGTTTGAAAATTTTAGTAATTCATTCATAACTATTTCTAAATAATAAGATAACAAAGCCTTCACAAAGGCAAATGAGAGTTCAAAACAACAAATACATACAACAAACAAAAACAGGAAAACAAAATTAGGCAAAATGGGTCCTAATCAAATTTGCCCTCACAGCTTGGTCAGAGGCACTAGGTGTGCCACGGTAATTGGCATCAGGCTCCTGGCTGGGTGGGGAGGGGGGAAGATCCACATACGGGGGGACACGCTGCATTATGGCAAAGTTGTGTAGCACACAGCAGGCCAGTATTATATCAATCACCTTGTTGGGGTGATACTGGAGTGCCCCCCGGTATGGCCCAAACATCTGAACCTAGTTTTTAGGAGGCCAAAGGCCCTCTCCACAATGGCCCGGGTTTTTCGGTGGGCCCGATTGTAGGCGTCCTGGGCTGCATTCTGTGGCCGAAGGACGGGCGTCATCAGCCAGGGAAGAAGCGGATAGCCGGAATCCCCTGAAAGAATTAGAAAATACTTACATTAATTACCCAATCCAACAAAATTTTTTTGGGACAAGCGGTCGTTCCCCCTAAGAGACTATCTTATATTTTTGCAACACCCTGTACATACAGATTTCTCACCTCAAAAAAGAGCCTAACACATCTACTGCATGTTCTGAGCCTTTAAACATCCAAGATGGCAGATGAGGGCAAATCAGGCAGACTGCAAACAGGAATTGGGTTAGGATTGTGCTGCTCAGCATTCTTGGATGTCTTACCTTTTCAGGACAATTTTCAAGGAGGGATTAATAGATATACAGTGTAAGCTATTTCACAGGGACAATTTACAAGGAGGGATTAAGAGATATACAGTGTAAGCTATTTCACAGGGACAATTTACAAGGAGGGATTAAGAGATATACAGTGTAAGCTATTTCACAGGGACAATTTACAAGGAGGGATTAAGAGATATACAGTGTAAGCTATTTCACAGGGATAATTTACAAGGAGGGATTAATAGATAGTTAAAATAGAATTTATGTAAACTATATAAAAAAATTACCGATTGAACTTACCTATAGATGTACTCGTCGGCTGCCGGAGGGACCAATGCAACGTGGGTGCAATCAATGGCACCCATGACGTTGAGTATGTCAGCGATATTATAAAATGCCAGCTTAAACGCATTCCAGGCTACCATGTCGTCAGGAAAATAAATATATTTCTGACTAATGGTAGCCATGCCTTCCAAAAACTTGGATAGCGCACGGCTCAGCGTAGGCTGGGAGACCCCCACGGAGAGGGCACCCAGCCTCTGGAACGAGCCGTTCGCCAAAAATTGCAGGCAGCCAAGCATCTTGGTCATACCTTCCTTGTGGTGCGGGCTAACCATGGCCGCAGCTCACTATACAACTTTTGGAGAGAAGTGCGATTAAGTGTGGTCAGCTCGAACAGCTTAACGTCATGCATGCCATCGATATGCATGTGTCGCCGGTGCAATCTGGCCTCGGCCCTGCTGATACATTCAATCCCCATTAGCTGGAGCTGGTGATGTTCCTCCACAAAGGCACAAAAAATGGTGATTGCAAGGTATCCGAGGTCAAAATGGTCCTTTAAGGGGATGGCAAATGAAACGGTTTTATAGGGTGGTGGTCCCTCGGCAATCAGCTCTCTGAATAAGACGCAAGCCCATACCAATAACGTAAGTTATCTGAACGAATGCAAAATATCAGATTTAGATGGGAAAAATTATCAGAACTAACGCAAAGGATCCGATTTACTTTCGTTCATCGAAAGCGCATATACGCATGAGCTCGAACAAACGTACGAATGAAAATGCAATGGAAAAACCTAAAAAAATTACAAACACACACAAAAACATACACAGACAGCTACGGAAGTCCAGACGAATGTGTCTATGAATCGAGGCTTATGTCCTGGAGTGCAACTCTGAGCCTGGAGAAGTTGACCTTCCATAAAATTTGGTGTTTTTGCCCTCCCAGGCAGAAAATGTTTCTTACAGTTTATGTTGAATACAACTATATTGTGGCCACTGTTACCAAGATTTTCATGGACTGTTACTGTCCCTACCAGGTCATGATCATTTGTTATTACCAGATCCAAAAGAACATCACCCTTAGTAGGTGCCTCCACAAACATATAGTTCATATAGTTATCTTGTAGAAACCTGAAAATGCTTTCCCCCTTGTAGTTGAAGCAAAACCATGTCTCCAGTCGATACCCGGGTAGTTGAAGTCCCCCATCACCACCACTGTACCAGCCTGTGATGCATGTTCTATTTGTTTATGCAGCTGACTCTCTATTTCCTCAATTATGTTGTGGGTCTATAGATTACACCTAGATGTATTTGAACATTGTTTACATCGCCCCGCACTTCTATCCACAAGGATTCTACATGCTCACAATCTTCTGCTAGTATCCCCTCATTAATATATGCTTTGAAATTGTGCTTTACATAAAGAAACACTCCTCCCCTTTTCCTATATGATCTGTCTTTCCAACAGAGAGTAAATCTTGAAGACTGACATTCCAGTCATGTGTGGAGTCCAGCCATGTCTCATCCACACCAATAACATCAATATTTTCTTCCAGTACCAAAGCCCCAAGCTCCTTCACTTTACCTACCAGACTTCTGGCATTTGTTAACATATACTTTGTTTCCATCCAGTTTTACACATTGAGCTTTAGTATTAGCTTCTGCAGTAATTCATCCGCCTAATTTTTCACTGTTGGTTTGCAACACATGGCTCTCATCATCCATCATAATAGTCCCCCCCTTCTAATTCTCCACCCATCGTCATATGCTGTCCCTTAAGTAACCTGTCTTCTCCTTTGTTTTATCTTTTGCTCTGCCCCCTCAGCTCTAGTTTAAATACCCCTATAGTCTAGTACTCTCTTACCCAGCACAGCGACCCCCTTCCTTTCAGGTGCAAATTTTCTGTAGAATGCAGTATTCCAGAGTGTGTTGTGTAGTTTAAAATCCATTCATTCTGAAATACTGATGGACACAAAAAAGTTGTCTGTGTATTAATTGGCATCCTGAATGAGTGTTTCAGACTACAAGAACTTACAACTTTAAAGGCAGTGACTTTAAGGGCAGTGGGCGTGATATCACCCTGCTGGAAATCACAGGGGCAGAATAAATTGTATAGGTCATTACACCTCAGGTGAGGTGTGTGCTTCCCTCCCTCCACTTGCCAGCATTGTAAAAATGGTAGACATTTTGCCTAAAGGAGATAATGGACTGTCTGGCCCTGTGAAAGAAACCAGTCTGCAAAAAGCAGTAGGATGAAGTGGTTGGTGGAATTCAGAGGCGGGCATCAATGCTGGGCCCTTGAGCAGACTGAGTAAGACTCGAACCTCCCACGCCCCCACCTGCTCTGTGCTTATTCATTGTTGCCCATACTGGGGTTTACTAACAGTCAACAATGAATTAAATCATACCAACACAACAAACAGTGCTCATATGCACCCCTCTCATGGCAATTTAGATTGCTGCACATAAAAAACAATTTACATTTTTCTAATGCCTACTGGGATGAATTTTAAAAACAAAATGGCCGGCCATGGGCTTGCAGGCCACCTGCAAACAGGAAGTCGTGCTGGGTTTCCTGTTACTGTGCATTCAGTTATGTCAGTTGAGAGAAGAAGCTCCAAAATGGCTGCCACCTTTCTTTTCCAACTATGCCAGGCTGGTGGTCCGGTTTAAAGCAGATGGAATGGGTCCACCACTCAATCTCTGGGCCCCCATGACGCCAGAGCAGTCAGGGCTTTTTCACCACCTAAGCCATGCCCTGTGCCACCATGATGAGGTGCAGCCACCTGACCGCATCCCCGGCACGCTGTTCATGCGTGTACATGCTCCAGTGCCCAGCCATTCAAAAGGGCTGGGGCACGGGAGTGCGCACAGCTACAGTGAAGCCGGGAACGCGCCCACCAGCAACCAATACGTTGCGGGACCAGCCAAGATCCGGGGGCATCCAGTGAAGGATTCACCCCTGGGTTGGCTAGCTGCCAGGCCTGGTATCTTTTAGATGCCAGGGTGCATGTCCTTTGACACACTTTAACTGCTGCACACTATACTGTAAAGTGGCAACTGGAATGCCCATGAGCATGAGGTGTTAGCCAGTATGAACTGCTCCTGATGCCAGCAGTGTGAATGGTGGTCAGTGTGAAGTTGAGGTACCTCATTAGGGGGGGGGGGGGGGCTGGAGGCTTTTCTATGTTGATGATAGTGCTAAACTTTTTATATTTAGCTCTTTTTGATCTACACTAACATTCAGCAATGAATTTGTTTTGCATAGTCCAGGAAGGCCAGGTCACAAGGAGGAATCATAAGTTGTACAGGTAATTTTCAAAGATATGGCATCAACCTGTGCCTTTTAGTCACTGGGCCGGATAGTAGGGATGAGCGAATCGATCCGGACGAACCCGTATTCGTTCCGAATTTCAGGAAAAATTCGATTCTGAACGAATCCGAAATTCCCCACGATTCGATCGATCGAAGTTTTCCTTTAAACTCCATTTATTTCAATTACAGGCATTCTAAAATGGTGGAAGCACATGTCCGGACATATTCCCTGGGGCAAGGTATCATGGGAAAGTCACATACAGCCTATCAGCAGCCAGGAAGCCCGGTGACACCCGGTCACCGTGCTATATAAACCGGCAGCCATTTTCCTTGTGCGCAGTTCAGCGTTGTATTGCGGCCAGAGCAGAGCTTGTTACAGACAGGGACAGAGTTAGAGATAGGTAGGGAGAGTCACAGTGACCGACAGAGAGGCAGAAAGAGAGGTAGACAGAGCCAGGGAAAGATAGTGAAAGATAGGGAAAAACCGGAAGGATCCAGCCAGGGACAGCATTGAAGTGACAGGGAATTTTTTTTTTATTTTCATTAGCCAGATCATTTTTCAATTCAATTTCAGTTCTTTGTGCTGTAAACCTGCCTTGCCACTGTGCATCCCATCTATGCAGTAGCATATTTAACCCTATCTGTTACACACAAGCATTTCTCATTACTGGATTAGTTTTAATATTTTTTTGTCTGGTTTAAATACACCAGCCCACATGGGCATCCCAAACCAGCACATGTCACCCTATCTGTTATACTAAATAAGCGTTGTTCAGCCTCATTTTAATTAAGCTATTGCATTTTGATTTGGGCTTTGTCTGCTTTAAATACACCAGCCCACATGGGCATCCCAAACCAGCACATGTCACCCTATCTGTTATGCTAAATAAGCGTTGTTCAGCCTAATTTTAATTAAGCTATTGCATTTTGAATTGGTTTTTGTCCTGCTGCCAAAACACTAGGCCGCAGGGTATCCCAAACCTGCACGTAGCACCCTATCTGTTATACTAAATAAGCGTTGTTCAGCCTCATTTTAATTAAGCTATTGCATTTTGAATTGGTTTTTGTCCTGCTGCCAAAACACTAGGCCACAGGGTATCCCAAACCTGCACGTAGCACCCTATCTGTTATACTAAATAAGCGTTGTTCATCCTCAGCTTAATCAAGCTATTGCATTTTGAATTGGTTTTTGTCCTGCTGCCAAAACACTAGGCTGCAGGGTATCCCAAACCTGCACGTAGCACCCTATCTGTTATAATAAATAAGCATTGTTCAGCCTCATTTTAATTAAGCTGTTGCATTTTGAATTGGGTTTTGTCTGCTTTAAATACAACAGCCAACACGGGCATCCCAAACCAGCACATGTCACCCTATCTGTTATACTAAATAAGCGTTGTTCAGCCTCATTTTAATTAAGCTATTGCATTTTGAATTGGGTTTTGTCCTGCTGCCAAAACACTAGGCCGCAGGGTATCCCAAACCTGCACGTAGCACCCTATCTGTTATACTAAATAAGCATTGTTCATCCTCAGCTTAATCAAGCTATTGCATTTTGAATTGTTTTTTGTCCTGCTGCCAAAACACTAGGCCGCAGGATATCCCAAACTTTCACGTAGCACCCTGTCTGTTATACTAAATAAGCGTTGTTCAGCCTCATTTTAATTAAGCTATTGCATTTTGAATTGGATTTTGTCTGCTTTAAATACACCAGCCCACATGGGCATCCCAAACCAGCACATGTCACCCTATCTGTTATACTAAATGAGGGTTGTTCAGCCTCATTTTAATTAAGCTATTGCATTTTGAATTGGTTTTTGTCCTGCTGCCAAAACACTAGGCCGCAGGGTATCCCAAACCTGCACGTAACACCCTATCTGTTATACTAAATAAGCGTTGTTCAGCCTCATTTTAATTAAGCTATTGCATTTTGAATTGGGTTTTGTCCTGCTGCCAAAACACTAGGCCGCAGGGTATCCCAAACCTGCACGTAACACCCTATCTGTTATACTAAATAAGCGTTGTTCAGCCTCATTTTAATTAAGCTATTGCATTTTGAATTGGGTTTTGTCTGCTTTAAATACAACAGCCCACATGGGCATCCCAAACCAGCACATGTCGCCCTATCTGTTATACTAAATAAGCGTTGTTCAGCCTCATTTCAATTAAGCTATTGCATTTTGAATTGGTTTTTGTCCTGCTGCCAAGACACTAGGCCGCAGGGTATCCCAAACCTGCACGTAGCACCCTATTTGTTATACTAAATGAGCATTGTTCAGCCTCATTTTAATTAAGCTATTGCATTTTGAATTGGGTTTTGTCCTGCTGCCAAAACTCTAGGCCGCAGGGTATCCCAAACCTTCACGTAGCACCCTATCTGTTATATAAAATAAGCGTTGTTCAGCCTCATTTTAATTAAGCTATTGCATTTTGAATTGGATTTTGTCTGCTTTAAATACACCAGCCCACATGGGCATCCCAAACCAGCACATGTCAACCTATCTGTTATACTAAATGAGGGTTGTTCAGCCTCATTTTACTTAAGCTATTGCATTTTGAATTGGGTTTTGTCCTGCTGCCAAAACACTAGGCCGCAGGGTATCCCAAACCTGCACGTAACACCCTATCTGTTTTACTAAATAAGCGTTGTTCATCCTCAGCTTAATCAAGCTATTGCATTTTGAATTGTTTTTTGTCCTGCTGCCAAAACACTAGGCCGCAGGGTATCCCAAACCTCCACGTAGCACCCTATCTGTTAAACTAAATACGCTTGTTCATCTTCAGCTTAATCAAGCTATTGCATTGTTAATTGGTTTTTGTCCTGCTGCCAAAACACTAGGCCGCAGGATATCCCAAACTTGCACGTAGCACCCTATCTGTTATACTAAATAAGCGTTGTTCAGCCTCATTTTAATTAAGCTATTGCATTTTGAATTGTTTTTTGTCCTGCTGCCAAGACACTAGGCCGCAGGGTATCCCAAACCTGCACGTACCACCCTATCTGTTATACTAAATAAGCATTGTTCAGCCTCATTTTAATTAAGCTGTTGCATTTTGAATTGGGGTTTGTCTGCTTAAAATACAACAGCCCACATGGGCATCCCAAACCAGCACATGTCGCCGTATCTGTTATACTAAATAAGCGTTGTTCAGCCTCATTTTAATTAAGCTATTGCATTTTGAATTGTTTTTTTTCCTGCTGCCAAGACACTAGGCCGCAGGGTATCCCAAACCTGCACGTAGCACCCTATCTGTTATACTAAATGAGCATTGTTCAGCCTCATTTTAATTAAGCTATTGCATTTTGTATTGGGTTTTGTCCTGCTGCCAAAACACTAGGCCGCAGGGTATCCCAAACCTTCACGTAGCACCCTATCTGTTATACTAAATAAGCATTGTTCAGCCTCATTTTAATTAAGCTGTTGCATTTTGAATTGGGGTTTGTCTGCTTTAAATACAACAGCCCACATGGGCATCCCAAACCAGCACATGTCTCCCTATCTGTTATACTAAATAAGCGTTGTTCAGCCTCATTTTTATTAAGCTATTGCATTTTGCATTGGTTTTTGTCCTGTTGCCAAAACACTAGGCCGCAGGGTATCCCAAACCTGCATGTAGCACCCTATCTGTTATACTAAATAAGCGTTGTTCAGCCTCATTTTAATTAAGCTATTGCATTTTGAATTGGTTTTTGTCCTGCTGCCAAAACACTAGGCCGCAGGGTATCCCAAACCTGCACGTAACACCCTATCTGTTTTACTAAATAAGCGTTGTTCAGCCTCATTTTAATTAAGCTATTGCATTTTGAATTGGGTTTTGTCCTGCTGCCAAAACACTAGGCCGTAGGGTATCCCAAACCTGCACGTAGCACCCTATCTGTTATACTAAATAAGCGTTGTTCATCCTCAGCTTAATCAAGCTATTGCATTTTGAATTGTTTTTTGTCCTGCTGCCAAAACACTAGGCCGCAGGGTATCCCAAACCTCCACGTAGCACCCTATCTGTTATACTAAATACGCTTGTTCATCTTCAGCTTAATCAAGCTATTGCATTGTTAATTGGTTTTTGAACTGCTGCTAAAACACTAGGCGGCAGGATATCCCAAACTTGCACGTAGCACCCTATCTGTTATACTAAATAAGCGTTGATCAGCCTCATTTTAATTAAGCTATTGCATTTTGAATTGGATTTTGTCTGCTTTAAATACACCAGCCCACATGGGCATCCCAAACCAGCACATGTCAACCTATCTGTTATACTAAATGAGCATTGTTCAGCCTCGTTTTAATTAAGCTATTGCATTTTGAATTGGTTTTTGTCCTGCTGCCAAAACACTAGGCCGCAGGGTATCCTGAACCTGCACGTAGCACCCCATCTGTTATACTAAATAAGCAATTTTCAGTCTCATTTTAAATAAGCTATTGCATTTTGAATTGGTTTTTGTCCTGCTGCCAAAGCACTAGGCCACAGGGTATCTCAAACCTGCACGTAGCACCCTATCTGTTATACTAAATAAGCGTTGTTCAGCCTCATTTTAATTAAGCTATTGCATTGTTAATTGGTTTTTGTCCTGCTGCCAAAACACTAGGCCGCAGGATATCCCAAACTTGCACGTAGCACCCTATCTGTTATACTAAATAAGCGTTGTTCAGCCTCATTTTAATTAAGCTATTGCATTTTGAATTGGTTTTTGTCTTGCTGCCAAAACACTAGGCCGCAGGGTATCCCAAACCTGCACGTTACACCCTATCTGTTTTACTAAATAAGCGTTGTTCAGCCTCATTTTAATTAAGCTATTGCATTTTGAATTGGGTTTTGTCCTGCTGCCAAAACACTAGGCCGCAGGGTATCCCAAACCTGCACGTAGCACCCTATCTGTTATAATAAATACGCTTGTTCATCCTCAGCTTAATCAAGCTATTGCATTTTGAATTGTTTTTTGTCCTGCTGTCAAAAAAACACCAGGCCGCCGGGTATCCCAAACCACCACGTTGCACCCTATCTTTTATACTAAATAAGCTTGTTCAGCCTCAGCTTTATTAAGCTATTGCATTTTGAATTGGTTTTTGTCCTGCTGCCAAAACACTAGGCCGCAGGGTATCCCAAACCTGCACGTTACACCCTATCTGTTTTACTAAATAGGCGTTGTTCAGCCTCATTTTAATTAAGCTATTGCATTTTGAATTGGTTTTTGTCCTGCTGCCAAGACACTAGGCCGCAGGGTATCCCAAACCTGCACGTAGCACCCTATCTGTTATACTAAATGAGCATTGTTCAGCCTCATTTTAATTAAGCTATTGCATTTTGTATTGGGTTTTGTCCTGCTGCCAAAACACTAGGCCGCAGGGTATCCCAAACCTTCACGTAGCACCCTATCTGTTATACTAAATAAGCATTGTTCAGCCTCATTTTAATTAAGCTGTTGCATTTTGAATTGGGGTTTGTCTGCTTTAAATACAACAGCCCACATGGGCATCCCAAACCAGCACATGTCTCCCTATCTGTTATACTAAATAAGCGTTGTTCAGCCTCATTTTTATTAAGCTATTGCATTTTGCATTGGTTTTTGTCCTGTTGCCAAAACACTAGGCCGCAGGGTATCCCAAACCTGCATGTAGCACCCTATCTGTTATACTAAATAAGCGTTGTTCAGCCTCATTTTAATTAAGCTATTGCATTTTGAATTGGTTTTTGTCCTGCTGCCAAAACACTAGGCCGCAGGGTATCCCAAACCTGTACGTAACACCCTATTTGTTTTACTAAATAAGCGTTGTTCAGCCTCATTTTAATTAAGCTATTGCATTTTGAATTGGGTTTTGTCCTGCTGCCAAAACACTAGGCTGTAGGGTATCCCAAACCTGCACGTAGCACCCTATCTGTTATACTAAATAAGCGTTGTTCATCCTCAGCTTAATCAAGCTATTGCATTTTGAATTGTTTTTTGTCCTGCTGCCAAAACACTAGGCCGCAGGGTATCCCAAACCTCCACGTAGCACCCTATCTGTTATACTAAATACGCTTGTTCATCTTCAGCTTAATCAAGCTATTGCATTGTTAATTGGTTTTTGAACTGCTGCTAAAACACTAGGGGGCAGGATATCCCAAACTTGCACGTAGCACCCTATCTGTTATACTAAATAAGCGTTGATCAGCCTCATTTTAATTAAGCTATTGCATTTTGAATTGGATTTTGTCTGCTTTAAATACACCAGCCCACATGGGCATCCCAAACCAGCACATGTCAACCTATCTGTTATACTAAATGAGCATTGTTCAGCCTCGTTTTAATTAAGCTATTGCATTTTGAATTGGTTTTTGTCCTGCTGCCAAAACACTAGGCCGCAGGGTATCCCGAACCTGCACGTAGCACCCCATCTGTTATACTAAATAAGCAATTTTCAGTCTCATTTTAAATAAGCTATTGCATTTTGAATTGGTTTTTGTCCTGCTGCCAAAGCACTAGGCCACAGGGTATCTCAAACCTGCACGTAGCACCCTATCTGTTATACTAAATAAGCGTTGTTCAGCCTCATTTTAATTAAGCTGTTGCATTTGGAATTGGGTTTTGTCTGCTTTAAATACAACAGCCCACATGGGCATCCCAAACCAGCACATGTCACCCTATCTGTTATACTAAATAAGCGTTGTTCAGCCTCATTTTAATTAAGCTATTGCATTTTGAATTGTTTTTTTTCCTGCTGCCAAAACACTAGGCCGCAGGGTATCCCAAACCTGCACGTTACACCCTATCTGTTTTACTAAATAAGCGTTGTTCAGCCTCATTTTAATTAAGCTATTGCATTTTGAATTGGGTTTTGTCCTGCTGCCAAAACACTAGGCCGCAGGGTATCCCAAACCTGCACGTAGCACCCTATCTGTTATAATAAATACGCTTGTTCATCCTCAGCTTAATCAAGCTATTGCATTTTGAATTGTTTTTTGTCCTGCTGTCAAAAAAACACCAGGCCGCCGGGTATCCCAAACCACCACGTTGCACCCTATCTTTTATACTAAATAAGCTTGTTCAGCCTCAGCTTTATTAAGCTATTGCATTTTGAATTGGTTTTTGTCCTGCTGTAAAAACACCAGGCCGCAGGGTATCCCAAACCAGCACATTTGACCCTATCTGTTACACTAAAGAAGCTTTTAAAGGCTATTTCTCATAAATATATCGCAGTTTGAATTGTTTCTTTGTCTGCTGTAAAAACCCCAGCCCACATGGGCATCCCAAACACTTGCATAAATATCTCAAGACTACCTGTCTAATATCTGCTTGCATTTTATAATTAACGTCACTTTTCCACAATCAAGGGAGGCCTCCTCTGTATGTGAGGAGGGGGCATCCCAAACACTAGCAGTAATATTTCAAGAGTACCTGTCAATTAACTGGTTGCATTTTGTCAAATTGCCAGCAGCCATTGCCTTTAACCGGGGGGCATCCCAAATATGCTAGCATGCGTTTAAGAGTGCTCACATATGAGCTGGCAGCAGCAGCATAGGGAGCCTATATATTGCCTGAAAGACACACCCAGGAGTTGGCAGCAGCATAGGGAGCCCATATATTGCCCGAAAGACACACCCTAGAGTTGGCAGCAGCATAGGGAGCCCATATATTGCCTGAAAGACACACCCTGGAGTTGGCAGCAGCATAAGGAACTACCATGCATCAGCTACTACCATGGATCAGCCATTGTTGGCTGGAAATCCTGGTTGAACCATGCCTGATTCATCTTCATAAAGGTGAGTCTCTCCACATTATTCGTGGACAGACAAGTTCTCCTTGGCATGACTATGGCCCCCGCCGCACTAAACACCCGCTCAGATGGCACACTACTGGCCGGGCAGGACAGCTTTTCCAGGGCAAACTCTGCTAGTTGCGGCCACAAGTCAAGTTTTTCTGCCCAGAAGTCCAGCGGATCCTCAAGGTGTGTAGAAAGCTACTCATTAGCGACTGAAGACTGAGGCTGCTGCTGATGGAGCTGCTGCTGCTTCTCCTTCCACCCCCCCAGCAGCCATGGCAGTGGAAGGTGATTGCAGAGGTGCCCCCGAGTCAGACCTGCGAGAGTATGGACCATGGCGCAGATAGGCATCCGCCAACTGACTACGTAGAATGTCTTTGTAGTAGGTCAGTTTGTCCTCCCTCTCGGCGGGTTTAAAAAATGCCCCCATTTTGTGCCGGTTCAGTTCCGACACGGCTTGATCGACCATTCCTGTCTGCTGCCTGTACCGACCTCTGTTTTGTCTGACCACGAAGCTGCCTGCCCCTCTGGATACCCCGCGATTAGAGATGAGCGAACTTTTGAAAAATTCGATTCGACTGATTCGCCGAATTTTCCGACAAAAATCGTTTCGACCCGAATAAATTCGCGACGAATCGCTATTAAAAACGGCTATTTCTGAGCCTCCTACAGCCTCAATAGGGTTGTAAACCATTCAGCCTTGCTGTAACACGCACAGGATGCGTGCTGGGTTTGTTAAATAATACTTTGAAGAAATATCACATGCAGATCAGAGGCATCGCTAATAGAATCGCAGAGCGGCACAATTGCAGAGAGTTGAAGTGGCATCACTATGAGGGGCAGAAGGAGCCCAAATATACACTGGAGTTGGCCTCAGGAGCCCAAAAATTGGATGAATCACACCCTGGAGTTGGCAGAAGTTGGCAGCAGCAGCAGGAGCCCAAATATACACTGGAGTTGGCTTCAGGAGCCCAAAAATTGGATGAATCACACCCTGGAGTTGGCAGGAGTTGGCAGCAGCAGGAGCAGGAGCCCAAATATACACTGGAGTTGGCCTCAGGAGCCCAAAAATTGGATGAATCACACCCTGGAGTTGGCAGAAGTTGGCAGCAGCAGCAGCAGGAGCCCAAATATACACTGGAGTTGGCCTCAGGAGCCCAAAAATTGGATGAATCACACCCTGGAGTTGGCAGGAGTTGACAGTAGTAGCAGCAGGAGCCCAAATATACACTGGAGTTGGCCTCAGGAGCCCAAAAATTGGATGAATCACACCCTGGAGTTGGCAGAAGTTGGCAGCAGCAGCAGCAGGAGCCCAAATATACACTGGAGTTGGCCTCAGGAGCCCAAAAATTGGATGAATCACACCCTGGAGTTGGCAGAAGTTGGCAGCAGCAGCAGCAGGAGCCCAAATATACACTGGAGTTGGCTTCAGGAGCCCAAAAATTGGATGAATCACACCCTGGAGTTGGCAGGAGTTGACAGTAGTAGCAGCAGGAGCCCAAATATACACTGGAGTTGGCTTCAGGAGCCCAAAAATTGGATGAATCACACCCTGGAGTTGGCAGAAGTTGGCAGCAGCAGCAGCAGGAGCCCAAATATACACTGGAGTTGGCCTCAGGAGCCCAAAAATTGGATGAATCACACCCTGGAGTTGGCAGAAGTTGGCAGTAGTAGCAGCAGGAGCCCAAATATACACTGGAGTTGGCCTCAGGAGCCCAAAAATTGGATGAATCACACCCTGGAGTTGGCAGAAGTTGGCAGTAGTAGCAGCAGGAGCCCAAATATACACTGGAGTTGGCTTCAGGAGCCCAAAAATTGGATGAATCACACCCTGGAGTTGGCAGAAGTTGGCAGTAGCAGCAGCAGGAGCCCAAATATACACTGGAGTTGGCTTCAGGAGCCCAAAAATTGGATGAATCACACCCTGGAGTTGGCAGGAGTTGACAGTAGCAGCAGCAGGAGCCCAAATATACACTGGAGTTGGCCTCAGGAGCCCAAAAATTGGATGAATCACACCCTGGAGTTGGCAGGAGTTGACAGTAGCAGCAGCAGGAGCCCAAATATACACTGGAGTTGGCTTCAGGAGCCCAAAAATTGGATGAATCACACCCTGGAGTTGGCAGGAGTTGACAGCAGCAGCAGCAGGAGCCCAAATATACACTGGAGTTGGCTTCAGGAGCCCAAAAATTGGATGAATCACACCCTGGAGTTGGCAGGAGTTGACAGTAGCAGCAGCAGGAGCCCAAATATACACTGGAGTTGGCTTCAGGAGCCCAAAAATTGGATGAATCACACCCTGGAGTTGGCAGGAGTTGACAGCAGCAGCAGCAGGAGCCCAAATATACACTGGAGTTGGCTTCAGGAGCCCAAAAATTGGATGAATCACACCCTGGAGTTGGCAGGAGTTGACAGTAGCAGCAGCAGGAGCCCAAATATACACTGGAGTTGGCTTCAGGAGCCCAAAAATTGGATGAATCACACCCTGGAGTTGGCAGGAGTTGACAGCAGCAGCAGCAGGAGCCCAAATATACACTGGAGTTGGCTTCAGGAGCCCAAAAATTGGATGAATCACACCCTGGAGTTGGCAGAAGTTGGCAGCAGCAGCAGCAGGAGCCCAAATATACACTGGAGTTGGCTTCAGGAGCCCAAAAATTGGATGAATCACACCCTGGAGTTGGCAGCAGCAGCAGCAGGAGCCCAAATATACACTGGAGTTGGCTTCAGGAGCCCAAAAATTGGATGAATCACACCCTGGAGTTGGCAGAAGTTGGCAGCAGCAGCAGGAGCCCAAACATTACTTTAAAGAGACCCTGGAGTTGGCTTCAGGAGCCCAAAAATTGGATGATTCACACCCTGGAGTTGGCAGCAGCAGCAGCAGGAGCCCAAATATACACTGGGGTTGGCTTCAGGAGCCCAAAAATTGGATGAATCACACCCTGGAGTTGGCAGCAGCAGCAGCAGGAGCCCAAATATTACTATAAAGAGACACTGGGGTTGGCTTCAGGAGCCCAAAAATTTGATGAATCACACCCTGGAGTTGGCAGCAGCAGGAGCCCAAATATTACTTTAAAGAGACACTGGGGTTGGCTTCAGGAGCCCAAAAATTGGATGAATCACACCCTGTGGAGAGTCATGTGGAGAAAAAGTAGCTTAGTTAGTAATATCTACATAAAATTATGAATAAACAAATGCAAAAGTATTGCCAAAGTGAAGTTTTGTTTGAGGGTGTGTTTCCACCTTTTAATTAAATCAGAAACAAGAAGGTATCATTGCCTCTGACTAATTAGCCCTCAAAAATTCTTGGAATTTTTAATCTGGAATCATGTCTGATCCGTCTTATCCGAAGAATATTAATAAAAAGTAAGAGTAACGGAAAGGATTTTTTATCAATACTTACTTGTGGTCCGATGCGGAGGAATGTCTGTAACTGGAGAGCAGCGCCTTAAATCTGTTTTGCACGATCCATCTTTCTTTAGTGTAGGTCTGGCCCCGTCATCAATCTACTGGAATACATCAGGCATTGTTGGGAGGAAAGCTTGGATGATCCAAGCGCCATTCATTTCCACGCAGGGCAGTCTCTGGAAAAAAAAAGTCTGTATAAACCAGGGTCTTTTTCATATAAAAACAAATGGTTATTCTTGCTTGTAAACCATATGTTCCACAGATTTACCAGTCATTGTGTCAGCCAATGAAGCAACTTTGTCTCGAAGTGCTGCAAAAGCAGTCCACTGCATCACAAGTGGCATCTGACACCCCCAGTCAACTGTCTGTCTGTTATGCTTTGGGTTCAGCTCCACTATCCATTGATGAAGATCTGATAATCATAAAATTCAGCAGCTACTGCCCAGCCAAGAAGTGGAGGAGACACTCGCCTCTTCTTCCAGTAGCCGGCAATTAGTGATGAGGAGAGTGTCGTGGGAGGAGGTGTTGCAAGCCGAGGTAGTGGAAGAGGGTCCCTGGAGTCTGCGGCGGTGGCGGCGGCAGCAGCAGCAGATTATTGCGGACTGTTGTTCGGAAAAATCAGCTACTCAGCGATGTGGCAGTGTTTCATGCAGCATCCTGGGGAGAAAAAGTAGGTTAGTTAGTGTATATACATAAAATTATGAATAGACAAATGCAATAGTATTGCCAAAGTGAAGTTTTGTTTGAGGGTGTGTTTCCACCTTGTAATTAAATCAGAAACAACTAGCTATCATTTGCCTCTGAATAATTAGCCCTCAAAAATTCTTGGAATTTTTAATCTTGATGTCTGAGGGATTTCTCCTCTCAGACAGCGTCACCATAAGTCCAGCCTGCTGCATTACACTTGGAAGAACATCTTGTTTGCGCTGCGACAAGGAAGCCAAAGTCATGCGTCCTCACATGGCACACGTGTTCAGTCTAGTTTTTAAGTCTTGCCCCCATCTGAAAGAACAACAGGAAAGAAAGTTAGCATGCACTTCTGGCACTCCTACACCACGAAGCACAACCCTATTGAGCCTCAGCGTCACAACGGTGTACCCCACCATAGTCTGATTTGCAATGTTTCCACCCGTTGGAATTCCACCCTCCATATGCAGGATCCACTATAGCAGTGGTCCCCAACCCTGTCCTCAAGGCCCACCAACAGGCCAGGTTTTGCAGATCTCCACAAAGATGCACAGGTGGAGTAATTAGTGCAGCTGCAGAGCAATAGAGCTGGCTATTTGGAGATCCAAAAAACATGACTTGTTGGTGGGCCTTGAGGACAGGGTTGAGGACCACTGCACTATAGGAACAGAGAAAAGCCATCACGGATTTCTGGATGATCCAAACGGATAGGGGGACACCTGTGTAAATTCAATGTAAACCATTGGCAGCTCATACGTGACACCGACCGTTTGCTCAGGCCCTTTGAGGAAGCTACGTTATTAGTCAGTTGCCAGGACTATGAGATGAACGATGAGATTCCACTGCTTCATGTACTACAACACATGTTGGAAACCATGGCTGGTCAGGGCACTGGAGACATGGCACATACATTTCACAGCCACATGAAGCCTGTGGGGGCTGAAGTGGAGGAGGAGGAGGGGGTGGGGCACAGCAAACCACAGTTTAGGTTTCACAAAATGACCATTTTATCTAGTCATCTGACAGGAGAGGAGGTGCAGCCACAGGAGCTAGAGGGTTGTGAGTAAGGTGAGACAGAGGACCCAGACACACCGTGGCAGTTTACAGTGGAGATGGAGACAGGTAGTCCCTCCGAGTCATTTGCACAAATGGCACGATGCATGCTCACATGCTTGCGTACTAGTGAGCGCAGAATTGTCTCCATTTGTCAGCGGGAAGACTTCTGGCTCTCCAACTTATTGGACCCTCGCTTCCGGCACAAAATGGGGGCATTTTTTACGCCCACTGAGAGGGAGGACAAACTGACCTACTACAGAGACATCCCACGTAGTCAGTTGGGCGATGTCTATCTGCGCCATGGCCCATACTCCCGCAGGTCTGACTCGGGGGGACCTCTGCGATCACCTTCCACTGCCATGGCTGCTGGGGGGGTGGAAGGAGCAGCAGCAGCAGCTCCATCAGCAGCAGCCTCAGTCTTCAGTCGCTAGTGAGTAGCTTTCTACACCCGCATAGTGAGTCTACTCATGAGCAGCAGGAAGACCTGGAGCTGGACCTCAAACAGCAGGTCATGTCATACCTTGACATGACCATGCCAACACACCTTCAAGATCCACTGGATTTGCTGGGAAGCCAAACTTGACTTGTGCCCGCAACTAGCAGAGTTTGCCCTGGAAAAGCTGTACTGGCCGGACAGTAGTTGATTTAGATGGCAACTGGGCTGCTCTATATAACGAAGCAAAATGGCAAATTTACCTCACTATATGAGCTATTGCCCCTCAGATTTACACAGGGGCTGCTCTATATTATGCTGCAAAGTGGCAAATTTACCTCACAATATAAGCTATTGCCCCTCAGATTTACACAGGGGCTGCTCTATATTATGCTGCAAAATGGCAAATTTACCTCACAATATAAGCTATTGCCCCTCAGATTTACACAGGGCCTGCTCTATATAACGAAGCAAAATGGCAAATTTACCTCACTATATAAGCTATTGCCCCTCAGATTTACACAGGGGCTGCTCTATATTATGCTGCAAAATGGCAAATTAACCTCACAATATAAGCTATTGCAGCTCTATATAAATAAAAATAAATAAATAAAAAAAGGGCCTGTAGAAGCTTATTTAGTATAACAGATAGGGTGACATGTGCTGGTTTGGGATGCCCATATGGGCTAGTGTTTTGGCAGCAGTACAAAAACCAATGCAAAATGCAATAGCTTAATAAAGCTGATGCTGATCAACGCTTATTTAGTATAACAGATGGGGTGCAACATGCAGGTTTGGGATGCCCTGCGGCCTGGTGTATTTAAAGCAGACCAAAACCAATTCAAAATGCAATAACTTAATAAAGCTGAGGCTGTAGATGCTTATTTAGTATAAACAGGTAGGGTGCAAGGTGCAGCTTTGGGGTGCCCTGCGGCCTGGTTAAATGAAAGCAGTCAAAAAGGAAGTGCAAACTGAAGTAGCTTAATGAAGCTGATGCTGATCAACGCTTATGTTGTATACCAGATAGGGTGCAAGGTGCAGCTTTGGGGTGCCCTGCGGCCTGGTTTATTAAAATCAGTCAAAAACAAGTGCAAACTGAAGTAGCCTGATCAACGCTTATGTTGTATAACAGATAGGTTTAAAATAGCATGTGCCTTGGGATGCCCGTGTGGCCTGTTATATTTCAAGCTGAACAAAAAGTAACAATAATCCAAGTATGAGACATCATTTTGACCTTCTTCACAGCGCCATACTTTGAAAAAAAAAAATTAATTTCATGCCGATCAATCCAAAGGTCAATGCCCCTAACAAAAATAGTGTTCGGCATAAGTTTTCCTTCTGGAAGGACGTAACCTTTAGTTTACATGGTTGGGGTAGGTTATCTTACAAATTGGGATACCACAGGCAGCAGTGTCATTGAAAGAGACAGATTGTAATGCAGGCCATACGCAAGCAGAGAAACTCAGGCTGCAACAGGCCTATTTAGTTTACATGGTTGGGGTAGGTTATCTTACAAATTGGGATACCCCACTGTATATGAAACCGAATATAAATGCACACCCAAAAGTGGACACTCAGCCTCCAAGAGGCCTGCTTAGTTTAAATAAGAGAGCTGCTTAGTATGGTAGGTAGGTTATGTTATGTTACAGAATGGGATGCCCCAAGCAGACTTGAGATCAGTATATATGCACACAGCAGCAGTGTGTTAGCAGGCTCATACAGGCCAAATTTCTTTAAATAACTGTGCAGCTTACAGTTAATGCAGAGGCTAATGGTATGTTACAGAATGGGATGCCCCAAGCTGACTTGAGATCAGTATATATGCACACAGCAGCAGTGTGTTAGCAGGCTCATACAGGCCAAATTTCTTTAAATAAATGTGCAGCTTACAGTAAATGCAGAGGCTAATGGTATGTTACAGAATGGGATGCCCCAAAGCAGACTTGAGATCAGTATATATGCACACAGCAGCAGTGTGTTAGCAGGCTCATACAGGCCAAATTTCTTTAAATAAATGTGCAGCTTACAGTAAATGCAGAGGCTAATGGTATGTTACAGAATGGGATGCCCCAAAGCAGACTTGAGATCAGTATATATGCACACAGCAGCAGTGTGTTAGCAGGCTCATACAGGCCAAATTTCTTTAAATAAATGTGCAGCTTACAGTAAATGCAGAGGCTAATGGTATGTTACAGAATGGGATGCCCCAAAGCAGACTTGAGATCAGTATATATGCACACAGCAGCAGTGTGTTAGCAGGCTCATACAGGCCAAATTTCTTTAAATAAATGTGCAGCTTACAGTAAATGCAGAGGCTAATGGTATGTTACAGAATGGGATGCCCCAAAGCAGACTTGAGATCAGTATATATGCACACAGCAGCAGTGTGTTAGCAGGCTCATACAGGCCAAATTTCTTTAAATAAATGTGCAGCTTACAGTAAATGCAGAGGCTAATGGTATGTTACAGAATGGGATGCCCCAAGCAGACTTGAGATCAGTATATATGCACACAGCAGCAGTGTGTTAGCAGGCTCATACAGGCCAAATTTCTTTAAATAACTGTGCAGCTTACAGTTAATGCAGAGGCTAATGGTATGTTACAGAATGGGATGCCCCAAAGCAGACTTGAGATCAGTATATATGCACACAGCAGCAGTGTGTTAGCAGGCTCATACAGGCCAAATTTCTTTAAATAAATGTGCAGCTTACAGTTAATGCAGAGGCTAATGGTATGTTACAGAATGGGATGCCCCAAAGCAGACTTGAGATCAGTATATATGCACACAGCAGCAGTGTGTTAGCAGGCTCATACAGGCCAAATTTCTTTAAATAACTGTGCAGCTTACAGTTAATGCAGAGGCTAATGGTATGTTACAGAATGGGATGCCCCAAGCAGACTTGAGATCAGTATATATGCACACAGCAGCAGTGTGTTAGCAGGCTCATACAGGCCAAATTTCTTTAAATAACTGTGCAGCTTACAGTTAATGCAGAGGCTAATGGTATGTTACAGAATGGGATGCCCCAAAGCAGACTTGAGATCAGTATATATGCACACAGCAGCAGTGTGTTAGCAGGCTCATACAGGCCAAATTTCTTTAAATAAATGTGCAGCTTACAGTTAATGCAGAGGCTAATGGTATGTTACAGAATGGGATGCCCCAAAGCAGACTTGAGATCAGTATATATGCACACAGCAGCAGTGTGTTAGCAGGCTCATACAGGCCAAATTTCTTTAAATAACTGTGCAGCTTACAGTTAATGCAGAGGCTAATGGTATGTTACAGAATGGGATGTCCCAAAAACCAGAGAGCACCTGGCAGGCAGCAGTAAGACTATGCACAGCAAAAGTGTCTTTATCATGCCTAATTTCAATTAGAATAGGTGCAAATGGTTAGGTTCTTAAATAGAGGCTGGTGTAGTCACAGAATGGGATGCCCTAAAAACCAGCAGTAAGTACACCTGGCAGGGACAAGTTGTGCTATGCCCAGCAAAAGTGTCTTTATCAGGCCTAATTTCAAATATGATAAGAGCAAATGCTTATATGGTCTTAAACAGAGGCTGCTTTAGTCACAGAATGGGATGCCCCGGGCAGGAATCGAGCTGGCAGGGTCCAGTAGGCCTTTGGCCAGCAAAAGTGTCTTTATCAGGCCTGATTTCTATGAGAATAAGTGCAAATGTTTATTATGCTATTAAATAGAGGCTGCTTTAGTCACAGAATGGGATGCCAGTGCCACAAAAACCAGAGAGCATGCACAGCAAAAGTGTCTTTATCAGGCCTGATTTCTATGAGAATAAGTGCAAATGTTTATTATGCTATTAAATAGAGGCTGCTTTAGTCACAGAATGGGATGCCAGTGCCACAAAAACCAGAGAGCATGCACAGCAAAAGTGTCTTTATCAGGCCTGATTTCTATGAGAATAAGTGCAAATGTTTATTATGCTATTAAATAGAGGCTGCTTTAGTCACAGAATGGGATGCCAGTGCCACAAAAACCAGAGAGCATGCACAGCAAAAGTGTCTTTATCAGGCCTGATTTCTATGAGAATAAGTGCAAATGTTTATTATGCTATTAAATAGAGGCTGCTTTAGTCACAGAATGGGATGCCAGTGCCACAAAAACCAGAGAGCATGCACAGCAAAAGTGTCTTTATCAGGCCTGATTTCTATGAGAATAAGTGCAAATGTTTATTATGCTATTAAATAGAGGCTGCTTTAGTCACAGAATGGGATGCCAGTGCCACAAAAACCAGAGAGCATGCACAGCAAAAGTGTCTTTATCAGGCCTGATTTCTATGAGAATAAGTGCAAATGTTTATTATGCTATTAAATAGAGGCTGCTTTAGTCACAGAATGGGATGCCAGTGCCACAAAAACCAGAGAGCATGCACAGCAAAAGTGTCTTTATCAGGCCTGATTTCTATGAGAATAAGTGCAAATGTTTATTATGCTATTAAATAGAGGCTGCTTTAGTCACAGAATGGGATGCCAGTGCCACAAAAACCAGAGAGCATGCACAGCAAAAGTGTCTTTATCAGGCCTGATTTCTATGAGAATAAGTGCAAATGTTTATTATGCTATTAAATAGAGGCTGCTTTAGTCACAGAATGGGATGCCAGTGCCACAAAAACCAGAGAGCATGCACAGCAAAAGTGTCTTTATCAGGCCTGATTTCTATGAGAATAAGTGCAAATGTTTATTATGCTATTAAATAGAGGCTGCTTTAGTCACAGAATGGGATGCCAGTGCCACAAAAACCAGAGAGCATGCACAGCAAAAGTGTCTTTATCAGGCCTGATTTCTATGAGAATAAGTGCAAATGTTTATTATGCTATTAAATAGAGGCTGCTTTAGTCACAGAATGGGATGCCAGTGCCACAAAAACCAGAGAGCATGCACAGCAAAAGTGTCTTTATCAGGCCTGATTTCTATGAGAATAAGTGCAAATGTTTATTATGCTATTAAATAGAGGCTGCTTTAGTCACAGAATGGGATGCCAGTGCCACAAAAACCAGAGAGCATGCACAGCAAAAGTGTCTTTATCAGGCCTGATTTCTATGAGAATAAGTGCAAATGTTTATTATGCTATTAAATAGAGGCTGCTTTAGTCACAGAATGGGATGCCAGTGCCACAAAAACCAGAGAGCATGCACAGCAAAAGTGTCTTTATCAGGCCTGATTTCTATGAGAATAAGTGCAAATGTTTATTATGCTATTAAATAGAGGCTGCTTTAGTCACAGAATGGGATGCCAGTGCCACAAAAACCAGAGAGCATGCACAGCAAAAGTGTCTTTATCAGGCCTGATTTCTATGAGAATAAGTGCAAATGTTTATTATGCTATTAAATAGAGGCTGCTTTAGTCACAGAATGGGATGCCAGTGCCACAAAAACCAGAGAGCATGCACAGCAAAAGTGTCTTTATCAGGCCTGATTTCTATGAGAATAAGTGCAAATGTTTATTATGCTATTAAATAGAGGCTGCTTTAGTCACAGAATGGGATGCCAGTGCCACAAAAACCAGAGAGCATGCACAGCAAAAGTGTCTTTATCAGGCCTGATTTCTATGAGAATAAGTGCAAATGTTTATTATGCTATTAAATAGAGGCTGCTTTAGTCACAGAATGGGATGCCAGTGCCACAAAAACCAGAGAGCATGCACAGCAAAAGTGTCTTTATCAGGCCTGATTTCTATGAGAATAAGTGCAAATGTTTATTATGCTATTAAATAGAGGCTGCTTTAGTCACAGAATGGGATGCCAGTGCCACAAAAACCAGAGAGCATGCACAGCAAAAGTGTCTTTATCAGGCCTGATTTCTATGAGAATAAGTGCAAATGTTTATTATGCTATTAAATAGAGGCTGCTTTAGTCACAGAATGGGATGCCAGTGCCACAAAAACCAGAGAGCATGCACAGCAAAAGTGTCTTTATCAGGCCTGATTTCTATGAGAATAAGTGCAAATGTTTATTATGCTATTAAATAGAGGCTGCTTTAGTCACAGAATGGGATGCCAGTGCCACAAAAACCAGAGAGCATGCACAGCAAAAGTGTCTTTATCAGGCCTGATTTCTATGAGAATAAGTGCAAATGTTTATTATGCTATTAAATAGAGGCTGCTTTAGTCACAGAATGGGATGCCTCACAGCAGACTTAAGATCAGTTCAGTATATATGCACAGTTAGTTACTATAAGCAGCCTGAAAACGCTAACAAAGGCTGGATGAAAAAAAAAAATCTCCCTGTCAGCCAGCTCCGTTTTTCCTACCTTTCCCTGGCTTTCTGTCTGTCTCCTGTCTGTCTCCTGCCTGTCTCCTGCCTGTCTCCAGCCTGTCCCTGTCTGTCCCTGTCTCCAGCCTGTCTCCAGCCTGTCTAACTGCCTCAGCTACACAGCGTTCTGTCTGTCTGTCACGAATGCAATAGAGAAATGAGGAAAAGCAAGATGGCCGCCGTTAAATACCGCTGTGTGACGTCACCGGGCTTGCTGGCTGCTGATAGGCTGCATGTGACTGCCCCAGCTTGCACTGGCGCGGGATACATGTCCAGACATGTCCCGCCCGCCATCTTAGAATGCCTGTAATGTAAATGAATGGATGTTAAAGGAAAACTTCGAGTGATCGAATCGCGGGGAAATTCGGATTCGATCCGAATCGAATTTTTCCTGAAATTCGGATCGAATCCGGGTTCGTCCGGATCGATTCGCTCATCCCTACCCGCGATCTCTGACCTCCTGGCTTGACCCTTTGGCTACTCTTGACTACGCACCTGTCTCATCCCTGTACTCTGACGCACCCTCCAGATTGACTACCTGTGAACGAGCTTGGCTTCGGGATACCCTTGTGGTTCATCGGCCTTCACGGTAAGCAGCCATCCTTTGCACCTATTAAGACCTGGGGGCAACCGTGTCCGGTGAGGCGTACCTAGCGTCCTGTCAATCGGGGGCTTGACTATAGGCAGAAGCGGTGGTGGAGATTGGGGGTTGCCTGCTTACAGAAGGCTGGTGTCCCCCTGAGCATCACAGTATGGACCATGGCGCAGATAGGCATCGCCCAACTGACTATGTAAGTCTCTGTAGTAGGTCAGTTTGTCCTCCCTCTCAGTGGATGTAAAAAATGCCCCCATTTTGTGCCGGAAGCGAGGGTCCAATAAGGTGGAGAGCCAGAAGTCATCCCGCTGACAAATGGAGACAATTCTGCAGTCAGTACGCAAGCACGTGAGCATGCATCGTGCCATTTGTGCAAGTGACTCGGAGGGAATACCTGTCTCCATCTCCACTGCAAACTGCCATGGTGTGTCTGGGTCCTCTGTCTCACCTTCCTCACAACCCTCTAGCTCCTGTGGCTGCTCCTGCTCCTCCTCTCCTGTCAGATGACTAGATAAAATCGCGATTTTGTCAAACCTAAACTTTGCTTCGCTGTGCCCCTCCTTCTCCTCCCCTTCAGTCCCCACAGGCTTCATGTGGCTGTGAAATGTATGTGCCATGTCTCCAGTGCCCTGACCAACCATGGTTTCCAACATGTGTTGTAGTACATGAAGCAGTGGAATCACATCATTCATCTCATAGTCCTGGCGACTGACTAATAAAGTAGCTTCCTCAAAGGGCCTGAGCAAACGGTAGGTGTCACATATGAGCTGCCACTGGTTTACATTGAAGTTACACAGGGGAGTCCCCCTATCCGTTTGGATCATCAAGAAATCCGTGATGGCTTTTCTCTGTTCCTATAGTCGATCCTGCATATGGAGGGTGGAATTCCAATGGGTGGAAACATCGCAAATCAGACTATGTTTGGGGATACCGTTCTGACGCTGTAGCTCAAGAAGGGTGTGCTTGGCGGTGTAGGAGTGGCTGAACTGCATGCAAAGTTTCCTTCCCGTTGTTAGGATGTCTTGCAGATGGGGGGAAGACTTCAGAAAATGCTTGACAACTAGATTGAACACGTGTGCCATGGCAGGACACATGGCTCAGGCTTCCTTGTCGCAGCGCAGACAAGATGTTCTTCCCAGTGTCAGTCACCATGGGTCCCATTTGCAGTTTTCGTGGAGTAAGCCATGATTTAATTTATTGAGTTCTTATTTTAAGCAGTTCCTCCCATGTGTGGCTCTGTGGCTCAAGGCAAACCATGCAAAGAACAGCATGAAACTGCCATGTCCTGCACACATGGTAGGCTGGAAGAGCACTGGGAAAAAAATAATAATCAAAAAATATTTAGAAAAAACAAAATACAAAAAAAAAATAAAGGAAAAAAAAATTGGTAAAAAAATTCACAAAATATTAAAAAAAGACAGTGGAAAAAAAAATATAAAAAAAAATCCCCCCCCCCCAAAAAAAACAAAAATTATATATATATATATATATATATATATATATATATATATATATATATATAATTTTTTTTTTTTAATATTACAAAATATGAAAAAAAATCCCCCCAAAAATACATTTTGATACATTTTTTATGTTATTGGTATTATGTTAGATGTTATTGTTGCTATGTTATATGTTATTATATGTTATTATTATAAATATGTTCAAATAAGATAAATCTTAACTATTAATATGTAATTGACAATTAGCCACTTTTTTCTGTGACACCATTGCTAAGTGCAAGTGCACTGTCACAGGCACAAAGGCCTAGGAGCCTGGAGGCCACAGCGGAGGGAACTATCCAAGTTTCTGTTGTGGTTGTGCAGGAACCACAATCACCCAGTGGGCCTTAATGGATATGGATTGTCCCTGACCGTAGTTACAGCTCCAGACGTAGGCACTGCTGTGCACTTTGGTACACACTGACAGGCTAAAAGACTGGCCCCCCTTCTGTTCAACAAAATTGGACAGGGGTGGTACTGCTTCTTCGCAAAGAAATGACAGCATGGGACTCTCCACCTCGGCTCGGCACAAGCCATCAGTTCTCTGAAAGGTCCACCAACTCAAAAGGGAGGGACTGCAGCACCAGCAACTTATACAGGAGCACATCTAGCTTCTGCACGTTGGATGAGTGGGCACATACTGTTGTCTCTTGGACATGGCTTGACTAATGGATTGCTGGCAGAATAACTGACTCGGATTAAGAGGAGGAGGAGCATCTGGAGCAACAGAGGATGGGTATGACACACAGGAGGTGGTGGAGCCTTGGCTGGCTGGAACAGAGAGCGGCATGCCACTGGGTAATGCAGCAGGCTGGATCTCCACTTTGGAGCCAACTCTCCCAGGCCGCTTGATGGTGACGCTGCAAATTTTGACGCAGGGCTGTGGGTCCAATATTGGGACCCTGGCCACACTTCACCTTCTGCCTACACATCTTTCATATAGCCATGTTAACCTCCTGTGGATGCTTGATGAAAAACTGCCACATGGCCTTGTAGCTGATTTTTCCTACCAACAGTCCGCACTAATTCACTGCTGCTGCCGCCGCCGCCGCCGCCAACTCCAGGGAAGATAGCCTGCCGCGCAAGTGGTCTACCCCGAGCACATTTGCCTCCATACTTTCCCCTTCTGCCACCATGCTGGCCGCTAAATCTGTCACTCTCCATCACTCTAAGCCTTTAAAAGTGCCCTGAAAACTCACTGATGTCCTCCTCAGGTTCCCTACTTAAGAAGCCAAAACGCTTGCAACACCACCTCCCACGCCACTCTCCTCATCACTACTTGCCCGCCTAGTGGAAGAAGCGGCGAGTGTCTCCTCCACTTCTTGGCTGGGCAGTAGCTGCTGATTTTTCTGATTATCAGATCGTCCTCACTGAATAGTGGAGCTGAACCCTAAGCATAAGACATAACTGACAGTTGATTGTGGGTGTCAGATGTCACTTGTGATGCAGTGGATGATCGTGTTAACCAATGGATGATGGCAGATGGGTTGCTGGTCAAGACGCGACCGCTAGCTGATCCCAGGAGATCAGTCCTCTCACTGAGACTCCTGCTGCCACTCGCCCCTAGTCTGCTGCAACCTCTGCTTGATGAATTTAGGCCTCTGCAACTTCTCTGTGCCCATCCTGCCACTTCTCTGCCTGACATACTTAGTGCGTATATGAGGGTAGGACAAAACGCTACACTACACTTAAAACAGGATTTGTCGATAAGAGCAGCAGGTGTGTAACTATCTATGGTCTTTCACTAAGTAGTAACTAGGCCCTGAAGACTTTAACATGAACAAAGTGATGAAACTCTTAGATGTGCTTAAGTGATGCTCTGATGAGATCAATTCAATGTGCTCCAGTATGCTTCAAAAATGTTTTTTTTTTTAGAGACTGCCCTGCGTGGAAATTAATCTGGCATGGATCAGTCAAGATTTCCACCCACCAATGCCTGATGCATTAGAGTAGATTGATCATGGGGCCAGACCAACACTAAAGAAATATGGATCATGCAAAACAGATTTAAGGCGCTGCTCTCCAGTTACAGACATTCCTGCGCATCAGACCACAAGTAATTATTGAGAAAATGCTTTACGTTACTCTTACTTTTTATTAATATTCTTCGGATAAGATATCTGTGCCGAAAATCTGTATATGTTCTCTTAATGCTGCTGCCAACTCCAGGGTGTGTCTTTCTGGCAATTTTGGGATCCTGCTGCTGCTGCTTGCAACTCCAGTGTGTCTTTAGGCCAATTTGTGGGCTCCTGCTGCCAACTCCAGTGTGTCTTTCAAGCAATGTTTGGGCTCCTGCTGCCAACTCCAGTGTGTCTTTCAAGCAATGTTTGGGCTCCTGCTGCTGCTGCCAACTCCAGTGTGTCTTTCAAGCAATTTTGGGCTCCTGCTGCTCCTGCTGCCAACTCCAGTGTCTCTTTCAAGCAATGTTCGGGCTCCTGCTGCTCCTGCTGCCAACTCCAGTGTGTCTTTCAACAAATGTTTGGGCTCCTGCTGCTCCTGCTGCCAACTCCAGTATCTCTTTCAAGCAATGTTTGGCCTTTTGCTGCTGCTTCTGCCAACTCCAATGTCTCTTTCAAGCAATGTTTGGGCTCCTGCTGCTCCTGCTGCCAACTCCAGTGTGTCTTTCAAGCAATGTTTGGGCTCCTGCTGCCAACTCCAGTGTCTCTTTCAAGCAATTTTTGGCCTCCTGCTGCTGCTGCTGCCAACTCCAGTGTCTCTTTCAAGCAATGTTTGGGCTCCTGCTGCCAACTCCAGTGTGTCTTTCAAGCAATGTTTGGGCTCCTGCTGCCAACTCCAATGTCTCTTTCAAGCAATGTTTGGGCTCCTACTGCTGCTGCTTGCAACTCCAGGGTGTCATTCAGACAATTTTTGGCCTCCTGCTGCTGCCAACTCCAGTGTCTCTTTCAAGCAATGTTTGGGCTCCTGCTGCTCCTGCTGCCAACTCCAGTGTGTCTTTCAAGCAATGTTTGGGCTCCTGCTGCTCCTGCTGCCAACATTAGTGTCTCTTTCAAGCAATATTTGGGCTCCTGCTGCTCCTGCTGCCAACTCCAGTGTGTCATTCAAGCAATTTTTGGCCTTCTGCTGCTCCTGCTGCCAACTTCAGTGTGTCTTTCAAGCAATGTTTGGGCTCCTGCTGCTCCTGCTTCCAACTCCAGTGTGTCTTTCAAGCAATGTTTGGCCTTCTGCTGCTGCTTCTGCCAACTCCAATGTCTCTTTCAAGCAATGTTTGGGCTCCTGCTGCTCCTGCTGCCAACTCCAGTGTGTCTTTCAAGCAATGTTTGGGCTCCTGCTGCCAACTCCAGTGTGTCTTTCAAGCAATGTTTGGGCTCCTGCTGCTGCTGCCAACTCCAGTGTGTCTTTCAAGCAATTTTGGGCTCCTGCTGCTCCTGCTGCCAACTCCAGTGTCTCTTTCAAGCAATGTTCGGGCTCCTGCTGCTCCTGCTGCCAACTTCAGTGTGTCTTTCAAGCAATGTTTGGGCTCCTGCTGCTCCTGCTTCCAACTCCAGTGTGTCTTTCAAGCAATGTTTGGCCTTCTGCTGCTGCTTCTGCCAACTCCAATGTCTCTTTCAAGCAATGTTTGGGCTCCTGCTGCTCCTGCTGCCAACTCCAGTGTGTCTTTCAAGCAATGTTTGGGCTCCTGCTGCCAACTCCAGTGTCTCTTTCAAGCAATTTTTGGCCTCCTGCTGCTGCTGCTGCCAACTCCAGTGTCTCTTTCAAGCAATGTTTGGGCTCCTGCTGCCAACTCCAGTGTGTCTTTCAAGCAATGTTTGGGCTCCTGCTGCCAACTCCAATGTCTCTTTCAAGCAATGTTTGGGCTCCTACTGCTGCTGCTTGCAACTCCAGGGTGTCATTCAGACAATTTTTGGCCTCCTGCTGCTGCCAACTCCAGTGTCTCTTTCAAGCAATGTTTGGGCTCCTGCTGCTCCTGCTGCCAACTCCAGTGTGTTTTTCAAGCAATGTTTGGGCTCCTGCTGCTCCTGCTGCCAACATTAGTGTCTCTTTCAAGCAATATTTGGGCTCCTGCTGCTCCTGCTGCCAACTCCAGTGTGTCATTCAAGCAATTTTTGGCCTCCTGCTGCTCCTGCTGCCAACTTCAGTGTGTCTTTCAAGCAATGTTTGGGCTCCTGCTGCTCCTGCTTCCAACTCCAGTGTGTCTTTCAAGCAATGTTTGGGCTCCTGCTGCTCCTGCTGCCAACTCCAGTGTGTCTTTCAAGCAATGTTTGGGCTCCTGCTGCTGCCAGCTCCAGGGTGTGTTTTTCAGGCAATATAGGGGCCCCTCATAGTGATGCCACCTCAACTCTCTGCAATTGTGCTGCTCTGCGATTCTAATAGCGATGCCTTTGATCTGTATGTCATAATTATTTACAGTATTATTTCACTAACCCAGCACGCATCCTATGCGTGTTACAGCAAGGCAGAATGGTTTACAACCCTATTGAGGCTCTAGGAGGCTCAGAAATAGCCGTTTTTAATAGCAATTCGTCGCGAATAAATTCGGGTCGAAACGTTTTTTGTCGGAAAATTCGTCGAATCAGTCGAATCGAATTTTTCAAAAGTTCGCTCATCTCTACCGGATAGTTCACATTAGTGCAAGTGTGGCTCAGCGCATAAGGAATAATGCGACTGCTCACATTGAAGGAACTCAGAACCTGTTTCACTGTTCAGCAAAGGTTCGCAATCTTGGTTGTTGACGATGTGCGCATTGGTTGCAAATACACTTGTGCCTTTCAGTAGGATCTGGGATTTGCTATGTGTTCGCAGTTGCCTTATCTAAAGGTATTTTTGGCCCTTGGGTTTGGCACTTGTATCAGTCCTGTCTGCCAGTCATGGCTTCCAAATGCTTGTATTAATATTTCTAAGATAGAGACAATAAAGGGACTGTAAACCCTATGGCCATGGCAAGCAGTTCACCCGATGCCTGTCCTATGGGCCTCTCCTCCATTTCCTGCAGTACCGGGTAGAAGCTGTAGCAGGGCTCCAAAGTCTGCTCCTCCTTTTAATTTTATTCCTCTAGGACCACCCAAAAAATTGATCCAATAGCCAGCAAGTGGTCCGTCAGCTGTCTCTGACCACAGCAGAGCGTGTTTAAGTCTAATAAAGCTGCACTATGACACACCCTTCCCAGTGCAGCCACAACCAGGATACTGAAGGTAAGAAAGCAGCAATATTTACCTATAATCAAAGATTTTAAAGTGGACCAAACCCAGGAATTTGACTATCCTGGGTTTTGGTCCACTCCCCTGGGGCACCCCGATCGGGGGTGTCCCGCTATGTGAAACCCCCCAGATCTCCCACATCAACTCACCTCACCGCGGTTCTACGGTGCATGCGCGGCCGCTCATCCAATCAGCTCACTCGGAGCCGCTGAGCTATGCACGTCTCAGCGACGTCTTTGCTCAGCGGCTCCGAGTGCGCTGGCAGCCGCATCTCGCGCTTCCCTCTAACATTTGTGAATGGCCGGTGCGGGCAGGAGCCCTGCTAGAGGGATAGTGGGGATGCAGCTGCGGCCCGTGCATGCGCCGTTGGACCGGGATTAAGGGCTTAAGTGTAGTGGGCGACCTGGGGGGTTTCACACTGTGGGGCATCCAGATTTTGGATGCCCTGCGAGAAGGGAGTGGAAAATGGAACCTTATAGATTCCCGGGCCGATCCAGCTGGGTCTTGGTCCACTTTAAGATGCTTTGAAATTGCTACTTTTACACTGTTTTCAAAGGGGATAAGGTGGAAGTAAGTAAGTATGTGTCTGGATACTGCAGGCAAAGGTAATTGTTACACCATTGCGTTGGGCTACATTTGGCACCGTCCTAAACTGCTTCTCATTGTTAAACTGAAATGCTGAGGGGTTTACAGGTTCAGCCAATGACATTCTCTTTTCCATCCTGTCCCCATATCATCTTAGCAGAGCGGGACAGGATTGCTGGCCCTATGATCACAGACCAAAGGGCCACACCCACTTTTTTTAGAAGAAAAATCATAAGGTAAAAATATAAACCCCGATATCTCAGCCATTTCCTTTTCAATTTAAAAACAGAAAACAGTTTAGGACAGTACCAAATGTAGCTCGACACAATGGTGTAACAATTACCTTGGCCTGCTGTAGCATATTAACTATTCTAAATATTTAGCATGAAAAAATGCTTTTTTGTATTATCTATTTACTAATATATTGCACCGTCAGCCATAGGTTCTTATAAATGACTTGTGAAAATCCGGTGTAATGTATAGAACATTCTCATTCTTGTAATCTACATATCTGTCAGTATATTTATCACCCTGCTACATTGAGACTTTCTGCCAGTCTAGTGGTAATAGCTGGCTGTCTAATTTTTTTAAGCAGATCAAATGACTGAACTGGAGTTGGCTGTTACGTTACTCATCAGCTTAGGGCCTTGCTGCTAAAGATTCTCAGTGCAATCCAATGCTTAATGAGTTTAGCAGTTCTGATATTTGCCAAAGCTATTGAAGATAATATGCAAGTATTCTCTACTTGACTTCAACAAAAAGGTCATTGGCTGTGAATATTGACTCGCTGACAAGCTATATGATGCTTGTACAGTCATGGAAATTCGCAAACACAAACTAATAGTTTTTCAAATAATAGGCCGAAGCTCCTACCGCTTCTTTTCTATGGGCTAGAAGACTACATCATGGCAGCTTAAGGATCACCTCCAAAAGTACCCCCCTCCCCTTTCTTTTCAGATGTTTCTCCTGCTGTCAGGACATTTTGTTTACCAAGTCATTGTTGAGTTGGAGTGTTTTGACTTGATACTAAAATAACACATGTTGACTGTGTTGGTTTTAAAAAGACTAGTTTTGGATGTACCTGGAACTCACTTTTAAGTCATTTGTTGCAGCGCTGTTTCTTTATTTTTTCTGGAAAATGAATGATCTCCTGAGAATACATCTGGTCTAGTAAGAAATTCAGACGCGCTTGGTAGGTTATTAGCATTCAAGTGTCCAAGATCCATCAAACTCAAGACAAACACATGTGCACACCTGCAGCTCCACCGAGGTCCCGTTTTATGACCATCAATGGAATAGAAATACAGAAGCTTGTTTTCCATCTTGAGCGTGTGTGTGTTTTTATTTTATTTTCACTATTTGCCATCTGTCATTTTAGCATGGATCAAATATCCTCCTCACTGTCTCGGTGTGAAAAAAATTGGCAGTTTGAGATGAAAATGTAAATTGCAGACCGGCAATTTGTGGTGCAAGGGGCACGCAGCACCCTGGGTGGCTCTACGTTGTTGGGTTTAGGGGCCACCAAAAATACATACCTTGACAGATGCTATTCATGTGAGGAGGCTTGGTTTATGTTTTTGGACTTAGTGCAGGGACAATATGTGTGTGTTTTTATTTTTTTTTTTGTGACGTAGTGTCTACTGATTGGCGATTGCATTATGTTTGGTTTTGAAATCGAAACATATGAACTGACCTTGACTTCTAAATTCCACAGGGATGCTCTTTTTCGATTTCTCCTCTTGCAATCTTACCAAGAGAGTCTTTTATTTTCCAAGACAGAAAAAAATGAAGGAAAGGAGTCAGGTGGAAAAGATATTGCTAAGATAATACAGACATGCTGCAGAAGAAGAGTAAGATTGGTTGCTTGTAGAAAACAGTTATACATTGCATAGTAAAAAATATGCAGACAGCCCTTCTAATGAATGGGTCAGCTATTGGCTAGTAATGACAAGGGTAAAACATCAATCACACACCCATGCAATTCTAGACAAAGAAAGAAAGGGGACTCATGGCCATGAGATGCCAATTTTCCAAAAGCCCAGTTCTTTCCCTACTGTGATAGGGATGCAACACCAGCTTTACTAAGAAAAGGTAAGCCATATGCTCATAGAAAGCTCAGTGCTAAGACTTTTTGGGTGGGCTAAATATATGACGTGGTTACAAATCAGGAAGGAGCAAGAGAGAGTGGATTAGGATCCTTGCGGACCTAGCATTCTCTGGTGTTGAGTATCCAGCAAGGTCTGCTTCGAGAGAGTGTAAGTATGCAGGTAAGCCTAATATGAAATCACAAGCGATGAGCTGAACAGAGGATTTTTTGGCTCAGAAGTTGTTTGATGGGGGGTATCCTCTAAAAGCAGCTACTGGTTTGGTGCACCAGACACAGGGATGGGAACCCAGCACTCAGAGGCCAGGGATTAGCCTCTGTCCCTGTAAATATACCCCCAGTTTAGAGAAGGCAGAAGTACTGGCAAGCCACCTCCCAATTCTTGGAATTGGCACAGGTTACCAGCTCACAAGTAAAGTGAAAAAAATGGAAACATAACCTCCCCCTGTTTTTAATTGTTTTTTATTTACAGAAGTCAATTAACTTATCCCCAGTGTCTTCCTGCTGATATGTGCCTGAAATCTCCAACCTCCCATGGCTGTGATGTTGGTGTCGGCATCCTCCACTTTTGTTCTCCCCCTTCTTCTTCACCTTTGATGCCCCACCAAAAGAGAGGGGGGAGAGGCCTTTATACCTCGGGAATGTGGCATTTTGGGATTCCCTCAGCATCATAGTGTAGTTCTATAGAGATAATGTTAGATGAAATCTAGTGATTACCCACAGCTGGCCTTTGGATTACCCAAGCACTCAAATCATAGAAGGTAGCAGATTCAACCATAATGTGATGTCTATTCCCGGAAACAGGTTATGGTTAGGATTTTTTGTCTTGTTGGTTTGATATTTAACTATTGTCTCTAGTTATTTGATATGTATTTCAGCTTCCAGATCCAAGACTCGTCAGGAAATGCCTACTGTTATTTGTCTGTCTTAGACCACGAGAAATTATCAAGTTGGTCCTTGGGGATATATTTGACTCTAATTAAGAAGCTGGATATGTCATTACTTTAGTTTATCAATATGAACCTTAATGAGGATCTTTTTGTCATCAAGGATTTGCTGCTGATATTTGGCTATCACATTTGAATATGTTTTTAAGAAATTTCAACTTGTGTATTCGACAATTTCTTAACTTTTAGTTTTTTACTAGACATTTGGTGATACAGTACTTTCGATACTCAAGTTTGCCACCATGTGATATCGAGACTAGGAAAAAGGATTCTCTTGCTGGTTTAATATATGTGATCTTGTTTGCCTGTAAAGTAGATTGTGTTCCCTACAGATCTTGTATTTCAGCTGCCAAATTAGGTATCCCCCAGCTTCTCATTTCTCATTTTAGGCTTAAATTTAAATACTTTGATGATTCAAGCATTGATCTCATGCAAGGCCACAATAAATCTTCAGAAAGCCAGGTCTTGTCGGTAAATGTCTCTATAATTTAAGAAGCTGGAAGATATGTCATTTCTTTGGTTCATCAATACAGACCGGGCAACGGACCTTCACGAGGATCCTTTTGTCTTCAAGGGCTTTGCTGTTCATGATCTTCAGCTGTCACCTTTGATGTGAAGAAGGAGTTTCCTTGAGGAGCTTCTGGTTTGTCAGTTGAGACATTGGAGGAATACACTGGGCAGGATCACCCAAAGTTTGTATATTTCAGATGCTCCTTAAGGAGGCGTAGTGTAAATAAGACCTTGGAGATACCGGTGCTATCGTGAGCATCCCACATAAATATTTTTGTGTAGAACATGCTTTAAAAACTCTTCCCCTTCAGATCTTACCATACTCTTTGTACTAAAAATAAACTGCGGCCTCGGCTCAATCGCTGTTTCCCAGGCCTGACCAACATATGTTTTGAGTTTCTAGGGTGGACAAGAGCGTAGACTTTCAGGACTTCATTAATTTTTCTTCTGATCGCCGTTGCGCCATCGGTACTTTTTCTCTTTTCTGTCCAGCAGGTCTAAACAGGCCTCGTTTTTTTTCCACGAATGATGCCGAACAGCTGCCAGGCGTTAACGTTTTGATAAACCCCAATGTCCCTGCTTTGTTTGTCTGAAAATATACCTGGATGTCTGCCCAGTTTTGAGAAATGATTTAAACGGCAAGAGAAGCGCAGCTGTCTTTAACCAGTTTTTTTTTCAAGTGCATGTGACCAGTCTACAGTTTATCGACTGGCCTAAAATGCTTATTGCCTATGACACTTTAAATACAATTACAACAAAGTTTATGCTACAAGGTCCAAGTTTAAAACTGGAATCTTAGCGAGAACAGCTGGGCTATTTGTTTATGCAATAGACAGGGGAAAAATGACTTCTGTAATCTTGTGTGTATGTGTGATCGGAGGGGGGGGGGGTTGTTCATGGCTCTTGAAGGTAACAGAACAAATTTTCGCTTGTCAGGGAATGTGATGCAACTTCGGCTAATAGGTCCCTCATGTAGAACCTACATCTACGCCCCGTAGTGCAGAATCACGGTGGACCTTCTCACACCTGACTATCGTCCGTCTCTGTGAAGTTGAATGACGACGTGTGTGCAGTCCATATGAGCTCGCTTCTCCGGGCTGCTCACATTCCAAAGTTTGTTCCTTGCATGAAAGACTTTGTTTTAAATCATAATAGTAACCAGGCTGTAATCACATTATAGAACACATGGGGAACTCGCACAAGGCATGTGTTTTAGATTTGACATTCTGATTTATGGCTTGTGCTCGGCTTACACAGCTGCAATCGCCTTTCTCCTCCTAAGATGTTTTTGATTTTTGCCATTACCTTATCCTGAATTGATGTTGAGGAAAATGAGAGCCACCAGGTGAAGGCATGACAGAAATCAAGCTGGCCCTTTTAATCTCTGTAGACAGCAAAGTAATGAATAGATTCCAAATCGGCTGTGGCATCGGGTTGCTCGAGTAATAAAGGAGCCTTGCTTGGTTCAACCTTGAACTTGCCATTGAAAGCTCTCCGAGCCATCAATAGGAAATACATGACCCCAGGGCCAGCAGTTGCAATTATTTGTAACTGAGTGAATGTAGTCTGCATAGACGTTGCTCAGCTTTTGTGCCATCAGAAGGGCCACTTGGCTGTGTATAGGACTTGTATCAGCCTTATTATACATTGAGTTCAGAATGACTGTGGTATTTGGGTTGCTCGGGTAGTAAAGGGGCCTCACTTGCTTCAACAGTGAGCTTGTCATTGAAATCTCTACATGCCATCAATGGGAAATATATGACCCTGGGGCCAGTGGTTATATTATAACCAGGTGAATGTAGTCTGCATGATGCTCACTTTTCAAGCAATCTGTACGACAACTTTAGCTGTGTGCATGATTTGTAGTATACTGATTTGTTATACTTAAATCCAAAATGAGTGTGGCATCAGGTTGCTGAGGTAATAAAGGGATCACACTTGGGTCAACCTTGAACTTGCCATCGAATGCTCTCCATACCATCGTTAGGAAAAACATGACCACCGAGCCAGCGGTTAAAATTGTTAGTAACCTGGCTAATGTATGAATTTATGCTGCATTGAAGATGTTCACTTTCGAGCCATCTGTAGGACCACTTTGACTGTAGCACCGAGTTGCTTGAGTAATGAATGAACCCCATTTTTTTCAACCTTAAACTTGCCATTGAAATATAATATATATATATATATATATATATATATATATATATATATATCATATTATTGATGCACATAGAACAAAAAATAAAAATATGTTCTGAAGCAAATGGTGTGCTAAAATACCCCCCCCCCAAGGATCTAATAGAAGCAGGTAGTGTACAGGATCCCCCCATTACCCCATAACAGGCAATGTACAGAATCCCGTGAAATCACTCCATAACAGGCAATGTGGCAGAATCTCCCCAATCCTCTATAACAGGCAGCATGCAGTCCTCCCCCCCATCATCCCTTATAACAAGTAGTGTGCACAATCCCCTCCATACCCTATAATACCCCATAATAGGCAATGTGCAGAATCCCCCCAAATCACTCCATAACAGGAAGTGTAGCAGAATCGTCCCAGTCTCCCTATAACAGGCAGTGTGGCAGAATCCCCCAATCCTCTATAACAGGCAGCATGCAGTCCCCACCCCATCATCCCTTATAACAAGTAGTGTGCACAATCCCCTCCATACCCTATAATACCCCATAATAGGCAATGTGCAGAATCCCCCCAAATCACTCCATAACAGGAAGTGTAGCAGAATCGTCCCAGTCTCTCCATATAACAGGCAGTGTGGCAGAATCCCCCAATCCCCTATAACAGGCAGAATGCAGTCCCCACCCCATCATCCCTTATAACAAGTAGTGGGCACAATCCCCTTCATACCCTATAATACCCCATAATAGGCAATGTGCAGAATCCCCCAAAATCACTCCATAACAGGCAGTTTAGCAGAATCGTCCAAGTCTCCCTATAACAGGCAGTGTGTCAGAATCCCCCAATCCCCTGTAACAGGCAGCATGCAGTCATCCCTTATAACAAGCAGTGCACAATCCCTTCCATAACCTAGAAGTGTGCACAATCCCCCCCCCCATACCCTATGACAAGGAGTGTGACAGAATCCAAAGGAAGGTGAGAAAAACTTCATGGGAAGTGGTCCTGGGAGATTGGTGCATTTTGCTCCGCATACTGGACCTCAGCTATCTAACCTAGGGCCTAAGACTGTATGCACCCAAGCTTTCATGTAGCTGTGTTTATAGCAAATCCTAGTAAGGCTGTCAGCATCTGGTAAGCGTAACGTCAGGTTCTTGGTGTTCTGCCTAATTGGGTTCCACTTTCGGAATGTAAAATAAACATATGTTTTAGGATTTTTCCCCCATACCTGTGATTTACATATCAGCATGCTGTTTCCACGTTTCCTATATTCCTGTGGCTCTGTGTTGCTAGAAAGGACATAGTTTTCCTGGCCGAGAAAAAAACTACTGACTACAAGTACCAGAATCCTTCAACTGTAAAAGGTGAGTATATCAGCAGCTTTGGCTTAACCAAGCAACAGTAATGACATTTGCAGGTGAGAACGCTGCCAGTAACCCTTTAGCTACTGGAACACAACATAGTAATCCCCTTATCTGAAGAAGATGAATAAAAGCAGTCAACGAGTTAAACCTGTTGACACTGCCAGTGTTGGGAAGCATGCCAGGTACACAAAACACACCACTTTGGTGTATGTTGCTAACATATACACATTGTTGCTAGGGAAAATTATTTTCTTTCATTACACAGTTGAAAACAAAGAAAAAAAATAACAGATAAGCTCAGCACCTTGAGGACATCATTTTGGCACATGATAATGGAAACATAGGCTACATTCACACCTGTCCGGCTGCGTTTGTGGCCTGCGTTTTGTAGCAGGAAACATTTTGCATTCGCTTTTTTTGTCCGCATCTTGTTTTGCGTTCACAATTATGTTTGCGCCTGTGTGTTATATCCTTGTTTCAAGGCATGCATTTGCGGCCAGAACGCAGCAGGCAGGACCGCGTTTTCCCCCTCTCTGCCGCACCAGAGACATGTGAAAGGGGCTATAGAGGTGCCATTAATGGATATTTTTGCGGTACCTCTACATCTGCTGCAAATGCAGAAATGTATGCGGTACCGGACAGGTGTAAACGAGGGCTTAACATTTTTAGTGTCCCCCAACACCTTTAGGATATCATTACTACTTTAGTTCAGACTTTACACAAAGACAATGCCAGGCCTCTGATTTTGGAACTCGTGCAGGAGGAACCCAGCCAACTATGTGACAAAGAGTTCGGCTTAAGAGGTTTCACCACAAGGGCATAGTGACACAGGGCCTAGGTCAGGGTCCAAAGCAAAGGTGCTATACGAGGAGAATAGCCAGAGGTCAGCCATCTTAGATTCAAACCAGGTAATCAGACAGAAGCACAACCAGACTGGCCAGCCAAGGACTAACTGGAGAATCCACAAGAGAAAGCACTGAAGGAAATGTCAAGAGAATCTGTGACTGGAAGCATTATTAAGGTTGAAGATCAGGCAGCCATTCTAGCATACCCGAGTGAGTATTGGCCGACAGTTTAAATGTAACCATTTCAATAGACAGATTTTCTGGTATAGTGAGGCTGCATCCACAGCTTTGTTTCCAAATATTTAAAATAATTTGCACACCACAACATCTATTGAGATTTTGCAAAATGTTCCTTTAGTTATATATATATATATATATATATATATATATATATATATATATATATTTATATATGTCACAGTGAGCAGCATAGAGGCTGATTCAATACTAATGCCAGGTATTTGCAGATGAGCGTCTGTAAAGCGGCGCTTAGAGCGACCGCTAGTAGACGCTGTAAGCGGGTATCAGCCGCTGTAGCAGGGCGCCTCAGTCGTTCTAGTAACCTGCCCGGCATTGATGAATGTGATGTATGTTGGGCGTTGTATCACCAGTACAGCGCGACAGGGGATCAAAACGTAGCGCCATACTCAATGCGACCGACTCTCATGCGACACCATACAAAAAACTACACACACACAACATCGGCGCTCTAACTCTGGTCACTATAGCATAGAGCGCCAGATGCTGTGTGATTAAAGTCTGTTTTTGAACACATATCAGTAACAAAGCGAAAACACATGGAATTACATTGTTTTAACACTGGGACAATAACACTTTAGTGCCAGACCTGTAATGACAATTCTGCAAAAAAATATAAGTCAAAAATGTTTCTAAAAGTGCAGCCAGGAGAGGTCACACAATGATTTCAGCAAAAAAAAAAGTCAAACACACTGTTTAAACACAAGCAAATGAACGGCCATTGAAATGTATGGGAGAGCGACACTGAGTGAAAGGTAATACCTGGCACTAGAGCACCGGCGCTATACACTGAGCTGCCTGTAAAAATACATTGGACGCCACATGGCGCTGTTAGAGGCTCTCACCAAATTCGCTTTCATAAATGTGGTTTTGCGTACAGCTCCCAGCGATCACCAGACGCTACCTGCCGCTATGAGGCTCTACCTGGCGCTATCCCTTCTTAAATAACCCCCATAGTGAACTATTGATGGACATATTAACCCAATCAATCTTGGGATTGCAGTACATAGATGGCAGATCTATTACAAAAAATTGTAATAATACACATATAGCAATATAATGGCCTATTATCTCCTTGACAGAAATAAACTTCTCATTGGTGTATATAAATAGCTTCACAACAAATACAGATATATTAACCCAGTCTAAAAGTATATCAGATGTCCTAAAACCCCAAAGTGCCAGAACTGATCGCTTTGTCACCTTCCACCTTTTCACTTCCTGTGTCGAAATCTGTCCAGGTGTCAACTACCGTGTGGGGGCTGTAATAATTCTGGCAACCAACACCAGCAGAGACCCACAGGTGCACAGGGGATCTGACCGTGGCGCTCTAGAATAAGTACCACTTTCCATTTTTCAATTATATTAAGTATGACCTCTGTGGTGCATGCAGGTTCTTGATCACAATGCTAAAAACCATTAGCCATTTAAAGAAAATTAAAGAGTTAAAACCTCCCCCAAACTTCACTGATCTGCTCCCCCCCCCCCCTCCGGTTTTACCTTGGGGCAATGTTTACTCAGCTTGCCAGGAGATCTATCTCCTGGGTCCCTCAGATTCTGGACGACCTTTCCAACGGGAAGCGCCATCTTGCATCCCATCAGGCACTGTGCACGACCCCCGATCTTGCACCTGAGCAGTGCCCATAAATGGGATGCAATGGAGCCGCCCCAAATCATGCAAGACTTAGAAGAACATGGCTAAAGCCATACTGTCATTTACAGAGGTCTAAGCCAGTGGATCGGGCCCTGAAGCAGGCGGATGTGGCCACAGCAGGCAGCCGCGACATCCAAAAAGTATGTAGGAGCCGATGGGAGGGGGAGGAATCTGCTTATTATGGTATAATATGGGGTGGGTCACCCCTGTCATACCTTAATAGACTTCAAATAGAAGCACACCTACTACTATAGTTGTGATGCAAAAAGTACCAATACATTTATTTATGTACAATTCATCTATTATATACAAGTTTAGGTCCACATGAAGGTATATCGTGCATTGGGTATATGGAACACAAATACTAATGACACACAAGGGTAATGATTATATACAATATATACAAAAATGGATTTGAAAGCGGTCCGAATACTGTGCAAGGTGTGCAAGGTTTGCTGGTTATAGTAGTTCATTAGAGTGGGCTAATATTCAGAAAGTCCCGCAGGTAATTGACGGGTAGAATCAATGTATCCTTTGATTATGGCAGTAAATCTTTCAAGAGTTCCAAAAAGTTTTTTTAGATACCTGGCAATTGTGCATAGAGGCACTAATGGTGAAGCTGCTAATAAGAAGTCCACGCAGGGTTAAGCTGAGTTATGCTGAGATGCGAGCTGGAGACATAGGCCTCGATTCAATAAAGGTAGAAAAAAATTCTCATTTTAGTAAAAAATTATATTCATGAGAAAAAAGCCTGAGAATGTCACTGTTAGGGATGAGCGAATCGATCCGGACGAACCCGGATTCGATCCGAATTTCAGGAAAAATTCGATTCGGATCGAATCCGAATTTCCCCGCGATTCGATCACTCGAAGTTTTCCTTTAACATCCATTCATTTACATTTACAGGCATTCTAAGATGGCGGACGGGACATGTCTGGACATCTATCCCGCGCCAGTGCAAGCTGGGGCAGTCACATGCAGCCTATCAGCAGCCAGCAAGCCCGGTGACGTCACACAGCGGTATTTAACGGCGGCCATCTTGCTTTTCCTCATTTCTCTATTGCATTCGTGACAGACAGAACGCTGTGTAGCTGAGGCACTTAGACAGGCAGGGACAGACAGGGACAGGCTGGAGACAGGCAGGAGACAGGCAGGAGACAGGCAGGAGACAGGCAGGAGACAGACAGAAAGCCAGGGAAAGGTAGGAAAAACGGAGGCTGTGACAGGGAGATTTTTTTTTTTTCATCCAGCCTTTGTTAGCGTTTTCAGGCTGCTTATAGTAACTAACTGTGCATATATACTGAACTGATCTTAAGTCTGCTGTGAGGCATCCCATTCTGTGACTAAAGCAGCCTCTGTTTAAGACCATATAAGCATTTGCTCTTATCATATTTGAAATTAGCCTGATAAAGACACTTTTGCTGGGCAAAGCACTACTGGACCCTGCCAGGTCGATTCCTGCCCAGGGCATCCCATTCTGTGACTAAAGCAGCCTCTGTTTAAGACCATATAAGCATTTGCTCTTATCATATTTGAAATTAGGCCTGATAAAGACACTTTTGCTGGGCAAAGCACTACTGTACCCTGCCAGGTCCATTCCTGCCCAGGGCATCCCATTCTGTGACTAAAGCAGCCTCTGTTTAAGACCATATAAGCATTTGCTCTTATCATATTTGAAATTAGGCCTGATAAAGACACTTTTGCTGGGCAAAGCACTACTGGACCCTGCCAGGTCGATTCCTGCCCAGGGCATCCCATTCTGTGACTAAAGCAGCCTCTGTTTAAGACCATATAAGCATTTGCTCTTATCATATTTGAAATTAGGCCTGATAAAGACACTTTTGCTGGGCAAAGCACTACTGTACCCTGCCAGGTCCATTCCTGCCCAGGGCATCCCATTCTGTGACTAAAGCAGCCTCTGTTTAAGACCATATAAGCATTTGCTCTTATCATATTTGAAATTAGCCTGATAAAGACACTTTTGCTGGGCAAAGCACTACTGGACCCTGCCAGGTCCATTCCTGCCCAGGGCATCCCATTCTGTGACTAAAGCAGCCTCTGTTTAAGACCATATAAGCATTTGCTCTTATCATATTTGAAATTAGCCTGATAAAGACACTTTTGCTGGGCAAAGCACTACTGGACCCTGCCAGGTCCATTCCTGCCCAGGGCATCCCATTCTGTGACTACAGCAGCCTCTGTTTAAGACCATATAAGCATTTGCTCTTATCATATTTGAAATTAGCCTGATAAAGACACTTTTGCTGGGCAAAGCACTACTGTACCCTGCCAGGTCCATTCCTGCCCAGGGCATCCCATTCTGTGACTAAAGCAGCCTCTGTTTAAGACCATATAAGCATTTGCTCTTATCATATTTGAAATTAGGCCTGATAAAGACACTTTTGCTGGGCAAAGCACTACTGGACCCTGCCAGGTCGATTCCTGTTGGGGCATCCCATTCTGTGACTAAAGCAGCCTCTGTTTAAGACCATATAAGCATTTGCTCTTATCATATTTGAAATTAGGCCTGATAAAGACACTTTTGCTGGGCAAAGCACTACTGTACCCTGCCAGGTCCATTCCTGCCCAGGGCATCCCATTCTGTGACTAAAGCAGCCTCTGTTTAAGACCATATAAGCATTTGCTCTTATCATATTTGAAATTAGCCTGATAAAGACACTTTTGCTGGGCAAAGCACTACTGGACCCTGCCAGGTCCATTCCTGCCCAGGGCATCCCATTCTGTGACTAAAGCAGCCTCTGTTTAAGACCATATAAGCATTTGCTCTTATCATATTTGAAATTAGCCTGATAAAGACACTTTTGCTGGGCAAAGCACTACTGGACCCTGCCAGGTCCATTCCTGCCCAGGGCATCCCATTCTGTGACTAAAGCAGCCTCTGTTTAAGACCATATAAGCATTTGCTCTTATCATATTTGAAATTAGCCTGATAAAGACACTTTTGCTGGGCAAAGCACTACTGTACCCTGCCAGGTCCATTCCTGCCCAGGGCATCCCATTCTGTGACTAAAGCAGCCTCTGTTTAAGACCATATAAGCATTTGCTCTTATCATATTTGAAATTAGCCTGATAGACACTTTTGCTGGGCAAAGCACTACTGGACCCTGCCAGGTCCATTCCTGCCCAGGGCATCCCATTCTGTGACTAAAGCAGCCTCTGTTTAAGACCATATAAGCATTTGCTCTTATCATATTTGAAATTAGCCTGATAAAGACACTTTTGCTGGGCAAAGCACTACTGGACCCTGCCAGGTCCATTCCTGCCCAGGGCATCCCATTCTGTGACTACAGCAGCCTCTGTTTAAGACCATATAAGCATTTGCTCTTATCATATTTGAAATTAGCCTGATAAAGACACTTTTGCTGGGCAAAGCACTACTGGACCCTGCCAGGTCCATTCCTGCCCAGGGCATCCCATTCTGTGACTACAGCAGCCTCTGTTTAAGACCATATAAGCATTTGCTCTTATCATATTTGAAATTAGCCTGATAAAGACACTTTTGCTGGGCAAAGCACTACTGGACCCTGCCAGGTCCATTCCTGCCCAGGGCATCCCATTCTGTGACTACAGCAGCCTCTGTTTAAGACCATATAAGCATTTGCTCTTATCATATTTGAAATTAGCCTGATAAAGACACTTTTGCTGGGCAAAGCACTACTGGACCCTGCCAGGTCCATTCCTGCCCAGGGCATCCCATTCTGTGACTACAGCAGCCTCTGTTTAAGACCATATAAGCATTTGCTCTTATCATATTTGAAATTAGCCTGATAAAGACACTTTTGCTGGGCAAAGCACTACTGTACCCTGCCAGGTCCATTCCTGCCCAGGGCATCCCATTCTGTGACTAAAGCAGCCTCTGTTTAAGACCATATAAGCATTTGCTCTTATCATATTTGAAATTAGCCTGATAAAGACACTTTTGCTGGGCAAAGCACTACTGTACCCTGCCAGGTCCATTCCTGCCCAGGGCATCCCATTCTGTGACTAAAGCAGCCTCTGTTTAAGACCATATAAGCATTTGCTCTTATCATATTTGAAATTAGGCCTGATAAAGACACTTTTGCTGGGCAAAGCACTACTGTACCCTGCCAGGTCCATTCCTGCCCAGGGCATCCCATTCTGTGACTAAAGCAGCCTCTGTTTAAGACCATATAAGCATTTGCTCTTATCATATTTGAAATTAGCCTGATAAAGACACTTTTGCTGGGCAAAGCACTACTGGACCCTGCCAGGTCCATTCCTGCCCAGGGCATCCCATTCTGTGACTAAAGCAGCCTCTGTTTAAGACCATATAAGCATTTGCTCTTATCATATTTGAAATTAGCCTGATAAAGACACTTTTGCTGGGCAAAGCACTACTGGACCCTGCCAGGTCCATTCCTGCCCAGGGCATCCCATTCTGTGACTAAAGCAGCCTCTGTTTAAGACCATATAAGCATTTGCTCTTATCATATTTGAAATTAGCCTGATAAAGACACTTTTGCTGGGCAAAGCACTACTGGACCCTGCCAGGTCCATTCCTGCCCAGGGCATCCCATTCTGTGACTAAAGCAGCCTCTGTTTAAGACCATATAAGCATTTGCTCTTATCATATTTGAAATTAGCCTGATAAAGACACTTTTGCTGGGCAAAGCACTACTGTACCCTGCCAGGTCCATTCCTGCCCAGGGCATCCCATTCTGTGACTAAAGCAGCCTCTGTTTAAGACCATATAAGCATTTGCTCTTATCATATTTGAAATTAGCCTGATAAAGACACTTTTGCTGGGCAAAGCACTACTGGACCCTGCCAGGTCGATTCCTGTTGGGGCATCCCATTCTGTGACTAAAGCAGCCTCTGTTTAAGACCATATAAGCATTTGCTCTTATCATATTTGAAATTAGGCCTGATAAAGACACTTTTGCTGGGCAAAGCACTACTGTACCCTGCCAGGTCCATTCCTGCCCAGGGCATCCCATTCTGTGACTAAAGCAGCCTCTGTTTAAGACCATATAAGCATTTGCTCTTATCATATTTGAAATTAGCCTGATAAAGACACTTTTGCTGGGCAAAGCACTACTGTACCCTGCCAGGTCCATTCCTGCCCAGGGCATCCCATTCTGTGACTAAAGCAGCCTCTGTTTAAGAACATATAAGCATTTGCTCTTATCATATTTGAAATTAGCCTGATAAAGACACTTTTGCTGGGCAAAGCACTACTGGACCCTGCCAGGTCCATTCCTGCCCAGGGCATCCCATTCTGTGACTAAAGCAGCCTCTGTTTAAGACCATATAAGCATTTGCTCTTATCATATTTGAAATTAGCCTGATAAAGACACTTTTGCTGGGCAAAGCACTACTGTACCCTGCCAGGTCCATTCCTGCCCAGGGCATCCCATTCTGTGACTAAAGCAGCCTCTGTTTAAGACCATATAAGCATTTGCTCTTATCATATTTGAAATTAGGCCTGATAAAGACACTTTTGCTGGGCAAAGCACTACTGGACCCTGCCAGGTCGATTCCTGCCCAGGGCATCCCATTCTGTGACTAAAGCAGCCTCTGTTTAAGACCATATAAGCATTTGCTCTTATCATATTTGAAATTAGCCTGATAAAGACACTTTTGCTGGGCAAAGCACTACTGTACCCTGCCAGGTCCATTCCTGCCCAGGGCATCCCATTCTGTGACTAAAGCAGCCTCTGTTTAAGACCATATAAGCATTTGCTCTCATCATATTTGAAATTAGCCTGATAAAGACACTTTTGCTGGGCAAAGCACTACTGTACCCTGCCAGGTCCATTCCTGCCTAGGGCATCCCATTCTGTGACTAAAGCAGCCTCTGTTTAAGACCATATAAGCATTTGCTCTTATCATATTTGAAATTAGCCTGATAAAGACACTTTTGCTGGGCAAAGCACTACTGGACCCTGCCAGGTCCATTCCTGCCCAGGGCATCCCATTCTGTGACTACAGCAGCCTCTGTTTAAGACCATATAAGCATTTGCTCTTATCATATTTGAAATTAGCCTGATAAAGACACTTTTGCTGGGCAAAGCACTACTGGACCCTGCCAGGTCGATTCCTGCCCAGGGCATCCCATTCTGTGACTAAAGCAGCCTCTGTTTAAGACCATATAAGCATTTGCTCTTATCATATTTGAAATTAGGCCTGATAAAGACACTTTTGCTGGGCAAAGCACTACTGTACCCTGCCAGGTCCATTCCTGCCCAGGGCATCCCATTCTGTGACTAAAGCAGCCTCTGTTTAAGACCATATAAGCATTTGCTCTTATCATATTTGAAATTAGGCCTGATAAAGACACTTTTGCTGGGCAAAGCACTACTGGACCCTGCCAGGTCGATTCCTGCCCAGGGCATCCCATTCTGTGACTAAAGCAGCCTCTGTTTAAGACCATATAAGCATTTGCTCTTATCATATTTGAAATTAGGCCTGATAAAGACACTTTTGCTGGGCAAAGCACTACTGTACCCTGCCAGGTCCATTCCTGCCCAGGGCATCCCATTCTGTGACTAAAGCAGCCTCTGTTTAAGACCATATAAGCATTTGCTCTTATCATATTTGAAATTAGCCTGATAAAGACACTTTTGCTGGGCAAAGCACTACTGGACCCTGCCAGGTCCATTCCTGCCCAGGGCATCCCATTCTGTGACTAAAGCAGCCTCTGTTTAAGACCATATAAGCATTTGCTCTTATCATATTTGAAATTAGCCTGATAAAGACACTTTTGCTGGGCAAAGCACTACTGGACCCTGCCAGGTCCATTCCTGCCCAGGGCATCCCATTCTGTGACTACAGCAGCCTCTGTTTAAGACCATATAAGCATTTGCTCTTATCATATTTGAAATTAGCCTGATAAAGACACTTTTGCTGGGCAAAGCACTACTGTACCCTGCCAGGTCCATTCCTGCCCAGGGCATCCCATTCTGTGACTAAAGCAGCCTCTGTTTAAGACCATATAAGCATTTGCTCTTATCATATTTGAAATTAGGCCTGATAAAGACACTTTTGCTGGGCAAAGCACTACTGGACCCTGCCAGGTCGATTCCTGTTGGGGCATCCCATTCTGTGACTAAAGCAGCCTCTGTTTAAGACCATATAAGCATTTGCTCTTATCATATTTGAAATTAGGCCTGATAAAGACACTTTTGCTGGGCAAAGCACTACTGTACCCTGCCAGGTCCATTCCTGCCCAGGGCATCCCATTCTGTGACTAAAGCAGCCTCTGTTTAAGACCATATAAGCATTTGCTCTTATCATATTTGAAATTAGCCTGATAAAGACACTTTTGCTGGGCAAAGCACTACTGGACCCTGCCAGGTCCATTCCTGCCCAGGGCATCCCATTCTGTGACTAAAGCAGCCTCTGTTTAAGACCATATAAGCATTTGCTCTTATCATATTTGAAATTAGCCTGATAAAGACACTTTTGCTGGGCAAAGCACTACTGGACCCTGCCAGGTCCATTCCTGCCCAGGGCATCCCATTCTGTGACTAAAGCAGCCTCTGTTTAAGACCATATAAGCATTTGCTCTTATCATATTTGAAATTAGCCTGATAAAGACACTTTTGCTGGGCAAAGCACTACTGTACCCTGCCAGGTCCATTCCTGCCCAGGGCATCCCATTCTGTGACTAAAGCAGCCTCTGTTTAAGACCATATAAGCATTTGCTCTTATCATATTTGAAATTAGCCTGATAGACACTTTTGCTGGGCAAAGCACTACTGGACCCTGCCAGGTCCATTCCTGCCCAGGGCATCCCATTCTGTGACTAAAGCAGCCTCTGTTTAAGACCATATAAGCATTTGCTCTTATCATATTTGAAATTAGCCTGATAAAGACACTTTTGCTGGGCAAAGCACTACTGGACCCTGCCAGGTCCATTCCTGCCCAGGGCATCCCATTCTGTGACTACAGCAGCCTCTGTTTAAGACCATATAAGCATTTGCTCTTATCATATTTGAAATTAGCCTGATAAAGACACTTTTGCTGGGCAAAGCACTACTGGACCCTGCCAGGTCCATTCCTGCCCAGGGCATCCCATTCTGTGACTACAGCAGCCTCTGTTTAAGACCATATAAGCATTTGCTCTTATCATATTTGAAATTAGCCTGATAAAGACACTTTTGCTGGGCAAAGCACTACTGGACCCTGCCAGGTCCATTCCTGCCCAGGGCATCCCATTCTGTGACTACAGCAGCCTCTGTTTAAGACCATATAAGCATTTGCTCTTATCATATTTGAAATTAGCCTGATAAAGACACTTTTGCTGGGCAAAGCACTACTGTACCCTGCCAGGTCCATTCCTGCCCAGGGCATCCCATTCTGTGACTAAAGCAGCCTCTGTTTAAGACCATATAAGCATTTGCTCTTATCATATTTGAAATTAGCCTGATAAAGACACTTTTGCTGGGCAAAGCACTACTGTACCCTGCCAGGTCCATTCCTGCCCAGGGCATCCCATTCTGTGACTAAAGCAGCCTCTGTTTAAGACCATATAAGCATTTGCTCTTATCATATTTGAAATTAGGCCTGATAAAGACACTTTTGCTGGGCAAAGCACTACTGTACCCTGCCAGGTCCATTCCTGCCCAGGGCATCCCATTCTGTGACTAAAGCAGCCTCTGTTTAAGACCATATAAGCATTTGCTCTTATCATATTTGAAAATAGCCTGATAAAGACACTTTTGCTGGGCAAAGCACTACTGGACCCTGCCAGGTCCATTCCTGCCCAGGGCATCCCATTCTGTGACTAAAGCAGCCTCTGTTTAAGACAATATAAGCATTTGCTCTTATCATATTTGAAATTAGCCTGATAAAGACACTTTTGCTGGGCAAAGCACTACTGGACCCTGCCAGGTCCATTCCTGCCCAGGGCATCCCATTCTGTGACTAAAGCAGCCTCTGTTTAAGACCATATAAGCATTTGCTCTTATCATATTTGAAATTAGCCTGATAAAGACACTTTTGCTGGGCAAAGCACTACTGGACCCTGCCAGGTCCATTCCTGCCCAGGGCATCCCATTCTGTGACTAAAGCAGCCTCTGTTTAAGACCATATAAGCATTTGCTCTTATCATATTTGAAATTAGCCTGATAAAGACACTTTTGCTGGGCAAAGCACTACTGTACCCTGCCAGGTCCATTCCTGCCCAGGGCATCCCATTCTGTGACTAAAGCAGCCTCTGTTTAAGACCATATAAGCATTTGCTCTTATCATATTTGAAATTAGCCTGATAAAGACACTTTTGCTGGGCAAAGCACTACTGGACCCTGCCAGGTCGATTCCTGTTGGGGCATCCCATTCTGTGACTAAAGCAGCCTCTGTTTAAGACCATATAAGCATTTGCTCTTATCATATTTGAAATTAGGCCTGATAAAGACACTTTTGCTGGGCAAAGCACTACTGTACCCTGCCAGGTCCATTCCTGCCCAGGGCATCCCATTCTGTGACTAAAGCAGCCTCTGTTTAAGACCATATAAGCATTTGCTCTTATCATATTTGAAATTAGCCTGATAAAGACACTTTTGCTGGGCAAAGCACTACTGTACCCTGCCAGGTCCATTCCTGCCCAGGGCATCCCATTCTGTGACTAAAGCAGCCTCTGTTTAAGACCATATAAGCATTTGCTCTTATCATATTTGAAATTAGCCTGATAAAGACACTTTTGCTGGGCAAAGCACTACTGGACCCTGCCAGGTCCATTCCTGCCCAGGGCATCCCATTCTGTGACTAAAGCAGCCTCTGTTTAAGACCATATAAGCATTTGCTCTTATCATATTTGAAATTAGCCTGATAAAGACACTTTTGCTGGGCAAAGCACTACTGTACCCTGCCAGGTCCATTCCTGCCCAGGGCATCCCATTCTGTGACTAAAGCAGCCTCTGTTTAAGACCATATAAGCATTTGCTCTTATCATATTTGAAATTAGGCCTGATAAAGACACTTTTGCTGGGCAAAGCACTACTGGACCCTGCCAGGTCGATTCCTGCCCAGGGCATCCCATTCTGTGACTAAAGCAGCCTCTGTTTAAGACCATATAAGCATTTGCTCTTATCATATTTGAAATTAGCCTGATAAAGACACTTTTGCTGGGCAAAGCACTACTGGACCCTGCCAGGTCCATTCCTGCCCAGGGCATCCCATTCTGTGACTAAAGCAGCCTCTGTTTAAGACCATATAAGCATTTGCTCTTATCATATTTGAAATTAGCCTGATAAAGACACTTTTGCTGGGCAAAGCACTACTGGACCCTGCCAGGTCCATTCCTGCCCAGGGCATCCCATTCTGTGACTAAAGCAGCCTCTGTTTAAGACCATATAAGCATTTGCTCTTATCATATTTGAAATTAGCCTGATAAAGACACTTTTGCTGGGCAAAGCACTACTGGACCCTGCCAGGTCCATTCCTGCCCAGGGCATCCCATTCTGTGACTACAGCAGCCTCTGTTTAAGACCATATAAGCATTTGCTCTTATCATATTTGAAATTAGCCTGATAAAGACACTTTTGCTGGGCAAAGCACTACTGGACCCTGCCAGGTCCATTCCTGCCCAGGGCATCCCATTCTGTGACTACAGCAGCCTCTGTTTAAGACCATATAAGCATTTGCTCTTATTATATTTATATTATAAGACACTTTTGCTGGGCATAGGCTTACTGCTGCCTGCCAGGTGCACTTCTGTTGAGGCATCCCATTCTGTAACATAGCCTACCCCTCTTTATTTACACTAAGCAGCTCTCTTATTTACACTAAGCAGGCCTGTTGGAGGCTGAGTGTTACTGCTCACTTTTGGTGTGCATTATATTCTGTTTCATATAGACCCACCGCTGCCCACGCCAGTTAGACTATGTCGGGCAGACAAGTGCCTGGAAGTGAAAAGAGGAGTGGCAGAGGCCAAGATTCCGCAGGCAGAGCTCGCATCAGACTGGGGGCCAGTAGCAGCAGGAGTCACGCTGAGAGACCTAATCTGCCAGTATCTGCTAGCGGTCGGGTCTCCACCAGTAACGCATCTGCCGTGGTAGATTGGCTGACGCGCTCATCAACAACATCATCACAACTTACATCTGAGACCCCCAGTCTAGGGTCGGTAGGTTCCTCTGACACAACCCTGAGTTGGCATGCCCCGAGAGCAGTCCCTGTCCTCCCATTGCCTCTGTCCTACGCCGTTCCCTCCCCCAGCGACGTATCCTATGCTTTGGGTTCAGCTCCACTCTTTAGTGAGGAGGACGATCAGATACAGGAGGACAGTCAGCAGCTACTGCCCAGCCAAGAAATGGAGGTGGCTTCTTTAGCTAGGCAGGCAAATAGTGATGTGGACAGTGTCGTGGGTGCTGCGAGCGTTCCAGCTCCTGCGCCAGACACTGTTGACGAATCCACGAACATCAGTGACGTACAGCCACAACTCGGTGATGATGATGATGATGACGATGAAGCCGATCGCACTTGGGAGCCGGGTGATGAAGGGGCTTCATCGTCATCATCAGGAGAAGAGGGGCGCAGGTTGCCCCGGAGTCAGCAGCTGAGGCAGCAAGGTGGTAGCAGTCAGCATGGGGGCACAATTCCAAAGGCTGGAGCCGGCCGGGGCCGGGGCCGGGGTAGAGCACCTGCTGTGCGGCAGTCTACCTTATCGGGAGGTAGTGGTGCAGGGGTTCCTGGAGTTGGCAACAGCAGCAGTGAATCAGTGAGGCCAGGGGGTGGGAAAAGTAGCTACTCGGCAGTGTGGCAGTTTTTCCTGAGGCATCCGCAGGAGGGTAACATGGCCACATGCAAGATATGTAGGCAAAAGGTGAAGCGTGGCCAGGGTCCAAATGTTGGCACCACGGCCCTGCGTCAACATATGATGCGTCACCATAAAACGACCTGGGAGAACCGAGGCTCCCAAGGGGTGGTCCAGTCTGCTTCCTCACCAAGTGAGCTCCCAATTTCTGCCAGCCAAGGCTCCAGCACCTCAGCCGAAGGCAGCTGTGCGTCATACCCATCCTCTGTCGCTCCTGCTCCTCCTCCTCCTCCTCCAAGTCATGCATCCCGCCAGCAATCCATCAGCGAAGCCATGTCCAAGAGACAGCAGTATGCGCCCACTCATCCTACGGCGCAGAAGCTGAATGTGCTCCTGTCCAAGTTGCTGGTGCTGCAGTCGCTCCCTTTTCAGGTGGTGGAATCTGCACCTTTCAGAGAACTGATGGCTTGTGCCGAGCCGAGGTGGAGAGTCCCAAGCCGTCATTTCTTTGCCAAGAAGGCAGTACCAGCGCTGCACACTTTTGTTGAACAGAAGGTGGGCCAGTCCTTGAGCCTGTCGGTGTGTAGCAAAATACATGGCAGCGCCGACATCTGGAGCTGTAACTACGGTCAGGGGCAGTACATGTCGTTTACGGCCCACTGGGTGAATGTGGTCCCTTTGCAGCAGCAACTTGGACAGGTCACGCCGCTTCGGCCTCCGCGCTCTCTGCCCATTGGGCCTGTGACACCGTGCGACTCGGCCTCCTCATCCTCCGCCATCTCCTCACCCTCCACTGTAGGCTCAAGTCTCAGTGCCCCTCCAGTCTACCATGTGTGCAGGGCACGGAGGTGTCACGCAGTGCTTCACATGGTTTGTCTTGGCGAACGGAGTCACACAGGGGAGGAACTGCTTAAATGTATTCATCAGGAAATCCAAACATGGCTTACTCCGAGAAAACTTAAAATGGGAATCATGGTTACCGACAATGGGAAGAACATTTTGTCTGCGCTGCGCCAAGGAAGCCTGACCCATGCCCCCTGCATGGCTCACGTCTTCAATCTGGTTGTCAAGCGGTTTCTGAAGTGTTCCCCCCATCTGCAAGACATCCTAACAACTTCAAGGAAACTTTGCATGCACTTCAGCCACTCCTACACCGCCAAACACACCCTTCTTGAGCTACAGCGTCAGAATGGTATCCCCCAACATAGTCTGATTTGCGATGTTTCCACCCGTTGGAATTCCACCCTTCACATGTTGGACCGATTATATGAACAGAGAAAAGCCATCACAGATTTCCTGATGATCCAAGCAGATAGGGGGACTCCCCTGTGTAACTTCAATGTCAACCAGTGGCAGCTCATACGTGACACCTGCCGTTTGCTCAGGCCCTTTGAGGATGCCACTTTATTTGTCAGTCGGCAGGATTACGGGATGAACGACGTGATTCCACTGCTTCATGTACTACAGCACATGTTGGAAACCATGGCTGGTCAGGGCACTGGAGACATGGCGTTTACATCTTACGGCCACATGAACCCCGCTGGAGCTGAACTGGAGGAGGAGGAAGAGGAGGAGGAGGAGTTGCCCAGCGAAACACAGTTTAGGCTTGGCGAAATGGCTGGTTTATCTAGTCAGCGGACAGGAGAGGAGGAGCAGGAGCAGCCAGAGGAGCTAGAGGTTTTTGAGGAAGGCGAGACAGAGGACCCGGGCACACCGTGGCAGTATGCAGTGGAGATGGAGACAGGTAGTCCATCCGAGTCACTTGCGCAAATGGCACGAAGCATGCTCACGTGCTTGCGTAGTGACCCCAGAATTGTTTCCATCTGTCGGCGGGATGACTTCTGGCTGTCCACCTTATTGGACCCTCGCTTCCGGCACAAAATGGGGGCATTTTTTAAACCCACCGAGAGGGAGGACAAACTCAACTACTACAAAGACATTCTACGTAGGCAGTTGGCCGATGCCTATCTGCGCCATGGTCCATACTCTCGCAGGTCTGACTCGAGGGGACCTCTGCGCTCACCTTCCACTGCCATGGCCGCTGGGGGGGTTGGCAGGAGCAGCAGCAGCAGCTCCATCAGCAGCAGCAGCCTCAGTCTTCAGTCGCTAATGAGTAGCTTTCTACACCCGCATAGTGAGGCTACTCATGAGCAGCAGGAAGACCTGGAGCAGGACCTGAACCAGCAGGTCATGTCATACTTTGACATGACCATGCCAACACACCTTGAGGATCCGCTGGACTTCTGGGCAGCCAAACTTGATTTGTGGCCGCAACTAGCAGAGTTTGCCCTTGAAAAGCTGTCCTGCCCGGCAAGTACGTGCCATCTGAGCGGGTGTTTAGTGCGGCGGGGGCCATAGTTACGGCGAGGAGAACTCGTCTGTCAACTAAAAATGTGGAGAGACTCACCTTTGTCAAAATGAATCAGGGATGGATCAGCCAGGATTTCCACCCACCAATGCCTGATGCATGCGACTAGATTCAGCATGGTGCCACGTTTTACACTTTCCAAATGGTGCAAAACATATTTATGTCTTTAGGCCATTTTTTGGGCTCCTGCTGCTGCTACTGTCAACTCCTGCCAACTCCAGGGTGTGATTCATCCAATTTTTGGGCTCCTGAAGCCAACTCCAGTGTATATTTGGGCTCCTGCTGCTGCTACTGTCAACTCCTGCCAACTCCAGGGTGTGATTCATCCAATTTTTGGGCTCCTGAAGCCAACTCCAGTGTATATTTGGGCTCCTGCTGCTGCTACTGTCAACTCCTGCCAACTCCAGGGTGTGATTCATCCAATTTTTGGGCTCCTGAAGCCAACTCCAGTGTATATTTGGGCTCCTGCTGCTGCTGCTGCCAACTTCTGCCAACTCCAGGGTGTGATTCATCCAATTTTTGGGCTCCTGAAGCCAACTCCAGTGTATATTTGGGCTCCTGCTGCTGCTACTGTCAACTCCTGCCAACTCCAGGGTGTGATTCATCCAATTTTTGGGCTCCTGAAGCCAACTCCAGTGTATATTTGGGCTCCTGCTGCTGCTACTGTCAACTCCTGCCAACTCCAGGGTGTGATTCATCCAATTTTTGGGCTCCTGAAGCCAACTCCAGTGTATATTTGGGCTCCTGCTGCTGCTGCTGCCAACTTCTGCCAACTCCAGGGTGTGATTCATCCAATTTTTGGGCTCCTGAAGCCAACTCCAGTGTATATTTGGGCTCCTGCTGCTGCTACTGTCAACTCCTGCCAACTCCAGGGTGTGATTCATCCAATTTTTGGGCTCCTGAGGCCAACTCCAGTGTATATTTGGGCTCCTGCTGCTGCTGCCAACTTCTGCCAACTCCAGGGTGTGATTCATCCAATTTTTGGGCTCCTGAAGCCAACTCCAGTGTATATTTGGGCTCCTGCTGCTGCTACTGTCAACTCCTGCCAACTCCAGGGTGTGATTCATCCAATTTTTGGGCTCCTGAGGCCAACTCCAGTGTATATTTGGGCTCCTGCTGCTGCTGCTGCCAACTTCTGCCAACTCCAGGGTGTGATTCATCCAATTTTTGGGCTCCTGAAGCCAACTCCAGTGTATATTTGGGCTCCTGCTGCTGCTGCTGCCAACTCCAGGGTGTGATTCATCCAATTGTTGGGCTCCTGAAGCCAACCCCAGGGTCTCTTTAAAGTAATGTTTGGGCTCCTGCTGCTGCTGCTGCCAACTTCTGCCAACTCCAGGGTGTGATTCATCCAATTTTTGGGCTCCTGAAGCCAACCCCAGGGTCTCTTTGAAGTAATGTTTGGGCTCCTGCTGCTGCTACTGTCAACTCCTGCCAACTCCAGGGTGTGATTCATCCAATTTTTGGGCTCCTGAGGCCAACTCCAGTGTATATTTGGGCTCCTGCTGCTGCTGCTGCCAACTTCTGCCAACTCCAGGGTGTGATTCATCCAATTTTTGGGCTCCTGAAGCCAACTCCAGTGTATATTTGGGCTCCTGCTGCTGCTACTGTCAACTCCTGCCAACTCCAGGGTGTGATTCATCCAATTTTTGGGCTCCTGAGGCCAACTCCAGTGTATATTTGGGCTCCTGCTGCTGCTGCTGCTGCCAACTTCTGCCAACTCCAGGGTGTGATTCATCCAATTTTTGGGCTCCTGAAGCCAACTCCAGTGTATATTTGGGCTCCTGCTGCTGCTACTGTCAACTCCTGCCAACTCCAGGGTGTGATTCATCCAATTTTGGGCTCCTGAGGCCAACTCCAGTGTATATTTGGGCTCCTGCTGCTGCTGCTGCCAACTTCTGCCAACTCCAGGGTGTGATTCATCCAATTTTTGAGCTCCTGAAGCCAACTCCAGTGTATATTTGGGCTCCTGCTGCTGCTGCTGTCAACTCCTGCCAACTCCAGGGTGTGATTCATCCAATTTTTGGGCTCCTGAGGCCAACTCCAGTGTATATTTGGGCTCCTGCTGCTGCTACTGTCAACTCCTGCCAACTCCAGGGTGTGATTCATCCAATTTTTGGGCTCCTGAAGCCAACTCCAGTGTATATTTGGGCTCCTGCTGCTGCTACTGTCAACTCCTGCCAACTCCAGGGTGTGATTCATCCAATTTTTGGGCTCCTGAGGCCAACTCCAGTGTATATTTGGGCTCCTGCTGCTGCTGCTGCCAACTTCTGCCAACTCCAGGGTGTGATTCATCCAATTTTTGGGCTCCTGAGGCCAACTCCAGTGTATATTTGGGCTCCTGCTGCTGCTGCTGCCAACTTCTGCCAACTCCAGGGTGTGATTCATCCAATTTTTGGGCTCCTGAGGCCAACTCCAGTGTATATTTGGGCTCCTGCTGCTGCTGCTACTGTCAACTCCTGCCAACTCCAGGGTGTGATTCATCCAATTTTTGGGCTCCTGAAGCCAACTCCAGTGTATATTTGGGCTCCTGCTGCTGCTACTGTCAACTCCTGCCAACTCCAGGGTGTGATTCATCCAATTTTTGGGCTCCTGAAGCCAACTCCAGTGTATATTTGGGCTCCTGCTGCTGCTGCTGCCAACTTCTGCCAACTCCAGGGTGTGATTCATCCAATTTTTGGGCTCCTGAAGCCAACTCCAGTGTATATTTGGGCTCCTGCTGCTGCTACTGTCAACTCCTGCCAACTCCAGGGTGTGATTCATCCAATTTTTGGGCTCCTGAAGCCAACTCCAGTGTATATTTGGGCTCCTGCTGCTGCTGCTGCCAACTTCTGCCAACTCCAGGGTGTGATTCATCCAATTTTTGGGCTCCTGAAGCCAACTCCAGTGTATATTTGGGCTCCTGCTGCTGCTACTGTCAACTCCTGCCAACTCCAGGGTGTGATTCATCCAATTTTTGGGCTCCTGAAGCCAACTCCAGTGTATATTTGGGCTCCTGCTGCTGCTACTGTCAACTCCTGCCAACTCCAGGGTGTGATTCATCCAATTTTTGGGCTCCTGAAGCCAACTCCAGTGTATATTTGGGCTCCTGCTGCTGCTGCTGCCAACTTCTGCCAACTCCAGGGTGTGATTCATCCAATTTTTGGGCTCCTGAAGCCAACTCCAGTGTATATTTGGGCTCCTGCTGCTGCTACTGTCAACTCCTGCCAACTCCAGGGTGTGATTCATCCAATTTTTGGGCTCCTGAGGCCAACTCCAGTGTATATTTGGGCTCCTGCTGCTGCTGCTGCTGCCAACTTCTGCCAACTCCAGGGTGTGATTCATCCAGCCTCTAGGAGGCTCAGAAATAGCAGTTTTTAATAGCGATTCGTCGCGAATTTATTCGGGTCGAAACGATTTTTGTCGGAAAATTCGGCGAATCAGTCGAATCGAATTTTTCAAAAGTTCGCTCATCTCTAGTCACTGTTACTGAATCACTAGATAAAAAGATAATGAAAGTCAATGGCAGTTTTTACTACATTGTAGATAGGAGTAAACAGTTCTCTACTTTTCTTAGGAGTAAACAGTTCTCCATTGACTTTCATTGTTTTCCTGGCTGGTGATTCAGCAACAGTGAAATTCTCAGGCTTTTTTCTCATGAATTGAATCTTTTACTACCATGAGAATTTTTTTCTACCTTTATTGAATCGAGGCCATAGTGCTGTATCCTTTTGCTGACACGTGTTTCGGGTATTCCTTCCTCAGAGGAGCGTTTTAGAGAAGCAAAGTGTAGCGTGGAAGAGCGGTGGCTACCATCAGCTGGCTCAGCAGAGCAGCTGTTTAAATGCGCTCCTGGAGCGCGCAAATCCCCCCCCCCCCCCCGGCCGGCCCGTGTGACGCTTTTTCCATATAGAACTCTTTGTACATGTTATAGGGCTCATATGTAAACATAGATTGGATATAGCCTCAATGCTCTGTATTGTTATGTCTCCCTGCATCATTGTGTACCATTAGGCTAATACTTGTACTTGGGCATCAAGTTTCTGTGATTTAGTAAGAGTACCTATCTATTAACAAGATCTCAGTGTGTGTATATATATTAATTTGTTTATGTAGTTCAGGTCCACTTTACGCTTGCCCTTGGCTCTAGAATTCAAGCGAATATATGGTGTTAGCATTAATTGATTCAACACTTTTGGTTTTGAAGTTATACAGATGGGTATGCCTTTGGCTCCCCCCCGCCTGGGTCCTCTCTGCGCTGTGCAGGTTCCCTGGGTGCGCCCCTCTCCCTCCTCCCCGCCGCGGTGCACTTCGCTGTCGTCGGCCGGAGTGCCGCCCGTAGTGGGCGGCGTTCGGTCTGATGGCGCACGGTGGGTTTGCATAGTGGGGGGATGGACGGGGGTGTGTCCATGGGCCGGGTGCACGTGTCCTGGTCGTGGTCATGCTGGCGGCGGGTTCGGCGTACCCCTGGCCGCATCATGGCTCACTACGTGTAGCGCGGTGACGTTGTGGTGTGGGCGGGGCAGGCGTCCTGCTGCCTGCTGATTGTTGATTGGGGTGCGCTCCCAGCACACGTGCTACGGCCGTGTGCGGCGCCGCACCGGAGGCACGCAGGCGGGGGTGAGTTTAAAAGGATAACTTACATTGTTGCAGGTCCCCTCACCTGAGCAAGAAGCGGCTTGGATTGCCGCGAAGCGCAGGTGTCCTGTGCTGCCCCCACGCCTCCTCCCCACGTTTATCTCCAGTTTTCTGTTGCCGGTAACATTTTAGTTATATTCTTTTGCATTGATTATCACTTGTTTTATTAATTCAATTGGTGTTCTTTGTGTATTTAATTGTGGTGTATATGCTCATTGGGATACTTTGTTCAATGTATTAGCCAGTGTGGATGATATAATTTATGGTTTGATTATCAGTTTATTGAATATTAATTTATTTAATAGCACTTTTTGAGGGTCTGTTATTGTACACTGTCTAGTATTGGTTTGTTTACATTTGATTGTATTTATATTTCTGGGTTGATATAGGTTGGGATTTTTTAGAACAAATCGTATCACTTTAGTAAAATTTGTGCCGGCACAAAAGTATACTTATATACAATATATACAATCGTTATCCATTAGTTTGTTGAACTGGTTGAATATACTTAGCTTACCTATAGTATTGGTACATTTCCTTGTGGGTAATTTAGAGGAGTAGCCTGTAGTGGGGGTCAGCAAATATTTTAATTGGTTTTAAATGTCTGTACAGTGTTTCTGGAAATAAAATAATGATGTAAATGTGTTTATGGTTGTGCTTCCTTTTTTTGATGGTTGTTGGGACCCTGTGTCCCACATTCCATTTCTTGTAAAGTTTTATATCACCAAATCAATGAGTCCAGGTCCACTTGAATCACCCGCTACTGGCGCGTTGCGTGGAAACCCACTTCGTCAGGATGCTGTCTTTTTAACCGAGTGTGTCAATGCAAAACCTTAATAAAGTCTAGTTATACTTTTTGTGCGGCTGCTTTTTTTGGTGAGATATAGCAGCCTGTACTGGCAGACCATGAATTCAGGGTTGAGTTCTGCCTCTGCAGAATGCAGGAGGGAACAAATACAAGCATTGCTTGTTGCTGCCTGGCACAAGCTGCAGTGCCACCACTGAAACTTGGGGCAAGCCTATCCAGTCTTCCCTGTAGGGTCCGGATTCAGACCGCGGTCCCCCAGTTAAGTACCCCACTTTAGTTTTTTGTTTATTTATAAGAATTCATACTTTTTTTTACACATCAATCTAGAGCAAGTATATGATGGTAATTACCATGCATCATTCAGAAAGGGATTCATTCCCTCGAAACGTAGGGTATGTGATACGTGGCCGGTCTCTTTTTAGGTAATACCAGGCCTGCACTTTGGGACATCGGATATACCATTACACTGGGATGACTATATTTGCATTTGCGGCACTATCTGAGGACTTTATTTCTGCCTATAAGATAATAACAGGCTGATTCATCATTAGCGGCAGGTAGCGACAAATGAGCGTCTGTAGCAGGCATTTTCAGAGCGCCCGCTAGTAGTCGCAGTGCTCGGCCGTGAGTCACTACTTTATAGCGACTCAGTCGCTGTTCAGTAATGTTGAATACATTGTGAGGAGTCGCTATTTGACCATTACAGCGCTGTATGGGAGCGCATGGTAGCGACTGCTCATAGCGACCGACTCACACCATATTCAGCAAAAAAACAGCCTCACAAATCTCTGGCGCTGAAAAATATTTGTTTGAAGCCCAGAGCGCAGGAGGCGGTGTGTTTAAAGTCTGTTTTCAAGCATCTATCAACTAGTAACAAAGCGAAAACATATGGAATTACATTGTAGCAACATTGTAACATGAACACTTTAATGCCAGACCTGTAATGTCATTTTTGAGGAAATATTTTAAAAATTAAAAAATTATGAAAAAACTGCTATTTCAATGCCAGAAGAGGTAACAGAATTATTTGTGATTTTTTTGAAAAAAATAAAAACCCGTTTAAAGAGAAGAAAAGGATCGTCCATTGAAATGTATGGGAGAGCGACAGGTAGCGAGAGGTCATACCTGGCGCTGTGCAAGGCTGAATGCTGGCGCTGTTCGCTGAGGCTGTGAAAATGATGAATCAGACGCTACATGGCGCTATCCCAGTCGCTAAACAGATTCTGCTTGATAAATGTGTGATTGCGTGCCGTGTCCGGCGTTGACCAGTCGCTATCTGTCGCTACCTCTCATTAACCAGGCGCTACCTGACGCTATCCCTTCTTAAATAAGGGCCTCAGTCATTATACTGTCAGCCGGGGATTTGGTCACCAGAGTGCTACACAGAAGGGGGCAGGTATTATCTCTTCCAACCATCTTATTAACAGGCAGGTGTGGTCTCAGGGAGATGGGCTGCTGATGAGTGAAATACAAATGGGGTTATTTAAGAAAGGTTATTTAGCGCCAGGTAGTGCTTCGTAGCGGCAGGCAGTGTCGGGTGAACGCCGGGTGCTGTACGGGATACCACATTTATGAAAGCAAATCTGGTGAGCGACTCTAACAGCGCCATGTAGCGTCACATGTATTATTACAGATGGCTCAGTGTATAGAAACGGCGCTCTAGGCTCAGCAGCGCCAGGTATTACCTGTCGCTCTCCCATACATTTCAATGGACGTTCCTTTTCTTCTGTTTAAACAGGGTTTATTTACTTTTGTTTTTTTTTCTCTCAAATAATTGTGTCACCTCTCCTGGCCTAGAAAAAGTCATTTTTGAAAACTTTTTAGATGTTTTTGTTTTTTTATGCAGAATTGTCATTACAAGTCTGACACTAAAGTGTTAATGTCACAATGTCACAGCAATGCCATTCTATGTGTTTTTGCATTGTTACTGGTGGATATGTGTTCAAAAACAGACTTTAACCGCCAGCCTACCTTGAGATTTTGTCACCCTTTGTTGCCAGACCATTTTGCACTATTTTGCGCTCCACATGTTCAACGGTGATTTTTGAAGGGATTTCCCAGTATTTCCCTGGAAAATTATATATTGTTTTTTTCAGCACAGTCTGGGCTTTAACATGAAGTGTCTTGTTTGTAAGATTGTCAGTGTTTTTTAAATATTTTTGTGGAAAATATGTAAAAAAAAAACCCCAAAATTTTTTTTACAATTTGTAGTGCGTTTTCTTAATAAAACATGCAAGTTGTTCCAGAAAATCATATTGTGTGTAAAAGCCCTATTCCTCCCGATTGCAACAGTACCACATATGTATTGGTAGACATCCTTTCCTGCCCAGGAGACACTTAAAACTGAAAAGAGCGACTGAGGCCCTTATTTATGAAGGAATAGCGACAGGTAGCGACTGGTGAGCGGCCGGTAATGACGGGCCCCGCCACGAGAACGCTGGCTCCCCACCACAATCACACATTTATCAAGCCAATCCTGCTTAGCGACTGAGATAGCGCCATATAGCCACTCATTCATCATTATTCCAGCCTCAGCCCACAGCGCCAGCGTCCCACCTTGAACAGCGACAGGTATGACCTCTCGCTACCTGGCGCCCTCCAATGCATTTCAATGGAACAATCTTTAAATATTAATAATTCATTGTTATTAATTGTTTTTTTTTTTTAAATGTGAAAAATTCTGTGACCACTTCTGCCATTTTAGATAATTTTTTTAAGGGAAAAAAAAATAAAAAAATTGTACAGAATTGATATTACAGTTCTGATATGTATTATGTAATGTGTTCATATTACAAAATTATTTTAAAAACTTGTTTTTTTTGGTTTCCAAAAATATGGTTGTTTGGGGGTTAAAAAACTACTTTTAACCCATCGCCGCCAGCGCTCTGGGGTTTAAACATGCATTTTACAGCACGTGATTTTTTAATGAATATGGTGGGAGCCGGTCGCTAGGGCCAGTCGCTATCATGCGTTCCCATACAGCGCGGAACCTGTCAAATAGCGACTCCTCACCCAATATTCAACATTACGGCAAACCGAGTCGCTATCAACTACAGAACAATGGCCAAGCACAGCGACTACTAGCAGGCGCTCTGAAAATGCCGCTACAGTCGCTCAACTGTCGCTACCTGCCGCTATTAATGAATCAGCCTCTGAGCCAATTTTCAAAGAAAATACAACCATTTTGCTCTCCTTGCGGTTTTTCAACAAAAACACCACTTTTCAATTGAAATACACCCTACAAACCATATGTTCCCTGAAAGTACACACCTCAAGTGTTCTAGCCGTACCAGGCTTGTTGTTGTAGCTGCAGCTTTCTGGAAGCAAGCCTTCCCGTAACTCACTGGTTGTACCGGATTTCCCTAAAAAAATAGCAAAAATTCTGCATTAAGACCAAATTTTCAGCATTAAGACCAAAACATGCGCTAACCAAAAAAACAAACCAAATCTGAAACGGCAAGGTACCTCCAAGGGTAGGGTTGCCAATTACCCCAAAGCAAAGCGTATGCATAACAGGCATTTCACTTGAAATTTCCTGCTCTGCAGACAAAGTGCGCACCTTGCGCTTTTTCAACCAAAACACCACTTTTCAATTAAAATACCCCCCACAAACCATATGTTCCCTGAAAGTACACACCTCAAGCGTTCTAGATGTACCAGACTTGTTGTTGTAGCTGCAGCGTTCTGGACACAAGCCTTCCCGAAACTCACTGGTTGTACCGGATTTCCCTAAAAAAAATAGCAAGAAAAAAAAAATGTTCTACTTTTTTACTAGTACTGTTCACTGTGCCTCAGCCTGCATTAGAAGATTTCAGCTCAGTTGCTTGACCAATGAGGAGTATATATAATATATATCAAGCAACTGGAATCTTCAAATGCAGGCTGCAAAACAGAACAGCAGTAGTACATCTCATAGTAATGAGATCCATTCACAAAAAACGGAGATCTCGGGTAGATCGTAGAAGTATGTCACACACCCCGCTTCAAGAAATTCATAACGTGTGGGTAATACTGACCTGTAGAGGGCGATATGCAGAGATGCCAGGAAAAAAGAGAGCCCCTCCCGGTCCATAAATACCTGGGACCTCCCACTCATTACCCAGTCTTCATCTCTGCAGACGGCGAGCAAGTCAGAAGATGTGGTCTCCTCCTTGCACAGGGGGATGACTCCCGGCCCTTTAGTTATCTATTTCCGCCTGGATCTTTTTTTTCTGTTACCTCATGCCTCCCAGCCTAGGCGGTTCCGGTGAGGGTAGAAAAGCACCCTTGGTGCTTAAGAGCAAATGCTCTCCCGTGAGACCCTATATAAGAGGGTAGGCGGTCATCCGGGACGGTGACCCCGGTTTGGGATGCCCCGTCCCTTGGCCTTACACTTTGGGTGGTCCCCCCCTTTGGGTAATGCCCCTCTCTCTAGCGGGATAGCGGAGGGTAGGAGCAGGGCCCCTTATTCGGTGTTAGGTCCAAATTTTGTAATCATTAATTCTTAATAATGTTTTAATGTATTAAATTATTAAATTATCCTCCCAATAGTTATTAACTTATTTATTACTTCATAACAGCATATATTTCTCTGTCAAAACGGCGCTGTGGCCGCCATTTTTATGCAGGCTTTCTCCCTGAGGTAAAAGGGGCGGGGCCGGGTTTTAGGCGCGAGCCGCAGCCCCCACCCTTCCATTTGGCGCTGATGCGGCTTGGATTCTGGGCGAGGAGCGGGGCCGGGCGTCAGGGTCAAAGCCACGGCCCGCTCCCCTCCTTCTGTCTCTTCTGAGACCGGCGCCGCGGCCGCACATGGCTGCGGTGCCGGCCTTTTTGCATTGTCATAGCGGAGGGGAGCTTCTCCCCTCACGCTTTCACTCTTGGGGGCGGGGCCGGGCTTTCCAGCGCTGCGGCCCGCCCCTGTGTCACAGGCACCTCTGAGGTGCTTTTCTCTGTGCCTGTTTCCTCAGAAGGAGCTGGCCACGCCCCCTTCTCTCCTCAGAGCTGCTCTTTACCTCACGGAGAGAGGAAGCTGTCTTCTGGATCACAGTGAGTGGCCCGGTGGGCCCCCCTTCTGTCCCATCACCTATAATTATATATTTTTATGTCATATATATATATATATATTTTATACTTCGCTTTTCTTATTAGCCTTTTTTATTATTTCTTTCAGATATAACCTACAGTGGTGTTAGGGGGTTTCTCCCTGTCCTAGGGTCCCTGGGTTCTTAATTGGCTTATTGCAAATCCTCCCACTTGGGACATTAAAGGGGCATCCCGGGTTGCTTATATGCGTAATTCCTTCGGTCATTGCGACCAACTATAAGTTCACCTTATGGAGGCATCCCTGGATACTGGGCTCGGGCTCCCCTCGGGGCAATCCCGGAAGTGTATGGGGTGTGGGGCATCCCTTACTGGCGATGATGTATATCTGTGTATACCATGCGCACAGCAGACTATTACATGGCAGTCCGGACCCCAGGTGTCTGGTTCAGCGCCGCCGGTCTCTCCTCCCCCCCTCCCAGTTTGATCCGTGCCCAGTCTGACGTTGTCATGGGCGGGCAGTTGCAATCGGAGATGTGTGCCCGATTGGCCAATCTTGAAAAATTATTCTCCAGCACGGTCACCAGAAAGGCTCCGGCTAAGAGAAAGCACTTGTCGCCGTCTTCACTGGCGGCCGACTTGGATGATCTTGATAATCTGGACTGGTCTGATTACTCCCAACTTGAGGAAGGGGAGGTATATGAAGAATCAGATAATTCAGACGATCAGCAGTTTGTGGGTGCTGATACCGAGCGGGGCTTGGGGAGGTCTTCGAATACTCCTAATGTTCTGGCTCAGATGTTTGAGGTTTTGGCTATTTCTCCTCCTGAGGTGGTTCCACAGCAAAAGGGGGAATTTTTCGAAGAATCCAGGCCGTGCTTGGAATTTCCTAACCAAAAGCATTTTGATGGGATTATTGCTAAGGAATGGGAGAGGCCTGCCCGGCTCCCAGGTGTTCCTCAGGGTTGGGACAAAAAATATCCCTTTCCCTTGGATACGGTTAAGCGTTGGGCGTCCCCTCCCGAGGTGGATGCACAGATTCTGGGTTTATCCAACACTACTGTTTTAAATTCTCCTGATTGCTCCACGCTTAAAGATGGTGAGGATAAACGCATTGACCAAATGGCTTGTCATGGTTTTGCCAGTGTTGGGTCAGCCATGAGGCCGGTTTGTGCTTCAGCGCTGATGGTGGTGGCTACCAGGTCGGTGGTCAGGGACCTGTTGACTTCTTCCGGGTTAGATCCAGATAGTGACGAGTTCCTTGGCCTTAAAAGGTGTGAATTGTTTTTGTCATTTGTCCTAGCTGCCTTGGATGACACACTGATGATGTGTGGCAGAACTTCGGCTCTATTGGTGACTATTTGGTGTTCGGTTTGGTTGTGCCAGTGGGCGGCTGATTTTGTGTCTAAAAAGTCGCTGACCGCTCTTCCCTTTGTGGGATTACGGCTCTTTGGTGAGAAGTTGGATTCAGTTGCCAAGGGTGGTAAGTTACCTCAACGCAAAAAACAGCGTCGTCCCTTTCGGGGGGCGGGTTCCTTTGCTTCTTCCTTTCGTGGGGCTAGAGCTGGCAGAGGAATTGTTTTCCCCGCAGCCAGAGGAGATTTATGGAACAGGGGCAGAGGACGTGCCCGCCCAGGATACAGCTGGGGCTCTAAGCCCAAATCCGCTGCCAAGCCAGCTCAGCAATGAGGGGGCGCCCTCACCCATGTGGGTGGGGGGACGGCTGCAACACTTCTCCCAGGTCTGGGACCGGGAGGTCTCAGACAGATGGATCCGGGAAGTGGTGACTTCTGGCTACAAGCTGGAGTTCGAGCTCCGGCCCAGGTCTCGGGTGCCTTCGGACCTTCTGGCCGCGCAGGAGCTCCAGGCGGCAGTAAAGAGTCTGTTGGATATGGCAGTTATTTGCCCAGTGCCCCCCTCAGACAGGGGTCGAGGCTTTTATTCCAATCTGTTCACGGTGCCCAAGAAGGACGGCTCGGTTCGACCCATTCTGGATCTAAAGATCCTCAACAGGTTCGTCCGTCCGCGGAAATTTCGCATGGAAACGCTGCGTTCAGCTATCCATTCTCTTCGGCAGGGGGACTTTCTGACGTCCGTAGACATCAAGGACGCCTATCTGCATGTGCTGATTATTCCAGCGCACCAGAGATTTCTCAGGTTCGTGGTGGAGGATCGGCATTTTCAGTTTGTGGCACTTCCTTTCGGTCTTACCTCGGCTGCAAGGGTTTTCACCAAGGTGCTGGTCGGGGTGATGGCTCTCCTCAGAGCCCAGGGTATTCGCATTGTCCCTTATCTGGACGACCTTCTCATTATGGCATCTTCCTTCAGCCAAGCGGTATTGGACACCAGAACTGTGGTGTCCACTCTGGAGAGAATCGGGTGGGTGATCAACTACCCCAAGTCCTCCCTTTCTCCGTCCAGGTTAGTGTCTTTTCTGGGAATGTCCCTGGACACTTCCCAGGCCAGGGTGTTTCTTCCTCAGTTCAAGGTTCTCTTGATTCAGAAGTTGGTTCGACTCCTCCTGTCTATCCCTCGTCCGGCCAGTAGACTGGGGATGAGGCTGGTGGGATTGATGGTAGCCTCCTTCGAAGCGGTTCCCTTTGCTCAGTTCTACACAAGGACACTCCAGCTCCATCTGTTGGCGGCCTGGGACGGGTCGCCACTGTCGTTGGATCAGTCCTTCCTGATGACCCCCCGAGTTCGGTGCTCCCTTCAGTGGTGGTTGGATCCAATCAATCTGTCGAGGGGCAGATCCTTTCTGGCCCCTTGTTGGGAGACGGTCACCACGGATGCCAGTCTATCAGGATGGGGGGGGGTTCTGGAAGGATCGTCAGTTTCAGGGACTGTGGGGGCCTCAGGAGGCTCACGAGTCCATCAATGTTCTGGAATTGAGGGCCACCAGGATGGTTCTGTTTCGCTTGACTCATCAGTTGCAAGGATTGCCGGTTCAAGTCCGGTCGGACAATCGGACGGCGGTTGCCTACATCAATCACCAGGGAGGGACTCGCAGCAGGAGTGCCCTCAAGGAAGTGTCTTTGATTCTGGCCTGGGCGGAGACCCACGTCCCGTGCATTTCAGCAGTTTACATTCTGGGAGCGGAGAACACGGAGGCGGACTCTCTGAGCAGGTTCTCAGCTCGCCGGGGGGAATGGTCTCTCAGCCCCAAAGTGTTTCGCTTAATTTGTCTCAGGTGGGGGTCCCCGGTGGTGGACCTCTTTGCCTCTCGTCACAATCACAAACTTCCGACATTTGTGTCTCTCTCACGGGATCCACTGGCTCTGGCAGTGGATGCCATGTCTCTGAACTGGAGGGATCTGGGGTTTCTGTATCTGTTCCCTCCATTTCCCTTGGTGGCCAGAGTGGTGCGCAAGCTGGCCCTGGAGGGTGCGTCAGCAATTCTGGTGGCTCCAAGGTTTGGTTCGCAGATGTGGTAAGGTTAGCAGAGGATCAGTTCGTTCTGCCCCTGCTGCTGGATCTGCTCACCCAGGGTCTACGTTATCCCAATTTACCAACGCTGGCTTTGACGGTGTGGCTGCTGAAACCTCCATCTTGAAGGAGGAAGGTCTTTCCGATGCTGTGATTCGAACTCTCATTAGTGCTAGGAAGCGGTCTTCCTCTAATATCTACTATAGGACTTGGAGGTCTTATATTGATTGGTGTGAGATCAGGGCGTTTCCTTGTAGGGAATTTTCCATCTCCAGAATCCTGGAGTTTCTTCAACATGGTCTGGACCTGGGGCTCCAGCTTAGTACTCTGAAGGGGCAGGTTTCTGCCCTGTCGGTGTTCTTTCAAAGGTCATTTGCCCTACATCCTTTGGTTAAGACTTTTTTCCAGGGAGTCACGCACGTGCGGCCTCCTAGAAAACCTTTGCTCCCTGTTTGGGTTCTTTCTGCTCTTCAGGATTCTCCTTTTGAGCCCTTGAATGATATTGCCTTGTCTTCACTTACGCAGAAGGTGGCCTTTTTGGTAGCCATCACTTCGGTTAGGCGTGTCTCTGAGTTGGCGGCTTTGTCCATTCAAGCCCCGTACTTTGAGGGGCATCAGGACAAGGTGGTTTTTCGTTTCAAGTCCGATTTCCTTCCTAAGGTTGTTTCTGCCTTTCACCTAAACCAAGACATTGTTCTGCCCTCTATGTGTCCTAATCCCAGCAATGACAAGGAGAGGGCCCTGCATTCTTTGGATGTGGTTCGTGTTGTGAAGTATTATTTGGAGGTAACGTCTTCCTTTCGTAAGACGGATGCCTTTTTTGTGGTGCCCTCCGGGCCCCGAAAAGGCTTGGCGCCTGCCAAGTCTTCCATTAGTAAATGGATCCGTCAGACCATAGTTGGGGCCTATTCTGCCAAAGGGAAGGTACCCCCTTTTCGTGTTACTGCTCATTCTACTCGTGCGGTTGGGGCGTCCTGGGCTTTTCAGCACCAGGCCTCTGTTGAGCAAGTTTGTAAGGCTGCTACTTGGTCTTCTGTTCACACTTTTTCCAAGTTTTACAAGGTTGATGTTCGGGCCTCAGCGGATGCTGTGTTTGGCCGCAAAGTTCTGCAAGCTGCAGTGGTTTAAGTTGTGCCTTGTTTTGGATCCCCGCCCTTTATGGACACTGCTGTTGGATGTCCCACACATTATGAATTTCTTGAAGCGTGGGGGGGGGGGGCATACTTAGAATAATACCATTTTGTGAATACTCACCTGTAAAATGGGTATTATAAGTATGTCACACACCCCGCTTCACCCTGCCCTTTTGTATTCTGGATCCTTTATATGGTGAACTTTGCGTTGTTATGCTTTGTGTTGGGCTCTTCCTGGTCCCTTGCCTTACTGCTGTTCTTATACTGGGTAATGAGTGGGAGGTCCCAGGTATTTATGGACCGGGAGGGGCTCTCTTTTTTCCTGGCATCTCTGCATATCGCCCTCTACAGGTCAGTATTACCCACACGTTATGAATTTCTTGAAGCGGGGTGTGTGACATACTTATAATACCCATTTTACAGGTGAGAATTCACAAAATGGTATTTTGTCAATGAATCTCATTACTATGACATTCAAACATAAAAAAATTGTCTCCTACGGCCACCCACCCCTCAAAAACATACAGATCCCAATTGCAGGCAATGAGGGGCATCCCAATTGCAGGCAGTGAGGGGCATCCCAATTGCAGGCAGTGAGGGGCATCCCAATTGCATGCAGGGTAAAGGCATCCCAATTGCATGCAGGGTAAAGGCATCCCAATTGCATGCAGGGTAAAGGCATCCCAATTGCAGGCAGTGAGGGGCATCCCAATTGCAGGCAGGGTAAAGGCATCCCAATTGCAGGCAGTGAGGGGCATCCCAATTGCAGGCAGGGTACAGACATCCCAATTGCAGGCAGGGTACAGACATCCCAATTGCAGGCAGGGTACAGGCATCCCAATTGCAGGCAGTGAGGGGCATCCCAATTGCAGGCAGTGAGGGGCATCCCAATTGCAGGCAGGGTACAGGCATCCCAATTGCAGGCAGGGTACAGGCATCCCAATTGCAGGCAGTGAGGGGCATCCCAATTGCAGGCAGGGTACAGGCATCCCAATTGCAGGCAGGGTACAGGCATCCCAATTGCAGGCAGTGAGGGGCAACCCAACTGCAGGCAGGGTACAGGCATCCCAATTGCAGGCAGGGTACAGGCATCCCAATTGCAGGCAGTGAAAGGCATCCCAATTGCAGGCAGTGAAAGGCATCCCAATTGCATGCAGGGTAAAGGCATCCCAATTGCAGGCAGTGAAAGGCATCCCAATTGCAGGCAGTGAAAGGCATCCCAATTGCAGGCAGTGAAAGGCATCCCAATTGCAGGCAGTGAGGGGCATCCCAATTGCAGGCAGTGAGGGGCATCCCAATTGCAGGCAGTGAGGGGCATCCCAATTGCAGGCAGTGAGGGGCATCCCAATTGCAGGCAGGGTAAAGGCATCCCAATTGCAGGCAGTGAGGGGCATCCCAATTGCAGGCAGGGTACAGACATCCCAATTGCAGGCAGGGTACAGACATCCCAATTGCAGGCAGGGTACAGGCATCGCAATTGCAGGCAGTGAGGGGCATCCCAATTGCAGGCAGTGAGGGGCATCCCAATTGCAGGCAGGGTACAGGCATCCCAATTGCAGGCAGGGTACAGGCATCCCAATTGCAGGCAGTGAGGGGCATCCCAATTGCAGGCAGGGTACAGGCATCCCAATTGCAGGCAGGGTACAGGCATCCCAATTGCAGGCAGTGAGGGGCAACCCAACTGCACGCAGGGTACAGGCATCCCAATTGCAGGCAGGGTACAGGCATCCCAATTGCAGGCAGTGAAAGGCATCCCAATTGCAGGCAGTGAAAGGCATCCCAATTGCATGCATGGTAAAGGCATCCCAATTGCAGGCAGTGAAAGGCATCCCAATTGCAGGCAGTGAAAGGCATCCCAATTGCAGGCAGTGAAAGGCATCCCAATTGCAGGCAGTGAGGGGCATCCCAATTGCAAGCAGTGAGGGGCATCCCAATTGCAGGCAGTGAGGGGCATCCCAATTGCAGGCAGTGAGGGGCATCCCAAATGCAGACAGTGAGGGGCATCCCATTTGCAGGCAGTGAGGTCCCCCTCCCCCATTTTTGCAGTGTGGGGCAGGCGCGGCCCACCGGGATTGTGCCCGGTATGCCTTATGGCCAGTAAGCCCCTGGGTAAAAAAGTGGCTATGGGGACCAGGGGTGCAAGAGTGGCACGTAAAATTTACGTGGCTGGCGGTTAACTGCAGGGGAGGCAGCCACGTAAATTTTACATGGCTGGCATTTAAAGGGTTAATCACAGCGTCTGGCGCTCTATGCTATAGCGACCAGATTTAGAGCGCCGACGCTCTGTGTGTGTAGTTTTTTTATGTATGGTGTGAGCCGCTGAAAGTTGGTTGCACTGAGCTGGCGCTACCTCTCGCTTCCTGCAGCGCTGTACTGGTGTTACAGTGCCCAACATACATCACATTCATCAATGCCGGCCAGGTTACTAGAGGGACCGAGACGCTCTGTTACAGCGCAAATGAGCGTATATTAGTGCTCGCGCTAAGCGCCGCTATACAGACGCTCATCTCCGGATACCTGGTGTTAGTAATGAATAAGCCTCCACGGAAGCATAGATCGCATGAGGGTGTTAAAAGCAGCAGCCCAACTGCCCCCAATGCAGTGTACCGGGCATTGTCCACCCCTGCTCACACACACATTTATTTTACATTCCAGAAGAGTAAAACAATGAGGCCGAACACCAAAAACCTGCCAAAATGGAGCTTTCCTTTAAGTTAGAGCACAGGAACCTGTATGTTCAAAGCAAGGCCGCCAGCCATGTTCACTTTAGAACAAACCCTTTAAAGAGGAAACGTAAAGAGTATTTTTGTTGTATTTAAATACCAAGACATTGTGAAAGATGTACTGCAAAGCAAAGAAGAACAATTAGGTCAAAGAAATATGGATTAAGTTAAGAGCCCTGGAATAACAAATTTGCCATGGTTCCCAACATACGGGAAGCTGGTGGGGATGTTTGTCTGGATTTCTGAGTTCCATTAAGCCAACCTTCTAGCCCACTCAATCACATTTTCCAGGAAAGGAGCACAGTCAGGAATAAAGGGCTCGAATATATAATATCCTTGTACTGTTTCTAATAGCATGGGCTGTTTGTAACAAGATCCTCAAAGTGGTGAGAACCTAGGCGGTCTTCATCACCGAAAGAAGGATATTGGAGTAATTATCCTCCTCCCCACCCCTCGCCCCAATCTAAGTGATGTTTCATACAGGAGTAAGGGTCCTGCAGAAAGCAGTCTGCTGGATGTGTAATTATAGATGCACCAGTGCCTGCTGCCAAATTGTGTAAAATGAATTAGCTACATTGGAAAACAAAATGACTGTTGGTCCAGGATCGAGCCAGATCTCTTAGTAACTGGACAGTGCAGTGCGACTCACAGGATGGGGGGGTGGTGACGGAGGTTTTAGCAGATGTTGTGGAGGTTTGTTTTTTTCTCTACAAGGTATAAATCTTGAATGGACATCAAAGGAAACTGTGATTTTAGTAAATAAATTGTATCAAGGCTTTAGAAGCCATCCAGCAAATCCTCGTTATTCAGATTGTTTTCCATTTTAATCCAGAATCAGAATCTTACCGTTAAGTCATTTTAATCAACCGGCTAAACTAATTAAAGCAATATACATATATACAAGATATCACTGGGAGTTTTAAATTGGCAACAATCTCACTTTTCACTCTGACAATAGCCAGGTTGGGATCAGTCATCATTAGTATAGCTTTTAGCTGTAATACTACTGTACAGTACATTCAAGATCTATTATCAGCTGGCTTAGGGAAACTTAAATGTACAGTATCAACCGGTAACCATCTGCAGGCACGACAGTCCATCTACAGACAAGGCAACCCATCTTCGCAAAAGGGGACCTCTGGTTTTTTACTGTATATTATTATTAAAGAAGCATCCCATGTGCCTAAATCATTCAGGCACAGTAAATAATGTGTTGGTGTTGAACTGTCCTAAACACATCAGATCCATCTAAAATGGTCAGAATACATATCAAATGGTGTCATAATACATGATCAACTTACCAACTCCGATACACCTTTAACCTTTTAACTGCCAGCCTAACTAACGAATTTTGCCAGATTGTTTTTCACTATTTTGCCATATACATATTTAACTGTGATTTTGGATGGAATGTCCAGAGATTTCCCTGAAAAATTCTAAATTGTTTTTTTTTTTTTTAGCAGAGTTTGGGCTTTAACATTATATTTAATGTTTTCAGTGAAACAAAAACAAGCTTAAATTTGTAGCAAGGTCCCCTGAACAGAACAATACCGAGCATGCATAAGTACTTTTAACCCTTTCAGTGCCGGTCTACTGGACATTTTGTCGTTCTGTGTTGCCAGGCCAATTTTCACCATTTTGTGCTATGCATGTTTAACTGATTGTTGCAGGGATTGCCAGGAAAATTATATATTGTTTTTTTTTTGGTTCAGCAGTTTTGGCCTTAACGTGTAATTTTTTCTGTGCATTTTCAATATCTTTGGGTTAAATATATAGAAAAATATATATATTTTAAATGTAATGTAATTTAACTGTACCCCACCAGATAGTATCTTAACAGTAGGCAAAATAATTTTCAGAAAAGACCAAATAGTGTATGCCACAGTACAATAATGCTACATGCATGTAAGTGAAGATGCAAAGTAGCGCGTGGATAAATGTTCAGTTGTCTTTTACATGTTTTCCTTTTCTTTTGTGTTTTATAATTTTTTGGGCTGGTTGATGCGATTATGCAATTGCATGATCATTTGCACGATCATCTGGACAAATAAACAGGGGATAACATGATTGCATATTCACACCCCAAAAATATGTGGTAGCCAATACCAGGACCAAGAGGCAATTCTTCAAACTATTTCTGTTGCCATACCACATTATGAGGCTGTTGTGTTACTGCAGTCTGAAAGCACCAGATTTGTCATATGTAATGACTGCAGACATATAGGTTAATCAAAGACAAGAAAAGCCCAAACAATCAATATTGTCCTACTAGATTAGTAGAGTTGTTTTACAATTCCAAATCCTGAAGGTGGTAGAATTCCACTGTAACAAATTTAGTGCAAAGTTCACTGGTCTTGTAATGTGGAGGTGGGGGGGGGGGGGGGGTGATGGCCAGGAGCCAAGTGCAAATGGTTAGCATTGGCACAAAGGCGCTAGTACGGAGTATTCTTTCTCTGGTTGGAAAACTATTTAAGGAATTCAATGTATAAATCTTGTTAAGCACCTGCATCCAAAAGGCTTCCAAAATATTTCAACAGGAATTTCTAGCACTGGTTATCGTTTTCATTCCCCCCTCCCCATCTATAATGCAGCTCTTACAACATTGATGGGTTTTCTCCCAGTGGCACACAATATATAATTCAATATAGGCCTAAATGGATCTAGAAAGAACTTTTAAATGTTCCCAAATAATAACTAATGATTTGTTATGTTTATTAGGAATTTTGTTAGTGCTAACTTGTTCTACTGTACACAGGGGTTCATGCAGGGGTCCCACACTTTTTATTTTCTAAATATATCAAGTACCATTTGAGCGGTACATATGGGTTGGCATTAAAAACTATATTAGATAGACAAACAAAAAAAAAACATCAACCGAATAAAGATCTTAAAATCCACTGTTCTGTCACCCTTCACTTGTGGCAGCCAGCTAACTCCTTTCCTGAATATAGTTACTCAACTAAATGATAGGATAGGGTAAAATCGGGAATTTTAAGTTATCTCTGGAAGCAAATGATATCCATGGTCAAAGACGACTTATTGTATTTAGACACAGCAGCACTTCATAATAGTGAACACATCAATACAATAGCAAGTACGGTACATGTCTGCAAATATCAGAAATAAGAACAACAATAGGGGACTGGAAACACACAAAGTGAACTGATCCAACATGAAAGAACATATTCCAACATAATCCATTCTACTACACAGATATGTACAGTAATACATGCATACTAATGAATGATGGATGATATGAAGAGGACACTAGACTTACTAGCTGTATTGTGTGAAGGGCTGTTTCAAAGGATGATCAGAGATTGCTTCAGGAAGCATGGCCTGCTGCTACTGCAAAGCTTCTGGAGAAAGTAAGGGCTGGCCTACAAGCCCTAGGAAAGCTCAGTAATTACAGGCCAGAGATATTGATCCTGGCCAGAGCAAGCATGTTTAGTAGTGTCAAGACATAAATAATCAAATAACAGAATAAATACAGAGACTGCAATACAGTAGAGTGGCACTGGATGGCAACATCTACTATAGAGCTCTATGGAACTAATAGAACTCAAAGCAAATCAATGGAAGCAATAAATAACATAGTATAAACGACAGGAGAGTGGCACCATAACATGAACAAAGTTGTCAGGTCAGGTAAGTCTGCAAGCTGTCCCTGGTACCATTGGAGGTGCAGAAGATGTTATGGACCGACTGACATTTAAATGTTGCTTGGGACCTGAATGTGGTGGACTGTTTTCCTGATAATGCATTTACCATTCATCATGTCCTGTTCAACTGCCATTAAGTTAGAGCAGATAAAGGAAGTACTCTACCTGCTGCTAGATACATGGAGCTAATGTAGTATATCCTAAAGTAGGTGGTTCCTAGTGCCCTACTAAATTGGAGAGTATTATAAAGGAGGATCCTATTTGGTGCTACACAGGTAAGGGTAAGTCAGGGTAAGTCACAATCAGGGGTGGAATTGGACCAAACATCTGCCCAAGAATTTACTGGTCCCAGCCAGCCTATGAGCAGCCCATAGACTGCTGAGCTCCCCCCGCCCCCCACAGGGTGCTCTAAGCTAGTCAACGAGTATTAGCTGAGGCTATTGCTACTACTTGCGAGCATCGCAGCCTAGGATAGGTCCTCGGGCTCAGCATTAAGCTCCACCTCCTTCTAAGATAGCGTGAGCCTTCAGCAGGGATTTCTGTATTGGCATGAAGGCTCACGCTATCAGAAGGAGGCTGAGCTTAATGCTGAGCCCGAGGACCTATCCTAGGCGGCGACGCTCGCAAGTAGTTAGAGAGTCTTTCATTAAACCTTCCCTGATTGGCAGAGAAGTCTGCTAACATGCTTGTCTGACCCCGGAGCTTGGGGACCAATCATAGATGCCGACGCATACACCAGATAGTGTTGCTGGATTTACTACACGGCCTCTGATAGGCTGTCGCATCCTCGGCTGGTTATTGGACACGCTGGTTAGACCCCGGAAGATGGAGGGTAAGTGCCTCCTTGCAGTATATATTCTGTATTTTCCCCTGGCCCGCACCTTTGAAAAAGCTGGTGACCCAGCGAAACGCGTTAGGCGGAAGGGGAGGGGAATACTTTTGGAGACCAGAAAGACCTGATTTCTTTATCACTAGCGGCCGCAGTGTGAGTGATTGGGGACACCTTCGTTTTTATTGGATGCGTGTTTTAACAAAGAGTGTTTTGTAAGTGCATTTTATGAAGTATTAAAGAGTGATTCCGCTGTACTTACAGAGTTGCACTAGATGTGTTTCTTTGTTTTTGCTTCCTATATGGCTTGTGCATGGACATTGCCAAGTAACTAAGAAGCAGCTCAAGCTCGCTAAACTTTCGGGTGCTCATAATCATCAAGTAATTTGTCGGTAGTTTAAACACCCTGGAGTTGGTAAGAGTACCTTCAAGCGGTGATGGGCACAGAAAATTTTGGTGCATGCACAGTGGGACTCCATCTAAAAGCTCATTTTACTAATTGAATGGACTAGAAAAACTATTATCCTGCTCTGTACCTTTCTGTTGTTGTTAATTTAGAGGCAACAACAATTCTTTTTTTTTAACCATAAGAACTGTAAATCTGTAAAAAATCCTTTCATAGAAGCTTGTTCCAGCATCAACAGCTGATGGCTTCAAAAAAGGATTTGATCTTTTTTTAGAAGGAAATAACATTAACACTAACTATTGTAAACAATAGAAAAATAACTTTCCTCAACCCTGTCACTTGGTTAAAGCAGAACAAAACCCTTTGCAGCTAGCCTTGGAGTCTAAAAAACCCAAATCACTATGCCCCTGTGCAAGGGTCAAAACCCAGGATAGTGAGAATCCCTGGTTTTGTTCCACTTTAAACTTGATGGACATATGTCTTTTTTCAGTAACTATTTAACCAAATGAAGGCTCAGGTCCAATCAACGATTGTGAGCTCATGATACAATTATGCTAGGACCGTGAACAAATGCCTGAAATTTTGCTTCGATTGGTAAGGCCCAGCATTTTCACACGTGCACGTGGCCTACATACACCCTGCTAATAATCTATTAGTGCATTATTGAGCACGCTCGCTCACGCCCAAGGTGTAAGGCCTGACAATGGCACAGAAAACAAATGGCACAATCCCAAGTCTGCCAATCCATATCATTCTTATCTTAAATGTTTCCTATTTAATAAAAGATGAAGTATGACCATCTGTACAAAACAAATGTTCTAAAACAGTGAGGCAAAGGCCAAAATAAGTATTTCGTTTAACACAATAGTCCATAAGAAAGTTTCAATTGATTCGTTTGTGGCTCTTGGCACTGCCGATTTGGCCTCCAACCCTTGTTGCTGACAGCTTGCAATCCTCTCCCTTTTGAACCCACCTCCTGTAAGTGGACCACATTCAAATCTGCCTTCCAATGAGCTTGTTTGCTTCCAGTCCCAGATGTTGTTCTCTGGAAAATATTTTTCATCTGCTGATGTGAGGGTCACATACAGGTCCCCTTAGTCACACTGGAGCTTGAAGTCATTGTATAAAAGTAACAGAGCTACTAATCCTAATTTGTAAGCCAATGTAGGCGAAGAATACTAGATTACATAGAGGGTAGATATTCAACAGAGCTTTTCTGTTTCGTTGCCTGAAAATAACAAATGCACGTAGACATAATACCATAAGAACAATTTGTCTCTTGCCTTACATTAATTGTTAATTCCAACCACGACAACAATGTGGATTCATTTATTATAAATATGACATGTCTACTCTCAGTGGTGGCTTTTAGATCCACCGATTTTGTATAAACAACCCTCATTGTCATGTTCACTAATGTACTTTTTTAGGTCTATTCCCCCAGTATGGTGTAGGAAACCCTTAACAACTGATCTAGCAGCGGGTTAGAACCCCATTATTAACTCAATCGAATGCTGGGTTGGATACCATTATATGAATAAAGGGGGTAGGAGTAGCTCCATCACTATTATTTATACAAAATTATTATCATTATTATTCAGGGCCTGGGAACCAATTTACCGCCCAGTTTAACCCTCTCATCATCTAAGTATTAAGCACCAAACATGTCTACTTATGGGGAAAGACAGAGATTTGGTTGCACATATCTGCAGATACATGTGGAAGCCACACAGCCCCGACAAGGCACTCTGTGTTTAGTGTGGTCCCTACTTTTATTTTTGAGTCCCCAAAGTTGGGACATGCAATGCAGCCAGAGCTACTCGCTTGGGAAGCTGCCAGCCTCCCTTTAGAGCACTCCATAGGGAGAGATCCATATTGACTGAATCCCTCCCTGTGTGTGTTCATGGCAATTCAAATAATTTAATAATTTTGTATAAATAGTAGCGATGGAGCTACTCCCACCCCCTTTACTCACTTGTTTGAATTGCCATGAGCACACACAGGGAGGGATTCAGTTAATATGGATCTCTAAAGGGAGGCTGGCAGCTTCCCAGGTGAGTAGCTCTGAAATATTTGACTGCATTGCATGTCCCAACTTTGGGGACTCAAAAATAAGAGTAGGGACCACACTAAACACAGAGTGCCGTGTCGGGGCGGTGTGGCTTGCACATGTATCTGCAGATATGTGCAACCAAATCTCTGTCTTTCCACATAGCTAGACATGTTTGGTGCTTAATACTTGGATGGGATTGATGATGAGAGGGTTAAACTGGGCTGTAAATTGGTTCCCAGGCCCTGAATAATAATTTAATAATTTTGTATAAATAGTAGCGATGGAGCTACTCCCACCCTCTTTACTCACTACCATTATATGACCTGCACTACTGGTACCTTTTACTAGCTCAACTTTTAGATTAACAAGTAGGATCTACTTTTTAAGGCCATCAATGAATTGGTTCATCTAGCACACTCTGTTCCACCTACCTTTTATTAGGTTTGACACCACTTTTCTCCATCATCAGGTAATATTAGCACCACTTATTTATTAGCAGTCAGGGCAATCTTTATTACTACAGGATAAAATGACCTAAAAAGTAGATGGTTAACCTTTATATTTGTGAGGTTTCTTATTCATCTAAGTAATTGTTTCCCTGTCTGCAGGGGGTACAAAGCAATGTTCAGGGGTGCACCAAAAGGGGGGGGGGGGTCTGACAGGTCTGATATATTAACAGTCAAACCTTTCTTGCTTTCAAGGGGCTACAAGGCGGGTGACCTACTTATTTTGCTAACATTTATAAGTAATCTTTTTCTTGGGGGTTCTCTGTTGAAAAGTCTTGTCACTAGGGTGTACTTGGCGTAAAAAGATTGAGAAACACTAATCTACTGTAGGTCATAATATATCTGTAGTTATGAGTCAAGGCATATTGACATACTATATTATTTGGAAGACATATCACTAGTCATCCAACTGGTTTACTCAGTTCAACTGATGACTGACAAAAGTCCAAGAAGCCTCTGTTTATAGACTCAAGCTTCAGAAATTCAAAGAGTATGATCACACCCTTAAGCCAATTCATATTGTACAAGCAATAACCTTCAAAAGACCATAGGTGAGTGAAATATCAAAGAAAAATCTGGTTCAATGAAAACCCTTGATATTCAGGAACAGGGGTTTCATCTGAAATTTCTGGGCTTGGTACCTGCCTATGGGCATTACATGATCTACTTTGCATTTCTACACCACTTTGTATCTTAATATTATTGTTTTTAAAGAGCCATTGGCTTTTGTGGTGATGTACACAGGGTAGAGTTTACAGAAAGGTAAGAAAATGCAACAAAGAAACGTTGATAATGAGGCACATGAGGTGTGAGGACCTTGCCCCTGCAAGTTTAGTGCTTGCTCAGGAGCAGGATGCCCTTGGGGATGCAGCCAAGAGGTTGGGTCACAAATAGTATCTACTAAGCATGGTGGCAGGTCCATGACAAGACTGTGAAGTGCATTTTTTACGCCAGTCTGCATAGAAATGGTGTTAGAAAGCAAATGAGTTTATGAGTTGGCCAAGACCAGATGGAAACAGAGACGGGTATGACTGAACCTTGTGGTACTACAAATAACGGACAAGGAGAAGAAAACCTTTTGGATGAGATTTAATAAATGTAGGTAGCAGTAGAAGGAGAGCCATAAGAGGGCAAGATCTTGAATTCCTAAACAAGGAAGAATTGGAGTAAAAAAGGAATGGTTGAAAGTATGGAAAACTAAGGATGGGTCAAGAAGAATGGAGTAATGACCTTTAGATTTGACAGTGGTTAGTTGTTGTTAGAGACTTCAGAGATGGCGGCAGTCAGTGGAGTAATTGGAGCAGAATCCATATTAGAGTAGGTTTATAATATAGAGTTAGACGAGATATAGCATGCCAAATCTGAGTGAACATGTTGTTGAAGTTTGGATGACAAAGGGAGCAGTCAGATGGGTCAGAATCTGGTGAGGACAGACTGTTCAGAGAGGGATTTCTAATTTGCGATTATCATAACCAGATAGTTCACAGTATTTGGCATTAGGGAAAAATACAAGCCAAAAACTTTCTGTTTTCCATCCCAAAAAAGGATCTGCCTCCTCATGGGATGCCCAATTCACCATGCATAGGGGCTGGCAATGCAAGGTTTGGAGCTGCTAAGCAAGTGGCCCCTAGCCCTGCCAGCTTTCCAGCTCATGTGCCCATTGTTACAGGTCTGGAGTGGGAGGTATTGGCATGCCATCCACTGTGCCAGAAGGTAGCATTCCGGCCCTTGGACACCTTAACAGTTAAACTATACAAAGAACACAATGACACTAATTTACAAACCACTTTAAAATTTTTTATTTTTCACTCCATAAGATGCACCTGACCACAAGAAGCACTTGGGTTTAGAGGGAACCAAATGGTGTTAAAGAATACCCCCAACCAGAGCCCATTAGCAGCAGGTACTGTGCAGCATACCCACAATCACTCCATAAAAGGCCAAAGACAATTCTTTAGGGTTCAGAGAGATCAAAAATTCCCTCTTCCCCTCGAGTGGCAGGAGCACCAAGGAAATCAAAACAACAATAGTGTAAATTTAAATGCCTAAAATCACATAATTTTATTAGAAGTAATCCAACACATACACCACATAACACAACAAGATAAAAACAATGCGTCCCCCCTAAAATCTTCCAGTGCTGACCGTAAACAGATCTAAATTCCTGCGGAGCTCCCTAGTATTAAGCTGGTGGAGTGCAAATAGCTGTATAATTATTGTGCCGGCACAATGAAGGGTCCTGATTATTAGCGTTACTCTACCTAGAATTGCCCATTCTAAAGTGACAGTGCTGCAATAAATAAATGTGCTATCAACTACAATCCCAAAACAATAAAAATACAAAATTATACACAAACGTAATATTATTCATACAAGTGACAATTAATATAATAAAGAAAACAAATATTACAATAAGTTAATCAGACAATACTTTTTAAATATTCAATAAAAAATTCCACCAATGAAAAATTCCTAAGTGAATAAAAATACATACAGCGCATCAGCCAAATGTGTTTAAAGTGCTATAAAAGGTAACTGTGAAAAACCTGTGGGTTATGGATACTCAAGAAGTGCAAAGAACAAACTGTCACATCAGCTACATGAAATGCAAGAGCAAACACAAAAAAGGTATATACAAAACCTTAAGCCCAGCAACAGGGTATACCACCGCAAAAGTATAGAGCAGGGTATACCCTGTTGCTGGGCTTAAGGTTTTGTATATTTGTTTTCTTTATTATATTAATTTAAAAATGAAATTTACACTATTGTTGTTTTGATTTCCTTGGTGCTCCTGCCACTCGGGGGGAAGAGGGAATTTTTGATCTCTCTGAACCCTAAAGAATTGTCTTTGGCTTTGACTGTTAAGTACAGTGCAGCACAACTTGCTTTATATAACGCGGTGCACCCCCTCTTTGTAAATCACTCCATAAAAGGCAGTGTGGCAGAATCCCCGCCCCCCCAATTCTATAAACATGCAGCGTGGCAGAATCCCTCCAATCCCTTGTAACAGGCAGTGTGACAGAATTCCCCCAATCCTCTATGCAGGCAGTGTGGTAGAACCCCCCCATGCCTTATACAGGTAGTGTAGCATAATTCCCCAATCCGATATACAGGCAGTGTGTCAGAGTTCCCCTAATTCCATATACAGGTAGTGTGGCAGAATCCCCCCCCCCAATACCATATACAAGCAGTGTGGCATCATATGGTGCCTCTGTTATACTTCTGGGTGATCACCAATATTAAATCAGGCTCTATATCTGCTGGTTTACTTCTACAAAAGTCCTTGCTTGGATAACGTGTCCTCCTGACTCACCCAGGTTTCTCCATATCTACAATAGTAAAATGTTAGACTAGAAACAACTATAAAGGGGATGTCCATCCAAACAAGCATTGCAAACATCACACAGGGTGGTGCATGTGCTTAGGGATGCCTGACTAAAAAGCCTTAAAGTTCTTAAAATTGGGGCATCAGGGTTTGGGCATTGTACTTTCTCCATTAACTGATAATCACAACGCAACGATTAGGGATGAGCGAACTTTTAAAAAATTCGATTCGGCTGATTCGCCAAATTTTCCGTCAAAATTTGTTTCGGTCCGAATTTATTCGCAACGAATCGCTATTAAAAACAGCTATTTCTGAGCTTCCTAGAGCCTCAATAGGGTTGTAAACCATTCTGCCTTGCTGTAACACGCATAGGATGTAATACTGTAAATAATTATGACATGCAGATCAGAGGCATCGCTATTAGAATCGCAGTGCAGCACAATTGCAGAGAGTTGAGTTGGCATCACTATGAGGGGCCCCTGTATTGCCTGAAAAACACACCCTGGAGCTGGCAGCAGCAGGAGCCCAAATATTGGCTGAAAGACATCCTGGAGTTGGCAGCAGGAGCCCAAAAAATTGGCTGAATGACACCCTGGAGTTGCAAGCAGCAGCAGCAGCAGCAATAGCCCAAACATAGCTTGAAAGAGACACTGGAGTTGATAGCAGGAGCCCAAAAATTGTCTGAGTGACACCCTGGAGTTGCAAGCAGCAGCAGCAGCCCAAACCTAGCTTGAAAGACACACTGGAGTTGGCAGCAGGAGCCCAAAAATTGGCTGAATGACACCCTGGAATTGCAAGCAGCAGCAGCAGCAGGAGCCCAAACATAGCTTGAAAGAGACACTGGAGTTGGCAGCAGGAACCCAAAAATTGGCCTAAAGACACACTGCAGTTGGCAGCAGCAGCAGCAGCAGGAGGCCAAAATGTTGCTGAAACGCACACCCTGAAGTTGGCATCAGCAGGAGCCCAAAAATTGGCTGAATGACACCCTGAAGTCGCAAGCAGCAGCAGCAGCCCGAACATAGCTTGAAAGAGACACTGGAGTTGGCAGAAGGAGCCCAAAAATTGGCTGAATGACACCCTGGTGTTGCAAGCAGCAGCAGCAGCAGCCCAAACCTATCTTGAAAGACAAACTGGAGTTGGCAGCAGGAGCCCAAAAATTGGCTGAATGACACCCTGGAGTTGCAAGCAGCAGGAGCCCAAACATAGCTTGAAAGAGACACTGGAGTTGGCAGCAGGAGCCCAAAAACTGGCTGAATGACACCCTGGAGTTGCAAGCAGCAGCAGCAGCAGCGGCCCAAACATAGCTTGAAAGAGACACTGGAGTTGGCAGCAGGAGGCCAAAAATTGTCTGAATGACACCCTGGAGTTGCAAGCAGCAGCAGCAGCAGCCCAAACCTAGCTTGAAAGACAAACTGGAGTTGGCAGCAGGAGCCCAAAAATTGGCTGAATGACACCCTGGAGTTGCAAGCAGCAGCAGCAGGAGCCCAAACATAGCTTGAAAGAGACACTGGAGTTGGCAGCAGGAGCCCAAAAACTGGCTGAATGACACCCTGGAGTTGCAAGCAGCAGCAGGAGCACAAACATAGCTTGAAAGAGACACTGGAGTTGTCAGCAGGAGCCCAAAAATTGGCTGAATGACACCTTGGACTTGCAAGCAGCAGCAGCAGGAGCCCAAACATATCTTGAAAGAGACTCAGGAGTTGGCAGCAGGAGCCCAAACATTGGCTGAATGACACCCTGGAGTTGCAAGCAGCAGCAGCAGGAGCCCAAACATAGCTTGAAAGAGACACTAGAGTTGGCAGCAGGAGCCCAAAAATTGGCTGAATGACACCCTGGAGTTGCAAGCAGCAGCAGCAGGAGCCCAAACATAGCTTGAAAGAGACTCAGGAGTTAGCAGCAGGAGCCCAACAATTGGCTGAATGACACCCTGGAGTTGCAAGCAGCAGCGGCCAAAACATAGCTTAAAAGAGACACTGGAGTTGGCAGCAGGAGCCCAAAAATTGGCTGAATGACACCCTGGAGTTGCAAGCAGCAGCAGGAGCCCAAACATAGCTTGAAAGAGACACTGGAGTTGGCAGCAGGAGCCCAAAAATTGTCTGAATGACACCCTGGAGTTGCAAGCAGCAGCCCAAACATAGCTTGAAAGACACACTGGAGTTGGCAGCAGGAGCCCATAAATTGGCTGAATGACACCCTGGAGTCGCAAGCAGCAGCAGCCCAAACATAGCTTGAAAGAGACACTAGAGTTGGCAGCAGGAGCCCAAAAATTGGCTGAATGACACCCTGGAGTTGCAAGCAGCAGCAGCAGGAGCCCAAACATAGCTTGAAAGAGACACTGGAGTTGGCAGCAGGAGCCCAAAAATTGGCTGAATGAAACCCTGGAGTAGCAAGGAGCAGCAGCAGGAGCCCAAACATTGGCTGAAAGAGACACTGGAGTTGGCAGCAGGAGCCCATAAATTGTCTGAATGACACCCTGGAGTTGCAAGCAGCAGCAGCAGGAGCCCAAACATAGCTTGAAAGAGACACTGGAGTTGGCAGCAGGAGCCCAAAAATTGTCTGAATGACACCCTGGAGTTGCAAGCAGCAGCAGCCCAACCCTAGCTTGAAAGACATACTGGAGTTGGCAGCCGGAGCCCAACAATTGGCTGAATGACACCCTGGAGTTGCAAGCAGCAGCAGCAGGAGCCCAAACATAGCTTGAAAGAGACACTGGAGTTGGCAGCAGGAGCCCAAAAATTGGCTGAATGACATCCTGGAGTTGCAAGGAGCAGCAGCAGGAGCCCAAACATAGTTGCAAGGAGTTGCAAGGAGCAGACACTGGAGCAGCAGCAGCAGGAGCCCAAACATAGCTTGAAAGAGACACTGGAGTTGGCAGCAGGAGCCCAAAAATTGGCTGAATGACATCCTGGAGTTGCAAGCAGCAGCAGCAGCCCAAACATAGCTTGAAAGACACACTGGAGTTGGCAGCAGGAGCCCAAAATTTGGCTGAATGACACCCTGGAGTTTCAATCAGCAGCAGCAGGAGTCCAAACATAGCTTGAAAGAGACACTGGAGTTGGCAGCAGGAATCTAAAAATTGGCCTAAAGACACACTGCAGTTGGCAGCAACAGCAGCAGGAGGCCAACATTTGGCTGAAAGGCACACCCTGAAGTTGGCATCAGCAGGAGCCCAAAAATTGGCTGAATGACACCCTGGAGTTGCAAGCAGTAGCAGCAGCAGCCCAAACATAGCTTGAAAGAGACACTGGAGTCGGCAGCAGGAACCCAAAAATTGGCCTAAAGACACATTGCAGTTGGGAGCAGCAGCAGCAGGAGGCCACAATTTGGCTGAAAGGCACACTCTGAAGTCTGAAGGCAGCAGGAGCCCAAAAATTGTCTGAATGACACCCTGGAGTTGCAAGCAGCAGCCCAAACATAGCTTGAAAGACACACTGGAGTTGGCAGCAGGAGCCCATAAATTGGCTGAATGACACCCTGGAGTCGCAAGCAGCAGCAGCCCGAACATAGCTTGAAAGAGACACTAGAGTTGGCAGCAGGAGCCCAAAAATTGGCTGAATGACACCCTGGAGTTGCAAGCAGCAGCAGCAGGAGCCCAAACATAGCTTGAAAGAGACACTGGAGTTGGCAGCAGGAGCCCAAAAATTGGCTGAATGAAACCCTGGAGTAGCAAGGAGCAGCAGCAGGAGCCCAAACATTGGCTGAAAGAGACACTGGAGTTGGCAGCAGGAGCCCATAAATTGTCTGAATGACACCCTGGAGTTGCAAGCAGCAGCAGCAGGAGCCCAAACATAGCTTGAAAGAGACACTGGAGTTGGCAGCAGGAGCCCAAAAATTGTCTGAATGACACCCTGGAGTTGCAAGCAGCAGCAGCCCAAACCTAGCTTGAAAGACACACTGGAGTTGGCAGCCGGAGCCCAACAATTGGCTGAATGACACCCTGGAGTTGCAAGCAGCAGCAGCAGGAGCCCAAACATAGCTTGAAAGAGACACTGGAGTTGGCAGCAGGAGCCCAAAAATTGGCTGAATGACATCCTGGAGTTGCAAGCAGCAGCAGCAGCCCAAACATAGCTTGAAAGACACACTGGAGTTGGCAGCAGGAGCCCAAAAATTGGCTGAATGACACCCTGGAGTTTCAATCAGCAGCAGCAGGAGTCCAAACATAGCTTGAAAGAGACACTGGAGTTGGCAGCAGGAATCCAAAAATTGGCCTAAAGACACACTGCAGTTGGCAGCAACAGCAGCAGGAGGCCAACATTTGGCTGAAAGGCACACCCTGAAGTTGGCATCAGCAGGAGCCCAAAAATTGGCTACATGACACCCTGGAGTTGCAAGCAGCAGCAGCCCAAACATAGCTTGAAAGAGACACTGGAGTCGGCAGCAGGAACCCAAAAATTGGCCTAAAGACACATTGCAGTTGGGAGCAGCAGCAGCAGGAGGCCACAATTTGGCTGAAAGGCACACTCTGAAGTTGGCATCAGCAGGAGCCCAAATATGTTTTGCACCATTTGGGAAGTGTAAAATGTGGCACCATGCTGAATCTAGTCGCATGTATCAGCCATTGGTGGGTGGAAATCATGGCTGATCCATCCCTGATTCATTTTCACAAAGGTGAGTCTCTCCACATTTTTAGTTGACAGACGAGTTCTCCTCGCCGTAACTATGGCCCCCGCCGCACTAAACACCCGCTCAGATGGCACGCTACTTGCCGGGCAGGACAGCTTTTCCAGGGCAAACTCAGCTAGCTGCGGCCACAAGTCAAGTTTGGCTTCCCAGAAGTCCAGCAGATCCTCAAGGTTTGTTGGCATGGTCAAATCAAGGTATGACATGACCTGCTGGTTCAGGTCCTGCTCCAGGTCTTTCTGTCGCTCATGAGTAGACTTACTATGCGGGTGTAGATAGCTACTCGTTAGCGACTGAAGACTGAGGCTGCTGCTGATGGAGCTGCTGCTGCTGCTCCTGCCAACCCCCCCCCCTAGCAGCTATGGCAGTGGAAGGTGAGCGCAGAAGGCCCCCCGAGTCAGACCTGCGAGAGTATGGACGATGGCGCAGATAGGCATCGGCCAACTTACTACGTAGGATGTCTCTGTAGTAGGCCAGTTTGTCCTCCCTCTTAGTGGGTTTAAAAAATGCCCCCATTTTTTGCCGGTAGCGAGGGTCCAAGAAGGTGGAGAGCCAAAAGTCATCCCGCTGACAAATTGAAACAATTCTGGGGTCACTACGCAAGCCTGTGAGCATGCTTCGTGCAATTTGTGCAAGTGACTCGGAGGGACCACCTGTCTCCATCTCCACTGCATACTGCCACGGTGTGTCTGGGTCCTCTGTCTCGCCTTCCTCACAACCCTCTAGCTCTTCTGGCTGCTCCTGCTCCTCCTTTCCTGTCCACTGACTAGATAAACCAGCCATTTCGCCAAGCCTAAACTGTGCACTGTGCCACTCCTCCTCCTCCAGTTCAGCTCCAACGGGGTTCATGTGGCCGTAAGATATAGACACCATGTCTCCAGTGCCCTGACCAGCCATGGTTTCCAACATGTGCTGTAGTACATGAAGCAGTGGAATCACGTCGTTCATCCCGTAATCCTGGCGACTCACAAATTAAGTGGCTTCCTCAAAGGGCCTGAGCAAATGGCAGGTGTCGCGTATGAGCTGCCACTGGTTGACATTGAAGTTACACAGGGGAGTCCCCCTATCCGCTTGGATCATCAAGAAATCTGTGATGGCTTTTCTTTGTTCGTATAGTCTGTCCAACATATGCAGGGTGAAATTTCAAGGAGTGGAAACATTGCAAATCAGACTATGTTGGGGGCTACCGTTCTGACGCTGTATCTCAAGAAGGGTGTGCTTGGCGGTGTATGAGTGGCTAAAGTGCATGCAAAGTTTCCTTGAAGTTGTTAGGATGTCTTGCAGATGGGGGAAGACTTCAGAAACCGCTTCACAACCAGATTGAAGACGTGAGCCATGCAGGGCGCATGGGTCAGCCTTCCTTGTCGCAGCGCAGACAAAATGTTCTTCCCATTGTCGGTGTAAGCCATGTTTGGATTTCTTGAAGAATAAATTTAAGCAGTTCCTCCCGTGTGTGACTCCGTTCGCCAAGACAAACCATGTGAAGCACAGCTTGACACCTCCGTGCCCTGCACACATGGTAGGCTGGAGGGGCACTGAGACTTGAGCCTACAGTGGAGGGTGAGGAGAAGGCGGAGGATGAGGAGACCGAGTCGCACGGTGTCACAGGCACAACGGCCAGGGAGCGCAGAGGCCGAAGCGGCATGACCTGTCCAAGTTGCTGCTGCTGCAAAGGGACCACATTCACCCAGTGGGCCATAAACGACATGTACTGTCCCTGACCGTAGTTACAGCTCCAGACGTCAGCGCTGCCATGCACTTTGCTACACACCGACAGGCTCAAGGACTGGCCCACCTTCTGTTCAACAAAAGTGTGCAGTGCTGGTACTGCCTTCTTGGCAAAGAAATGACGGCTTGGGACTCTCCACCTCGGCTCGGCACATGCCATCAGTTCTCTGAAAGGTGCAGAGTTCACCACCTGAAAAGGGAGCGACTGCAGCACCAGCAACTTGGACAGGAGCACATTCAGCTTCTGCGCTGTAGGATGAGTGGGCGCATACTGCTGTCTCTTGGACATGGCTTCGCTGATGGATTGCTGGCGGGATGCATGACTTGGAGGAGGAGGAGGAGCATCTGGAGCGAGAGAGGATGGATATGACGCACAGCTGCCTTCGGCTGAGGTGCTGGAGCCTTGGCTGGCAGAAATTGGGAGCGGCGTGTCACTTGGTGAGGAAGCAGCCTGGACCACCTCTACGGAGCCTCGGTTCTCCCAGGCCGCTTTATGGTGACACATCATATGTTGACGCAGGGCCGTGGTGCCAACATTTGGGCCCTGGCCACGCTTCACCTTCTGCCCACACATCTTGCATGTGGCCATGTTACCCTCCTGGGGATGCTTGAGGAAAAACTGCCACACTGCCGAGTAGCTACTTTTCCCACCAACAGCCCACACTGATTCACTGCTACTGTCGCCAACTCCAGGAACCCCTGCTCCACTACCTCCCGATAAGGAAGCCTGCCACACAGCAGGTGCTCTACCCCGGCCCCGGCCCCGTTTGGCTCCAGGCTTTACAATTCTGCCCCCATGCTGACTGCCAACCATGCTGCTAACACCTTGCTGCCTCAGCTGCTGACTCCAGGGCAACCTGCGCCCCTCTTCTCCTGATGATGAGGATGAAGCCCCTTCTGCACCCGGCTCCCAAGTGCGATCAGCTTCATCATCATCATCATCACCGAGTTGTGGCTTCACATCAATGATGTTCTCGGTTTCCTCAACAGTGTCTAGCGCAGGAGCTGGAACGCTCGCAACAACACCCACGCCACTCTCCACATCACTATTTGTCTGTCTAGCGAAGGAAGCCACCAACATTACTTGGCTGGGCAGTAGCTGCTGACTGTCCTCTATCTGATCGTCCTCCTCCCTAAAGATTGGAGCTGAACCCAAAGCATAGGATACGTCGCTGGGGGAGGGAACGGCGTAGGACAGAGGCAATGGGTGGACAGGGAACATGTCAACTCAGGGTTGTGTCAGAGGAACCTACCGACCCTAGACTGGGGGTATCAGATGTAACTTGTGATGATGTGGATGACCGCATTAACCAATCTACCACGGCAGATGCGTTACTGGTGGAGACACGACCGCTAGCAGATACTGGCAGATCAGGTCTCTCACTGCGACTCCTGATGCCACTCGCCCCTAGTCTGCTGCGACCTCTGCCTGCTGAATCTTGGCCTCTGCCACTCCTCTTTGAACATCCTGGCACTTGTCTTCCTGACATTTTTATGTATTTGAAATGCGCAATAGGCACTTAAAAAAAAAACTTTACAAGACGCAAAAAAACAATTCAAAATGCAATATATTAATAAAACAGAGCCTGTAGAAGCTGATTTAGTATAACAGATAGGGTGAAATGTGCCGTTTTGGGATACCCTGTGGCCTGTTGTTTTTACAGGACGCAAAAATAAGATTCAAAATGCAAAATATTAATAAAACAGAGCCTGTAGAAGCTGATTTAGTATAACAGATAGGGTGAAATGTGCCGGTTCGGGATACCCTGCGGCCTGAAGTTTTCACAGGATGCAAAAAAACAATTCAAAATGCAACATATTAATAAAACAGAGCCTTTAGAAGCTGATTTAGTATAACAGATAGGGTGAAATGTGCTGGTTTGGGATGCCCATGTGGCTTGGTGTTTTTACAGGATGCACAAAACCAATTCAAAATGCAATATATTAATAAAACAGAGCCTTTAGAAGCTGATTTAGTATAACAGATAGGGTGAAATGTGCTGGTTTGGGATGCCCATGTGGCCTGGTGTTTTTACAGGATGCACAAAACCAATTCAAAATGCAATATATTAATAAAACAGAGCCTTTAGAAGCTGATTTAGTATAACAGATAGGGTGAAATGTGCTGGTTTGGGATGCCCATGTGGCCTGGTGTTTTTACAGGACGCGCAAAACCAATTCAAAATGCAATATATTAATAAAACAGAGCCTGTAGAAGCTGCTTTAGTATAACAGATAGGGTGAAATGTGCAGGTTTGGGATACCCTGCGGCCTGGTGTTTTTACAGGACGCACAAAACCAATTCAAAATGCTATATATTAATAAAACAGAGCTTGTAGAAGCTGCTTTAGTATAACAGATAGGGTGAATTGTGCCGGTTTGGGATACCCTGCAGCCTAGTGTTTTTAAAAGACGCACAAAACCAATTCAAAATGCAATATATTAATAAAACAGAGCCTTTAGAAGCTGATTTAGTATAACAGATAGGGTGAAATGTGCTGGTTTGGGATGCCCATGCGGCCTGGTGTTTTTACAGGACGCACAAAAGACCAATTCAAAATGCAATATATTAATAAAACTGAGCCTTTAGAAGCTGATTTAGTATAACAGATAGGGTGAAATGTGCTGGTTTGGGATGCCCATGTGGCCTGGTGTTTTTACAGGACGCACAAAACCAATTCAAAATGCAATATATTAATAAAACAGAGCCTGTAGAAGCTGCTTTAGTATAACAGATAGGGTGAAATGTGCCGGTTTGGGATACCCTGCGGCCTAGTGTTTTTACAGGACGCACAAAACCAATTCAAAATGCAATATATTAATAAAACAGAGCTTTTAGAAGCTGAGTTAGTATAACAGATAGGGTGAAATCTGCTGGTTTGGGATGCCCATGCGGCCTGGTGTTTTTACAGGACGCACAAAACCAATTCAAAATGCAATATATTAATAAAACAGAACCTTTAGAAGCTGATTTAGTATAACAGATAGGGTGAAATCTGCTGGTTTGGGATGCCCATGCGGCCTGGTGTTTTTACAGGACGCACAAAACCAATTCAAAATGCAATATATTAATAAAACAGATCCTTTAGAAGCTGATTTAGTATAATAGATAGGGTCAAATGTGCTGAAATAGTATGCCCATGTGGGCTGGGGTTTTTACAGCATACAAAAAAAATTAAAACTAATCGAGTTATAAGAAATGCTTGTGTGTAACAGATAGGGTTAAATATGCCACTGCCAAGATGGGATGCACAGTGCCAGGAATATTTACAGCACAAAAAAAGCAATTTAAAACTGATCTGGCAAATGAAGTGAAGTAAAAATAAAAAAAAAGTTTCCCTGTCACTTTCTCTGCTGTCACTGCCTGGATCGTTCCTGATTTTTCCCTATCTTTCCCTGGCTCTCCCTGGCACTGTGTGGGTCTCTGTGGGTCTCCCTGACTCTCCCTGCCTGTTTGTTAGTCTCTCCCTGTCTGCAGCAACCTCTGTTCTGTCTGCAATGCAAGGATGAAATGCACACAAGCAAGATGGCCGCCGTTTATATAGCATTGTGACGTCACCGGGCTTCCTGGCTGCTGATAGGCTGCATGTGACCTTCCCATGATAACTTGCCCCAGGGGACATGTCCGGACATGGCCATCCACCATTTTACAATGGCTGTAATTGAAATAAATGGAGTTTAAAGGAAAACTTCGATGGATCGAATCGCGGGGAAATTCGGATTCGTTCAGAATCAAATTTTTCCTGAAATTCTGAACGAATTCGGGTTCGTCAGGATCGATTCGCTCATCCCTAGCAACGATCCACCAGAGCACAGCAGAGACAGTAAAGCACACAGGATGCCCCTTCTTTATTAAACACCTCACTCTCCTGCACGTTCTTATTCAACACAGTTCAACACAAAAACACAGTTTCTTCCCCAACACATCTCAACCTCTTCCCACTCTCAGGGTTATCACTGAGCAGAGCTCTGGGGGCATCCTCCTCTGACCCCCTCACTTCAAAGGTCCCAAGCCAGTGTTCTGTACCTCTCTCTAGGCTTCCCGAACACTAGGGCCTTCCTCTCTGAGAATCCACTCCACAGGATTTCCAGCAGCTACACTTCAGGGGCACACTCCACCTGCCCCTTGCCTTCTCACAGGTCCAGCTGGACCGTGACACCCCATGGGTCAGGAACTTAGCTTTACATGTTGGCTTCTTTATAGGGCTCTATTCTCATGCCCTCTGGAAGTGGAACTGTCTAGGATTTCCTCAGCCCCCCCTTTTAAAGTCTGTCCCTCTACTGCCGTCAAATGGCAAAACCTAAGTAACTGTACTATACTACACTATTTATTCTATTTCTTATCCTATGGGGGCCTCTAGTGGCATACCTAAGTAACTACATATAACATATACTATCTACTAAATCTATAGTACCTATAACTCAAGGCCCTTTGGCTGGATGCAGCCCTTAAAGCCTTTTTATGTCGCCCTTTCTAGCTGGCCTGGCCACTCTAAGGCTCCTGGCATTGGCATTTTGTCTTGTGTGGCACTGTCAAGTGATGGGCTGGTATGCTGCCCTCCACTGCGCAGTATCTCCTCTAATCCTGGCCAGAGGCATGGTTCTGGGGAATAAGAGAGTAGTGTCTGCATCTGTTCTGCGCAACCAGCTCTCAATACAGAAGGGGGGAGTCCCTAACCCCTAACTGAGGGCGTTACAACTGCTCCAGGGGTATTGGGATGGGCCCTGCGCAAAATAATTCAGCATCTGTATCTGAACTGGGCAAAATAATTTAGTGTCTGCATCTGTTCTGGCCAATGTAATTCTGTGGCTATACACAAAAAGAAAGGACTCCTGCACCACCCCAAATAATAATGACATATAGGAATGGTGTGCCAATAAGGTATTCCCTAAACAAATGAGCTATTTGAGCAACTAAGGATTGTGGCCCCAGCAACCACAAAGAATAACCAAATAGGCACCACCGCCCTAATGAATCACAGAACTAACCAATCACATAATAATCATGAATTTATTCAATTAAAAAAGACTCACAACATGTAACTAAAATGTTTTACAGCAGGGACATCATAGCCAAAAGTGACGTGCTATAATCCATCACAAAAAAATATATATAATAATCAATCTCATATACAAAAACCCCAAAGTATATATAAAGTGCTAATGCTTTCCTAAAGTGCTCTTTAAGGTGCAATTCCAATAATACAGAAAGAGAAACTTGTGTGCTCACCATAAGTGTCCCCGCTGATGTCTGGTGCTGCTTTACCCATGCGTTCAGAGGGATAAACCCACTTTTCTTTATTGCATGGCACGGCCCGCTTCTGTATTCATAACAGTTGGGTTATTCCGCCACAAGGTGGCGCAGTGGTACTGCAGAAAATCTGTGGCTTGTCCCGGCTCCCTATAAAAACGGGCTTAACCATAGAGTTCTCCAGTGCGAAGTTAGAAGATGGCTCTCTCTCTTGCGCAGGTGAGCGGGGCAACCAAGCCTGCGGCCCTGCAGGTCTATTTCCATCCGTTTCTGGACCCTCGCTGCCTCCCAGCCTTGGCTGACAGATCGGGTGAAGGTAGAAGAGCACTAGGGTCAAGTGCTCCTGAAGCGCAGCTACAAGCCGCAGACCCTGTACCACAAAGGGTAGCCAGCCATAGGCTTTATGGTGAGCCTATTAGGGATGCGGAGTTTTCTGTCCTAGCTTCTGAGGGGGTAAGTAGTTTGGGGACCGTGTCCTCTCTTTTTCCTTTGGGTCCCGCCCGCGCTCCCCCCCCTCCCTGACCGTGGCTGCTCGCTGCTGCTTTCTCGTCCCTCTCTCTTCCCCCCCCTCTAACTTGGTTGGGGGGAAAGGGGGGGGGGTGGGTGTTAGTGGCGAGTAGTCATGTCTGTGGTATTTTTACGTTTTTGGTGTTTTTTCGGGTGTTTTTAGCTGCCACGCCGCTTTGTACTGCGTTCCGCGGCTGTGGGCGCTATAACCTGAGGTGATTTTGCTTTGTCATGGCGCCGGGCGAGTCATGTGAGCGCCGTTTTTCGCGCTCTTCATGACGCGTATCGTGTCATTCGCCTCGCGGCCCGCCCCTCGAGGTACCTCTGCAGGCGCCATTTTGGACAAGCTGTGCGTCTGGATTTCTCCCTTCCTGGCTGCAGCGCTGCTTCCTCCAGCGATCTGTGCCTGTGTGACCCCGCGGTGTCTTTGGTCCATGAGTCCCCCTTGGGGTTTTTTTTTATTGAATTGGGGTGTATTTGCTGCGGGATGCTCATGTGTGTTTTTACTTATGTCTTTATTATGTCTCTGGATACCATTGGGTTGTGGTTTCTCCCAGCTCCGCTCCTTCCTCCCCCTTATCCCCCCTTTTATAACTTCTGGGGGGGCATCCCGTGGGAGGGCATCCCGGGTGGCTTCTGTCTTAAGCCTGTACCCACTGCTGGCCTATTGCGCCTGTGCTAATCACCATATGGAGGCTTCTGGGGATAAAGCTCTTGGGGACACTTCGGGGAAGCATGGCTGTGTTCCATGTGTGGGGTATGCCCTGTGAGTAACAGTGTCACGGTGTGCGTGCCGTGCGCTGAAAGTGTCCTTGCGCTTCAAGCTGGTTTGCCTGCTTCGCTTCCCAACTCTGCGCCTCACTCGATGATCTTGGTAACTGTCATCCCCTTGAGATGGGGAAGCTCTCCCGGGATTCTGACTCCTCTGGGAACCAGCAGGAGGGTCGCGATAGTGACCCTGGGTCTGCGTCCGGAGAGGAATCATGGTACTCTGAGGATACTGATAATCTGCTGTCGCATATCTTTGAAATTTTACACATTGCTGCGGTAGCTAAAAGAAAGCAGGGGGAGCTCTTTCACCCTGGTAAACAGCGTCTAGAGTTCCCTGAGCAGGAACATTTTACCACCTTGGTGCTTAAGGAATGGGAACATCCTAACAAGTTGCCTGCGGTGCCCAAGGGTCTGGATAAAAGGTATCCCTTTCCTGTTGATCTTGTTAAGAGGTGGTCATTTCCCCCTGAAGTGGACGCTCCCGTGCTAGGCTTGTCCAATAATTCGGTCATGCCTTCCCCTGACACTACCCCTCTGAGGGACGGTGACGACCGGCGCATGGATCAAGTGGCCTGCCATGCTTTTACCTGTGTGGGGGCTGGCTTGTGCCCCGTATGTGCTGCCGCCATTACTGCTATTGCCCTTAAGAAACTGCTCAAGCATCTCATTGATGGCACAACAGCTGGTAGTGTGGGGGAGGAATATAGAACTCTTTTACTTTGCACTGATTTTGTGGCCATTATCCTTACTGCTATGAATGATGCTGTGCGAATGTGTGGAAGGACCTCTGCGCTCTTGGTGGCTATGCGCCGCTCTGTCTGGTTGAGCCAGTGGGCAGCTGACGCTGCGGCTAAGAAAGCTCTCACTGGCCTCCCCTTCATGGGGCTGCGGCTGTTTGGGGAACGTCTTGATGTTCTAGCCAAGGATGGGAGGCTGCCTCAGCGTAAGAGGCAGTCTCGGCCCTTTCGGGGTCCTCTGCCCCCTCCCTTCCTTTCGCATTCCCAGAGGAGGACGTGGCTCCCTCATCTTCAGTGGTCGCAGAGATTCTTGGGGCCATGGCAGAACCCGTGGTCGTCCCGGTCTCTCCTGGAATCCTAAGCCCAAACCCTCTCCCAAGCCCCCTCAGGCATGAAGGGGCGCCCTCACCCATCAGAGTTGGGGAGACGGCTTCGGCTCTTTGCTCACGTCTGGAGGCTTCATGTCTCAGACCGGTGGATTCAGGAGGTAGTGTCCTCCGGTTACAAGATAGAGTTTGCAGCCTGCCCCCCCCCCCAAGATTCATCAGATCCCGGATGTCTTTAAACCCCCTGTCCGCTCAGGGGTTGCTTCTAGCGGTTCATTGCCTGTTAGAGTCCGGAGTCATTTGTTTGGTGCCTCATCAAGTAAGGGGGTCAGGGGTACTATTCCGATCTTTTCACGGTCCCCAAAAAGGACGGCTCTCTGAGGCCCATTCTGGATCTGAAGGGCCTCAACAAATTTGTCAGATTCAAGCATTTTCGCATGGAGACGCTGCGCTCTGCTGTCAGTACCCTTTGCCAGGGCTTCATGACCACTGTGGACATCAAGGATGCTTATCTTCATGTGCCTATCTTCCCAGGTCATCAGAGATTTCTAAGGTTTGAGCTGCAGGATCAGCATTACCAGTTTGTGGCTCTACCCTTCGGTATCACCTCGGCACCTCGGGTGTTCACCAAGGTGCTGGCAGGAGTGATGGCTCTGCTAAGGAACCAGGGCATCCGCATCATTGCTTACCTGGAGGACATCCTGATTGTGGCCAAGTCTTTTCCTCAGGCCGAGCGGGACACTCAAATGGTGACATCCACTCTAGAGTCTTTTGGCTGGGTGATCAACTATCCCAAGTCTTCTAAGTCCCCGTCCTTGGTGAGGTCCTTTCTGGGCATGACTCTGGATACCTCTCAGGTCAAGGTGTTCCTTCCTCAGCAGAAGGTGGAGGGTCTCGGGCTCTGCTGTTGTGTCCTCATCCCTCCATCCATCAGAGGATGCAGTTGGTGGGCCTGATGGTGTCCTGCTTCGAGGCAGTCCCCTTTGCTCAGTTTTCACATGAGACCTCTTCAGTTGCACCTCTTATCAGTTTGGGATTGGGACCCTGTGTCCCTGGATCAGGAAGTTGTTCTGTCTCCCCTGACCAGACAGTCTCTCTCGTGGTGGCTAGACTCAAGGAACCTTCTGGGGGGCAGGTCCTTCCTCCCCCCGTGCTGGAAAACGGTCACCACGGATGCCAGTCTGACCGGCTGGGGAGGCGTCCCTGAGGTTCCAGGGTTGGTGGGGCCCACAAGAGGCTTCCATCAACATCCTGGAACTGAGGGCGATCAGGTTGGTTCTTTCTCGGCTATCCACTCACCTTCGGGGTTGGGCCGTTCAGATTCACTCAGACAACCAGACAGCGGTTACCTACATCAACCATCAGGGAGGGACTCGGAGCAAGCGAGCCTTCAAGGAAGTGTCCCTGATTCTGTCTTGGGCGGAAAAGCATGTTCCCTACATCTCAGCGGTCTACATTCCAGGGGTGGAGAACCAGGTGGCGGACTCCCTGAGCAGGGGGACGTCTCGTCTGGGGGAGTGGTCTCTCAACAACCAGGTGTTTCTCTCCCTCTGTCACAGCTGGGGTCAGCCGGACGTGGATCTGTTTGTGTCCCGTTACAATCACAAACTTCCCAGATTTGTCTCTCTGTCACAGGATCCTCTGGCCTTAGCCAGATGCCTTGGCAACACCTTGGACGGATTTTCAGCTTCTCTATGTGTCCCCTCCATTTCCTCTCCTGGGCCGGGTCATGCGCAAGATAGCCCAGGAGCGGGTACCAGCCATAGTGGTGGCCCCTTGTTGGCCAAGAAGAGTTTGATTCGCAGACGTTGTGCAGTTGGCAGTAGACCGGCACGTCTTGCCCAAGGACCCAGAGAGATGAGATGAGCAAATCGATTCGGATGAACCCGAATTTGTTCCGAATTTCAGGAAAAATTTGATTCTGAACGAATCCGAATTTCCCTGCGATTCGATCGATCAAAGTTTTCCTTTAAACTCCATTTATTTCAATTACAGCCATTGTAAAATGGTGGATGGACATGTCCGGACATGTCCCCTGGGGCAAGTTATCATGGGAAGGGCACATGCAGCCTATCAGCAGCCAGGCAGCCCGGTGACGTCACAGTGCGCATTTCAGCCTTGCATTGCAGACAGAATGGAGGTTGCTGCAGACAGGGAGAAACTTACAGACAGGCAGGGAGAGTCAGGGAGACCCACAGAGACCCACACAGTGCCAGGGAGAGCCAGGGAAAGATAGGGAAAAATCAGGAATGATCCAGGCAGGGACAGCAGAGAAAGTGACAGGGAAACTTTTTTTTTATTTTCACTTCACTTCATTTGCCAGATCAGTTTTAAATTGCTTTTTTTTGTGCTGTAAATATTCCTGGCCACTGTGCATCCCATCTTGGCAGTGGCATATTTAACCATATCTGTTACACACAAGCATTTCTTATAACTCGATTAGTTTTAATTTTTTTTGTATGCTGTAAAAACCCCAGGCCACATGGGCATACTATTTCAGAACATTTGACCCTATCTTTTATACTAAATCAGCTTCTAAAGGTTCTGTTATATTAATATATTGCATTTTGAATTGGTTTTGGGCGTCCTGTAAAAACACCAGGCCGCAGGGTATCCAAAACCAGCACATTTCACCCTATCTGTTATACTAAATCAGCTTCTAGAGGCTCTGTTTTATTAATATATTGCATTTTGAATTGGTTTTGTGCGTCCTGTAAAAACACCAGGCCGCAGGGTATCCCAAACCGGCACATTTCACCATATCTGTTATACTAAAGCAGATTCTACAGGCTCTGTTTTATTAATATATTGCATTTTGAATTGGTTTTGTGCGTCCTGTAAAAACACCAGGCCGCAGGATATCCCAAACCAGCACATTTCACCCTATCTGTTATACTAAATCAGCTTCTAAAGGCTCTGTTTTATTATTATGTTGCATTTTGGATTGGTTTTTTGCGTCCTGTGAAAACACCAGGCCACATGGGCATCCCAAACCAGCACATTTCACCCTATCTGTTATACTAAACTTAGCTTCTACAGGCTCTGTTTTATTAATATATTGCATTTTGAATTGGTTTTGTGCGTCCTTTAAAAACACCAGGCCGCAGGGTATCCCAAACCAGCACATTTCACCCTATCTGTTATACTAAAGCAGCTTCTACAGGCTCTGTTTTACTAATATATTGCATTTTGAATTGGTTTTGTGCGTCCTGTGAAAACGCCAGGCCACATGGGCATCCCAAACCAGCACATTTCACCCTATCTGTTATACTAAATCAGCTTCTACAGGCTCTGTTTTATTAATATATTGCATTTTGAATTGGTTTTGTGCGTCCCATAAAAACACCAGGCCGCAGGGAATCCCAAACCAGCACATTTCACCCTATCTGTTATACTAAATCAGCTTCTAAAGGCTCTGTTTTATTAATATATTGCATTTTTGAATTGGTTTTGTGCGCCCTGTAAAAAAACACCAGGCCACATGGGCATCCCAAACCAGCACATTTCACCCTATCTGTTATACTAAAGCAGCTTCTAAAGGCTCTGTTTTATTAATATATTGCATTTTGAATTGGTTCTGTGCGTCCTGTAAAAACACCAGGTCGCAGGGTATCCCAAACCAGCACATTTCACCCTATCTGTTATACAAAATCAGCTTCTAAAGGCTCTGTTTAATTAATATATTGCATTTTGAATTGGTTTTGTGCGTCCTGTAAAAACACCAGGCCACATGGGCATCCCAAACCAGCACATTTCACCCTATCTGTTATACTAAATCAGCTTCTAAAGGCTCTGTTTTATTAATATATTGCATTTTGAATTGGTTTTGTGCGTCCTGTAAAAACACCAGGCCACATGGGCATCCCAAACCAGCACATTTCACCCTATCTGTTATACTAAATCAGCTTCTAAAGGCTCTGTTTTATTAATATATTGTATTTTGAATTGGTGTTGTGCGTCCTGTAAAAACACCAGGCCGCAGGGTATCCCAAACCGGCACATTTCACTCTATCTGTTATACTAAAGCAGATTCTACAGGCTCTGTTTTATTAATATATTGCATTTTGAATTGGTTTTGTGCGTCCTGTAAAAACACCAGGCCGCAGGATATCCCAAACCAGCACATTTCACCCTATCTGTTATACTAAATCAGCTTCTACAGGCTCTGTTTTATTAATATATTGCATTTTGAATTGGTTTTGTGCGTCCTTTAAAAACACCAGGCCGCAGGGTATCCCAAACCAGCACATTTCACCCTATCTGTTATACTAAAGCAGCTTCTACAGGCTCTGTTTTACTAATATATTGCATTTTGAATTGGTTTTGTGCGTCCTGTGAAAACGCCAGGCCACATGGGCATCCCAAACCAGCACATTTCACCCTATCTGTTATACTAAATCTGCTTCTACAGGCTCTGTTTTATTAATATATTGTATTTTGAATTGGTTTTGTGCGTCCCGTAAAAACACCAGGCCGCAGGGAATCCCAAACCAGCACATTTCACCATATCTGGTATACTAAATCAGCTTCTAAAGGCTCTGTTTTATTAATATATTGCATTTTTGAATTGGTTTTGTGCGCCCTGTAAAAAAACACCAGGCCACATGGGCATCCCAAACCAGCACATTTCACCCTATCTGTTATACTAAATCAGCTTCTAAAGGCTCTGTTTTATTAATATATTGCATTTTGAATTGGTTCTGTGCGTCCTGTAAAAACACCAGGTCGCAGGGTATCCCAAACCAGCACATTTCACCCTATCTGTTATACTAAATCAGCTTCTAAAGGCTCTGTTTTATTAATATATTGCATTTTTAATTGGTTTTGTGCGTCCTTTAAAAACACCAGGCCGCAGAGTATCCCAAACCAGCACATTTCACCTTATCTGTTATACTAAAGCAGCTTCTACATGCTCTGTTTTATTAATATATTGCATTTTGAATTGTTTTTTTACGTCCTGTAAAAACACCAGGCCGCAGGGTATCCCAAACCGGCACATTTCACCCTATCTGTTATACTAAAGCAGCTTCTACAGGGTCTGTTTTATTAATATGTTGCATTTTGAATTGGTTTTGTGCGTCCTTTAAAAACACCAGGCCACAGGGTATCCCAAACCAGCACATTTCACCCTATCTGTTATACTAAATCAGCTTATAAAGGCTCTGTTTTATTAATATATTGCATTTTGAATTGGTTTTGTGCGTCCTGTAAAAACACCAGGCCACATGGGCATCCCAAACCAGCACATTTCACCCTATCTGTTATACTAAATCAGCTTCTAAAGGCTCTGTTTTATTAATATATTGCATTTTGAATTGGTTTTGTGCGTCCTTTAAAAACACCAGGCCGCAGGGTATCCCAAACCGGCACATTTCACCTCATCTGTTATACTAAAGCAGCTTCTACAGACTCTGTTTTATTTACATATTGCATTTTGAATTGGTTTTGTGCGTCCTGTAAAAACACCAGGCCGCAGGGTATCCCAAACCAGCACATTTCACCCTATTTGTTATAGTAAATCAGCTTCTAAAGGCTCTGTTTTATTAATATATTGCATTTTGAATTGGTTTTGTGCGTCCTGTAAAAACACCAGGCCGCAGGGTATCCCAAACCGTCACATTTCACCCTATCTGTTATACTAAAGCAGCTTCTACAGGCTCGGTTTTATTAATATATTGCATTTTGAATAGTTTTTTTGCGTCCTGTAAAAACCCCAGGCCAATGGGCATCCCATATTAGCACAGTTGAGCCTATCTGTTACACACAAGCAGCTGTTAAATGGGATTTCTTCTAACTAGATTACAGTTTGAATTGTTTTTGTGTCTGCAGTAAAAACCCCTGGCCACTGGGCATCCCAAACACTAGCATAAATATTTCAACTGTCTAATAGCTGCTTGCATTTTAAAACTAACGTCACTTTTCCACAATCAAGGGAGGCCACCTCTGTATATGAGCAGGGGGTATCCCAAACACTAGCATAAATATTTTAAGACTACCTGTCTATTAGCTGGTTGGATTTTGTAATCAATTTCACTTTTCAACTATCAAAGGAGCCAACCTCTCTATGTGAGGAGGGGGCATCCCAAACACTAGCATTAATGTTTCAAGAGTACCTGTCTATTAACTGGTTGCATTTTGTAAAGAAAGTCACGTTGTCAAATTGCCAGCAGCCATTGCCTTTAACCGGGGGGCATCCCAAATATGCTAGCATGTGTCTTTTAATAGTGCTCACATTGGAGTTGGCAGCAGCAGCATAGGGAGCCCATATATTGCCTGAAAGACACACCCAGGAGTTGGCAGCAGCATAGGGAGCCCATATATTGCCTGAAAGACACACCCTGGAGTTGACAGCAGCAGAAGGAGCTACCATGCTTCAGCTACTACCATGGATCAGCCATTGGTGACTGGAAATCCTGGCTGAACCATGCCTGATTCATCTTCACAAAGGTGAGTCTCTCCACATTTTTCGTGGACAGACGAGTTCTCCTTGGCATGACTATGGCCCCCGCCGCACTAAACACCCACTCAGATGGCACACTACTCGCTGGGCAGGACAGCTTTCCCAGGGCAAACTCTGCCAGTTGCGGCCACAAGTCAAGTTTGGCTGCCCAGAAGTCCAGCGGGTACTCAAGGTGCATTGGCGTTGTCATGTCAAGGTATGACACTACCTGCTGGTTCAGGGCCTGCTCCAGGTCTTTCTGCTGCTCATGATTAGCCTCACTATGCGGGTCGCTTGTGATTAGGGTGTGATTCTGTTAGTTGTTATCTGATTCCGACCCGGCTTGATCGACCATTCCTGTCTGCTGCCTGTACTGACCTCTGCTTTGTCTGACCAAGAACCTGCCTGCCCCTATGGATACCCCGCGATCTCTGACCTCCCGGCTTGACCCTTTGGCTACTCCTGACTACGCACCTGTCTCATCCCTGTACTCTGACGCACCCTCCGGATTGACTACCTGTGAACGACCTCGGCTTCGGGATACCCTCGTGGTTCATCGGCTTTCACCGTAAGCAGCCATCCTTTGCGCCCATTAAGACCTGGGGGCAACTGTGTCCGGTGAGGCGTACCTAGCGTCCCGGCAAACCGGGGCTTGACTATAGGCAGAAGCGGGGGTGGAGATTGGGGGTTGCCTGCTTACAGAAGGCCGGTGTCCCGTTGGGCATCACAGTATGGACCATGGCATCGGCCATGCAGATAGGCATCAGCCAACTGACTACGTAGAATGTCTCTGTAGTAGGTCAGTTTGTCCTCCCTCTCAGTGGGTGTAAAAAAATGCCCCCTTTTGTGCCGGTAGCGAGGGTCCAATAAGGTGGAGAGCCAGAAGTCATCCCGCTGACAAAAGGAGGTCACTACGCAAGCACGTGAGCATGCATCGTGCCATTTCTGCAAGTGACTCGGAGGGAGCATACTGCCACGGTGTGTCTGGGTCCTCTGTCTCGCGTTCCTCACAACCCTCTAGCTCCTCTGGCTGCTCCTGCTCCTCCTCTCCTGTCAGATGACTAGATAAAATGGCCATTTGGGTCAAACCTAAACTGTGCTTCGCTGTGCCCCACCCCCTCCTCCTCCTCCTCCACTTCAGCCCCCACAGGCTTCATGTGGCCGTGAAATGTAGGCGCCATGTCTCCAGTGCCCTGACCAGCCATGGTTTCCAACATGTGTTGTAGTACATGAAGCAGTGGAATCACATCGTTCATCCCATAGTCCTGGCGACTGACTAATAATTGGCTTCCTCAAAGGGCCTGAGCAAACGATAGGTGTCACGTATGAGCTGCCACTGGTTAACATTGAAGTTACACAGGGGAGTCCCCCTATCCGCTTGGACCATCAAGAAAACAGTGATGGCTTTTCTCAGTTCATATAGTCGATCCAACATATGGAGGGTGGAAACATCGCAAATCAGACTATGTGGGGGGATACCGTTCTGACGCTGTAGCTCAAGAAGGGTGTGCTTGGCGGTGTAGGAGTGGCTGAAGTGCATGCAACGTTTCCTTCCCGTTGTTAGCATGTCTTGCAGATGGGGGGAAGACTTCAGAAAATGCTTGACAACTAGGATGAACACGTGTGGCATACAGGGCGCATGACTCAGGCTTCCTTGTCGCAGCGCAGGCAAGATGTTATTCCCATTGTCAGTCACCATGGTTCCCATTTGCAGTTTGGGTGGAGATTTATGATATTTAGCAGTTCATCCCATGTGTGACTCCATGGCTCAAGGCAAACCATGTGAAGAACAGCGTGAGTCCTGCACACATAGTAGGCTGGAAGGGCACTGAAAAAAATAAAAAAATTAAAAAAAAAAATACAGAAAAAAAAATATTAAGAAAAAACAAAATACAAAAAAATTAAAAATGAACAAAAAACTTTGTAAAAAAAAAAATAAAAAAATATTAAAAAAAGATAATGGAAAAAATATATATATAAAAAAAATACAAAAAAAAATTCAAAAAAGATATATTTTTAAAAAATAAAAAATATAAAAAAAAACAGAAAATGAAAAAAAACAAAACAAAATTAACCCCCCCCAAAAAAATTGGATACATTTTATATGTTATTGTTATTATGTTATATGTTATTGTTATTATGTTATATGTTATTATAAATGTGTTCAAATAAGATAAATGTTAACAATATTATAATATTATAATATTTATAATATTACATTTTATTGTCAATTAGGCACTTTTTTCTGTGACACCATTGCTAAGTGCAAGTGCACTGTCACAGGCACAATGGCCTAGGAGCGTGGAGGCCACAGCGGAGGGACCTGTTCAAGTCGCTGTTTTGGTTGTGCAGGAACCACAATCACCCAGTGGGCCTTAAAGGATATGTATTGTCCCTGACCGTAGTTACAGCTCCAGACGTAGGCACTGCCGTGCACTTTGGTACACACTGACAGGCTAAAGGACTGGCCCACCTTCTGTTCAACAAAATTGTCCAGGGCTGGTACTGCTTCTTAGCAAAGAAATGACAGTATGGGACTCTCCACCTCAGCTCGGCACAAGCCATCAGTTCTCTGAAAGGTCCACCACCTCAAAAGGGAGGGACTGCAGCACCAGCAACTTACACAGGAGCACATTTAGCTTCTGCACGTTGGTTGAGTGGGCACATACTGTTGTCTCTTGGACATGGCTTTGCCAATGGATTGCTGGCGGAATGACTGACTCGGATTAAGAGGAGGAGGAGCATCTGGAGCGACAGAGTATGGGTATGACACACAGGAGGTGGTGGAGCCTTGGCTGGCTGGAACAGAGAGAGGCGTGCCACTGGGTAATGCAGCAGGCTGGACCACCACTTTGGAGCCAACTCTCCCAGGCCGCTTTATGGTGACGCTGCAAATGTCGATGCAGGGCTGTGGGTCCAACATTGGGACCCTGGCCACACTCCGCGTTCTGCCTACACATCTTTCATATAGCCATGTTAAGTGGATGATCGTGTTAACCAATGGATGACGGCAGATGGGTTGCTGGTCAAGACACGACCGCTAACTGATACCTGGAGATCAGGCCTCTCACTGAGACTCCTGCTGCCACTCACCCCTAGTCTGCTGAGACCTCTGCTTGATGAATTGAGGCCTAATATGTTACTATGTTACTAATATATTACTATGTTACTAATTACAAATATGTTACTAATTACAAATATGTTACTAATATGTTACTATGTCACTAATATGTTACTATGTTACTAATATGTTACTAATATGTTACTATGTTACTAATATGTTACTAATCTGTCACTCTCCATCACTCTAAGCCTTTAAAAGTGCCCTCAAAACTCACTGATGTCCTCCTCAACAGTGTCTGCTTAAGAAGCCAAGACGCTTGCAACACCACCTCCCACGCCACTCTCCTCATCACTACTTGCCCGCCTAGTGGAAGAAGCAGTGTCTCCTCCACTTCTTGGCTGGGCAGTAGCTGCTGATCATCAGATCGTCCTCACTGAATAGTGGAGCTGAACCCAAAGCATGAGATATAGCCGACAGTTGACTGGGGGTGTCAGATGTCACTTGTGATGCAGTGGATGATCGTGTTAACCAATGGATGATGGCAGATGGGTTGCTGGTCAAGACACGAACGCTAGCTAATACCGGGAGATCAGGCCTCTCACTGAGACTCCTACTGCCACTCACATCTAGTCTGCTGCAACCTCTGCTTGATGAATTTAGGCCTCTGCAACTTCTCTGTGCCCATCCTGGCACTTCTCTGCCTGTCTGCGTATATGAGGGGAGGAAAAAACGCTACACTACACTTAAAGCAGGATTTGTCGATAAGAGCAGCAGGTGTGTAACTATCTATGGCCTTTCACTAAGTAGTAACTAGGCCCTGAAGACTTTAACAGGAACAAAGTGATGAAACTCTTAGATGTGCGTATGTGATGCTCTGATGAGAGCAATTCAATGTGCTCCAGTACACTTGAAAAATGTTTTTTTGAGAGACTGGCCTGCGTGGAAATGAATCGGGCATGGATCAGACAAGATTTCCACCCACCAATGCCTTATGCATTAGAGTAGATTGATCATGGGGCCAGACCAACACTAAAGAAATATGGATAGTGCAAAACAGATTTAAGGCGCTGCTCTCCAGTTACAGACATTCCTCCGCATGTCTGCTGCAAACTCCAGGGTGTGTCTTTCAGGCAATATATGGGCTCCTAATGCTGCTGCCAACTCCTTGGTGTGTCTTTCAGGCCATATCTGAACTCTCTATGCTGCTGCCAAGTCCAATGTGTTTTTCAGGCAATTTATGGGCTCCCTATGCTGCTGCCAAGTCCAGAGTGTGTCTTTCAGGCAATATTTGGGCTGCTGCTGCCAACTCCAGTGTGTCTTTTAGCCAATTTTTGGGCTCCTGCTGCCAACTCCAGTGTCTCTTTCAGCCAATGTTAGGGCTCCAGCTGCTGCCAACTCCAGGGTGTGTCTTTAGGCCAATTTTTGGACTCCTGCTGCCAACCGCAGTGTCTATTTCAAGCAATGTTTGGGCTCCTGCTGCTGCTGGCAACTCCAGTGTGTCTTTAGGACAATTTTTGGGTTCCTGCTGCTGCTGCTGCCAACTCCAGAGTGTGTCTATCAGTCAATGTTTGGGCTCCTGCTGCCAACTCCAGTGTCTCTTTCAGCCAATGTTTTGGCTCCTGCTGCTGCCAACTCCAGGGTGTGTCTTTAGGCCAATTTTTGGGCTCCTGCTGCCAACTCCAGTGTCTCTTTCAAGCTATGTTGGCCTCCAGCTGCTGCCAACTGCAGTGTGTCTTTAGGCCAATTTTTGGGTTCCTGCTGCCAACTCCAGTGTCTCTTTCAAGCTATGTGTGGGCTCCTGCTGCTGCTTGCAACTCCAGGGTGTCATTCAGCCAATTTTTGGGCTCCTGCTGCCAACTCCAGTGTGTCTTTCAAGCTATGTTTGGGCTGCTGCTGCTGCTTGCAACTCCAGGGTGTCATTCAGCCAATTTTTGGGCTTCTGCTGCCAACTCCAGTGTCTCTTTCAAGCCATGTTTGGGCTCCTGCTGCTGCTTGCAACCACAGGGTGTCATTCAGACAATTTCTGGGCTCCTGCTGCCAACTCCAGTGTGTCTTTCAAGCTATGCTTAGGCTGCTGCTGCTGCTTGCAACTCCAGGGTGTTTTAAGCCAATTTTTGGGCTCCTCCTGCCAACTCCAGTGTCTCTTTCAAGCTATGTTTGGGCTCCTGCTGCTGCTGATTGCAACTCCAGGGTGTCATTCAGCCAATTTTTGGGCTCCTGCTGCCAACTCCAGCGTGTCTTTCAAGCTACGTTTGGCCTCCTGCTGCTGCCAACTGCAATGTGTCTTTAGGCCAATTTTTGGGCTCCTGCTGCCAATTCCAGTGTCTCTTTCAGCCAATGTTTGGGCTCCTGCTGCTGCTGCTGGCAACTCCAGTGTGTCTTTAGGCCAATTTTTGGGCTCCTGCTGCCAACTCCAGTGTCTCTTTCAAGCAATGTTTGGGCTCCTGCTGCTGCTGCCAACTCCAGTGTGTCTTTAGGCCAATTTTTGGGCTCCTGCTGCCAACTCCAGTGTCTCTTTCAGCCAATATTTGGGCTCCTGCTGCTGCTGGCAACTCCAGTGTGTCTTTAGGCCAATTTTTGGGCTCCTGCTGCTGCCAACTCCAGGGTGTGTCTATCAGTCAATGTTTGGGCTCCTGCTGCCAACTCCATTGTCTCTTTCAGCCAATGTTTGGGCTCCTGCTGCTGCCAACTCCAGGGTGTGTCTTTAGGCCAATTTTTGGGCTCCTGCTGCCAACTCCATTGTCTCTTTCAAGCTATGTTTGGGCTCCTGCTGCGGCTGCTGCCAACTGCAGTGTGTCTTTAGGCCAATTTTTGGGTTCGGGCTGCGAATTCCAGTGTCTCTTTCAAGCTATGTTTGGGCTCCTGCTGCTGCTGCTTGCAACTCCAGGGTGTCATTCAGCCAATTTTTGGGCTCCTGCTGCCAACTCCAATGTGTCTTTCAAGCTATGTTTGGGCTGCTGCTGCTCATTGCAACTCCAGGGTGTGATTCATCCAATTTTGGGCTCCTGCTGCCAACTCCAGTGTCTCTTTCAAGCTATGTTTGGGCTGCTGCTGCTTGCAACTCCAGGGTGTCATTCAGACAATTTTCGGGCTCCTGCTGCCAACTCCAGTGTGTCTTTCAAGCTATGTTTGGGGTGCTGCTGCTGGTGCTTCCACCCCAGGGTGTCATTAAGCCAATTTTTGGGCTCCTGCTGCCAACTCCAGTGTCTCTTTCAAGCTATGTTTGGGCTCCTGCTGCTGCTTGCAACTCCAGGGTGTCATTCAGCCAATTTTTGGGCTCCTGCTGCCAACTCCAGTGTGTCTTTCAAGCTAGGTTTGGGCTGCTGCTTGCAACTCCAGGGTGTCATTCAGCCAATTTTTGGGCTCCTGCTGCCAACTCCAGGGTGTGTCTATCAGTCAATGTTTGGGCTCCTACTGCCAACTCCATTGTCTCTTTCAGCCAATGTTTGGGCTCCTGCTGCTGCCAACTCCAGGGTGTGTCTTTAGGCCAATTTTTGGGCTCCTGCTGCCAACTCCATTGTCTCTTTCAAGCTATGTTTGGGCTCCTGCTGCTGCTGCTGCCAACTGCAGTGTGTCTTTAGGCCAATTTTTGGGTTCGGGCTGCGAATTCCAGTGTCTCTTTCAAGCTATGTTTGGGCTCTTGCTGCTGCTGCTTGCAACTCCAGGGTGTCATTCAGCCAATTTTTGGGCTCCTGCTGCCAACTCCAATGTGTCTTTCAAGCTATGTTTGGGCTGCTGCTGCTCCTTGCAACTCCAGGGTGTGATTCATCCAATTTTTAGGCTCCTGCTGCCAACTCCAGTGTCTCTTTCAAGCTATGTTTGGGCTGCTGCTGCTTGCAACTCCAGGGTGTCATTCAGACAATTTTCGGGCTCCTGCTGCCAACTCCAGTGTGTCTTTCAAGCTATGTTTGGGGTGCTGCTGCTGGTGCTTCCACCCCAGGGTGTCATTCAGCCAATTTTTGGGCTCCTGCTGCCAACTCCAGTGTCTCTTTCAAGCTATGTTTGGGCTTCTGCTGCTGCTTGCAACTCCAGGGTGTCATTCAGCCAATTTTTGGGCTCCTGCTGCCAACTCCAGTGTGTCTTTCAAGCTAGGTTTGGGCTGCTGCTTGCAACTCCAGGGTGTCATTCAGCCAATTTTTGGGCTCCTGCTGCCAACTCCAGTGTCTCTTTCAAGCTATGTTTGGGCTCCTGCTGTTGCTGCTTGCAACTCCAGGGTGTCATTCAGCCAATTTTTGGGCTCCTGCTGCCAATTCCAGTGTCTCTTTCACGCTATGTTTGGGCTCCTGCTGCTGCTTGCCACTCCAGGGTGTCATTTAGCCAATTTTTGGGCTCCTGCTGCCAATTCCAGTGTCTCTTTCAGCAAATATTTGGGCTCCTGCTGCTTGCAACTCCAGGGTGTCATTCAGCCAATTTTTGGGCTCCTGCTGCCAACTCCAGTGTCTCTTTCAAGCTATGTTTGGGCTCCTGCTGCTTGCAACTCCAGAGTGTCATTCGGCCAATTTTTGGGCTCCTGCTTCCAACTCCAGTGTGTCTTTCAAGCTAGGTTTGGGATCCTGCTGCTGCTGCTGCTTGCAACTCCAGGGTGTGATTCATCCAATTTTTAGGCTCCTGCTGCCAACTCCAGTGTCTCTTTCAAGCTATGTTTGGGCTGCTGCTGCTTGCAACTCCAGGGTGTCATTCAGACAATTTTCGGGCTCCTGCTGCCAACTCCAGTGTGTCTTTCAAGCTATGTTTGGGGTGCTGCTGCTGGTTCTTCCACCCCAGGGTGTCATTCAGCCAATTTTTGGGCTCCTGCTGCCAACTCCAGTGTCTCTTTCAAGCTATGTTTGGGCTTCTGCTGCTGCTTGCAACTCCAGGGTGTCATTCAGCCAATTTTTGGGCTCCTGCTGCCAACTCCAGTGTGTCTTTCAAGCTAAGTTTGGGCTGCTGCTTGCAACTCCAGGGTGTCATTCAGCCAATTTTTGGGCTCCTGCTGCCAACTCCAGTGTCTCTTTCAAGCTATGTTTGGGCTCCTGCTGTTGCTGCTTGCAACTCCAGGGTGTCATTCAGCCAATTTTTGGGCTCCTGCTGCCAATTCCAGTGTCTCTTTCACGCTATGTTTGGGCTCCTGCTGCTGCTTGCCACTCCAGGGTGTCATTTAGCCAATTTTTGGGCTCCTGCTGCCAATTCCAGTGTCTCTTTCAGCAAATATTTGGGCTCCTGCTGCTTGCAACTCCAGGGTGTCATTCAGCCAATTTTTGGGCTCCTGCTGCCAACTCCAGTGTCTCTTTCAAGCTATGTTTGGGCTCCTGCTGCTTGCAACTCCAGAGTGTCATTCGGCCAATTTTTGGGCTCCTGCTTCCAACTCCAGTGTGTCTTTCAAGCTAGGTTTGGGATCCTGCTGCTGCTGCTGCTTGCAACTCCAGGGTGTAATTCAACCAATTTTTGGGCTCCTGCTGCCAACTCCAGTGTCTCTTTCAAGCTATGTTTGGGCTCCTGCTGCTTCCAACTCCAGGGTGTCATTCAGCCAATTTTTGGGCTCCTGCTGCCAACCCCAGTGTCTCTTTCAAGCTAGGTTTGGGCTGCTGCTGCTGCTGCTTGCAACTCCAGGGTGTCATTCAGCCAATTTTTGGGCTCCTGCTGCCAACTCTAGTCTCTCTTTCATGCTATGTTTCGGCTGCTGCTGATGCTGATGCTTGCAACTTCAGGGTGTCATTCAGCCAATTTTTGGGCTCCTGCTGCCAACTCCAGTGTCTCTTTCAAGCTATGTTTGGGCTCCTGCTGCTTGCAACTTCAGGGTGTCATTCAGCCAATTTTTGGGCTCCTGCTGCAAACTCCAGTGTCTCTTTCAAGCTATGTTTGGGCTCCTGCTGCTGCTTGCAACTCCAGGGTGTCATTCAGCCAATTTTTGGGCTCCTGCTGCTCCTGCTGCAAACTCTAGGATGTCTTTCAGCCAATATTTGGGCTCCTGCTGCTGCCAGCTCCAGGGTGTGTTTTTCAGGCAATATAGGGGCCCCTCATAGTGATGCCACCTCAAATCTCTGCAATTGTGCCGCTTTGCGATTCTAATAGTGATGCCTCTGATCTGCATGTCATAATTATTTACAGTATTATTTCACTAACCCAGCACGCATCCTATGCGTGTTACAGCAAGGCAGAATGGTTTGCAACCCAATTGAGGCTCTAGGAGAAAATTCGGCGAATCAGCCGAATCAAATTTTTCAAAAGTTCGCTCATCCCTACTCCAGATCTTCTCACCCAGGGGCAGCTACGCCACCCCAATTTACAAACTCTGGCTTTAACGGCTTGGCTGCTGAAACCTCCATATTGATGGAAAAGGGGTTGCCTACTTCTGGGCTAGGAAGAAGTCCTCATCCTTTATCTATAACAGGGTCTGGCATGCTTACATTGCCTGGTGTGAGTCCAAGTCTCTTCCCTGTCCTGTGTTTTCTATTCCCAGGATTCTGGAATTCTTGCAACATGGTTTGGATCAGGGCCTTCAACTTAGTACCCTAAAAGGCCATGTTTCAGCTCTGGCAATTTTTTTCCAAAGATCTCTTGCCAATCACCGGTTGGTAAAACCTTTTTTCAGGGTGTTTCTCATGTGCGTCCTCCCCGTAAGCCTTTGTTACCAGTCTGGGATTTGAATCTGGTGTTGTCTGCTCTGCAAGGGCCTCCCTTTGAGCCTATCTGTGAAGATAACTTGTCTATTCTGACTCTTAAGGTAGCCTTTCTGGTGGCTATCACTTCTGTAAGGCGAGTTTCTGAGCTAGCAGCACTTTCCATCAAACCTCCTTATTTTTCAGGATAAGGTGGTGTTCCGGCTTAAGCCGGTATATCCTGCCAAAGGTTGTGTCTGCCTTTCATCTTAATCAGGACATTTGGGTTGATTCAAAGAAACATGTAACAGCTTGGATTTGGGTCACGATCATCCTATTTTTCACGTCCGCTCGTGCGTTCGTATGAACTTGCGAGTGATTCAATAAGCAAATACGTTTCTATCCTAAAATATACGTCCGTTCGTATGGCAGTTCGGGAATCAGACCTATGTCAGTTTCCATCCTGATTTTTCCGTTTCATTACTCAGGTTGCAACATTGGTTTTGCCCTTTTTCCTTTTTTGTCTGGACGTAAATCCTTCTGATCTTGCGGCTCCGCACTACAAACTTACCTCATTAAAGTGCATTCTAAATATTTGGTCTTTTATTTTTCTTTATTTCATTCATTTTGTAGTAACCAACCATTAATGAATGCATTTGCATAAGTAAATCTTACTTTGTTTAATTTTTAGTTAACTTGCATTTTTTACTTGTGCATTTAATTTTAATATTTATGCTTTAAATGGTACAACTTTAAATTTTTTGTGTGGTTACCCACACCCTCTACATACAGATTGCTCACAAATATTAAAAAACAACCAGCAACTTCTGCATGTTATGAGCCTAGAAACAGCCAAGATGGCGGCTCAGGTATTATCGGGCAGCCTGCAAACAGAAAGGGCCTTGTGACTGTGTTGCTCTGGATTCTTTGATTTCTGACCTTTCCATGCCCCCAGCTCTGCTGTGTCTGTGCAAAATACAGCAGTAACCCACATCCTGCACTTTATCCCGCTCTCCTCTCCTCAGTAAGTGTGATGCATCTGACCAAAGATGTGCTTAAATAATTAAACAAAGCAAAGGTAAACAACTACACCAATAAATGCAATCTAAAAATATTATTCTAGTACCTCAATTTTAAAATAAATAACAAAGGACATAAGTTTCTTTAATTAACGCAAATATATTGCAAAATAAAGGTTTACATGCAAAGGACTAATTAAGGTCCACATTAAAATGCTTTTATAAGGCATACATGAATCAGGTATGCATTGCCATACAATTAATGGCCTCGGCCATGCTGATACATGCAGTTCATTGGAGCACAAGACGCGCAGACTCCTCCACATAGCCAAAAAACCTGTTCACGAACAGCAATCCGGCTGCTAAAAGGTGTCGGCTGTGGCTTTCTTTTAAAACGCGTTTAGAGGTTTCTCTGAATCACACCTAAACACATCCAATTAGCCTAAGTTTTACGTTTTGATCGTAAGTTTTAGGATTTGATCCTAAGTTTTACGTTTTGATCCTAAAATTTAGGAACGAACTTCCGCTGATCGTAAGAGCATATACGCATTCGTACGTAGGCTCGTGCGAGTCGGAAATGGCCAAAAAAACAGGAAAAAATGACTAACACCCACCCAAACTTACGATTCTCGATACGAAATCAATTAACTTTTGCTCTTTGAATCGAGGGGATTGTCTTGCCTTCATTGTGTCCTAATCCTACTAATTCCAAGGAGTGGACTCTGCATCCTCTGGATGGGGTCAGGGCTCGGAAGTTTTATTTGGTCGCTACTGAGACTTTCAGGAAGTCTGATGCTCTTTTTGTTCTAACTTCTGGACCTAGAAAGGGTTTGCCTCCAGCTAAATCCACTATCAGCATGTGGATCCGTCAGGCGGTGGTTCAAGCCTATTCTGCTAAGGGAAAGGAACCTCCCTTTAGGATTACTGCTCATTCCACTCGTGCTATTGGTGCCTCTTGGGCTTTTCAGCACCAAGCTTCTGTTGAACAAGTTTGCAAGGCTGCTACTTGGTCTTCTGTTCATACTTTTTCAAAGTTTTACATGGTTGATGTTAAGGCCTCAGCGGATGCTGCTTTTGGCCGCAAGGTGCTTCAGGCGGTAGTGACTTGAACCACTGTCCGTTACTCTCTGGGGATCCCATCCTACTCAGGACACTGCTTTTGTATGTCCCAACTGTTATGAATACCGAAGCGGGCCGTGCCATGCAATAAAGAAAAAAGCAATTCTGTGAGTACTCACCTGTAGAATTGTTTTTACTCTTGCATGGCACGGCCCGCTTCACCCCACCATTGTTATCGTTATTCTTGGTTGCCTCTTTATGGTGATTGTTCTAAGTTAATTGGGGTTTTATACATTTTTCACATTGTTTTACTTTATTCTCTCCCGGCTTCTTGTCTCACTGCTTGTTTTCGCTGGGGAACTCTATGGTTAAGCCCGTTTTTATAGGGAGCCGGGACAAGCCACAGCTTTTCTGCAGTACCACTGCGCCACCTTGTGGCGGAATAACCCAACTGTTATGAATACCAAAGCGGGCTGTGCCATGCAAGAACAAAAACAATTCTACAGGTGAGTACTCACAGAATTTTTCTCAAGGTGCCAGGAGTGATCATAACTGATTTCAGCCTCCACCAATTGGGGCTTCCATTATGGACCGTGTCTTGTTACAGCTCCATGAATTTAAGAACCATGAAATAACCTATGGGTTATCTGTAAAGGTCATCCTCACCATCAGAGGTCCTGCTCAAGACAGGGTGACAACTGGGCTCTGTTGCTTCGCTCCTTTTGGAGAACAACCACTACAATGAAGAATTCTATCTCTTCCAAAAGGAGGCTTCCATAATACCTTTGAATGGGTTTTGCTACTCACCTGTTTTAGAGGTCATAGATAAGAAGATGATCTTTAAAGGGCACCTTCAATATCGAAGGATGGAATCTGGTCTGAGCTTTATAATTGTGCTCATGTAAAAGAACAGCCACCTCCATAACTGATTTCCACCCCAATATTCCTATTACAATTTCCGTTTAAATGTGGTCTTTTTCTCATTTTTGAGCAGATGAGCTGCCAGCCTGTAAATTCTTCTGCCCAAAAAACGCATTCTTTGAAATGTGACTAATCTTGCCTACATTTGAAAGTGTTTGGAAAATGTGATCCCCAGCTGCATTATTGGGCATTTCCAGGGGATTACAGCACCTAGCCATAATACTTCACCCCACTGGGCTGAAGATTTGGAGAACAATGAACAGGGAACGTGTGGATGTTCTGTTGAAAGTATTTTTCACTACACAAGGAAACAAGCTATAAACCATAAGGAGACTGTGATGTATGGCCAGAGTCAGTGTACTCGAAAATCACGACAAAACAGGAAGTTTTCTTATGTTGTCAGTCGACTGGAATTCAGTAAATGATTACCGCAAGTGACCTGAGGAATTTGGACTTCCACAGTTACGCACATCCAGAATTAGCTTAAGAAGAACTTAGAGCAAATGTCCCGGGCCACATGATTTCCAATAATTGCTTGTGACAACTTTCTCCACTGAGATTATTTTGCTGTATCTCCAAGAAAGAAGTTAAAGGTATACTCTGGTCACACATGGAAATTTTACATTCCGACTGTTTTTTATTTCCGACTCAGTATGTATGTCAGGTGTATCTTGTGCACCTGACTGTCTCACTAGAAAGCAAAACTCCCACTTGGTAATTTTTGTGTATTAAAACACTAATAACTCCGCGGGGAATATTAATAATAAAATATTTCAATCATCAGCAACACCTTCAGTGTAGAAAAAAATTTCAAGCTTTGTGAATCCCAACACCACTTATGGTTAAATCACGTACCAGATTCCTTAGTAAGATAATGCCACAAGTATAACTTCTCTCAAGGGACACTTTATAATAAACAGCAGATGGAATCTTCACAGGTATCAATGAATTAATCAGCATTTACTTCCTCCATAAAACCAAATGGGAATCCAATATAATATAGGTACTTCTTTAGGGATCAATCCCCTCCAATTGCGCAATTCACATGTGAAAAAATTAGACTAACATAGCATAAGATCCTTAAAACACTGGGCTGCCTGCCCACTTTTAATAGTTGCTTACCAGAACACAAAAAGTAACTTGCTCTTACTAAGGAATCTAGTACGTGATTTAACCATAAGTTTAAACCATAAATTTAACCATAAAAATTACTATTTTTGAAGAATACGGTCTTATCAACTCCAGCGGAAGAAAGGACTGCCTTTATAATATGATTTAATTTAATTATAATTCACTGTAATATTTTTAGTGTGGTTTTAGAAGAAATTTCTTCCTTTTGTAAAACTCCCACTTGGTTAAACGTTAATGCATTAAATACAGTAAAATTAACTTTTTTTCTGTTTTTGAGAACAAAGAGAAACTCTGACTTTAAAACTGCAGTGCCAAAGCCACATACAGAACTCGTAGCGGTCAACTCAGCAAATAGATGACAGCAGCCGCCGAGTTCAAGTCCTTGTTGCGCATTCAAACACGCAAACTACAGTTATAAGACTACATCTCCCATAATCCTATTCGGCCTGATGACATTAAGGGCAGACCAATCAAGAGCTAGACAGCCCACCTGGCCCCCACACCCTGAAGACGGCAATCCAAGTCGAAACGCGCGTTGGGAGGCTGCAGAGCAAGGAACTTAGCAGCTAATGACACCTCTTAAAGACTTTGTTTTTTGCTTGATTGATTAAGTACTAGAATACGCAAGAAAACTTTGCAAACTCCCAACTTCGGACTTATTGTGAACTGCGAGGCACGCAGCTGGACTCCAACCTTTAATTAACCAATTACCACCACCTGGACTCTGAAGATTTACACCACGCACGGGTATAGTGCGTACCTGTTATATGATTTTATGAACTCATCTTTTAATATGAAGCATTAAATAGTTTTTTAAAATACATGGGTAAAAGGCGGTGATACTTATTTAAGCACCATATACATCAAGAGGACCTACAAAGGATTACACCTATTTTGACCTCTTAAGAAGCAACAGCAACCATTTTTCCAGTGGATCCAGATACCCCACAGACAACTACACGAGCATCAGATCCTCACGGGCCCTGGGTAGGTCGGCGTACCCCCCAAATTCCATTCATGCGCTGCAATATAAACACAATCATAAACACAGGCCCAGGCAAGGGCAGTGTGATTATTGCATGTCATGTATCAACACTTACCTGGAAAGTGCTTGGCAAAGTATCGCCTCACCCGGGGCCTATGCCTCCTCTTCAAATCAGACCAGTGTTGGGCGATCTGGGTGAAGGTATAGGTGGTTCCAGAAATCCTGGCAATCGCGTCCACCACCGTCAGTGGCAACGTCCTCTTTTCGAAGTCGCACGCCAGGAAATCATAACGGTTTCGCAGCATCATCTGTTTGAAAAAAACACAAAGGCACAGCATTAGTGACACAAATAGATGACAAAGTCTCATGCCCTATCTAAAGCCAGTTTCTGACCCTCATTCCTACTCACATGTGCCTACTTAGTCTATCAGCCTCTAGGCTAGTGTGCTGCTGTGCACATGTTTACAACTAAGGTGGTCTAGTAGTTTAGTTTAACAAGTCAGTTTTTCCTCACTAATCTTGCCCTGCCATGGCTATTTTTTGTTTAGCGGCATATGCGCGCACATACACGCACGCTCGCCTACTCACATCCATTATAATTTTGTCCTGCTCCTCTGTATAGATAGCGGGCGACATCTTTTACCAGCTTCCGGATCAGGTTATGACGTTCCCCCGTGGTGGCGTGCACGCTGAAGAACGCCCTTACGGGAAAACTACTTAAAGCTCAATGCACTCAGCTCTGTGTTGGTTACCATATCATTATGCCCAGGCCAAAAGGGAGCCGTAAGACCCCCAAAAGCCCAGAGCCACATACTAGCCGCACAGATAGACCTCACCAAAAACAACACAAGAGCAGGCACAAGAGCCGGGCGGGACATGCACATACTCAAAGGGTGGATAAGCAAGACACACAGGCTGCTCACCAAAAACACAGGAGCAAGGCACATTCGCCACCACCTGCTAAATCAGCCAGGCCTCACAAGAGACACAAATCTCTTCCAACCCTGCAGCCTCCACCTCCTCCACACACAAAGCATGCGGCAAAAACCAGACACACCACCAAGGGGAAGCGTAGGACAAAAACCACTAGCCCACCCAGGCCAACCACCCCTCCTCCTCAACACTCTGTGTCCCCAAGTACCACAACCACAGAATCAATCGAGAGCTCCACAGGTGACAGCTCAACAGGCACCCAGCCATTATCACATACCACCACCCACACTCCATCACACTCACCCATCAGCCCAAGAAACCTAAACTACTCCCCAGACAGCCAGCCATCAATCTCGTCTGCTGCCGGGAACACCACACACCCATGTGGGCGCCAGCTGCGCCGTGGCTCACTTACAGCCCGTTTTTGTGATGTCCAAAGCATGGCTGTAGCCACTGCTGTTTGTGAGCACTATGATGCCCTATTTGGGCGTTATTCTAAATCCACCACAAAGCAGGCCAAGCAGGAGATTTGGGATAAGATTTGCCGGCAAGTTAATAGTGTTGGTTCTGTGAGGAGAGATGTTGAGCAAATTAAGCGAAAATTTGGTGACCTGAAATATTATGGTAAAAAAAAAATGGACATGCGCCACCAGCAGAGGTAAAGTCCATTTAGAGTGTAAATGCATGTATAGGCTACTCTGTAACAGGATGTAACACTTATTAGGTGTGCTTTAATCTTCCCCAGCCTGCAGACAGGGGGTGGGATCCCAACTAAAATCATCCTAACACCAGCAGAAGAACATGTGTTTACATATATTCACCCGGCAACCCTTCAAGGCCTGCCAGGGTCCTAGACACAGACAGGAATGTCAGGTCCGGAGGTGAGTATGTTTTTACATTGAGCCTTTTAAATGGGTACCCAAACAGTTTTATACTCCTTAATGCACACTGGCCTTTGCTGAAGTACATTCCTTCGTCCCAGAACAAACTCAAGACATGCCACAAGGCCAAACTACCCCTAGCTTGTCCCGGAGGACCATACAACAACAGCCTTCAGTCCACACAAACCAACCTGAGTGTTTGGATGAGGTAAGTCAATGGTCCACTGTGTAGACTTATGAAATTGCACTTGCATCCATTTAATGTTAAATAGTGGACTCAATACCTGCTACATTTCTTGGCAGAACCTACCCAGTCCACCAATTATAGAAGACATTCGTGATTTGGAGGAGGAGGACACAATTCAAATGCAGCCAAGGCCAACAAAACCAGTGGGCGAACATCAGACCCAACAGGCCCAGCAACTTCAGCCCCTGGTGTCCACTAGCCAAACCTCTGTGGCACCAACTTCTTCTGCCGTCCGCACAACAGACTCTGAGCCAAGCCAGCCACCAGCAGCCACTCAATCTGGAGCAGAACCACCCACCCGTGCCAGTGGCAGAACTCATTCAAGGCGACATATCAGAGGAGACAGCTGCAGATCATGGAGGAAGCCTGGCACCAGGAGAATGTTGAATTTTCTGCAAACACACAGAGATTTAATGAAACTGTGTGTACCCAAATCACCTCAATGTCTAACCAATTAGATATTTTAAACCAAAATGTCTCTGGCCTGCTGCAAGAAACCAGACAACTAACCAGGCATATGGGTGAAATGATCCACCAATGGCAGCTCATTAATCAGAGCTTTGCACATATTGCCGCAAACATTCACCCACACCAGCCATCAACTGGCACCTCATACTCTGCATACCACTAAATGGATGTGTTTATGTATTTGACCCCACGTTAAGCTTAAAATAAGTTTGTAACTTAATTTTTTAGGGATCACCAAAAAATAAACAAAAAAAACAAAACAAAGGAATGTTATTTAAGAAAAAACATTGTCCACAAGTTGGGAACGGATCGCCTGTGCTGTGCCACTTTGGGATCCGGAGTAGGGAGGTGTGACTTCTTCTGAAATCTGTAAAGTGCCTTCAGGCAGGTCAGTGTATCTTGATACCCGGCTTTGTATGGCCAGGTTGTGCATGACCCCACACGCAATTATTATTTTGATGACCTTGGCGGGCTCATACAGCAGGGCACCCCCAGTCTGGTCCAGACAGCGGAAGCTCATCTTCATCAAGCCAAAGGCCCGTTCCACCACGGAGCGAGTCCTCCTATGCGCAGTGTTATATCGCTCCTGGGCCTGCGAGGATGGGTGGAGGATGGGGGTAAGTAGCCATGGGAGCAATGGATAGCCAGAATCACCTGCAAATAAAACCAAAGAATTAAGCACAAACCATAATACAAAATGCACATGACAAATGGGCCTCTTTGCAACATATGTAGTGGCAGGCCCCAGAACTAGTCGACACCTAACTATAATCCCAAAATAAATAAAAATAAAATGAGAATAACGAATAGCCACAAGTACCTTACATGCTATTTAAAAAATGGACATGTTATGTTACTTTAAAATGCTAAGAACAGGGAACAACAGACAGAGGCCTAAGGGGAAGAGGCTCAATAATGTGCTGCTTAGCATACCAGCATTAGTGAACGGGGACAATTGGTGAGCTGTGGCCCTTATTCATCAAGCGATAGCGCCAGGTAGTGTCTGACGAGCGCCAGGTAGCGGCAGCTAACGGCGGCTACCGACTCAAGTACGCCCTGCGGCGGTCACAATGACGCATTTATCAAGCTAAATGAGGCTAGCGCCGGCGAGAGCGACGGCTAGCGCGGCATTCATCATGAAGCCGGCTGGACCGAACAGCGCCGCTGCAAATTCCTTCACAGCGACACGTATTACCTGGCGCTACCTGCCGCTCTCCCATACATTTCAATGGCAGACGCTGCAATGATTGTTCTTAGTGGTTAGGGGGTTTTTTGCTTTTGGACAAAATTCAACACATGTTTATATTGATATGTTTTATGAATCTAGCTGGTTATTTCTGTTTTTTTTTTATTTTTTTTTTTTTCACAATGTAATGTTGTGAGTGACATGGGAATTGCATCTCCTCCACCCAAACTCATTGGCCTCAAAAGCGCTGGTTTTCCACACAAACGGGGCTTGTAAAGCTATTTTGTAGCCTGTCAGGTTGGGCGGTCACGTTCGCTCTTCGAAATTGTCAGCGCCCAAGCTATTCGGCAGCCCTGTCCTTGATGAATCTGTGTTGGTCAGTGTTTGTGCAGTCGCTGTTTTAATTCGCTATGTGGCGGCGCGAGCGTCGCTGTGCCTCGCTGCGCGGCGTTGTGCGGCGCTGTGCTGTTCATACATGTGCCCTTCTGCCATTTGCAAGGAATTCACTTCCCGCGGCCCCAGTCGTTGTTAATGAATACACTGTAGTTGTGAGCGTGCCTGGCCACATATTGCAGGATTAACATTCAGTCGTACCAGCTCATAACAACCCGTTATGCATTCTCATGTGTGCCACATTTTCAGGTAGTTGTCTAGTTTGATTGTGTGATGACTTTGTGAAGGAATCAGATTTGTATATGTAAGCACAACGGTGTATGCTTTAGAAGGACCTATGCATTCCAGTATGTAGAACCCCCTGCTAAATCAAGCTAATAATTTGTGGCGCCGTGGGCCCTAGCTTGTTTTTCAGCGTCATTTTAATGTTTTTCCGCCATTTAGCTTGCACATAGCTGATATTAGCTTGTCCCTGCTGCGCGCATGTTTTTTTTTTTTAGTTTGGAAGCACAGTTGCTTGCGTCATATCCGGTTCCGGGATCCTCCTTTGCGTTTCAACGCCACCTTAAGGTAAAACTGTCTTGCGCTTATGCCAATAGCTTGTTTTTCAGCGTCATTTTAATGTTTTTCCGCCATTTAGCTTGCACATAGCTGATATTAGCTTGTCCCTGCTGCGCGCATGTTTTTTTTTTTAGTTTGGAAGCACAGTTGCTTGCGTCATATCCGGTTCCGGGATCCTCCTTTGCGTTTCAACGCCACCTTAAGGTAAAACTGTCTTGCGCTTATGCCAATAGCTTGTTTTTCTGCGTCATTTTAATGTTTTTCCGCCACTTAGCTTGCACATAGCTGATATTAGCTTGTTGCTGGGGCGCGGTGCGTATTTTTGTTTTGTTTTTTTTTTTATGTCTCATGTCGCTAGCGTCATTTCCGGTTCCTGTTTCCTCCTTAGCGTTTCCAATATGGCTCCCAAACGGAGAGTAATGCGCCTCCCCAGCTCCTCCTCAGATTCCGGCCCCACCACCCCTCCCCCACATCCCCCACCTACCTCACCTTCCCCAAATACCACCCCTCCCACCCATTCCCCTCCTGTGCCCCAAAAACAAAGGCGCACCCGGGTGGATAGCCGGGTCAATGGCCAGGTAGTTAAAGTGAGTATTTTAGTTTTGTATTTTTAGTTTAAAAATGTCTAAACACACAGGGTGGATAGGGGTTTTTTTTTTTTTGTTTTTAGTCCAAAATTGTACACTCCACATGGGGCATCCCCATTGTGGATGTCCTGCTTGGATGCCCCCCCCCCCCCTGGAGGCCCCCAAAAATTATCTCTGGCCCCTCCCATCTGTGCATGTGTGAGTTGCGGATGCCTATTGCGCTTACCTCTAGCAGGGTGTACCCCTGCGCCATACATATTTTCAATTGGTGTGCAGGCGCACTCCCTGTTAGAGTCAAACGCCACATGCGTACTTTGCCCTGCAGATGCAGCTGAGCTGGTATGCACCTCCCAAGGTCCTTGGTTGCGCATACCACACCGGCGTGGACCGCTGTATTTGCCTTGCGGAGTGACGTGGGAGTGTCCTCAGCTGTGTATTTGGGCCCTTCAAAGGGGGTTGCAGACAGTGGGCCACCAACAATAGTTGTGGCCCAAAAAAGTGCACACAAACACAGACTAATGTAAATCCTGGGTGTGGATCCACTTTGATCTTGTCTCTGTAGAACTGTTTATGACATTGTTCTGAGGTCATGTTGTGATTTTTTTTTTTTTTTGTTTTTACTTTTTTCATAGGACTTCTGCATGGCCGAATACGACTATGCCCGAGGAGCAAAAAAACGCCTTGCCATGGAGGTGAAGGCCACTGTGTCCCGGCGCTTCAAGACCAACCTGACCATCCGGGCTATACAACAGAAATGGTCAGATTTTAAGCGCCGGGACCCAGAAGGCGTGTACCGCCTATATGATGCCTACGCATCAGGTAAGTGAAAGCTTATGTTCTTTTTGGCCTTTGTGCACAAGCATCTGCTAAGCTGTGTCCTTTTTTGCTTTCTTTATATTAATTATTTGCTTTCACCCCCTCCACACAGATAAGCGTCCTCCCCTGGGGAAACGTGGGAAGGGATTCCTCCCCCGAACCAGGCAGGCGGACTCGGGGGAGTCATCGGGGGAGGGTCCCTCCCGCGGGTCCTATTTAGAGGACCCAGGGGAGGAAGGGGATGACGCCCCAGAGGAGTGTGCTGCTGGGGGGCAGGCTGGATCAAGCCTCAGCTCCTCACACTCTGAGGCTGAGGACTCTCACCAGGCAAGGGGCCACTCTCAAGCAGGGAGTGAGAGGGAGGAGGGTGGCCCTTTGCCTGGTGGATCTTCTGAGCAGAGTGTGAGGAGCCGAGGCTCCCCGCCTCCTCCTCAGAGCCCTCCCTGGGCTTCAAGTGGCGCTTCATCCCCTGGTGAGTTTACATGTTTTAATTGTTAGTCTGTGACAGGTTTCATCTGACCATTTGTGCTTAGCCCTTGCCATTCCTCTGTAATTTGCAGGGCATCATATAGGCGGCACCTCCATGGATTTTTGGCGTCAAATCCTCCTCGGGCATAGTCGTGGTAAGTGTATGTTTGAAGCTAGTACATTTTGGACTTTATGTCATTCCTTAAAGTGGACCCACAAACCTTGCTGATATTGTTTGGATTATGGCGCCTTGCCTGCCAAATCACATCCCTCACCCAGGGCCCCCCCCCAACCAAACACCACAAACTACTTCCCTCTTTGGGGGTGGCAGAAGCCATTGGCCCTGCCTCCTGTGTGGCACTCGAGATGTGTGTGCGCCTGCGCTCTGTTTCCTACTGGCATGCGTGTGCGCACACACTGGCGGAGTGAGGTGCGGAAGGCAGGGGCGGTGGCGGACTAAAATTGTGTTGCTCTGGCAAAGTAGACTACTACACTGAATAATCACAATCCTGTGTCTTGGTACACTTTTAACACACACGTTTCCTGGTCCATTGTCTAAGCTGGTTTGCTAATGTACATTAACATCACAAACCACACTACAGTGCTAGCCAACTGGAAACCACCCCTATGTTTCTGGCCACACCATGATGGTTGTTCTCATTTCTTTTCTTGGGTTAAGTTGTTCCTGCTAAAACATGTGGCACACTAGTAACATTAGCCAATCAACTGCTAATGAGTCCTTTACATAGCACTGTCTATGTTATTAGCACATTATCTTTAGGGATACATGTTGCAACCCTAACTAATTGACATTAACTCATGGACCAGGAAATATGCTAATTTTGTACAACCTGTATGTAACCATGCAAGCCTTTGATTTTTCAGACTCAATAACCAGATGGATGTCAAATAGTCAGGTGTCATTGGCCCACTAATTGTGTTTTTGTCTTTTGCTTTCTGTTGACAGATGTTGCTACGCAGACGGAGCCAGAAAACCTCCTCCCCACCCCAGCTCCAGGGACGGCCAGCAGCATGGGCCCCCGCCACAGCTGCGATGGTGAGTACATTCCACTTCATATGCCTAAAGACTTGTGAAACCTATGTCTTCTAGTCACATCTGCAGACATTTAAAATGTACCTATGTGTTAATTTCACACACATCTAGATTCCATGTGTTTGTACAATAATCCAACATGCCTGTCTGCATGCTTGATTGTTGCCTCACATTCTTCATTTGGCCACATAGAGACTATTTTTGCCTTAGACACAACCAAATGGGCCGGATTAGGTCTGGACCTCTAACATTATAGGGCAAACTCGTGTACTCGTTAGGACTTAGGCCCTGAGGTTTGGCTGTGACTAAACCCAAAAATGGACACACTGGGACTTATACCTTCTTTGCTTCCCCACAGTTAAAGTGGAACAACAACCAGGAATTTGACTTTCCTGGGTCTTGGTCCACTACGGTGGGGCACCCCTGATCGTCACCGCTGTGTGACAACCCCCTGAACTCACTTTTACTCCAGCAAACGTACAAGCCGTGGCAAAGTGGCTCTTCCTCCGCCTCCCGCGCGTCCCTTTTTACTGAGGTAGGGATTTTGGGGTGTTGGGGGGGTTTCACCCCGAGGGACATCCCGATCTTGGATGTCCCGCGGGGAGGGAGGTGATCAGGCCGGGAATCTGATAGATTCCAGGGCCGATCACCGGTGGGTGTTGGTACACTTTAAGAGTAAATGTATGCTTGGGATGTGTTGTTCACATTCCTGCCAGTCAATAGTACTCATATCATGTTAACCAATAAGCGCACAGTGGTCAACAATGTTAATGTGAGTGTCACCTAATTGGACACACTGACATTACATTGCTACATCTGTGTCTGTTGAGGTCACATTCAATTTATTAACAAATTGTTGTTTCTACATCTCTACAGCTTGTGAAAACCAGCATCGCAGACTGTGGCGGGAGATCAGGCTCCTGAAGCTGATGCTGCTGGCCAAGAAGAGGCGCCGGCGGCGTCGTTAGGGTGGGGGGAAGGCTGGCCTGTTTACGCCCTTTGTTGGGCAATGTTGGCCCTGTTGGCCCTTTTTTAAAATTAAAGATTTTGATGAACATCATTACAGTGTGGTGCCTTGCAAAGCATAGTTTAACTGTCTCAAAACCCATTTGTGTGTCAATTTAGCCATACCTTTGGAGCCATTTCATGTGTTAATCATAGTAAGCTATGGTCTCAAATGTGTGGCCTCAATTTACAAATACATTGACATATCTAGATCAAGATACTCATCCCTGACTGTGTTATTAGCTAGGTCTTAGGAAAAACACAATTTAGAGGTTGGTTAAGCAAATATATTTACACAAACAAAAACAAACAAAATTAATATTCTTGGCTGGGTGGCCGGGGAGGTTGGGAGTCATTGCTAGGGGCGGTGTTGGGGGACAACAGTGCAGTAAAAAATATAGACTGCTGTTGTATGAGCTGTTGTATCAACAACAAAGTTTGGTCCTGCCGCTGTATTGCCTCTGCCTGGCGCTGTATTGCCTCTTCCTGCCGCTGTACAGATTGTTCGATAACATTGGCAAGGCGACCAAGGTCCTGGTTCTGTTGTAGGTTTTGCCTTAACTGGTCCACCTGGCGCTGCAGGCCCTCATTTTGTTGCTGACACATCAGCACCTGATTTTCCAACGCCGCAATGCGCTCATTAGTTCCATCACGCGGCTGTTGGCGACTGTAGTCCTCCAGCATCCGGACCCCTAGTGTGTAGAAATCGGCACTGGTTGGTGCCACACCTCCTCTTGCTGTGGTAGTAGGCTAAAAAAATAGTAAACCACATTTTAGACAAACGGAACCAATGCAGCTATGCCCCTCCCAAAAGTTACCATAAACACTCACTAGACAACTTACCCTTGTCTGAGCCTCTGAAGCTTGGCCACATGGGACTTGGGAAGAGGTCCCAGCTTGGGGTTCTGGTTCCGCCTCCTGCCCAAACAACAATGAAATGAAATGTTACATGTTGCTTCTTCCACTACCCACGAATATGCCAATGGGTTTAGAGGTCGTCTACATCAGCCATGTTACCTGCGTGTCCTCCAGCCCAGGTAGGCTCGAGGTATCGCTGCCAGAGAGTCGCGAAGCAACATCAGAGATGTCGGCCAAGTTGGCAAATGCTAAACAGGAAAATCAGGTTAGTAGGTCTGTGGGCCAAACTCTAATGTAACCTGGTTAGGCTATCGAGGTCAAACCTCTAAAAAATTAAAAAATACACAGTAGACCAAAGGTCTTGGTTAAACTCAGATTGTTAACATGTATGTTACAGGACTAAGACGCACTAATTTATGCAAATCTCATCCTAAACATTGCTTAAATTAAACATACCCGCAATATCCCAGATGTCTGGAGTGGGGTCCTCACTCGAGATTGGACCTTGAAAATAGATGTGGACACACAAGTTGCCAGAAGCAAGTGGCACAACATTAGAGCCAAAACACATACTAGAGCAAGGCAAAACCACTTACCCTCATCTCTGGCAGCTGGAACTTGAGGGGCCCTTTCTGGACAGCCACTTCCGATATTCGGGTCAACTAAAACAAAAAAAAAAAGGGTCTAAAGATTCAGCAAACTACTACAGTGAATGTTTCCCTAAAAATATGTCCGCAAATATACATTGCTATCACTAAAATAACTAATAGACTGACCCTGGGGAGGCAACCAGCACTCCCAAGAGGCATCTTCAAGTTTACCAAGCAAACATGTAGCTTAGTAGACTAACCAAATTGAACCAGTGTTACCTAAACAGCATAAAGGATACATTATGTATTGCTCTACACACCAACAGGGTCCTGTTGACCGGCAACATCGGAAGTGGGGTCCAAAGATGAACCAGTCACTTGGCCTACAAAGAAAAAAGACAAATGAGACACATGCACTTGAGTCAAAGTGGATCAAGCAAGGTGAACACATGCACTTACCGACATCCAAAGAGTAGGTGGGATCCGGAGGAGATGCTGGGGCCAAGGGCATGGGAGCTAGTGCAAAATAAAACCAACATTGAGCCATAGCTAATGTGCGTGCCAAAATACAACATGCATTAAGGTGTGTGAGCAGCTCTTTCACTAATATTGACTAATCAAGCCAAGTGTGGCTCACACATTGATAGGCCGATATATGGCTACACATCTGTGGCATCCTACATATCTACACATGTTAGGGCCTTGTTAGTTACTGACTGTGAGTGTTACAGTGGGCGTGCAATTAGGGCGCATAATAGTCAACAGGGCAAACCTTTATTGCTTGAGCTGCTCCCACACCCATTTGTTTTTCAAAAAACCAGCAAACAAATAATGGCTAAATACCTTCAATGGCAGACTGGGGTAGCCTTGAGGTTGCTGGAAGGGCAGGAGCTTGGTTGTCCGGAGCCACATCCCGGACAGCAGCATGTGCACCTATGCATAAAGCAACAGACAGAAAAGTTACAAATGTTTTAGCTATAATGTAATACTTCACAGGTCCTACAGTTAGTTGGTCAGAATGTAAAAATGCTAATCACAGACATTAACATTAGGTTATTGTAAAAGCCAGAAAACATGTACCTTCAGCCCAACCGGTGGTGTCATCCCCAGGATCCACACCCTGCAGCCGAGCCAGTGGGATTTTGGCCTTCAGCATCTCCTCATACGGCCTGTAGGTACTCTTTGGAGCCTGGATGAACCCACTGTCCACATCAAGATCGTGATTCATCTTTTTCATAAGGGCCCCTCGCAAAGTGTAGAAGCGTTTCCTGCAGGATGGGCCACTACGTGGGTGTTGAGCTGTGCTACTAAGCTCCACACCAATGGCATCCCACAGTTTGCTTCTTTCTTGTTTGCCTATGGACTTGCTTTGGGAGCCAAAGATCAGCTCCCATTTCGCAAGTGTCAGGCGCACAAGATGATTATTCTCAGCCAAATTAAATTCAGGCTCCCTCTTGGCACCTGGGCGCTTAGCCTGGGGTGCTGCCCCACCTTCAGGCTGTGCCCTTTTCCGTAAGGGAGGTCTGCGCACAGCACCCACCAAACTCCTACTCGGGCCTGCTGTGGCCGGCAGATGTCCTGTATTTGGCTCCATCCTGTAGCTGCACACACACACAAATCAACACCCCACAAGCACGCATGCACACTACAGAATGGCATCGCAATCTCTTAGGCTTGGGCAGGTTTTATGTGCTCTAACAGCCAATCCAAAAGCAGCCCACTTAATTGATTCACACATACAGCCCAGTTCCTTCTAGGCACACCTCCACTGCACTGACAGAAGCATGTGTGTTAGCCAATTAACTCATTACAGACCTCAATCAACAAACAACACACACCCAAATCCAACAATGGACTGATGTATCTGCAACCCTTGTGACATGTGCTTAGCCTAACGGCTATTTAAAAAAACAACAGCTTCACTTTCATTGGTCCCCACCTGATTTTTGGCCCATGTCCGTTAATGCACGCACGTTACGGCTCAAGTACGCTAGTAGCGCTACTAGCGTGCGCGTGCGCACTCTGTTTTACGCACACCTGGGTCGGCTAATTGGCGCCCGGAAATAGCAGAGCGACGCAAAAGGCGGCAAAGCGGACCTGTCACTTTTGAAAATGAAGTATAAAAGGAAGGAATGAACTAGGTTCTGCTATTCTTACACTGTGGCAAAGGCTGTGGTGTGGTGCTGTGCTCGCTTCCCTTAGCTCATTTGAGCCTCTGTCTGGTTTCTGTCCTCACTCTCTGTGGCTTGTTGGGTGATTTCTGACATCAGTGCTGTTTCTTTAGGAGCTTGGTTTGGGTGGCATCTGCAAATTTTGTGTAGCATACAGCAAGTAAGGCTTGATTTTGGGGCCTTTTGTGGGCTGTGCAGCAACTCCCCTCTTGGTTGTGCTTAACTTAGAAAGCTGGTTTTCAGCAGGCTGGTGGTTTGGACCACTATAGTTCTGGTTTTGTGGTGAGCTGCATTGTAGCGGGTGTGTGTGTAGTGTGATTGTTTGTGTGTGTGTTGTGTGTGATTGTTTTTTTTTTTTTTTTTTTTGCTTTTGTATATATCTTTAGTGTGTGTGATGGATAAGAGGGTGATGTATGGTGTCTGGGTGGATGGATGTATGTGTATGCTGAAAGAGCAGGAGGAAAGGGAGCGGGGTGTTGTGAGGCTTAGGGCACCCCGCTCCTTTGCAATCCGCCTTTCAGTATGGGACTTAAGTGACGAGCAGATCAGGAGCCGCTTCCGTCTGAATCGTGCTGCACTACAGTCCCTATATGATCAGATTAAGACCAAAATCGAGCCATCCACCAAACGCACTCACTCCATTCCAGGCATAGTACGCCTGTGTGCCACGCTTAATGTGTTGGCACGAGGGACCTTCCAGGCAACCTCAGCCCTCCTCAGCGGGATAAGCCAGGCTACTATGAGCCGCATCCTAATCCAGGTAGTTCTGGCAATTTGTGATTTAATCCCAATTTACATCAAGTTTCCTGAGGAGGAGGAAGAGGTTGCCAAAATAAAACATGCTTTCTATCTGATGGGAGGGATCCCGAATGTGCTAGGGTGCGTTGATGGTACACATATCCCTTTCCGCCCTCCCCATGCACAGGAGCTGTCCTACAGAAACAGGAAGCAGTTCCATTCCTTTAACATCATGGTGGTCTGTGACCATGAGATGAAGCTGCGGGCGGTGAGATCGGGGTTCCCCGGCTCATGCCACGATTCTTACGTCTTGCAGCGGACAGTCCTGTGCCGGAAGTTTGATAACAACGAAATGCCAGCTGGCTGGCTACTGGGTAATAAATTAACCATGTCTATGTATTTTGCTAATATGTGGCCTAGTAAGGCAATTTTCCACAAACTACCACCCAAAAACATGTACTAGTACTAATTGCTGTCTCTCTCCTTGTGTTTTTTCTACAGCGGACAAGGGATATGGGCAGAGAACGTGGGTCATGACTCCGGTCAGGAACCCACGGACCTCTGCCCATGAACGCTACAATGCAGCGCATCGCAAGACCAGAAGCATTGTGGAAAGAACCATCGGCCTGCTGAAAGCACGCTTTCTTTGTTTGGCACGGCCAGGAGGAGAGATGCTCTACAGCCCACAGAAGGTTTCCAAGATCATCCTTGCCTGCTGTGTGCTACACAACATTTGCATTTGTCACCGAATCCAAGCCCCCGAGGAGACAGCACTGGTGCCAGAAATCCCCAACCTGCCCGCAGATAGAAGTGAGGACACCCAGACTGGCGATGAGCTAAGGGAAAGGCTGATCACTTCTTATTTTGCGGTAAGCTAACTACCCTTCACTCTAATGCAAGTACTGCACTCCTGTTTAAATGTCTTTGACCTCCCATCCAAAAGAGCAACCAAACGCACTAAGGGGGGGTTTAAGATGACCCAAACCACTCTAAGGGGGGGTTTAAGATGACCCAAACCACTCTAAGGGGGGGTGTAAGATGACCCAAACCACTCTAAGGGGGGTTTAAGATGACCCAAACCACTCTAAGGGGGGTTTAAGATGACCCAAACCACTCTAAGGGGGGTTTAAGATGACCCAAACCACTCTAAGGGGGGTTTAAGATGACCCAAACCACTCTAAGGGGGGGTGTAAGATGACCCAAACCACTCTAAGGGGTGTTTCAGATGACCCAAACCACTCTAAGGGGGGTTTAAGATGACCCAAACCACTCTAAGGGGGGGTGTAAGATGACCCAAACCACTCTAAGGGGTGTTTCAGATGACCAAAACCACTCTAAGGGGGGTTTAAGATGACCCAAACCACTCTAAGGGGGGGTGTAAGATGACCCAAACCACTCTAAGGGGGGTTTAAGATGACCCAAACCACTCTAAGGGGGGGTGTAAGATGACCCAAACCACTCTAAGGGGTGTTTCAGATGACCCAAACCACTCTAAGGGGGGTTTAAGATGACCCAAACCACTCTAAGGGGGGGTGTAAGATGACCCAAACCACTCTAAGGGGTGTTTCAGATGACCCAAACCACTCTAAGGGGGGTGTAAGACGCCAATGTTGGTTATCAAGTTATGCATTTTTTTAAAATAAAGCACAAAATAACTATAAAGATATATACTAACTGCACTTTTCTTAATTTTTCAGGCACCAAGAGATGCACCGTGATCTCGACATTCCTCTTACAACCCTTTCCTGGACTTTACTTTTCTTTTGCATTTCTGCTGGACTTTTCTTTTTCTATTTCATTTATATTTTATTCTTAATTTAGTTTCAGAGAAAAAATTAAAAAAAAATTAGATATATACATGTGGCTATGTGTTTAATTCGGTTGTAAGTTTCCTTTACATTCTAATTCCTATTTTCATTTTCCTTTTCTTTCTCTGTTCTGTTTTTATTTTCCTTTTCTTTCTCTGTTCTGTTATTATTTTCCTTTTCTTTCTCTGTTCTGTTTTTATTTTCCTTTTCTTTCTCTGTTCTGTTTTTATTTTCCTTTTCTTTCTCTGTTCTGTTTTTATTTTCCTTTTCTTTCTCTGTTCTGTTATTATTTTCCTTTTCTTTCTCTGTTCTGTTTTTATTTTCCTTTTCTTTCTCTGTTCTGTTTTGATTTTCCTTTTCTTTCTCTGTTCTGTTTTTATTTTCCTTTTCTTTCTCTGTTCTGTTTTTATTTTCCTTTTCTTTCTCTGTTCTGTTTTTATTTTCCTTTTCTTTCTCTGTTCTGTTTTTATTTTCCTTTTCTTTCTCTGTTCTGTTTTTATTTTCCTTTTCTTTCTCTGTTCTGTTTTTATTTTCCTTTTCTTTCTCTGTTCTGTTATTATTTTCCTTTTCTTTCTCTGTTCTGTTTTTATTTTCCTTTTCTTTCTCTGTTCTGTTTTTATTTTCCTTTTCTTTCTCTGTTCTGTTTTTATTTTCCTTTTCTTTCTCTGTTCTGTTTTGATTTTCCTTTTCTTTCTCTGTTCTGTTTTTATTTTCCTTTTCTTTCTCTGTTCTGTTTTTATTTTCCTTTTCTTTCTCTGTTCTGTTTTTATTTTCCTTTTCTTTCTCTGTTCTGTTTTTATTTTCCTTTTCTTTCTCTGTTCTGTTTTTATTTTCCTTTTCTTTCTCTGTTCTGTTTTTATTTTCCTTTTCTTTCTCTGTTCTGTTATTATTTTCCTTTTCTTTCTCTGTTCTGTTTTTATTTTCCTTTTCTTTCTCTGTTCTGTTTTTATTTTCCTTTTCTTTCTCTGTTCTGTTTTTATTTTCCTTTTCTTTCTCTGTTCTGTTTTTATTTTCCTTTTCTTTCTCTGTTCTGTTTTTATTTTCCTTTTCTTTCTCTGTTCTGTTTTTATTTTCCTTTTCTTTCTCTGTTCTGTTATTATTTTCCTTTTCTTTCTCTGTTCTGTTTTTATTTTCCTTTTCTTTCTCTGTTCTGTTTTTATTTTCCTTTTCTTTCTCTGTTCTGTTTTTATTTTCCTTTTCTTTCTCATTGGTGATTTAATTGTATTTCCTTTTTAGGTAACAAATAAAAATTAAAAAAATTGTGACTATGTGTTTAATTATGTTTTATTTTCCATTTATATTCGAAGATCTGGTAGAATGTAATTACCTTTTACACACAATAAAAAAATATTTACATTTCAAAACAAATGTGGCAATGTGTTTTATTCAGAAGGTACTGGATGGCCAGGACACAGCAAAGCTAACAGGCGCTGTGTAGAATAGCGTGGTCACACTGACTGACAGCGCCAACAAAGCTGAGGGCCAACATCATATTCAGCAATGTAGGCGTTGTTCGCAACAACGCCAGGTAGCGACTGAGGAGGCCTGCTATAGCGAATCGCTAACGCCCGCGGCTGACGCTAGCGGCGCTCATAGCGCCATACTTCAGTCGCTCATCTGTCGCTACCTGGCGCTATTGATGAATCGGCCTCTGTGCTGTGTCAGAGCAAAGCACAGTTCTGATGAGGCAACATGCACATCCACCCAGTACACTCCTGTACAATGACTGTGGGATGCAACATAGCTAAGAGGGCCAGGACAGGAAGGAATAGTGGAGACTAACCAAAAAAAGCATAGGAGAAAATAGTGGTAATTAAGCGATTGAAAACTTATACTGTTTCATTGGAGTCTATAACAGATTAGTGGGGTACAGGCACAGAAAAAATAAAAAAAACATGGTGGACAGCAACAACAATTTTGGGACACATACCCAGTAGCCATCGGCCAGACAGATCTCCTGATTGAAATTGCACAAAGAGGCTGGAGTTCCTCAAAATGTGAGAATCGTGGGTGGAACCAGGGAAGGCTGCAAACAAACTAAAAAATTGCAGATCTGGGCCTGACACTGCCTGCACATTGATTGAATGGCCCATCTTCCTGTTCCTGCAAAAGCAAAATACAACAGGAATTAGTGGGTACAAAAGTGGAAACATAATTCAAAATATACTTTCACAGAAACAACATTTAAAAACAATGGATGTTTGGTATACACAGGGTGTAGGTCTGCTTTAATCCTAAAAAACATATGAAAAACATTGAAATAATGAACATTTCTGGCCAACATTGCACATACATGCTGACCTAAACCACATACCTGAACAGATATTCCTGGTCAGCAGGAGGAATTAACAATACGTGGGTACAATCGATGGCACCCATGACGTTGGGCATGTCGGCTATGTTATAAAAGGCCAGCTTAACCTCATTCCAGGCTTCCACTGTGTCAGGGAAAAAAATATATTTGGGTGCCAGGGTAGCCATGCCATCCAAAAACTTGGTAAGGCTGCGGCTCAGCGTAGACTGGGACATCCCCACGGAGAAGGCACCCAGTCTCTGGAACGAGCTGTTTGCCAAAAACTGCAGGCAGCCAACCAATTTGGTCATACCTGCAATTGCATGCCCCTTCCTTGTGGTGCAGGCTAACCATGGCCGCAGCTGCCTATACAAGTCCTGGAGAGAAACACGGTTAAGGCAGGTGAGCTCGAATAGCTCAAGGTCATGCATGCCATCAATGTCCAGACGTGTGCGGTGCAGCCTGGTTTCTGCCATGCTCAAAACAACCAGGCCGCGTAGCTGACGCCTTTGATGCTCAAGCACAGCAGAATGCATTTCCAAGTCAAAAGATCAAATACGGCTGCTAAGACTGCCCGTAAGTGAAGTGTCGACACCCTCCTTAAATTGGGCTTGTTTCAATTGGAAATCAAGGCTCTGTATCAATTAAAAAACGGACCAATCAACGGCCAGTCCGTTTTCACGGAGTTCAGCCTCTTGCGAGCCGACAATCGGAAAGGCGCCTGCAGAAACACCTGAGCGCATACACGCACACAAAAAGCAACGTAGCACCCTTTCCTGACCCGATCACAGCCCAAAAACAACGGGAAAACGCACAGGATAGCTGAACGAGGAGGCTCTGCATCAGGCCATATGACCTTAAACATGTTGCAGAGTATTGGTCATAATCCATATAGACATTTTTGGTGTAACAGGAACTGGTTTTACTGGAACATGAATGAAGTTTGAGAAGGTCACCTTCAAATGGTGACTAACACAGACAGGAAAAAGAAAATGATAGAGCGCAGCTTAATATACAAGAAATACAACACATCAGACAAATGCATATAGAAGTTACAGTTAAGCATTGGTAACAGCGCCATCTAATGTCATAATGGTAATATTGCAGTTAATCTGACAAAATTCCCCAAAAGACAAGCAGAAGCTGTTGTACAGTATTGTATCCCCAACAAATTTTACCATCACAAATTTGTGCATCTCGTCTGGGTCGCATGGCTGCCAGTTCTATGACACATTGGCAGTACTACCCGTTATCGTATTCACATCTTGGAAGGCCAAACCTTACGACTAGGGGCCGAAGCTCACAAATTAGCCAGGTCCATTTTTGCTTCAAGCCGCAGTTGCTCATGAGCATCACCCATTATCATAGACCTACATGAATATGGGGGGGTTTATTCAATTATTTGATGGTTATTTTGTGATGATTAGAGTTGCCAGTGCGTGAAAGACAGAAACATTTTGGGAATTCCTGGCCAATAAGAGCTGGAAATTATATGAACAAATGTTTTTCCTTTTTTTTTTCAACAGTGTTAATTTATAAAAAATACTGTATATATAGTTGGGTGCTGAATTTGCTCTATGTACACTATGCTAGTAAATGTTTTCCACTTATAGCATACACTCATGTATCCTCCATATGTTGTGAAATTGCCCATAATCCTTCTTAAACCCGGCATAAGATAAACAGCATGGGATTTGCAGGGATATATTGGGAAGAATGTTCTGAATACTTCCCATTGCTTAATAATCATTTTCAGATGATTTGGACGAATCTTCTGACCATTAAACGGTGTTTCCTACCACCGAGAACATCGCAGTGGAAATTACTTCCAGCCTAAAATACATTTTCCTCTTATAAAATGAAATGTCATTGCGTCGGCTAACAACTCATCTAAATGACTGAAATCAGGAGGATGGAATCAAAATGAACTTTCTTAAATTAGCAAACACATGAATTATGACATTTAAATTGTGGTTCTGCCACCCATTGAGGAGCAGAGGGGGCTGTCCATAAGTATTGCAGTACACAATAATAAATTGAGCTTGCTCCATGAGGAGAAGCTTTTCAGATTAGACCCCCTACAGGAATACTTGTGCTTCCTCAATGGCAGATTTCCTCCTCTGTGCAAATTTGTGATGAACATTATATTTATATAATTTTATATTCAACCTAAATATTTGCCTCGACTAATGGAGGCAGTAACTGAGTCAAGTTTTTTTGACTACTTTTGACAAAAAGTGGCCCCACTTGGGCTACTAGCTCACAACACACCAGACTTAGGGGCTGGGGGCCTGGAGGGCAAGAGGCCAGCTTCCATCCCTGCAGGAGCACCAAACTTTATGCTTTTTGGCACGGGTCCAGTAGACTTCCAGGGGGTGTGGCATGGCTTCTTGGGTTCTCCCTAGGATCACAGTATAGCACTGTGGGAAATCCAATTATACCATGCCCTGAGGAATTATCAGAATAATTTTATTTGCTTGTTATATTTGCTATGAACATCGTAGGAATTTACTGTGGATGGATACTTGAACACAGGTAATAGGGAGAGCGACTGGAAAAAGAGGACCAAAACCCACTGGACTTGTAAAATACATTTGGCCAAGCCCCTGCCAATACTTCCCTTTCAGGGTGTAGAACTGTAAATGGATATTGTCACTTATCATCCTGGAACACTGTTTTTTTTGCTGTACCTCTCTGTAAGATGGCAGGCAACCAGTCATTACATCGGTGTGGCAGTGACATCATTGCCAAACAGTCAACAATCTAAGAAAAGTAGAGTAGGGGAAGTGGTAAAATTGGCAAAAGATACTCTTCATAGGGGGAGCAATTCAGGGGATGCTAGTTAAAAATGATGGTTTTGGTCCTCTTTAAGTAGGGTGAAAAGGGACACGTGACATAAAAACATTTTACTTGTTCGGTAGCATAATAGCCATAGGGTAGAAGCTCTTCTAGAACATGCTGGTCCTACATGTTGGCAGTCTGAACTGGTGACCAGTTGGAAGTCTCTCTGCTGCAGAGTCATTACTGAGGTGGGATGCACGAAATTAAGGCGCCGTCCCCCTTGGCTTAGGTTGGGTTGCTTGACTTAGGTTGCAGGGCTCTTAGTGATGAAGAACCCAATACCAGTGTAAAGGGGGGGCAAGCCACCTGCACAGCAGTAAATGGGGGAGGAAACCACCTGCACAGAAGTAAAGGGGGGAGAAAGCCACCTGCACAGAAGTATAGGGGAGCAAGCCACCTGCACAGAAGTAAAGGGGGGAGCAAGCCACCTGCACATAAGTAAAGGGGGGAGCAAGCCACCTGCACAGAAGTAAAGGGGGGAGCAAGCCACCTGCACAGAAGTAAAGGGGGGAGCAAGCCACCTGCAAAGCAATGAGTTACTATTACCCCTACCCAGCGCCCTGCACTTCCTCCCGAGCATGTGAGTATGAAAGCACCAGCATAGTACTGGTGTTTCCATGGAAGAGCATCAGACATCAGAGGGACAGGTACACCTGCAGGGACAGATGCCCTTCGAGTCCTGTGTTACCAGTTACCTAATAGTTTGACCTGATTAATGCCTCTATAGTCTATACTGGTCTGGCCGAGCCAAAGCGAATAGACAATAATAGGGTTGAATGTAATAAAAATCAGAAGCCAAAGCTCATCATTATTTGTAAGACATTTTTACAGTACAAAGTTGCTTTACATGTATATGTACTACTCGTTGTCAGTTGTTCTTTCGAATGACAATAACTACAACCATGAAGGCTGCAATTTGTCATTTGTCAAAGCAATGAGACCCTCTCTAGAGCAACCACAAGACCTCTACCTCTTATCGTGAAGCACTTAAAACTCCTTAGGCTGGCATCTGGCCACCCACTTGTGTAAGTAGAGGCGATAGTCATAAAAATGTTAAGCAATGCTTTGAAGAAACACTTGGCACTGAAGACAAGTGCCCATCTCTGGTGTGCAGGTGAAGGTTGTGCTAAATTTATATCCTTGATTACAGATGATATGAAGCACCATAAAATATGTATCAACAGAACACGCCTTGATGTTCTGGAGGCTACACGATCACGGGACCACCCAGGTTTACGATGTCAGGTGTAAGGCTTGTATTAAATATAGAAGCTCACTGATGTCCAATAATGACGCTTTGAACATAATCTCTGTTTGCTAAAACGTGACTTGCCAATAAACATATAGTTTTTCCACATGTGTTTTTCCTGGCATGGAGTTCTGGCTGTATTAATTTCTGCTGAAAGAATGCTTACATTAGCTGGGCTATAGACACCATTAAAAAGGGTCTTTTTTAAATGATTTTGGTATTTGTTTCTTTTCCAGATGTCCAAGATTTCATAAGACAGTTTTGGAGATTTGTCCTCTAAAAATGTTTGACCTAAGCCCTTGAACTTGCTTAAACCACAGAAGAACTTGAAGGTCTGGAATTTTTACAAATTTTTTTAATTGATATCCTAAAAAGTTTGATCCTTCTCTAAAGACTCTGACCCCTGGTAGGACACTGGCTTGTGGTTACACCATTGTTGGTGCTGGCAACCCGCAGAACATGTGTAAGATAAAATAACTAGACAGGAACAAACTCAAGTGTGTTCAAGGAACGGAAAAGTACCAGGTTTCAAAGTCAGGTAAGATTTAGTAAGCAGGCAGGGTAGTCACAATGCAGGCATGGTTTGGGGACTGTTAAAGTTTAATGACTTGGTTCACATTTTTGCCTGCTAGCTGCAGTTGGCTAGTCTGTGCCGAGGAACATGGAGCCTTTTCCCTGCTATTATCTCCAAACAATTCTCTCACTGGTAGTCCAAAACAAATGTATTTAGATTCACATTTCCCCCATTGTGGCAACCGTTACTCAGCTTAGGCCTCCTTTCAGCGTTGAAATGGTTCTTTAAGTAGCAATCATGCCTTAAACAGCTGATTTGCAGTCTATGCCTCCCTGCTCCCTGCCCAGTTTCAGTGATACCGTTGGGGGGGCATATGCAGCCAGGTCGGTGTCATCTTACTTATGGATGTACAACCTGTTATCTGTGTTTGCTGCATGTGTCTCAATAATTTAATAAAAAGAAGGATATAGCCTCAGTGATGGATAACACGTTTTTATATTCAGAATGCATTTGGTAGGCATTGGAGGGGGAGCATTGGAGGGCATAGAGGTTAGGTTACCTACAATGTTCTTGCAAGAAAAAATAATAATAATTGGCACCTTTTTCAACTGGCCATTTAATGGGAACCTCAAATTAGGACCATTTAAATCAGTTTGTGGGTGATGGGTATGGTGGGGGTGGTTTATTTAGAGTAAAATATATCCACAATATTGTGAATCAGTGTGTTAATGCTGGCACAAATTTAAACAAAAAAAAAGATTTTTTTTCTCTCTCTTTCTCTCTCCTGGATTCCTGCTGAGGCCTAATTGAAGCAGATGTGTTATAAGGCAGCATACAGCTCTTGGAGCTTGCTCTTGGGGCTGACTGTGTTAAGTGCTGCTTGGTAAGTGGTGAGTTAAAGCAGGAACTCCTGTGGTAAGCTTTGGGAAACTGGGCTCATTTGGTAAGTAAAATATTACAAACTATAGTTGTTTTTTTTGTGAATCAGTATGTAAATGCTAGCACAAATTGAAACAAAAAAACAAACAATTCTCTCTCTCTCTCTCTCTCTCTCTCTCTCTCTCTCCAGGATTCCTTCTGAGGCCTAATTAAAGCAGATGAGTTTATAAGGCAGCATACAGCTCTTGGAGCTTGCTTTTGGGACTGACTCTGTTAAGTGCTGCTTGGTAAGTGGTGAGTTAAAGTAGGAGTTAAAAGCAGAAGTGCTGAAGCTGTAAGTATCTACCTTTGAATCCAGAGTGTAAATTGTAAATTCTTCACTTAATAAAGGGATTGGTGTTCCAACAAATTGATACAATGTGTTCCATGTCTAACAATGCTGTCCAGTGTACATCTTGTGCTATTTATGCACATGGATATTTATGCCCCGGATGTATGCGAATTGCAGATTTGAAAGCCGTTATTCATGATCTAAAGAAGCAATTGACAACACTAAGAGACATTGGTATCATGGAAAGGAATCTGGAGCTCATTGAGCTGGCACTCTCTGGGTCAGGGGAGGGGGAGGGTGTTAGGATGGGGGGAGAGGAAAAGCAGGAAAATGAGGCAGCAAGCTGGATAACAGTTAGAAGGTGGGGTAGGGGTAAAAGTTACAGGGAGGCTAGCCCTGAACAGGCACCTCCCAACAAGTTTGCCCGGTTGGCAGATGAGGAGAATGTTAGCTCAGATGGCACAGCTGCAGCAAGACACATCTGTCTGCTCCAGTAAGAAAGGGAAGGGAAATGGGAGAACAGAGCAGGCAAGACAGGTGCTGGTAGTGGGTGACTCTATTATTAGGGGAACAGACAGGGCAATCTGTCACAAAGGCCAGGATCGCCAAACAGTGTGTTGCCTTCCTGGGGCACGAGTACGGCATGTCATGCAGCAGGCTGACAGATTTTTGGGAAGGGCTGGCGTGAACCCAGCGGTCATGGTGCATATTGCCACAAATGACATAGGAAGAAGTAGGTGGAAGGTCCTTAAAAATGATTTCAGGGACTTAGGCCGTAAGCTTAAAGTGGACCAACACCCACCACTGATCGGCCCGGGAATCTATAAGATCCCCGGGCCGATCAGCTCCCTGCCTGCGGGGCACCCCGATCGGGGGTGCCCTGCTGTGTGAAACCCTCCAGGACGCCCGCAAATCCTACCTGTTCCTTGTTCCAACGGCGCCTGCGTGGGACGCCGATGCCTCTCGTGCATCCCTCTAGCAGGGCGCGGACGCGCTCCCTGTAAGAGGGACGCGCGAGAGGCGGCGGCGGCGGCGGCGGCGGCGGGCGCTCTCACCTTGTCCATCGACGGACCTCGCTTGTCCGTCGGCGGTGATTGGTGGAGCGAGTCACATGGGAGCGGGGTCAGGTGAGTTTTTGGGGCTTTCTGGGGGGTTTCACACAGCGGGGCACCCCTGATCGTGGTGCCCTGCGGAAGTGGACCAACACCCAGGATAGTGAAAATCCTGGGCGTTGGTCCACTTTAAGGCAAGAATTCTCAGAAATACTACCAGTAGCAAGAGCCACACCAGAGAGGCAGCGGGAGATTAGAGGGGTAAACAGGTGGCTCAAAAATGTGGGTTCTTAGAGAACTGGGCCGACTTCACAGTGGGCTACAGGTTCTTTGGCAGGGATGGGTTGCACCTCAATGGGGAGGGTGCATCTGTTCTGGGGGAGAGGATGGCTAAAAGGTTGGAGGAGTGTTTAAACTACGCACTGGGGGGGGGGGAATAAAAGCAGTTACAAAGGTAGGAAAGAAAGTGACCGTGGTTGTAGACATGAAACTGGGGGTGGAGGGGTTAGCGCATCTAGCAGGAATAAGGGCAATATACAAAATTGTCAAAATTATCATAAGCATTTGAAATGTATGCTTACAAATAGAGATGAGCGAACCGGTTCGGACGAACCGGAATTCGCTCCGAATTTCAGGAAATATTCGATTCGGCACGAACCCGAATATTTTGTGGTTCGTGCCGATCGAATTTTTCCTGAAATTAAAAAAAAAAAATGCCGGCATGGTGGGAGCGGAGCCGGCCGGCGGGCCGGTAAAGCCGGCCGGCCCGCTCCCACCATGCCGGCATTTAAAAAACAAACAAAAAAAAAAGCATTTTTGCCGGCATGGTGGGAGCGGGCCAGTAAAGCCGGCCGGCCCGCTCCCACCATGCCGGCATTTAAAAAACAAACAAAAAAAAAAAAAAGCATTTTTGCCGGCATGGTGGGAGCGGGCCGGCCCGCTCCCACCATGCCGGCATTTAAAAAAAAGCAAACACTTACCTGCAGGTCCGGAGCGTGGAGGCTGGCGCCGCTCTCAGCTGTCATCTGAGGGCACGTCATCAGAGGCGCCCTCTGATGACGCGCCCTCAGATGACAGCTGAGAGCGGCGCCGGCCTCCACGCTCCGGACCTGCAGGTAAGTGTTTGCTTTTTTTTTCAAAAGTTCGCTCATCTCTACTTACAAATGCTAGAAGCTTGACTAATAAAATGGATGAACTAGAACTGATAATAACAGAAGAACAATATGACATAGTGGGGGTAACAGAGACCTGGCTGGATGAAAGCTATGACTGGGCAGTAAATCTACAGAGCTACTGTGTGTTTAGGAGGGACCGTAACAAACGCAAAGGGGGTGGAGTCTGCTTAATTGTAAAATCCTCTCTACAACCTGCTCTGCGGGAGGATATATATGAGGGGAATGACCATGTGGAGTCTGTATAAATAAAAATAAAATACTGATGGAGGTTTGCTACAAACCTCCAGATATATCCGAATCCTCAGAAAATATGATGCTAAGGCAAATTGATATATCCGCTAAACTAAATGAGGTAGTTATTATGGGGGACTTCTTTAATTACCCAGATATAGACTTGAACGCTGAAACATGTGGTTCTCATAAAAGTAATAGTTTTTTTATCTAGGACAAAAGATGGCTACCTTTCCCAACAAGTACAAGCTCCAACAAGGGGGAGAGCCATATTGGACCTAATACTAACCAATGTACCAGACAAAGTAATAAAGGTACAGGTTGGGGGACACATTGGAAACAGTGTCATAATATCATAATTTCCACTTAGCAGTCACTAGAGTGCCTTATCAAGGAGCCACAAAAACGCGGAACTTCAAAAAGGCAAAGTTTGACCAGCTTAGAGATGCCCTAAACTGCATTGACTGGGAAAATGTCATTAAAAACAAAAGCATGGACACTAAATGGGATACTTTCAAAGAAATCCTTAATTTTCATTGTGATAGATATATACCTTGCAGGAATAAAACTGTTAGACACACGTGTAAACCAATGTGGCTAAACAAAAAGGTTAAGGGGGCAACAAAAAAAGGCATTTAAACATTTAAAGCCGGAAGGGATAGCGTTAAAAAATTATAAAGAAGGAAATAAACAATGTAAATAAGCTGGAGACAGAAAGACTGATTGCGAAAGAGAGTAAAACTAACCCCAAATTATTCTTTAGCTACATAAATCGTAAAAGGTACAAATCCTAGGGTGTGGGCCCCCTATAGGGGACACCTATAGAGGGAAATGAGGAGAAAGCTAAATTACTAAACAACTTCTTTGCTTCTATATTCACAAAAGAATGTGACATGCCGAGTGAAATGCAGGGAAGTAACCGAAACCCTCCATTAAATGTCACTGGTCTAACCAAGGAAGAAGTCCAGCACCGTCTCAAGCAGATATCTCGATAAATCACTGGGACCAGATGACATACATCCTCGTGTTTTATACAGTAATAGACAAGCCGTTATTTCTAATATTTGTGGATTCAATAACTAAAGGGGCTGTTCCGAGGGACTGGCGCTTGGCAAATGTGGTGCCAATATTCAAAAAAGGGATCTAGGGGGGAACCTGGGAACTACAGACCGGTAAGCTTAACATCTGTGGTGGGCAAGCTGTTTGGAGGTTTCTTAAGGGATACTATCCTGGAGCATCTTGGGGAAAATGACCTTATTACTCCATATCAGCATGGATTTATGAGGAATCTCTCCTGATGAGACCTAATCAGCTTTTATGAGCAGGTAAGTTCAATATTGGATCAGGGGGAGTCATTGGATATCATATATCTTGATTTTTCTAAAGCATTTAATACTGTGCCACATAAAAGGCTAGTACAAAAGATGAGAATGCTTGGACTGGGGGAAAACCTGTGCAGATGGGTGAGAAATTGGCTTAATGATCGGAAGCAGAGGGTGGTTAAAAAATGGTAAACACTCAGGTTGGGTCACTGTTACTAGCGGAGTACCACAAGGGTCTGGGATCAATTCTCTTCAATATATATATATATATATATATATATATATATATATATGACATTGGGTACGGATTAAACAGTAAAGTCTCAATCTTGAGATGATACTAAGCTGTGTAAAGTAATTAAAACAAAAGAGGACAGCAGGCAGCTACAAACAGATTTAGATAAATTGGAAGCATGGGCAGTTAAATGGCAAATGAAGTTTAACACAGATACATGTAAGGTTATGCACATGGGAAGGAGAAATCTATCATGATTACATACTAAATAAAGAAACACTTGGTAAAACAACAATGGAAAAGGACTTAGGGGTTTTAGTTAACAATAAGCTCAACTGTGGTAATCAATGCCAGGCAGCTGCTGCCAAAGCAAATAGGATCATGGAGTGCATCAAGAGAGACATAGGTGCTCATGACCAGAGCATAATTTTACCCCTGTACAAGTCACTGGTCAGACCCCATATGGAGCACTGTGTACAGTTCTGGGCACCTGTGCTTAAAAAGGACATATTAGAACTGGAGTGCGTTCAAAGAAGGGCGACAAAGTTAATAAAAGCAATGCGGGGGCTATAGTACCCTGAAAGATTGTCAAAGTTAGGTTTATTTAGTTTAGAAAAAAGACACCTGAGGGGTGATCTAATAACTATGTATAAATATAGTCTGGGTCATTACAAAGATCTGTCCCACAATCTATTTATACCCCGGAGTGGGGGTACCATAACCCGAGGGCATCCACTAAGGTTAGAGGAAAGGTGCTTTCTCCACCGACATAGGAGGGGATTCTTCTCTGTAAGAGCAGTGAGACTATGGAACTCACTGCCAGAGGTAGTAATGGTAATACAGTAAAAATGTTCAAAAGTGGCCTTGATGCCTTCCTGGCATGTAATAACATTTCCAGCTATGGTTACTAGACCACTGGAAGGAGATAAATAGGCTGAACTGGATGGAGTAAAGTCTTTATTCAGCCTTATATACTATGTTACTATGTTACTATGTATGTAATCAGAATAATGTACTTTTTCCTGATTGGCTGGCACCAAATAGCCAATCAAAAAGTTTCACATACTCTCCATATAAGAAAACAGCATATATTCTAAGGTGTTTGTATCTATCATATAGAGACAGAGAGAAAGAATGATGGGGAAGGAAATGCTGGAATCGATATAGGGATATATAGGCCAAGAATGACAACTGAATGAATGCAATAATTTTGACTGAAGAATAAAGTTCTTGCTGTGTGTCCTGGCTGATTGGAATATCTTCGCTTAAACAAGCCAAAGGCTCTGTAAAGTATTGGGTCTGCTACTTCTTTTTAAGGCCACTATGCAACACTAACTACCATTGTATATATATATATCAATAAATGATTTATTATCACAACAGGTTTCCCAAAAGTTTTCTTTGGGGGGGGGGGGGGGGGTAAAGTGGGACAACTGGTCATTTTAGCTTGGGAGCCCAGTTACAAGAGAACGACATGATAGAACAAGCAAGGGTTACAGACACAAAGGACTACTAAGAAGGCTATCCTATTGTCATATGTAGGAAACAACATGTTCATCCTATGTGTGGAGTCTATAGACAGAGCTGGCCTTAGGTTGGAAGGCCCCTGTGCAAGACTGAAGGATAGTTACCCCAAAGGACAAAACAGTACGTGGTCCCCCCAATATAGCCCCTCCACTCTAATATAAATCTGAAAGAGGTAGACAAATGACATACTGTCTTCCCTCCAATAAACCCAAGTTAGGCGCCTCAGGTTTGGAAGGTGTGTTCAAAGTACTTTCTTGTTGACTTCTTTAGAAAATATTCAAGCAACAGCCCGAGAGGCATGCAGTTGGCAGCTCCAGAAAAAGATCACAGTGGGCCGGTATGTGTTTTACTATTACTTTTTTAACACCCCTTCACCTTTTAAGGTAAAAATCCAGCAGAGTAAGTGGAGTCACTAGAAAGTTTCTTACTTAGAGCAGAATTCCAGTCAACACATCCCCATATGTGACGCTAGCCCAGAGCCCCGTATTAATCATAAAGGCTCACCTGCTGCCTTTATTTTCAGTGCTTTGTCCGCCGCTGACTCTCCTGTTACGTTCTTATTTGGTAGAAGTGCGCCACCATTTTTTCATCTTTTCAGTTGCTCTAGGAAGTCTTGCACAGGTACAGTAGCATCGTGCCCCGCTTGCCGCCTGACATGGCCCATGTCACCAGACATGGTGGCCACCATTTTGTTGGTGGGTTTCTGGCCAGCGATCACGATGTTATCGTGGGCGCCCGCATTATTACCAACAGCTAAGGCTTAGCATTGGCGCATGCAGGATTTCGGTCACACGTGAACACTCCAAACGGCATGAAGGGAAGGGGAGCTGGCGTCAGGAGCCTATCAAAATCTCATAACAGGCAGGATTTTAGCTGAAAGAAGAGGAATGTAACTAAATTCTTATGGGACACAGCAAGGCCCTAAGGCGGTGGCAGCCACCAGTCACCTGAAGCCTACCGGCTAGGCCACAGAGGGGAGATCCAATAAGTGAGTGTTTGCCAACTTTTTTTCTCACCTCAATTCTACAGTTGCTGGGGGTTCATAACAATGCCCCCCAAGTTGTCTTGTAACTGGACTTCCAATTCTGAGATTCAAAACCTGGCCTGTTGATGGCATTTGAGCAGATGGTTGGGGAAAACTGGCTTATACTATGTTTAGGCATCAGAGCCTTCTACTTTGTTTTATGATTAATCAACTTTCTTCTTTGCCAATGTAGATGAAATAGAGTCTTTATTCTCCCCAACAGTGTCACAAACAGCAGTAAGAACAGATAGAGCATCCTATCTACCAGTTTGATTTAACCTGCACCCCAAACAACTTCAGGAAAATGCTGCAATTCATACAACATGGCCCTTTAAATAAGCATTAGGAACTGTCGTACAAATGCAAAGCTTCCATTACATATGCTTTGACTATCCTCAGAACGAATGGTCTTGGAAAAGGATCTGAGTTATGTTGTAAAACAAATACGGTTATTAGCATGGCTCATAATCTGACAAAACAATTCATGTTCCTGCGCACATTCCAGAAAGTGCAAACAACTCGGGGAAAAAATGCTGAGATAAAGCGAAAAAATGGAAATATGTTTCATTCAGATACCATGTAAGAATCTTCCTCACTTCATTCGAAGCCAAAAACAATCATCGTCGAGGACAGACTGTATTTTTATTTCCAGCGCATATGGTGCCGAAAGAAAAATAATGAAAAACTCATCCTAGCCTCGCCACTAACTCTGCATTCTTGACAAGGAAAGTATTTTTGAGCTGGGGCTCTGGATTTTTAAATGTTCTTAAATATTTGAGACAGAAAAGAACATTGTGGCTTAGTTAGGATGGTGAAAATTGTTCTTACTAACTGTTTTGACCTTTAGTTCCCTCAACAGTTCATTTCAACTTTACCATTTAAAGTGGACTTATACAACCCCAATCCCCAACGGGTTTAGAGACTGTGTAAAATGTTTAGAGAACAACAAGGCAATGATTTGAAATCTACTTCTTACAACAAAAAGGAAAAGAGGAACTTTCCTAGAATGGAAAGTATTTACACAGTGCCAAATACAAAGAATAATAGAACTACCCATCACTCCAGTGGGAGGAGCCATGCAAATCATCTCTTTACATGTTGGGCCATCCAAGGTACTCAGAAAGCTCCAATGATTAGCTTTAGTCTGTTTAAGTTAAAAAGTACACTTAGATGTAAAATTCAGTTCACACCAGAAGGTAAACCTGTTTCATCGGATCTTTAGCATAACCCTGATTGTCTTGATGAAATATGCATGGCCTTCCTTTAAAGAGATGTTGTCTGGATGGGAACCTATGTTGTTCTAAATCCTCTACATACTGCTCAGTAGTGATAGTGCATTTCAAGTTATGTAAGCTGCTTGTAATGCTTGCCTGTAACTGAGTACAGTTCAGAAGATATTGCCCAATCTTTACCGCCACTTCACCCTTTGTGGACAAGCCCCTGGGGATGCTAAACACTAGTATCCTTTGAGTACTGGGACTACAAGTGGGCAAGCAATCAAGGAAGGTTCACTGGTAGCCGATAGAGATGAGCGAACTTTTGAAAAATTCGATTTGGCGGATTCGCCGAATTTTCCGGAAAAAAATAGTTTCGGTCCGAATTTATTTGCGACGAATTTCTATTAAAAACGGCTATTTCTGGGCTTTCGAGAGCCTCCATGGGGTGGAAAAACGTTTTGCTTGGCTGTAACATGCATAGGATGCATGCTGGGTTAGTGAAATAATATTGTAAAGAAGTATGACATGCAGATCAGAGGCGTCGCTATTAGAATAGCTGTTGCAGAGCGGCACAATTACAGAGCCTTGAGGTGGCATCAGCATGATGAGCCCATATATTGCCTGAAAAACACACTATGAATTTGGCAGCAGCATAGGGAGCCCATATATTGCCTGAAAGACACACTCTGGACTTGGCAGCAGCATTAGGATCCCATATATTGCCTGAAAAACACACCCTGGAGTTGGCAGCAGCATAAGGAACCCATATACAGAAAAACACATTGGAGTTGGCAGCAGCATAAGGAACCCATATATTGCCTGAAAAACACACCCTGGAGTTGGCAGCGGCATTAGAAGCCCATATATTGCCTGAAAAACACACCCAGGAGTTGGCAGCAGCATTAGGAGCCCATATATTGCCTGAAAGACACACTCTGGACTTGGCAGCAGCATTAGGAGCCCATATATAGCCTGAAAGACCCGCTCTGGACTTGGCAGCAGCATAGGGAGCCCATATATTGCCTGAAAAACACACCCTGGAGTTGGCAGCAGCATAGGGAGCCCATATATTGCCTGAAAAACACATTGGAGTTGGCAGCAGCATTAGGAGCCCATATATTGCCTGAAATAGACACCCTGGAGTTGGCAGCAGCATTAGGAGCCCATATATTGCCTGAAAGACACAATATGGGCTTGGCAGCAGCATAGGGAGCCCATATATTGCCTGAAAAACACACCCTGGAGTTAGCAGCAGCATAGGGAGCCCATATATTGCCAGAAAAACACATTGGAGTTGGCAGCAGCATCAGGAGCTCATATATTGCCTGAAAAACACATTGGAGTTGGCAGCAGTATTAGGAGCTCATATATTGCCTGAAAAACACATTGGAGTTGGCAGCAGCATTAGAAGCCCATACATTACCTGAAAGACACACAGTGGAGTTGGCAGCAGCATAGGGAGTCCATATATTGCCAGAAAAACACATTGGAGTTGGCAGCAGCATGGGGAGCCCATATATTGCCTGAAAAACACACCCTGGAGTTGGCAGCAGTATAGGGAGCCCATATATTGCCAGAAAAAACACATTGGAGTTGGCAGCAGCATTAGGAGCCCAAATATTGCCTGCAAAACACATTGGAGTTGGCAGCAGCATTAGGAGCCCATATATTGCCTGAAAGAGACACCCTGGAGTTGGCAGTAGCAGTAGGAGCCTATATATTGCCTGAAAGACACACTCTGGAATTGGCAGCAGCATAGGGAGCCCATATGTTGCCTGAAAAGCACACCCTGGAGTTGGCAGCAGCATAGGGAGCTCATATATTGCCAGAAAAACACATTGGAGTTGTCAGCAGTATTAGGAGCCCATATATTGCCTGAGAAACACATTGAAGTTGTCAGCAGTATTAGGAGCCCATATATTGCCTGAGAAACACATTGGAGTTGGCAGCAGTATTAGGAGCCCATATATTGCCTGTAAAACACACCCTGGAGTTGGCAGCAGCATAGTGAGCCCATATATTGCCTGAAAGACACACCCTGAATTTGGCAGCAGCATAGGGAGCCCATATATTGAATGAAAACCACATTGGAAATGGCAGCAGCATTAGGAGCCCATATATTGCCTGAAAGACACACTCTAGACTTGGCAGCAGCATAGGGAGCCAATATATTGCCTGAAAGAGACACTGGGGTTGGCAGCAGCATTAGGAGCCCATATATTGCCTGAAAGACACACAGTGGAGTTGGCAGCAGCATAGGGAGCCCATATATTGCCTGAAAGAGACACTGGGGTTGGCAGCAGCATTAGGAGCCCATATATTGCCTGAAAGACACACAGTGGAGTTGGCAGCAGCATAGGGAGCCCATATATTGCCTAAAACACATTGGAGTTGGCAGCAGCATTAGGAGCCCATATATTGCCTGAAAACACACCCTGGAGTAGGTAGCAGCAGAAGGAGCTCATATATTGCCTGAAAGACACACCCTGGAGTTGGCAGCAGCAGCAGCAGCAGCAGCATTAGAAGCCCATATATTGCCTGAAAGACACACTCAGGAGTTGGCAGCAGCATTAAGAGCCCATATATTGCCTGAAAGACACACTCTGGAGTTGGCAGCAGCAGAAGGAGCTACCATGCATCAGCCACTCGCATGCATCAGCTATTGGTTGGTGGAAAACCTGGCTGATCCATGCCTGATTCATCTTCACAATGGTGAGTCTCTCCACATTTTTAGTGGACAGACGAGTTCTCCTTGGCTTTACTATGGCCCCCGCAGCACTAAAGACCCGCTCAGATGGCACACTACTGGCCGGGCAGGACAGCTTTCCCAGGGCAAACTCTGCCAGTTGCGGCCACAAGTCAAGTTTGGCTGCCCAGAAGTCCAGCGGATCCTCAAGGTGTGTTGGCATGGTCATTTCAAGGTATGACATGACCTGCTGGTTCAGGTCCTGCTCCAGGTCTTCCTGCTGCTCATGAGTAGCCTCACTATGCGGGTGCAGAAAGCTACTCATTAGCGACTGAAGACTGAGGCTGCTGCTAATGGAGCTGCTGCAGCTCCTGCCACCCCTCGGCAGCTATGGCAGTGGAAGGAGAGTGCAGAGGTCCCCCCAAGTCAGACCTACGAGAGCATGGACCATGACGCAGATAGGCATCGGCCAACTGACTATGTAGAATGTCTTTGTAGTAGGTCAGTTTGTCCTCGCTCTCAGTGGGTGTAAAAAATGCCCCCATTTTGTGCCGGTAACGAGGGTCCAATAAGGTGGAGAGCCAGAAGTCATCCCGCAGAAAAATGGAGGTAATTCTGCGGTCACTACGCAAGCACGTGAGCATGCATCGTGCCATTTGTGCAAGTGACTCGGAGGGACTACCTGTCTCCATCTCCACTACATACTGCCACAGTGTGTCTGGGTCCTCTGTCCCGCCTTCCTCACAACCCTCTAGCTCCACTGGCTGCTCCTGCTCCTCCTCTCCTGTCAGATGACTAGATAAACCGCCCATTTCGCCAAAACTAAACTGTGTTTCACTGTGCTCCTCCTCCTCAGCTCCCACGGGGTTTATGTGGCCGTGAAATGTATGTGCCATGTCTCCAGTGCCCTGACCAGCCATGGTTTCCAACTTGTGTTGTATTACATGAAGTAGCGGAATCACGTCGTTCATGCCGTAATCCTGGCGACTGACAAATAAAGTGGCTTCCTCAAAGGGCCTGAGCAAACGGTTAAAGTTACACAGGGGAGTCCCCCTATCTGCTTGGATCAAGAAATCATTGATGGCTTTTCTCTGTTCGTATAGTCGATCTAACATATGTAGGGTGGAATTCCAACGGGTGGAAACATCGCAAGTCAGAATATGTTAGGGGATACCGTTCTGACACTGTAGCTCAAGAAGGGTATGCTTGGCGGTGTAGGAGCGGCTGAAGTGCATACAAAGTTTCCTTCCCGTTGTCAGGATGTCTTGCAGATGGGGGAAGACTTCAGGAAACGCTTGACAACTAGGTTGAACACATGTGCCATACAGGGCGCATGGCTCAGGCTTCCTTGTAGCAGCGCAGACAAGATGTTACTCCCATTGTCAGTCACCATGGTTCCCATTTCCAATTTTCGCGGAGTAAGCCATGTTTTGATTTCTTGATGAATGAATTTCAGGAGCTCCTCCCCTGTGTGACTTCGTTCGCCAAGGCAAACCATGTGAAGCACAGCGTGACACCGCCGTGCCCTGCACACATGGTAGGCTGAAGGGGCATTGAGAATTGACCGTACAGTGGAGGCTGAGGAGACGGCGGAGAATTAGGAGGCAGAGTCGCACACTGTGACAGGCAAAAGGGCCTGGGAGCGTGGCGGCCGAAGCGGCGTGACCTGTCCAAGTTGCTGTGCAGGAACCACATTCACCCAGTGGGCCGTAAAGGACATGTATTGTCCCTGACCGTAGTTACAGCTCCAGATGTCGGGGCTGCCGGGCACTTTGGTGCACACCGACAGGCTCAAGGACTGGCCCACTTTCTGCTCAACAAATGTGTGCAGGGCTGGTACTACCTTCTTTGCAAAGAAATGACGGCTTGGGACTCTCCACCTCGGCTCGGCACTAGCCATCAGCTCTCTGAAAGGTGCAGAGTCCACCACCGTAAAAGGGAGGGACTGCAGCACCAGCAACTTGGACAGGAGCACATTTAGCTTCTGCGCCGTAGGATAGGTGGGCGCATACTGTTGTCTCTTGGACATGGCTTCGCTGATGGATTGCTGGCGGGATGACTGACTTTTAGTAGGAGGAGCAGGAGCATCTGGAGCAGCAGAGGATGGGTATGATGCACAGCTACCTTCGGCTGAGGTGCTGGAGCCTTGGCTGGGTAAAATTGGAGGCGGCATGGCACTGGCTGACGCAGCAGGCTGGACCCCCACTTCGGAGCCTCGGTTCTCCCAGGCCGCTTTATGGTGATGCTGCATGTGTTGCCGCAGGGCCGTGGTACCAACATTGGGGCCCTGGCCACGGTTCACCTTCTGTCTACACATCTTGCATGTGGCCAGGTTACCCTTCTGCGGATGCTTGATGAAAAAGTGCCACACTGCCGAGTAGCTAATTTTCCCTCCCAACAGTCCGCACTAATTAACTGCTACTACTGCCAACTCCCGGGAAGGCAGCCTGCCATGCAGCAAGTGGTCTGCCCTGCCCCAGCCAGGTGTGGCTCCAGACATCCCAATTCTGCCACCATTCTGACTGCCAACCCTACTACCACCTTGCTGCCTCGGCTGCTTACTCTGGGGCAACCTGGGACCCTCTTCTCCTGATGATGATGAAACCCCTTCGGCACCGGGCTCCCAAGTGCGATCGGCTTCATCATCATCATCATCGAGTTGTGTCTGCACGTCACTGATGTCCTCCTCGGTTTCCACAACAGCGTGTGCTGCTGGAGACGGAACGCTCGCCACACCACCTTCCATGCCATTCTCCTCCTCAGTGTTTGTCTCCCTAGCGAAAGAAGCGGCGGATGTCTCTTCCATTTCTTGGCTCGGCAGTAGCTGCTGACTGTCCTCTAACACATCGTTGTCACTGAATAGTGGAGCTGAACCCAGATACGGCAGCTGGAGGGGAGCGTAGGACATGCCAACTCAGGGTTGTGTCCGAGGAACCTACCGACTGTTGACTGGGAGTGTCAGATGTCACTTGTGATGAGGTCGATGACCGCATTAACCAATCGATGACGGCAGATGAGTTGCTGGTCAAGGCACGACCGCTAGCAGATACCGGGAGATCAGGCCTCTCACCGCGACTCCTGCTGCCACTCGCCTCTAGTCTGCTGCGACCACTGCCTGATGAATCTAGGCCTCTCCTCGGTGCACATCGTGGCACACCTCTGCCTGACATTTTTACTGCGTTTAGGAGGGGAAAACAATACACTACACTACACCTAGAACAGTATTTTTGTAACAGCAGCTGTGTAGAAAAGTTAGATCAAATTAGGCAGACATTGTAGTTAAAAGCTAATGCAAAAAGACACTGTCAGATGGTCTTACACAGGATGCCCCTGGTCAGAGTTTTTTGTTCAGTACTAGTATTCGTACTAGTACTAGTGCTAGTATTCGGGATGCCCCCCCCCCCCCCCCCCCTGGTGAAAGGCAATGAGTGCTTTAAACTTTAAAACCAGATTTTTTATACAAAAGGCAAAAGGTTAGTAGGCAGGTACTCTTAAAAGATAAGTGCTAGCACTGACTATGGCCCCCGGTGAAAGGCAATGGGTGCTTTAAACTTGTAAACCAGACTTTTTTATACAAAAGGCAAACGGTATGTAGGCAGGTACTCTTAAAAGACACGTGCTAGTATTTGGGACTTTGCTTAAAAAGTGACTTTGATTACAAAATGCAACCAATTAGTAGACAGGTAGTCTTGAAATATTTATGCTAGTGTTTGGGATGCCCCCTCTTCAAATACAGAGGTTGGCTCCTTTTATAGTGGAAAAGTGACTTTGTTCACAACATGCAACCAGTTAGTAGACAGGTACTCTTGAAATATTTATGCTAGTGTTTGGGATGCCCCCTCTTCAAATACAGGGGTTGGCTCCTTTGATAGTGGAAAAGTGACGTTGATTACAAAATGCAACCCGTTAATAGACAGGTACTCTTGAAATATTAATGCTAGTGTTTGGGATGCCCCCTCTTCAAATACAGAGGTTGGTTCCTTTGATAGTGGAAAAGTGACTTTGATTACAAAATGCAACCAGTTAATAGACAGGTACTCTTGAAATATTAATGCTAGTGTTTGGGATGCTCCCTCTTCAAATACAGATGCTGGCTGCTTTGATGGTGGAAAAGTGACTTTGTTCACAACATGCAACCAGTTAAAAGACAGGTACTCTTGAAATATTAATGCTAGTGTTTGGGATGCCCCCTCTTCAAATGCAGAGGTTGGCTCCTTTGATAGTGGTAAAGTTACTTTTTTTTTTTCCTCCACTCAGATCAGGTATCTCCATCTTCATATGTAGTAGCCCAGATGCCTTCCTTCAATATCAATGTGGGCACTATCTGTTCGGAGTTTCTTATTTCGTTCGTCATAGTGGATTAAAGAAAACATTGCAATCACCGCTGTGCCTACATACAATTTGTTATGTCAATATATCTATCAAGTATACACATATATATCTATGCAGTCCTGTAAGAATTCGTTTGTTTCGTTTATTTACTTATTATTTACTGTGCATGGTTAAAGAGCTTAAATCCTTGTGGAGTTTTATCTCCCAACTTGCCCTCCCCCCCAAATCCCTTCCCATCCCACTACCTGCTAATAGGAAGAATATTCTAAGGTCATTATTGGGGATCTTGGATCCTTATTAGGCATTGGTTTACCATATCACTTTACTTAGGGCAGGTTGTTAAAGCTAGTTCATTTTTGAGTTCTGCTGTTATTGTTCTGTACCATAATTTCTTGTCTGGGGGTGCAGAGTTAGCCCAGTGCAGCACAGTTTTTTTCGTTGCCCATATCACTAAAGATCCTAGTCTTTTTTTCTCTGCATCCCAAGTCTTGGGAAATAGATTTAGCATGCCCCATGGCGGAGCAAAAATTATTTTGTTTCCTGTCAAATTCTCTAATGACTCTGTCGCGAGTTTCCATATTGATTTAGAATAATTGCACTCCCACCATATGTGCATTAACGTGGCGGGCGCCTGATTGCACCACCAACAGTTGTATGTTGGGAATCTGTCATTGTAATCAGATGTATAGTAATATCTTGATATAAATTTGATACTGAAGATTTTTAATGGCGGGGATAGGATTGCTTTGATTGTATGGTAAATATTACTCCACTCTGTTTCTTCTAGCTTTATTTTAATGTGTCACATTCCATCTTAGAAAGCGCAAATGGTAGAATGATCGATTTTTGGAGGTTTAGTTTAAAATTTGCATGTTTTCCGAAGTCCTTGATTATTTGGAGTGTCCTAGGGAGAGATATTAATGGGTCCTGCAGTATTAGGAGGATGCCATCTGCATAGGCTAGGTATTTTATGTTATTGCTGCCTTTTGAGATTCCTTTAACCTTAGGGTCAGCAGTTATTAGATTAAACAGCATCTCGAGGTGAAGATTGAATAGAATGGGTGAGAGGGGACAGCCTTGTCGAGTTCCATTGGACATTGTTATCGCTTGTGTTAGTGTACCATTTATATTTATTCTGACGGCCTGATTTTTGTATAATTACATAATCTTTCCTATTAAAATAGGTCCGATTCCTATATGTGTTAAGCATTTCTGGAGGAAGGTCCATGATACACGGTTGAATGCTTTTTCTGCATCCAAGGCCACTATAACAGCTTTCGTGTGATGCTTTTGTATAAAGTTTATCGCTGCTATTGCTGTAGCTATGTTCTGATGTACTGCACGATTCTGCATAAACCCAACTAAATATTGTGAGATTATGTCGTGAATGAATAGTTGAAATGTTAACGTCTATATTTATTAAAGAAATGGGGCGGTAGTTTGACCAATGACCAGTTTTTGGAATAAGTCGGATTATGGCGGTGTTCAATGTTGATGATAGGGGTTTTTGTATATCTGTGCCATTTGCTAATCTAAGTAGGTATGGTGTCAGTTGGGTGTGAAATGCTTTATAATATTCTGCTGGAAAGCCGTCAATTCCAGAAGATTTACCCGTCTTTTGTTGTTTTACCGCGGCCTCCACTTCCTCTAATGTGAATGGTTTATCTATTTCCTCTACTATTTCTTTCTTGAGTTTGTGAGTATTGGTAGTTTTGAGAAACATATCGTAATCGGGTATTTTCCCTGGTGTTTCAATATTATATATTCTCTTATAGAAATTTACAAATTCGTGACCGATTTCTTCCGGGAGGTATTTAATATCACCATTCTCATTACAAATTTTTTCTATAAAGTTATTTGCCCTATGGTCTCTGAGATACTTTGCCAGAATTTTCCCGCTTTTACCGATGTTTAGATTTTTTTTTAATTGATTCCTTAATATTTCTTTTTTTCTCTACTGATAGTATGTTGTTTAACTTTTGTCTTTCTTTACATAACTTTCTGTATGTGTCTTCTGATAAAGAGGCCTTATGCTCCTTTTCCATTTTCGCTATTAATTTATACCTCTGATATAACATTTGTGGCATTCCCACATTGACTGTATTGAGGCGTCTTGATTATCATTGAATTTGAAGTATTCTGCAATAGCGGTTGATATCTTTTCCTTGATCTCTGGGGTATTAGTAATATAGTTATTGAACCATGTGTACAGTTCGCTACATCCGTAAGTAATGTTTGGGTAATGAAAAGATAGTCTATACGTGAGTACACATTATGTGCCCTATTGTAATAAGTATAATCTCTAATGTTGCTGTGAAGTGTACGCCATACATCAACTAATTTCAGTCTCCTAAAGTTTTGCCACAGTGTTTGATTATATAGAGTTTCCAATGTTTTTCGTGGTTTGACCGAGGTGTCCAGTTTGTGGTCACTTATACGGTTATGGTCACCCCCCCCAGATTATGTTACCTAGTTTTTTCTTACCTTATTTAGGAAACACTTTTGACCCTGATTAGGGGCGTAGGTACATATTAAGGTACAGATCTGGCCTTCCAGTTTGCAGACAATTATGAGCATACGTCTTTCCGCATCCCTATAGCTTGCTAATTGTTCAAAGGGGCAGTGAGCTTTGATCAGGATTGATACACCTCTTTTCTTTTTATAGCATGGATTGGATATTATATTTCCAAAGTCCTGAAATGCAAATCTTGGTATTTTGGTAATTTTAAAGTGAGTTTCTTGAAGAAAGCATACGTCTACTTTTTCTTTTAGCAATTATCTAGTAATTTTACTTCTTTTATATGGAGAGTTTGCCCCTCTAACATTGTATGTGCATATTTTTAGGTTTCCGTGTGTGTCTTCTTTTGTTGGGTTGTAGGTCATTTCTTAAGAACTGGAGTTGTGTCTGGTATACGTTTGTCCTTTTTATTGTAAGTTGTAATTAATATCTGCATTATATTCTTCTTGGCACATACTTTTGTGCTTTATATATGGGGGGGGAGGAGGGGTATATGGTGGGGAGGAGGATGTGATGTCACCGCTCCTCCGCCAGTTCCTGTGAGCTGCACAAGATGCCGCATGAGATACTCCGGGCAGACCCCCGCTGAAGACTTACCTGCTGTTCCCGTACCAGCTCCTGCTGTGACGGCGGGATACGCCGCACCTTCCACACCGGATTCCGCAACACCACCTCTCACTGTGACGGCAGGCTCGCCCTGCGTCTGCGGCGCTAGCTCCCGCTGTGTCAGCGGGTTCCACGGGCATCCCCATATCAGTTGCTGTCGTGGGAGGATACACGATGCTGTCAGGTCGGCGAACTCTGCCGGCTGCATCTTCCGGTGTCGGCGGGCTCCCCCGGCTTACAAGGCTCGGTGCACGGTGCTACCCCTCTGGCCACCGGCTCTCTTTCGGGTTTCTTCCGCCAGCTGCCAACAGTTCCCTTCGCCCAGTCCCCCGTACATGGATGGCGCCTCCTGGAGGTGGGAGGGTGAACACAACTAGCGAAGAGGAGAGATACTAACTCACCCGGGTAAATTACTGACGGCGCAGGCTGATACTGACAGCACAGCCCCTGACCTGGGGCAACACCAGTCCCGATCCCAGGTGTGCTCCCCCAGAACTGAAGAGGCAAGCATAAAAAAAAAACACGGCCACCAGCCTCCTCAGTAAAAGAGAAGTGGACCAGGTGACATTTATGACTTTTTTCTCATATTTTGTATTTGCAAAGCTGATGCTGCGCTGAGTATAAAATTGAGTATATCAGTGCCCGACACCACCCGGTAGCAAGAACCACCAAAGGTGAGCATTTATGGCGCGGCGGGAAAGAGAGAAAGACGTGGAAAAGATGATTACCAAACACGCAAAACACAAAGTAAAAATACTTATGCCCAAAACATACATTTAACAGAAGGAAGAAAAAGAAAACATATAAAAGATATAAAGAGTGTTAAAACAAAATATAATGACCTCAAACAAACCTCATTCTTAACCTTTAACCAGCGTATCCCCGCTAGAGCACAGCAAAACATTAATACCACTATGAATACAGTACTACCAAATCCAGGTACCCCGATACGGCAGTCCCAAGGCTATGAGGCATCTGCACCGTGCACACCAGCTGACATTCATAATCATCTGCAACAAATCCATAAAGCACACGAAAAAATAACATTAATTGAGCAAGCAACAGATGTAACTGCAGCGGCTTTCAATACCCGAACACAAACAAAACAAAAGGAGAGAATAAAAAAGAATATTGCCCAATTAATGGAAACAACACCAATAAAGGAATCAGATTTAAAAGAAGTGGAAAATAACATAAAAGAAGTAGGAACTCAAGAAATATGTAAAACAATTCAAAATCTTATGTTAGAAGTCAGAGATTTTAAACATAAAATGGAAAAGCAAGTGGCAGAGGTTAAATCATCACAAAAAGCAATGGAATCACAAATGTCAGAGACTGAAAAATCCTTAGTCCAAACAGTACAAGTAACAGTCAGGGAGTCAATAGCTGAGGAACTGGCACAAGTTAAAGAAGGTCTAAACAGTATTATGCAGAGAATAGACACCCTAGAGGCAGACGTTATCACACTCGCCCGCGATGGAAGAATGAATTATGAACAAATTACAAACCATAATAAGACGATCAACTATCTTGTATCTAAAGTACCGTATTTTTCACCCTATAAGACGCACCCGCCCATAAGACGCACCTAGGATTTGGGGGAGAAAAATAAGAAAAAAAATATTTAAACCAAAAACGCACCATTACAGACAGTGTGGCATTCCCCTTTCCCATTCCCATAGGCCGTGTGGGATGCCCCCATTCCATAGACAGTGTAGCATGCCCCCATCCCATTCCCCGTACACCCAGTGTGGCATCCCCCTCCCATTCCCTATATAGGCAGTGTGGCATTCTCCCCCCTCCTATTCTCCATATAGGCAGTGTGTCCCCCATTCCCATTGGCTGTGTGGCATCCCCCTCCCCCCATTAGTATAGGCTGTGTGGCATCCCCCTCTCCCCCCATAGACTGTGTGGCATCCCCTCTCCCCCCATTAGTATAGGCTGTGTGGCATCCCCCTCTCCCCCCATAGGCTGTGTGGCATTCCCCCAGCCCCCCATTAGTATAGGTTGTGTGGCATCCCCCTCTCCCCCCATAGGCTGTGTGGCATCCCCTCTCCCCCCATTAGTATAGGCTGTGGGGCATCCCCCTCTCCCCCCATAGGCTGTGTGGCATCCACCTCTCCCCCCATAGGCTGTGTGGCATCCCCCTCTCGCCCATTAGTATAGGCTGTGTGGCATCCCTCTCTCCCCCCATAGGCTGTGTGGCATCCCCTCTCCCCCCATTTGTATAGGCAGTGTTGCATCCCCCTCTCCCCCCATAGGCTGTGTGGCATCCCCTCTCCCCCCATTTGTATAGGCTGTCTGGCATCTCCCTCTCCCCCCATAGGCTGTGTGGCATCCCCCTCTCCCTCATTAGTATAGGCTGTGTGGCATCCCCCTCTCCCCCCATAGGCTGTGTGGCATCCCCTCTCCCCCCATTTGTATAGGCTGTGTGGCATTCCCCTCTCCCCCCATAGGCTGTGTGGCATCCCCCTCTCCCCCCATTTGTATAGGCTGTGTGACAACCCCCTCTCCCCCCATAGGCTGTGTGGCATTCCCCCTGCCCCCCATTTGTATAGGCTGTGTGGCACCCCCCTCTCCCCCCATAGGCTGTGTGGCATCCCCTTTCCCCCCATTTGTATAGGCTGTGTGGCATCCCCCTCTCCCCCCATAGGCTGTGTGGCATCCACCTCTCCCCCCATAGGCTGTGTGGCATCCCCTTTCCCCCCATTTGTATAGGCTGTGTGGCATCCCCCTCTCCCCCCATAGGCTGTGTGGCATCCACCTCTCCCCCCATAGGCTGTGTGGCATCCCCCTCTCCTCCATTAGTATAGGCTGTGTGGCATCCCCCTCTCCTCCCATAGGCTGTGTGGCATCCCTTCTCCCCCATTTGTATAGGCTGTGTGGCATCCCCCTCTCCCCCCATAGGCTGTGTGGCATCCCCTCTCCCCCCATTTGTATAGGCTGTGTGGCATCCCCCCTCCCCCCCCCATAGGCTGTGTGGCATTCCCCCTCCCCCCCATTTGTATAGGCTGTGTGGCATCCCCCTCTCCCCCCATAGGCTGTGTGACATCCCCTTTCCCCCATTTGTATAGGCTGTGTGGCATCCCCCTCTCCCCCCATAGGTGGTGTGGCATCCCCCTCTCCCCCCATAGGCTGTGTGGCATCCACCTCTCCCCCCATAGGCTGTGTGGCATCCCCCTCTCCCCCATTAGTATAGGCTGTGTGGCATCCCCCTCTCCCCCCATAGGCTGTGTGGCATCCCCTCTCCCCCCATTTGTATAGGCTGTGTGGCATCCCCCTCTCCCCCCATAGGCTGTGTGGCATCCCCCCCCCTACCCCCATTTGTATAGGCAGGGAGGCACAATTAAAAAAAAAAAAAAGTAAAACTCACCTCTCCACTGACAGCGGTCGGCTCTGTGAATGGGGTGGGCATGGCCTGTGCAGTGTCACCGTCGGCAGAGGCCACGCCCACCCCATTCACGGAGCTGGCCGCTGTCTTTTACCGGCAACGATGACAGCGGCGGGGCCAGAGACAGCGCCTCCGCCGCTCCTCCATCTGCTGCTTCTTCCGCCTGGGGCACATGCGAGCATGCGGTTCAAAGGTCATACACAGTAATGATAATGAGTCAGAACTACTATAGCATCTAAGCAACAGCTATAATGGGCATTCTGGAAATGGCCTGTATCAGCTTTATAGGGGCCAGGGCTGGTGATTGGTGTGACTAATTGTCCCAAAGCACACTTAGGGCAGGTTTGCCCACTACACTAGGAAGGGCTAATAGCTTCACAGTAAAATCAGGGCTTCTCTGAATTTGCCTGACAGCTGCCAGAAACCTTGATGACAGAGAGGGATTCGATGGTGTTTTAGGCTCCTAAAACTAAGGTCCTCCCCCTTCTCTATCCCCCTAAAATCTTATATACTGTTAGTTATTACACCTTTTTTATACACTCTTATACAATAATAGGGTGTAAACTTCTTATCCATCTTTTTAAACTAATACACTGTATGCTCTTCCCCCTATGTACCCTCCCCTATACCCTAATAGTTTGTAAGCTCTTCCCCCTTCTGTATCCTCCCTTATATGATTGTAAGCTCTTCTTATGTATCCTCCCTTATACCCTAATAGATTGTAAGGTCTCCCCCCTTCTGTATCTTCCCTTATACCCTAATAGATTGTAAGCTCTTCCCCTCTTCTGTATCTGGCTCTATATTATAAGAGATTGTAGGATATTTTTCGTACCCCAATCTATACCTCAACAAAGGGTATGCTATTCCACCTGACTGGATACTAGTCATAGCCCCATCATTTGTAGTCACCCCTCTGCCAAGACCCTGTTAAGTTCAGACTACCCATAAGGACAGGTCCACTTAGAGAACCCGGCAGTTCCCCTTTAAATTCGGGGAGAAGTCTTTTCATGTTTTGTATTTAAATCATTTGTTATTCTAAACACAGCGAAGAAGCTTTATAAAGAATGCGATTTGATTGCCAATGAAACTTTTTTAAACTTTTTTTTTTTTTTTTTTTTTATAACTGCAGCTGTGGTCACTGTGGTTTTCGTATGGGTGGATAAGAAATAAAACTCAGTCTTCCTTCCTGAGGGACAGCGAAAAAAAAGGCCCAAATAAGTGTCATGTCTAGCCGACTATTTTTTTCTTCTACTGCGAGTCAGACCTGGATCGAGGTCAATAAGGATCCTTTTTTATTTGGAATAATAAACCACTGGAAGATTTAATGCTGGAAAAGAACCACCTGCTCATTTCTGAAATAGAAGCACAAGTCCCAGCATGGCCTGTTTTGTAAAGCATACTGGGACTCATAGTTACGCCTTGGCTGGAGAACAGCAGGTTGCCCATTTTTCCTAAAATGTGAATGGGCACGTAGGGATGGACGCCGCATATTCACACTCCACTAATGCCACCACGCCCTGCTGTTTTTCCTCCGTTTTATTGTCTGAATCATTTTTTTGCGCCGGGTGCACTTGGAGTGGAAACTAAATGAGTCACAGCAGTTCACAGTAATGGAGGTGGGTCAGCTCACGAAACCAGAAGAAGGAAAAAAAGTCTGTTTTTTTAAAAAAAAAACACTTGTATTAGGGGAGATCTGCACAGATTTACTGTCCCGTATTAAAATCTAGGACTTGACAAGAAGCTAATTTTCATAAATGTAGCCCAGGGCGGGCTACATTTCCCATTGGGCAACCCAAGGCCTGTGCCTAGAGTGGCCACCTTCTGTTATAAAAATCTGTCCTGTTGTCAGCAATTTAATGCTCCCTCACAAGCCCATTCCCCCCCCCCCCTCCCAGCCACAGAGAGAAACGGATAGTGTATGTGTGTGGTGAGGGTGCAAGGCGTTAAATGCAGGCCGCAGCCCTGAGCACCATACTTGTGGACCATGTCTGATTCAACAAAAATATTCAGTACATAGGGCAGCCTAACACCGACTACAGCCCTGAAGGTACGTGGGAAAGACCTGGCATTCAGAAGGTGCCTACAAGTTTAGCAGAGCCCCCTGTGGCTGGTTTCCCCTGGAAACACAGAGCTGCAGCCTAAAAGAGGAGGCTGGTGTGTGGAAAACACATACATCAGCACTGAATCGGATATCACCATTTAAAGCGGACACATGCAACATTATTGGTGGACATGCGGGTCAGCAGAGAAGCACAAGCAGGCTTTCTCATGTGGTGGAACAAGTTAGGGGACTGGGTCAAGTGTCAAAGTAAGGAGTCAGATATGAGTGTTGGGAGCCAAAATGCCAAGGAGGATGAGGGTAGCATCATTTGACAGATCGGGAGATTCCTTGAAGCCATGGTCACATGTATAAATACCCATTCCAGCAATGGTTAATGAGCAGAGCATGGCAGAGTGCCAGTCTTGGAGGAAGGGTGACTCTTGCCGTCCTCCTACTATTCAGATGCCAGCGGAGCAGTCATTTTGACTACTTCTGCCAGCAGAAGAAGAGCCAAAGAGGGAGAACAGAGGTGCTAGAATAGTGGGAGGACACCGCCCAGTTCTGGATGAGAATGGCATGAAGATACGTATAGTGTAAGTTTAGAAACATCCCTTGGGGAGAAACAGACAGTGTATGTGTGTAGTGAGGGTGCAAGGCATTAAATGCAGGCCGCAGCCCTGAGCACCTCCTGGGTGGTTCTTAACAGGACCTTAATAGTGATTATTAAGCAGAGTGCCAGCAAACCCCCACACCCAATAATTTGTATGCAAAGTACGAGTGGGTGCCTCTAAAACATAAATCAATGCACATTGGGGGAGGCGCAGAACTGACCTGAATAGAGTGGCAGGTGTGCTCTGAAACTCATTTTGGCTCCTGCATGCTGCTCCCGATCATTCGCATCTCAAGCAGGTGACATAGGCATCCAGTACCACTAGCCTGGACCTCGGTGGAGGAGAAACAGAATGCAGAGGCCAGGGTGGGTATGGCAGCATGCCTTTCAGCCATACTCTGTTCCTGTCTCCACACACACTCTCCTAGGACATGGCCAGGGTAAGCTGATCAGACATCCTACATTTGGTGGGACAATCCCAGTTTAAGGCACTGTGTCCAACCCCCCCCCTCCAAATAAAAACTCTGGGGATACCTAAATGTCCCACAGAACTGCAGCCTAGAAGAAGAGGCTGGAGTGTGGAAAACACATACATCAGCACTGAATCTACAGATATCACCATTTAAAGAGAACACATGCAACATTATTGGTGGACATGCGGGTCAGCAGAGAAGCACAAGCAGGCTTTCTCATGTGGTGGAACAAGTTAAGGGACTGGGTCAAGGGTCAGATGCGAGGTGGGAGCCAAAGCGCCAAGGAGGACGTCATCATTTGACAGATCGGGAGATTCCTTGAGGCCATGGTCACATGTAGAAAAACCCCTTCCAGCAATGGTTAATGAGCAGAGCATGTCAGCCAGGAAGCCCGGTGACGTCACCGTGCTATATAAAGCGGCGGCCATCTTGCTTGTGCGCATTTCAGACTTGCATTCGTGAGACAGCGGTGGTTGCTGCAGACAGGGACAGACAGTTAGCAATAGGCAGGGAGAGTTACAGATAAGTAGGGAGATTTACATATAGGTAGGATTTAGAGAGGCAGACAGAGCCAGGGAAAGATAGTGGAAAACCGGAACAATCCAGGGACAGCATAAAAGTGACAGTGACAGGGTGATTTGCCTGATCAGTTTTCAATTCAATTTGATTTCTTTGTGCTGTAAACCGTAATCTGCCTTGCCACTGTGCATGCCATATATGCAGTGCCTTATGTAACCCTATCTGTTATACTAAATATGCGTTGTTCAGCATGAGCTTTATTAAGCTATTGCATTTTGCATTGGTTTTTGTCCTGCTGTCAATACACCAGGCCGCAGGGTATCCCAAACCACCACGTGGTACCCTATCTGTTATACTAAATAGGCGTCTACAGCCTCAGCTTTATTAAGTTATTGCATTTTGAATTGGTTTTTGTCCTGCTGTCAATATACCAGGCCGCAGGGTATCCCAAACTACCACGTTGCACCCTATCTGTTATACTAAATAAGCGTTGTTCAGCATCAGCTTTATTAAGCTATTGCATTTTGAATTGGTTTTTGTCCTGCTGTCAATACACCAGGCCACAGGGTATCCCAAGCCACCACATGGCACCCTATCTGTTATACTAAATAGGCATGGTTCAGCATCAGCTTTATTAAGCTATTGCATTTTGCATAGGTTTTTGTCCTGCTGTCAATACACCAGGCCGCAGAGTATCCCAAACCACCACGTGGCACCCTATCTGTTATACAAAATTAGCGTCTACAGCCTCAGGTTTATTAAGTTATTGCATTTTGAATTGGTTTTGGCCTGCTTTAAATACACCAGGCCACAGGGTATCCCAAACCTGCACATTGCACCCTATCTGTTATACTAAATAAGCGTTGTTCAGCATCAGCTTTATTAAGCTATTGCATTGGTTTTTGTTCTGCTGTCAATATACCAGGCCGCAGAGTATCCCAAACCACCACATGGCACCCTATCTGTTATACTAAATAAGCGTCTACAGCCTCAGCTTTATTAAGTTATTGCATTTTGAATTGGTTTTGGTTTGCTTTAAATACACCAGGCCGCAGGGTATCCCAAACCTGCACGTTGCACCCTATCTGTTATACTAAATAAGCGTTGTTCAGCATCAGCTTTATTTAGCTATTGCATTTTGAATTGGTTTTTGTCCTGCTGTCAATACACCAGGCCACAGGGTATCCCAAACACCACATGGCACCCTATCTGTTATACTAAATAAGGGCCTACAGCCTCAGCTTTATTAAGCTATTGCATTTTGCATTGGTTTTTGTCCTGCTGTCAATACACCAGGTCGCAGGGTATCCCAAAACACCATGTGGCACCCTATCTGTTATACTAAATAAGCGTTGTTCAGCATCAGCTTCATTAAGCTATTGCATTTTGAATTGTTTTTTGTCCTGCTGTCAATACACCAGGCCACAGGGTATCCTAAACCACCACGTTGCACCCTATCTGTTATACTAAATAAGCGTTGTTCAGCATCAGCTTTATTAAGCTATTGCATTTTGCATTGGTTTTTGTCCTGCTGTCAATACACCAGGCTGCAGAGTATCCCAAACCACCCTATGGCACCCTATCTGTTATACTAAATAAGCGTCTACAGCCTCAGCTTTATTAAGCTATTGCATTTTGAATTGTTTTTTGTCCTGCTGTCAGCACACCAGGTCGCAGGGTATCCCAAACCACCACATGGCACCCTATCTGTTATACTAAATAAGCGTTGTTGTGCATCAGCTTTATTAAGCTATTGCATTTTGCATTGGTTTTTGTCCTGCTGTCAATACACCAGGTCGCAGGGTATCCCAAACCACCACGTGGCACCCTATCTGTTATACTAAGTAAGCGTTGTTCAGCATCAGCTTTATTAAGCTATTGCATTTGCATAGGTTTTTGTCCTGCTGTCAATACACCAGGCCGCAGGGTATCCCAAACCACCGCGTGGCACCCTATCTGTTATACTAAATAAGCGCCTACAGCCTCAGCTTTATTAAGTTATTGCATTTTGAATTGGTTTTGATCTGCTTTAAATACACCAGGCCGCAGGGTATCCCAAACCTGCACGTTGCACCCTATCTGTTATACTAAATAAGCGTTTTTCAGCATCAGCTTTATTTAGCTATTGCATTTTGAATTGGTTTTTGTCCTGCTGTCAATACACCAGGCCGCAGGGTATCCCAAACCACCACATGGCACCCTATCTGTAATACTAAATAAGCATTGTTCAGCATCAGCTTTATTAAGCTATTGCATTTTGAATTGGTTTTTGTCCTGCTGTCAATACACCAGGCCGCAGGGTATCCCAAACACCACATGGCACCCTATCTGTAATACTAAATAAGCATTGTTCAGCATCAGCTTTATTAAGCTATTGCATTTTGCATAGGTTTTTGTCCTGCTGTTAATACACCAGGCCGCAGGATATCCCAAACCACCACGTTGCACCCTATCTGTTATACTAAATAAGCGTTGTTCAGCATCAGCTTCATTAAGCTATTGTATTTTGAATTGGTTTTTGTCCTGCTGTCAATACACCAGGCCGCAGGGTATCCCAAGCCACCACATGGCACCCTATCTGTTATACTAAATAAGCGTTGTTCAGCATCAGCTTTATTAAGCTATTGCATTTTGCATTGGTTTTTATCCTGCTGTCAATACACCAGGCCGCAGAGTATCCCAAACCACCCTATGGCACCCTATCTGTTATACTAAATAAGCGTCTACAGCCTCAGCTTTATTAAGCTATTGCATTTTGAATTGTTTTTTGTCCTGCTGTCAACACACCAGGTCGCAGGGTATCCCAAACCACCACATGGCACCCTATCTGTTATACTAAATAAGCGTTGTTCAGCATCAGCTTTATTAAGCTATTGCATTTTGCATTGGTTTTTATCCTGCTGTCAATACACCAGGCCGCAGAGTATCCCAAACCACCCTATGGCACCCTATCTGTTATACTAAATAAGCGTCTACAGCCTCAGCTTTATTAAGCTATTGCATTTTGAATAGTTTTTTGTCCTGCTGTCAATACACCAGGCCGCAGGGTATCCCAAACCATCACGTTGCACCCTATCTGTTATACTAAATAAGCGTTGTTCAGCATCAGCTTTATTAAGCTATTGCATTTTGAATTGGTTTTTGTCCTGCTGTCAATACACCAGGCCACAGGGTATCCCAAGCCACCACATGGCACCCTATCTGTTATACTAAATAGGCATGGTTCAGCATCAGCTTTATTAAGCTATTGCATTTTGCATAGGTTTTTGTCCTGCTGTCAATACACCAGGCCGCAGAGTATCCCAAACCACCACGTGGCACCCTATCTGTTATACAAAATTAGCGTCTACAGCCTCAGGTTTATTAAGTTATTGCATTTTGAATTGGTTTTGGCCTGCTTTAAATACACCAGGCCACAGGGTATCCCAAACCTGCACATTGCACCCTATCTGTTATACTAAATAAGCGTTGTTCAGCATCAGCTTTATTAAGCTATTGCATTTTGCATTGGTTTTTGTCCTGCTGTCAATGCACCAGGTCGCAGGGTATCCCAAACCACCACGTGGCACCCTATCTGTTATACTAAATAAGCGTTGTTCAGCATCAGCTTTATTAAGCTATTGCATTTTGCATAGGTTTTTGTAATGCTGTCAATACACCATGCCGCAGGGTATCCCAAACAACCACGTGGCACCCTATCTGTTATACTAAATAAGCATCTACAGCCTCAGCTTTATTAAGTTATTGCTTTTTGAATTGGTTTTTGTCCTGCTGTTAATACACCAGGCCGCGGGGTATCCCACACCACCACATGGCACCCTATCTGTTATACTAAATAAGCGTCTACAGCCTCAGCTTCATTAGGCTATTGCATTTTGAATTGTTTTTGTCCTGCTGTCAACACACCAGGCCGCAGGGTATCCCAAACCACCACATGGCACCCTATATGTTATACTAAATAAGCGTTGTTCAGCATCAGCTTTATTAAGCTATTGCATTTTGCATTGGTTTTTGTTCTGTTGTCAATATACCAGGCCGCAGAGTATCCCAAACCACCACATGGCACCCTATCTGTTATACTAAATAAGCGTCTACAGCCTCAGCTTTATTAAGTTATTGCATTTTGAATTGGTTTTGGTTTGCTTTAAATACACCAGGCCGCAGGGTATCCCAAACCTGCACGTTGCACCCTATCTGTTATACTAAATAAGCGTTGTTCAGCATCAGCTTTATTTAGCTATTGCATTTTGAATTGGTTTTTGTCCTGCTGTCAATACACCAGGCCACAGGGTATCCCAAACACCACATGGCACCCTATCTGTTATACTAAATAAGCGCCTACAGCCTCAGCTTTATTAAGCTATTGCATTTTGCATTGGTTTTTGTCCTGCTGTCAATACACCAGGTCGCAGGGTATCCCAAAACACCATGTGGCACCCTATCTGTTATACTAAAAAAGCGTTGTTCAGCATCAGCTTCATTAAGCTATTGCATTTTGAATTGTTTTTTGTCCTGCTGTCAATACACCAGGCCACAGGGTATCCCAAACCACCACGTTGCACCCTATCTGTTATATTAAATAAGCGTTGTTCAGCATCAGCTTTATTAATCTATTGCATTTTGCATTGGTTTTTGTCCTGCTGTCAATACACCAGGCTGCAGAGTATCCCAAACCACCCTATGGCACCCTATCTGTTATACTAAATAAGCGTCTACAGCCTCAGCTTTATTAAGCTATTGCATTTTGAATTGTTTTTTGTCCTGCTGTCAACACACCAGGTCGCAGGGTATCCCAAACCACCACATGGCACCCTATCTGTTATACTAAATAAGCGTTGTTGTGCATCAGCTTTATTAAGCTATTGCATTTTGCATTGGTTTTTGTCCTGCTGTCAATACACCAGGTCGCAGGGTATCCCAAACCACCACGTGGCACCCTATCTGTTATACTAAGTAAGCGTTGTTCAGCATCAGCTTTATTAAGCTATTGCATTTGCATAGGTTTTTGTCCTGCTGTCAATACACCAGGCCGCAGGGTATCCCAAACCACCGCGTGGCACCCTATCTGTTATACTAAATAAGCGCCTACAGCCTCAGCTTTATTAAGTTATTGCATTTTGAATTGGTTTTGATCTGCTTTAAATACACCAGGCCGCAGGGTATCCCAAACCTGCACGTTGCACCCTATCTGTTATACTAAATAAGCGTTGTTCAGCATCAGCTTTATTTAGCTATTGAATTTTGAATTGGTTTTTGTCCTGCTGTCAATACACCAGGCCGCAGGGTATCCCAAACCACCACATGGCACCCTATCTGTAATACTAAATAAGCATTGTTCAGCATCAGCTTTATTAAGCTATTGCATTTTGAATTGGTTTTTGTCCTGCTGTCAATACACCAGGCCGCAGGGTATCCCAAACACCACATGGCACCCTATCTGTAATACTAAATAAGCATTGTTCAGCATCAGCTTTATTAAGCTATTGCATTTTGCATAGGTTTTTGTCCTGCTGTTAATACACCAGGCCGCAGGATATCCCAAACCACCACGTTGCACCCTATCTGTTATACTAAATAAGCGTTGTTCAGCATCAGCTTCATTAAGCTATTGTATTTTGAATTGGTTTTTGTCCTGCTGTCCATACACCAGGCCGCAGGGTATCCCAAGCCACCACATGGCACCCTATCTGTTATACTAAATAAGCGTTGTTCAGCATCAGCTTTATTAAGCTATTGCATTTTGCATTGGTTTTTATCCTGCTGTCAATACACCAGGCCGCAGAGTATCCCAAACCACCCTATGGCACCCTATCTGTTATACTAAATAAGCGTCTACAGCCTCAGCTTTATTAAGCTATTGCATTTTGAATTGTTTTTTGTCCTGCTGTCAACACACCAGGTCGCAGGGTATCCCAAACCACCACATGGCACCCTATCTGTTATACTAAATAAGCGTTGTTCAGCATCAGCTTTATTAAGCTATTGCATTTTGCATTGGTTTTTATCCTGCTGTCAATACACCAGGCCGCAGAGTATCCCAAACCACCCTATGGCACCCTATCTGTTATACTAAATAAGCGTCTACAGCCTCAGCTTTATTAAGCTATTGCATTTTGAATTGTTTTTTGTCCTGCTGTCAATACACCAGGCCGCAGGGTATCCCAAACCATCACGTTGCACCCTATCTGTTATACTAAATAAGCGTTGTTCAGCATCAGCTTTATTAAGCTATTGCATTTTGAATTGGTTTTTGTCCTGCTGTCAATACACCAGGCCACAGGGTATCCCAAGCCACCACATGGCACCCTATCTGTTATACTAAATAGGCATGGTTCAGCATCAGCTTTATTAAGCTATTGCATTTTGCATAGGTTTTGTCCTGCTGTCAATACACCAGGCCGCAGAGTATCCCAAACCACCACGTGGCACCCTATCTGTTATACAAAATTAGCGTCTACAGCCTCAGGTTTATTAAGTTATTGCATTTTGAATTGGTTTTGGCCTGCTTTAAATACACCAGGCCACAGGGTATCCCAAACCTGCACATTGCACCCTATCTGTTATACTAAATAAGCGTTGTTCAGCATCAGCTTTATTAAGCTATTGCATTTTGCATTGGTTTTTGTCCTGCTGTCAATGCACCAGGTCGCAGGGTATCCCAAACCACCACGTGGCACCCTATCTGTTATACTAAATAAGCGTTGTTCAGCATCAGCTTTATTAAGCTATTGCATTTTGCATAGGTTTTTGTAATGCTGTCAATACACCATGCCGCAGGGTATCCCAAACCACCACATGGCACCCTATATGTTATACTAAATAAGCGTTGTTCAGCATCAGCTTTATTAAGCTATTGCATTTTGCATTGGTTTTTGTTCTGCTGTCAATATACCAGGCCGCAGAGTATCCCAAACCACCACATGGCACCCTATCTGTTATACTAAATAAGCGTCTACAGCCTCAGCTTTATTAAGTTATTGCATTTTGAATTGGTTTTGGTTTGCTTTAAATACACCAGGCCGCAGGGTATCCCAAACCTGCACGTTGCACCCTATCTGTTATACTAAATAAGCGTTGTTCAGCATCAGCTTTATTTAGCTATTGCATTTTGAATTGGTTTTTGTCCTGCTGTCAATACACCAGGCCACAGGGTATCCCAAACACCACATGGCACCCTATCTGTTATACTAAATAAGCGCCTACAGCCTCAGCTTTATTAAGCTATTGCATTTTGAATTGTTTTTTGTCCTGCTGTCAATACACCAGGCCACAGGGTATCCCAAACCACCACGTTGCACCCTATCTGTTATACTAAATAAGCGTTGTTCAGCATCAGCTTTATTAAGCTATTGCATTTTGCATTGGTTTTTGTCCTGCTGTCAATACACCAGGCTGCAGAGTATCCCAAACCACCCTATGGCACCCTATCTGTTATACTAAATAAGCGTCTACAGCCTCAGCTTTATTAAGCTATTGCATTTTGAATTGTTTTTTGTCCTGCTGTCAACACACCAGGTCGCAGGGTATCCCAAACCACCACATGGCACCCTATCTGTTATACTAAATAAGCGTTGTTGTGCATCAGCTTTATTAAGCTATTGCATTTTGCATTGGTTTTTGTCCTGCTGTCAATACACCAGGTCGCAGGGTATCCCAAACCACCACGTGGCACCCTATCTGTTATACTAAGTAAGCGTTGTTCAGCATCAGCTTTATTAAGCTATTGCATTTGCATAGGTTTTTGTCCTGCTGTCAATACACCAGGCCGCAGGGTATCCCAAACCACCGCGTGGCACCCTATCTGTTATACTAAATAAGCGCCTACAGCCTCAGCTTTATTAAGTTTTTGCATTTTGAATTGGTTTTGATCTGCTTTAAATACACCAGGCCGCAGGGTATCCCAAACCTGCACGTTGCACCCTATCTGTTATACTAAATAAGCGTTGTTCAGCATCAGCTTTATTTAGCTATTGCATTTTGAATTGGTTTTTGTCCTGCTGTCAATACACCAGGCCGCAGGGTATCCCAAACACCACATGGCACCCTATCTGTAATACTAAATAAGCGCCTACAGCCTCAGCTTTATTAAGCTATTGCATTTTGCATTGGTTTTTGTCCTACTGTCAATACACCAGGTCGCAGGGTATCCCAAAACACTATGTGGCACCCTATCTGTTATACTAAATAAGCATTGTTCAGCATCAGCTTTATTAAGCTATTGCATTTTGCATAGGTTTTTGTCCTGCTGTTAATACACCAGGCCGCAGGATATCCCAAACCACCACGTTGCACCCTATCTGTTATACTAAATAAGCGTTGTTCAGCATCAGCTTCATTAAGCTATTGTATTTTGAATTGGTTTTTGTCCTGCTGTCAATACACCAGGCCGCAGGGTATCCCAAGCCACCACATGGCACCCTATCTGTTATACTAAATAAGCGTTGTTCAGCATCAGCTTTATTAAGCTATTGCATTTTGCATTGGTTTTTATCCTGCTGTCAATACACCAGGCCGCAGAGTATCCCAAACCACCCTATGGCACCCTATCTGTTATACTAAATAAGCGTCTACAGCCTCAGCTTTATTAAGCTATTGCATTTTGAATTGTTTTTTGTCCTGCTGTCAACACACCAGGTCGCAGGGTATCCCAAACCACCACATGGCACCCTATCTGTTCTACTAAATAAGCGTTGTTCAGCATCAGCTTTATTAAGCTATTGCATTTTGCATTGGTTTTTATCCTGCTGTCAATACACCAGGCCGCAGAGTATCCCAAACCACCCTATGGCACCCTATCTGTTATACTAAATAAGCGTCTACAGCCTCAGCTTTATTAAGCTATTGCATTTTGAATTGTTTTTTGTCCTGCTGTCAATACACCAGGCCGCAGGGTATCCCAAACCATCACGTTGCACCCTATCTGTTATACTAAATAAGCGTTGTTCAGCATCAGCTTTATTAAGCTATTGCATTTTGAATTGGTTTTTGTCCTGCTGTCAATACACCAGGCCACAGGGTATCCCAAGCCACCATATGGCACCCTATCTGTTATACTAAATAGGCATGGTTCAGCATCAGCTTTATTAAGCTATTGCATTTTGCATAGGTTTTGTCCTGCTGTCAATACACCAGGCCGCAGAGTATCCCAAACCACCACGTGGCACCCTATCTGTTATACAAAATTAGCGTCTACAGCCTCAGGTTTATTAAGTTATTGCATTTTGAATTGGTTTTGGCCTGCTTTAAATACACCAGGCCACAGGGTATCCCAAACCTGCACATTGCACCCTATCTGTTATACTAAATAAGCGTTGTTCAGCATCAGCTTTATTAAGCTATTGCATTTTGCATTGGTTTTTGTCCTGCTGTCAATGCACCAGGTCGCAGGGTATCCCAAACCACCACGTGGCACCCTATCTGTTATACTAAATAAGCGTTGTTCAGCATCAGCTTTATTAAGCTATTGCATTTTGCATAGGTTTTTGTAATGCTGTCAATACACCATGCCGCAGGGTATCCCAAACCACCACATGGCACCCTATCTGTTATACTAAATAAGCGTTGTTCAGCATCAGCTTTATTAAGCTATTGCATTTTGCATTGGTTTTTGTTCTGCTGTCAATATACCAGGCCGCAGAGTATCCCAAACCACCACATGGCACCCTATCTGTTATACTAAATAAGCGTCTACAGCCTCAGCTTTATTAAGTTATTGCATTTTGAATTGGTTTTGGTTTGCTTTAAATACACCAGGCCGCAGGGTATCCCAAACCTGCACGTTGCACCCTATCTGTTATACTAAATAAGCGTTGTTCAGCATCAGCTTTATTTAGCTATTGCATTTTGAATTGGTTTTTGTCCTGCTGTCAATACACCAGGCCACAGGGTATCCCAAACACCACATGGCACCCTATCTGTTATACTAAATAAGCGCCTACAGCCTCAGCTTTATTAAGCTATTGCATTTTGAATTGTTTTTTGTCCTGCTGTCAATACACCAGGCCACAGGGTATCCCAAACCACCACGTTGCACCCTATCTGTTATACTAAATAAGCGTTGTTCAGCATCAGCTTTATTAAGCTATTGCATTTTGCATTGGTTTTTGTCCTGCTGTCAATACACCAGGCTGCAGAGTATCCCAAACCACCCTATGGCACCCTATCTGTTATACTAAATAAGCGTCTACAGCCTCAGCTTTATTAAGCTATTGCATTTTGAATTGTTTTTTGTCCTGCTGTCAACACACCAGGTCGCAGGGTATCCCAAACCACCACATGGCACCCTATCTGTTATACTAAATAAGCGTTGTTGTGCATCAGCTTTATTAAGCTATTGCATTTTGCATTGGTTTTTGTCCTGCTGTCAATACACCAGGTCGCAGGGTATCCCAAACCACCACGTGGCACCCTATCTGTTATACTAAGTAAGCGTTGTTCAGCATCAGCTTTATTAAGCTATTGCATTTGCATAGGTTTTTGTCCTGCTGTCAATACACCAGGCCGCAGGGTATCCCAAACCACCGCGTGGCACCCTATCTGTTATACTAAATAAGCGCCTACAGCCTCAGCTTTATTAAGTTATTGCATTTTGAATTGGTTTTGATCTGCTTTAAATACACCAGGCCGCAGGGTATCCCAAACCTGCACGTTGCACCCTATCTGTTATACTAAATAAGCGTTGTTCAGCATCAGCTTTATTTAGCTATTGCATTTTGAATTGGTTTTTGTCCTGCTGTCAATACACCAGGCCGCAGGGTATCCCAAACACCACATGGCACCCTATCTGTAATACTAAATAAGCGCCTACAGCCTCAGCTTTATTAAGCTATTGCATTTTGCATTGGTTTTTGTCCTACTGTCAATACACCAGGTCGCAGGGTATCCCAAAACACCATGTGGCACCCTATCTGTTATACTAAATAAGCATTGTTCAGCATCAGCTTTATTAAGCTATTGCATTTTGCATAGGTTTTTGTCCTGCTGTTAATACACCAGGCCGCAGGATATCCCAAACCACCACGTTGCACCCTATCTGTTATACTAAATAAGCGTTGTTCAGCATCAGCTTCATTAAGGTATTGTATTTTGAATTGTTTTTTGTCCTGCTGTCAATACACCAGGCCGCAGGGTATCCCAAGCCACCACATGGCACCCTATCTGTTATACTAAATAAGCGTTGTTCAGCATCAGCTTTATTAAGCTATTGCATTTTGCATTGGTTTTTATCCTGCTGTCAATACACCAGGCCGCAGAGTATCCCAAACCACCCTATGGCACCCTATCTGTTATACTAAATAAGCGTCTACAGCCTCAGCTTTATTAAGCTATTGCATTTTGAATTGTTTTTTGTCCTGCTGTCAACACACCAGGTCGCAGGGTATCCCAAACCACCACATGGCACCCTATCTGTTATACTAAATAAGCGTTGTTGTGCATCAGCTTTATTAAGCTATTGCATTTTGCATTGGTTTTTGTCCTGCTGTCAATACACCAGGTCACAGGGTATCCCAAACCACCACGTGGCACCCTATCTGTTATACTAAATAAGCGTTGTTCAGCATCAGCTTTATTAAGCTATTGCATTTTGCAAAGGTTTTTGTCCTGCTGTCAATACACCAGGCCGCAGGGTATCCCAAACCACCGCGTGGCACCCTATCTGTTATACTAAATAAGCACCTACAGCCTCAGCTTTATTAAGTTATTGCATTTTGAATTGGTTTTGATCTGCTTTAAATACACCAGGCCGCAGGGTATCCCAAACCACCACGTGGCACCCTATCTGTTATACTAAATAAGCGTCTACAGACTCAGCTTTATTAAGTTATTGCATTTTGAATTGGTTTTTGTCCTGCTGTCAATACACCAGGCCGCAGGGTATCCCGAACTACCACGTGGCACCCTATCAGTTATACAAAATAAGCGTTGTTCAGCATCAGCTTTTTTAAGCTATTGCATTTTGAATTGGTTTTTGTCCTGCTGTCAATACACCAGGCCGCAGGGTATCCCAAACCACCACATGGCACCCTATCAGTTATACTAAATAAGCGTTGTTCAGCATCAGCTTTATTAAGTTATTGCATTTTGCATTGGTTTTTGTCCTGCTGTCAATACACCAGGCCGCAGAGTATCCCAAACCACCACGTGGCACCCTATCTGTTATACTAAATAAGCATCTACAGCCTCAGCTTTATTAAGTTATTGCATTTTGAATTAGTTTTGGTCTACTTTAAATACACCAGGCCGCAGGGTATCCCAAACCTGCACGTTTCACCCTATCTGTTATACAAAATAAGCGTTGTTCAGCATCAGCTTTATTAAGCTATTGCATTTTGCATTGGTTTTTGTCCTGCTGTCAATACACCAGGTCGCAGGGTATCCCAAACCACCACGTGGCACCCTATCTGTTATACTAAATAAGCATTGTTCAGCATCAGCTTTATTAAGCTATTGCATTTTGCATAGGTTTTTGTCCTGTTGTCAATACACCAGGCTGCAGGGTATCCCAAACCACCGCGTGGCACCCTATCTGTTATACTAAATAAGCGTCTACAGCCTCAGCTTTATTACGTTATTGCATTTTGAATTGGTTTTGGTCTGCTTTAAATACACCAGGCCACAGGGTATCCCAAACCTGCACGTTGCACCCTATCTGTTATACTAAATAAGCGTTGTTCAGCATCAGCTTTATTAAGCTATTGTGTTTTGAATTGTTTTTTGTCCTGCTGTCAATACACCAGGCCGCAGGGTATCCCAAACCATCACGTGGCACCCTATCTGTTATACTAAATAAGCGTCTACAGCCTCAGCTTTATTAAGTTATTGCATTTTGAATTGGTTTTTGTCCTGCTGTCAATACACTAGGCTGTAGGGTATCCCAAACCACCGCGTGGCACCCTATCTGTTATACTGAATAAGCGTTGTTCAGCATCAGCTTTATAAAGCTATGGCATTTTGCATTGGTTTCTGTCCTGCTGCCAAAACACTAGGCCGCAGGGTATCCCAAACTTGCACGTAGCACCCTTTTATACTAAATACCCTTGTTCATCCTCAGCTTAATCAAGCTATTGCATTTTGAATTGGTTTTTGTCCTGCTGTCAAAACACCAGGCCGCAGGGTATCCAAAACCACCACGTGGCACCCTATCTGTTATACTAAATAAGCGTCTACAGCCTCAGCTTTATTAAGTTATTGCATTTTGAATTGGTTTTTGTCCTGCTGTCAATACACCAGGCCACAGGGTATCCCAAACCATCACGTGGCACCCTATCTGTTATACTAAATAAGCGTCTACAGCCTCAGCTTTATTAAGTTATTGAATTTTGAATTGGTTTTTGTTCTGCTGTCAATACACCAGGCCGCAGGGTATCCCAAACCACCGCGTGGCACCCTATTTGTTATACTAAATAAGCGTCTACAGCCTCAGCTTTATTAGGTTATTGCATTTTTAATTGGTTTTGGTCTGCTTTAAATACACCAGGCCGCAGGGTATCCCAAACCACCACGTTGCACCCTATCTGTTATACTGAATTAGCGTTGTTCAGCATCAGCTTTTTTAAGCTATTGCATTTTGCATTGGTTTTTGTCCTGCTGCCAAAACACTAGGCCGCAGGGTATCCCAAACCTGCACGTAGCACCCTATCTGTTATACTAAATACCCTTGTTCATCCTCAGCTTAATCAAGCTATTGCATTTTGAATTGGTTTTTGTCCTGCTGCCAAAACACCAGGCCGCAGGGTATCCCAAACCTGCACATTTGACCCTATCTGTTACACTAAAGCAGTTTTAAAAGGCTATTTCTCATAAATATATTGCAGTTTGAATTGTTTTTGTGTGTGCTGTACAAAAAACAGGCCTCAGGGTATCCCAATTAGTAAATTTGACCCTATCTGTTACACTAAAGCAGCTTTTAAAGGCTATTTCTCATAAATATATCGCAGTTTAAATTGTTTCTGTGTCTGCTGTAAAAACCCCAGCCCACATGGGCATCCCAAACACTAGCATAAATATCTCAAGTGGGGATGAGCGAACCGGTTCGGACGAACCGGAATTCGCTCCGAATTTCAGGGAAAATTCGATTCAGCACGAACCCGAATTTTTTTGGTTCGTGCCGATCGAATTTTCCCTGAAATAAAAAAAAAAAAATGCCGGCATGGTGGGAGCGGACAGGCCGGCTACGCTGTCAGCGTGGAGGCCGGCGCCGCTCTCAGGCGCCCTCTGATGACGCCTCATCTGATGACGCGTCCTCTGATGACAGCTGAGAGCGGCGCCGGCCTCCACACTCCGACCATGCAGGTAAGTGTTTGCTTTTTAAAAAAATGCCGGCATGGTGGGAGCGGGCAGGCCGGCTGCGCCTGTCAGCGGGCCGCCGCCGGCCCATTGAAAGCGTAGCCGGCCTGCCCGCTGCCACCATGCCGGCATTTTTGCCGGCATGGTGGGAGCGGGCAGGCCGGCTACGCTGTCAGAGGGCCGGCGGCGGCCCGCTGACAGGCGTAGCCGGCCTGCCCGCTCCCACCATGCCGGCATTTTTTTTTTTCAGATGAGCGATTCGTGAAAGTTCGATTCAGGCGAACCCGAATTTTTGGGGGAAATTCGGCGAATCGCCCGAATCGAACTTTCAAGAAGTTTGCTCATTTCTAATCTTAAGACTACCAGTCTAATAACTGCTTGCATTTTATAATTAACATCACTTTTCCACAATCAAGGGAGGCCTCCTTTGTATGTGAGGAGGGGGCATCCCAAACACTAGCAGTAATATTTCAAGAGTACCTGTCTATTAACTGGTTGCATTTTGTAAAGAAAGTCACTTTGTCAAATTGCCAGCAGCCATTGCCTTTAACCGGGGGCATCTCAAATATGCTAGCATGCGTCTTTTAAGAGTGCTCACATTGGAGTTGGCAGCAGCAGCATTAGGAGCCCATATATTGCCTGAAAGACACACATATGAGCTGGAAGCAGCAGCATAGGGAGCCTATATATTGCCTGAAAGACACATCCAGGAGTTGGCAGCAGCATAGGGAGCCCATGTATTGTCTGAAAGACACACCCAGGAGTTGGCAGCAGCATAGGGAGCCCATATATTGCCTGAAAGACACACCCTGGAGTTGGCAGCAGCATAAGGAGCTACCATGCATCAGCTACTACCATGGATCAGCCATTGTTGGCTGGAAATCCTGGTTGAACCATGCCTAATTAATCTTCACAAAGGTGAGTCTCTCCACATTATTCGTGGACAGACAAGTTCTCCTTGGCATGACTATGGCCCCCGCCGCACTAAACACCTGCTAAGATGGCACGCTACTGCCCGGGCAGGACAGCTTTTCCAGGGCAAACTCTGCTAGCTGCGGCCACAAGTCAAGTTTGGCTGCCCAGAAGTCCAGCGGATCCTTAAGGTGTGTTGGCATGGTCATGTCAAGGTATGACACGACCTGCTGGTTCAGGTCCTGCTCCAGATCTTCATGCTGCTCATGAGTAGACTCACTGTGCAGGTGTAGAAAGCTACTCATTAGCGACTGAAGACTGAGGCTTGAGGCTGCTGCTGATGGAGCTGCTGCTTCTCCTTCCACCCCCCCAGCAGCCATGGCAGTGGAAGGTGATCGCAGAGGTCTCCCCGAGTCAGACCTGCGAGAGTATGGACCATGGCGCAGATAGGCATCGGTCCTCCATCTCGGCGGGTTTTAAAAATGCCCCATTTTGTGCCGGTTCAGTTCTGACACGGCTTGATCGACCATTCCTGTCTGCTGCCTGTACTGACCTCTGCTTTGTCTGACCATGAAGCTGCCTGCCCCTCTGAATACCACGCGATCTCTGACCTCCTGGCTTGACCCTTTGGCTACTCCTGACTACGCACCTGTCTCATCCCTGTACTCTGACGCACCCTCCGGATTGACTACCTGTGAACGAGCTCCGCTTCGGGATACCCTTGTGGTTCATCGGCCTTCACCGTAAGCAGCCATCCTTTGCGCCTATTAAGACCTGGGGGCAACCGTGTCCGCTGGGCATCACAGTATGGACCATGGCGCAGATAGGCATCGCCCAACTGACTACGTAGGATGTCTCTGTAGTAGGTCAGTTTGTCCTCCCTCTCAGTGAGTGTAAAAAATGCCCCCATTTTGTGCCGGAAGCGAGGGTCCAATAAGGTGGAGAGCCAGAAGTTATCCTGCTGACAAATGGAGACAATTCTGCGGTCACTACGCAAGCACGTGAGCATGCATCGTGCCATTTGTGCAAGTGACCTGTCTCCATCTGCACTGCAAACTGCCACGGTGTGTCTGTGTCCTCTGTCTCACCTTCCTCACAACCCTCTAGCTCCTGTGGCTGCTCCTGCTCCTCCTCTCCTGTCAGATGACTAGATAAAATGGCCATTTTGTCAAACCTGTGCCCCTCCTCCTCCTCCACTTCAGCCCCCACAGGCTTCATGTGGCTGTGAAATGTATGCGCCATGTCTCCAGTGCCCTGACCAGCCATGGTTTCCAACATGTGTTGTAGTACATGAAGCAGTGGAATCACATCGTTCATCTCATAGTCCTGGAGACTGACTAATAAAGTAGCTTCCTCAAAGGGCCTGAGCAAATGGCAGGTGTCACGTATGAGCTGCCACTGGTTTACATTGAAGTTACACAGGGGAGTCGCCCTATCCGTTTGGATCATCAAGAAATCCGTGATGGCTTTTCTCTGTTCCTATAGTCGAACCTGGAGATGGAGGGTGGAATTCCAACGGGTGGAAACATCGCAAATCAGACTATGTTTGGGGATACCGTTCTGACGCTGAAGCTCAAGAAGGGTGTGCTTGACGGTGTAGGAGTGGCTGAAGTGCATGCAAAGTTTCCTTCCCGTTGTTAAGATGTCTTGCAGATGGGGGAAGACTTCAGAAAACGCTTGACAACTAGATTGAACACGTGTGCCATGGCAGGACGCATGGCTCAGGTTTCCTTGTCGCAGTGCAGACAAGATGTTCTTCCCAGTGTCAGTCACCATGGGTCCCATTTGCAGTTTTCGTGGAGTAAGCCATGATTTAACCCTTTTGCTGCCAGCCTACCTGGAGTTTTTGTCACACTCTGTTGCCAGACCATTTTGCACTCCCCATGTTCAAATGTGATTTTTGAAGGGATTTCCAGGGATTTCCCAGGAAAATGATATATTGTTTTTTTCAGTATAGTCTGGGCTTTAACATGAAATGTCTTGTGTGTCATTTTTTAGGTGTATTCTCAATATTTTTGGGTGAAATATGTGAAAAAAAATTGCGTGTGAAATCCCGATTTCTCCCAGTTACAGCGGTACCACATATGTATAGCTAGACACCCTTTCCTGCCCAGGAGACTCCCCCATACTGAAACAGCGCTTTAGGGGATTTTCAGATAAAATACAATTATGCTATGCGCTATGCGCACCTTGAAGTTTTTCCAGAAAAACAACCCGTTACATTTGAAATACCCCCATTCTCTGGAAGTACACACCTCAAGCTTTCTAGATGTACCAGGCTTGTTGATGTGGCCACAGTTTTCTGGAAGTAATCCCTCAATGTAATCTTTGGTTGCAAAGAGTTTCCCTAAAAAAAGGATAAAAAAGCTAAATCAAAGCCACATTTTCCAAAAAAATCTATATACAAACAAGAAAAACAAGTAAAATCTGAAAAAACAACATCGCCCGAACAGAACGATACCCAACATGCATAGCTACTGTCAAGGGAAGAGTTGCCAAACACCCCAAAGTAAAGCATGTGCGTAACGGTAATTTTACTTGAAAATTTCAGCTCTGCAGACAAAGTGCGCACCTTGCGTTTTTTCAACCAAAACAACCCTTTACATTTGGAATATCCCCCATAAACCATATATTCCCTGAAAGTGCACACATTAAGCTTTCTAAGCGTACACAGCTTGTTGTAGTGGGCTCATCTTTCTGGAATTAATCCCTCAAAGAATTCTTTGATTGCACAGGGTTTCCCTAAAAAATGTATAAAAGAGCTGAAAAAAAAACACCTTTTCCTAAAATATAAATATACAAACAAGAAAAAACAAGCTAAGTCTGAAAGCGCAAGGTCCCCCGAACAGAACAATACCCAACATGCATAGCTACTTTTAACCCTTTTAATTGACAGCCTACCTGAGATTTTGTCACCCTCTGTTGACAGGTTATTTTTCCCCATTTTGCGCCATGTTTTGCGCCATGTTTTGCGCCATTTTTGCTGGAATTTTCTGGAAAGTTATAAATATTTTTTTTTTGCGCCTCCTTTATTTTAAATAAAAAATGTATTTTATTAAAGAAAACTATATTGCATGAGAAAGCCCCATTTCTACCGATTAGAACGGTACCACATATTTATCGGTAGCCCCCCCGTTCCTGCCCAGGAGACCCCCCTAACTGAAACAAGTACTTTATAGCATTTACAAATAAAATACAACTACCATCCACACTGCAAAGGGTTAAATCAAGGAAAAAAATGACATAGAGTCCCCCCTCCCGGGGGGGACCCCATTTTGTTGGGGGATTTTTAAGGGTTAAAAACCCTTAAAAAAAAAAAATGACATGGGGTCCCCCTTACCCAAAATAACCAGCCCGGGACCAGCTATGCAGGGCTTGTAGAAACAGGGCGCAGGGGCCAGCTTTTGTGGCCCCTGGCCCTGCAGGCTACAAGCCTGCATAGCCCATGACCACGGGCTCTTCTGTCCCCCTCCTGGGCTTTGGGGAGGCAGGTAATGGGGGTGCCGGGGGTTAATGGCAAGTCACCCGCTAGCCGCAGGTGACTTGCCAGCCCGCAGCCTTGTGAACTGGTATAGGGATCTCTTGGACCCCTTACCAGTTCACAAGGGGTTAAGTGTAAAAAAAAAACACCACACACACAGAGAAAAAATATTTTATTATTATTTTTTTTTTTTAATACTTACCTCCCATCCATCTTTCTCTGTGTCCCTCGGCAGTCACTGGCTTCTGCTCACCTGCTGGAGGCCTTTTATAGCTGCTGGGTGACAGAACATAAGGGGTTAATTAAAAAAAAATGACATAGGGTCCCCCCACCCAGGGGGGGGGACCCCATTTTTTTTGGATTTTTAAGGGTTAAATATGCATGCATATAATGAAAGCCCTTGTACAGAAATACATTCAGACTTTATATGAGTACATAGTTTGCTGCATACTTTTGTGGGTAGAGTGCGGACTATCTGGGGGCCTGTGGGGGGATTCCAAAGCCACCCCCAAATTTTGTTGGTTTGCTGTATTGGACAGGCACAGATGGGTCCAGCACCCCCACTTTTCAATACTAGTGGAAAATCTGTATATGTTCTCTTAATGCTGCTGCCAACTTCAGGGTGTGTCTTTCTGGCAATTTTGGGCTCCTGCTGCTTGCAACTCCAGTGTGTCTTTAGGCCAATTTGTGGGCTCCTACTGCCAACTTCAGTGTGTCTTTCAAGCAATGTTTGGGCTCCTACTGCTCCTGCTGCCAACTCCAGTGTGCCTTTCAAGCAATGTTTGGGCTCCTGCTGCTGCTGCTGCTGCCAACTCCAGTGTGTCTTTCAAGCAATTGTGGCCTCCTACTGCTGCTGCTGCCAACTCCAGTGTCTCTTTTAAGCAATGTTTGGGCTCCAGCTGCTGCTGCTTGCAACTCCAGGGTGTCATTCAGCCAATTTTTGGGCTCCTGCTGCCAACTCCAGTGTGTCTTTCAATCAATGTTTGGGCTCCTGCTGCTCCTGCTGCCAACTCCAGTGTCTCTTTCAAGCAATGTTTGGGCTCCTGTTGCTGCTGCTGCTGCCAACTCCAGTGTGTCTTTTAAGCAATTTTGGCCTCCTGCTGCTGCTGCTGCCAACTCCAGTGTCTCTTTTAAGCAATGTTTGGGCTCCTGCTGCTGCTGCCAACTCCAGTGTGTCTTTCAAGCAATGTTTGGGCTCCTGCTGCCAACTCCAGTGTGTCTTTCAAGCAATGTTTGGGCTCCTGCTGCTGCTGCTGCCAACTGCAGTGTGTCTTTCAAGCAATGTTTGGGCTCCTGCTGCCAACTCCAGTGTGTCTTTCAAGTAATGTCTGGACTCCTGCCGCTGCTGCTGCTTGCAACTCCAGGGTGTGTCTCTCAGTAAGTTTTTGGCTCCTGCTGCTGCTGTCAACTCCAGTGTCTCTTTCAGCCAATGTTTGGGCTCCTGCTGCTGCCAACTCCAGTGTGTCTTTAGGCCAATTTTTGGGCTCCTGCTGCCAACTCCAGTGTCTCTTTCAGCCAATGTTTGGGCTCCTGCTGCTGCTGGCAACTCCAGTGTCTCTTTCGGCCAATTTTTGGGCTCCTGCTGCCAACTCCAGTGTGTGTCTTCAGGCCAATTTTTGGGCTCCTGCTGCCAACTCCAGGATGTCTTTCAGCCAATATTTGGGCTCCTGCTGCTGCCAGCTCCAGGGTGTGTTTTTCAGGCAATATAGGGGCCCCTCATAGTGATGCCACCTCAACTCTCTGTAATTGTGCCACTCTGCGATTCAAATAGCGATGCCTCTGATCTGCATGTCATAATTATTTACAGTATTATTTCACTAACCCAGCACGCATCATATGCGTGTTACAGCAAGGCAGAATGGTTTACAACCCTATTGAGGCTCTAGGAAGCTCAGAAATAGCTGTTTTTAATAGCGATTCGTCGCAAATAAATTCGGACCGAAACAAATTTTGACGGAAAATTCGGCGAATCAGCCGAATCAAATTTTTCAAAAGTTCGCTCATCTCTAGTTAATAGTTCTGGGTTCTCTTTGTAATTTTTCTGTCACATGTCTCATATGGAAATAGCCGTGCTCTCCTCGACAAATCACCTTCTAGTACGTCTGATCGAACAAGCTCCAACCTGTTAAAACTAATTCTATTTCTACTCTAAAATCTGCTTTGGGAAATTGAGGATGGGCATTTGTTTAATGGACCACCTCTAGACCAGTCCTTGCGATTCGATGTTAACTACTCAGCGGAGGGATACACAGGGGTTTCCCTTTGCCCTCTAACTCAGGGGACATTAGTTCAGCTCTTATAAAATTCTCTAAAAATACAATTCTGTGATTACTCACCTGTAGAATCTTAACAGAGCCATAACTCCTGCCAGCACCTTGGTAAACACCCTGGGAGCCGAGGTAAGACCGAATGGCAGAGCCACAAACTGGTAATGCTGGTCTTCCACTGCGAACCTGAGAAATTTTTGATGGCCTGCAAAAATTGGCACATGAAGGTAAGCATCTTTGATGTCTATAGAGGCCAGGAAGGGAATTTATGGCAGAACGCAAAATGCCTGAATCTGACAAATTTGTTGAGTAGCTTTAAATCCAGGATAGGCCTGACTGATCCATTCTTTTTTGGAACAGTGAAAAGATTGGAATAATAGCCCCTGCCCCTTTCCCACGGAGGGACCGGGCAAATAACCCCCAATTCCAGTAGATTTTGGACAGCCAAGCACAGACACTGAGCTGACAGAGGGTCCTGAGCCATCCGTGAATATGTGAATCTTGGCGGCGGCCAGGCTGTAAACTCTATCTTGTAACCGGAGGAGACTACCTCCTGAATCCACCGGTCTGAGACAAGACGTCTCCAGATGTGAGCAAAAAACCGAAGCCGTCCCCCCACCCGGATGGGTGAGGGCGTCCCTTCATGCCTGTGGAGGTTTGGGAGAGGATTTTGGCTTAGCACCCCAGGAAGTACCGGGTCTACCACGTCCTCTGCCTCTGCCCCAGGACTCACCACGGCCTCCCGCGGGGGGAGTTCCCCTTCCTCTTCTGGGGAAATAAAAGGGGGAAAGAGCAATCCTGGACCCCCGAAAGGGCCTGAGTGGCTTCTTGCGCTGAGGCAGCTTACCTTCCTTGGCAAACAGATCCAGACGTCCTCCAAAAAGGCATAGACCTTTAAAAGGGACCCCCGTAAAAGCCTTCTTAGCAGCAATATCAGCCATCCATTGGCGCAGCCAAACAGAGCATCGTAAGGCAACCAGCAGGGCAGAGGTTCTGGCACACATTCTAATGGCATCCTCTAGGGCAGCAAAAACATAAGAAGTAAATTCCTCACAATACATAAGCCAGTTAAAAACATCTCTGCCCAAAGCTGCAGAACCACCTTCTAAAGCACTCCTGATCAATCTTCTGATAGGCACAGTAGTAATAGCAGATGCACACACCGGACGCAGCACAGTCCCTGCACAGGCAAAACCATGTGTAGCCAGCTGATCAATGCGCCGGTCTTCCACATCTTTTAAGGTGGTAGTATCAGGTGAGTGCGGCACAGAGGTATGAGACCTCAGGTGGGGTACACCATAATTTAGCGGTTTCCATGGGAAAGGGATACCTCTTGTCTCAGCTTTTAGGTACACCTGGAAGCCTACTGGGTTTTTCCCATTCATGTAAAATGAGATTATTAAAATGAACCTGAGCCGGGAATTCCCTGCTGCTGTGGGGGAGCAACAGGGGGAGATATTTCAAGCACCTCAAACAAATGGGCAAGAAGCCTGTCAGTATCAGCTGCATCCCAAGACCTGGACCCAGACCTTGGCTCATCAAAAGACCTATTCTGATCCTCAGATTCAGACTCAGAAATTAATTCCCCCTCCGGGGAATAATCAACAATGTCTTTCAGTGCTTCAGAAGTCATGGGGCAAACATAGGAATTATCAATCAAATGACGTGTCTTGCCAATAGCCTTGCGCAGTTCATAACCACCCATACGCCTCTCCAGATCAGCCAATCTAGAAGCAAAATCAGGTTGGGCATCCCCAGAAGCATGTGCCACCACCTGAGCCGAATGTGAGAGAGAGGGAGTAGGCAAGGTCACAGGGGAAGAGGCCCTCAGCAGGGGCATCCCAGATAACCGCGCAACAGTCAGCTGGGCGCAGGAGAGACAGACCTTGAAGTCGCCAGGTACAGGGGAAACCCCACAATCAGTTCAGAACCGGTCCCGAAGGAACCCCGGAATGCTGAAGCAAACCCGGGATGTCCCCAATGCACCGCAAGGGAAGTGGGAGGATTTTAAATATTAAACAATATCCCTTAAATGAATATAAAGGCCGGGAGAAACCACTGATTCTATAGGCCTAAAAGACAGAAAAAGATCCTGTAAGCACCAGCATAATATAGTAAAAGATAAAAAATTGCACTTACAGACTGCACACAGAACGACCGCCTCACCGCACCGCCGAGACAAGATGGCGCCCGGACATATACCTCGAGGGGCGTGCTGCGGGGGAGTGACGCAAAATGCGTCACCCACCCCGCCCACCACCCTCCGAAGAGCGCGAAAAGACGCGCCCACGTAAGCAGGACAGCCAATGGCTGCTCCGACGCTTCTGAGGTAAATGTCGCCGCCTCAAGCCGAGCGGTGTACAGCAGCGCGAAGTAACAAAAAAGAAAACCAGTGCAACCAATCAGACTGGGATCATTTCTAAAGCGCTCCGCATAAGCCAGAGCCTAGAATTAAATGTGCCACACAATACAGGATACCTCAGATACAATGAACCCCCTTTCCCTGAGAGACACAGAAGAACGAAGGGAGACAGCGGTCCGGGAACCACTATAGAGGGAAGGGAATGACAGGCACAAATGCCGTAGGGCATCCCATAAGGCTCACCATGGCCTAAACCGTCTACCCTTTGGTGGGGGAGTTGCGGCGGAGCCTAGCTCCTTGGCACCTAAATATGGTGCTGTCTACCGTCACCCGAACGCTACAGCCAAGGCTGGGAGGCAGTAAAACAAGAACAGAATCGGGTGGGGAATAGCTCAACAGGTCCATAGGGTCAAAGACCCTGCTCGCTGAAAAGAGAGCAAGACACTTTCTCGTCCTGGCAGTCCGCAACTGCAGAGAAAATCTGGGGTTCTGTGGGAGTTGCCTCGGTATATATAGGCCGGGAGGGGCCACTTTTTCTGCTCTGCAGTCACGTGACAACTGAAGATGAATAACCCATGTGTAAGGATATCTTTTGGAACGGGACGGGATGCACACTTATATATCTGACTAAATTTAGAGGTGTTTTTGTCTCTCTCTAGACCTAGGTAAGTCCAGAAATGAGGCCTATATGGCGTTTATTGCACTGGCATGGCCAGGCTAAAAAGGGCATCTAACTTAATATCTACTACAGTTTCAAATTGCAGCCAACTACTTGTTAACAGCTGTACTGACAATTAACCCTAACTTGTCCCACTGTCAGACCAACCCCTCCCATGGATTTCTGTATAATAGCTGGTGTCGACCTCCCGTGACAAGTTCTTCCATTATAGAGGCTATTAGGCAATGCTACTACAAAACACTCCTGTGGGTGGCCCTCGTTTGACATTAAAATATGCCTTATATAATCATCAAAGCCCAGAAGATTGTGTTTAACTACTGATTTACTATCCGTGCGGTTGGTTACCCAGGAAACCCTTCAAAATACTTTAATTACTTAGAGTCCTGACAACTGTCAGTCCCGGTGCTCTGGGAAGCTATTAAGTGAAACACACTCCAGTTGAGCAGTCCAGAAATAAAAGAGACTTTCAATTAAATGCATCCTTCCTCTGCAAAAATGTTACTCCACTCCCAGGATTCAATGGGCGTCGGGAGAGTCTTTTTAAAAAAAAATGTGATTTTTTTTTCATCTTTGTGGAGTTTCTGAGCTTTTCCAGAAAAAGTTTGCGGTCGTCTAATAGATTCCCAGTTACACACAACTTAAGAGGACGTGTTCCTGTGAGGGTGATGTGGTTTTTGCTATTTGTATGTGTAATAGAACCATTGCTTACATGTTTCATTTAAATGACCATAAAGCAAACAGACAGAAGTGGACATTCCATTTCTGCAGCCGGAAATGCCCTGATTGTTCCAACTGCCTGACAGGACTCTTCTGAAATGGTCAGTTGGAATTACATTTTTTACTCACTGAATTTCTAGGATGATTAACAAGAGGAGTCATCTGCGGATACGAAAAAACAAAAATAAAGAAATAAAAAATTAAGCTCCACATTCTCTATTAAAGTGTCCCCACACCCCTTTTACTACATATTGGTTGTGGGGCTGCATTGTGACAGGCTCATAGACTCCCACAATCCTTACCTGGTCCTCAATCAGCCAACGAACTGCCACTGTTCAGTTGGCTGGTGGTGGTCAGTTACGTTGGGTTTGTCCAATCGTGGGACTGCATTTCACTGGGGATTGAGGTTCAAATAAGTATTAAGGGTAAGGTTTTGGGTTGATCTATGCGTGGAATGAAGCTCCAGCATTCTGGATGCCCCCCCCCCCCCCAAAGCCTGTTACAGTGGGGCTCCACATCCCTTATGCAGAAAATAGGAAAATGGGAAAAGTGGAACAAAACCCTACAGGGTTGGCCTTGGAATCCAAAAGATTCCACTGGGGCTTCCCAAATCAGGATCTAGATCCTAGATCCACCCACCCATGATTACGACCAGTTTCTTTGACAACAACCTATTCTACCGACTTATGTCTTCATTTGCTAAGCAAACCTACTTGGCAAAAATATTGGCCTGTTCCTTCAAGTGCAACCAAGTTCTATATTTATTTAAACATTGTAGCTACAACTGTCATATGAAAGAGATGGGTGGGTTTCGTTACTTCCTCCCTTAACTATCAGACGGGTTTCATTAAGTCACTTCCGCCCTCTTGTAGCTACCAATAGGCGTCCCAGGTTATTACTGGCCTTGTCGTCACTTCCACCCTTATTTTGGGCGGCCGGAGTTCCGCCGTCTTCCGTCCTTTATGATTGCGATGTGCTGGATGATGCTGGGCAGGGTGAACGACATGCGGTTAGTGGTAGGACGCTCATATTCATTCATATATATATATATATATATATATATATTTTATTCATTGGCAACATATGTGGATTTATTAGGTTAATGGATGAAGATTTCTGTGAGGGGCAGGAGGGATTTAAATATCTTTTTGGATTTTGAGTTCTCATGTCATGATTAAGGACCTTTGCGTCTGAAACGCGTAGACTAGAGGACCTTATTTTTGTTCTATTTCACAGGATTGTCTGTTTTTGATACAAATTTAATCTCAAGAATAAAATTGGAATTTTATTGTACATGCTGGCCGGCACTTTTTGGATTCTTTGTATATTGCGAAGGGAGCGCTTTGCAAGTGAAGGCTTGGACTTTTGCCTAGGACAATTCAAGGTAGAGCTGACATTCTTTTGTTATTACTACCTGTCCACCTTATAACACCTCAAGGCCAGTTGCTCTGATTTATTCCAAGAAATAAGCTTCTCATTGTGACAGGAATGAGTCTTCTATGACAAGCCAAGTCAAAGAGCTGTGCCATCTAACAACTCTGTAGAGCCACCCTAACACCCTATTGTGCCAGGGGTGCTGCATCTAAAGAGGTGAGGTATGGATAGAGTTCACTAAAAGATTGTGAATCTGGAAGTGATCCCCCATAGACTCTGGGACCCAATGTTTGTCTGGTGTGTGCTTGTGGAGGTAATTCTGGATCTCTCTACTTTGTTGCTCCTAGCCTCCCCCAGACAGTTAGAGGTGGGGGCAGGCTCAGTTCTCGCATCAGGGCCAAGGGGCAAAAAGCTGATTTGATGTTTGAACTGTGAAAGCCTTTCAGGCAAGTCTGGTCTTCACCTTTTCCTTCACTTGTCTTAAGAGCCAGTTACCTATAATATCACTGCTATTTCTGTGTAAATACAGCGGCAGAAGGGGAAAGGCCATGCAGAGGTCAGAGCACTGAGTAAAAAAAACAACTTTTCTCATATAAAGTGCTCATCCTATGCACACTTCTTTTTGGCAGTAAGAAAATAAAGTGCTGCCTGTAAAATCATTCACACAATGATGCCATTCGAATGTAATTATTTATCTTGTTAATTATAACTACAATAATTACACCTCCCACCCAGGCATCGCCCGGGTCACCCGCACCTCCTACGTGATTAAAGCTAAAATCAGAGCCAGGAAAGGGGAGCAAGCGACCTGTATTATAAACAAGAGCGGCCTAGGACAATATTGCCTTGAATATTACACACGCACCCCAGATGAGTATGGGATAAGGTAACTGGGGTTCACTCAATGAATTTATTTTTTTGCTGCACCATGGTATAATGAACTATTAAGGCAGTCCTCCAGCCAAAGAAACTGAGGTGAACAAGTAGGGCGCCATGCATGGTATTCAATTGGTTGCTGGTGTAGTGGGGAACTCAACAAAGTTCAACCACTGCTGCAGAAGGGTGAGTACTTTTTTTGAGTACAATTTTGAGCTTCATTTGAACTTTTTATCTAAAATGGAATGCCCCAGATGGTGGGGTTGTACGCAGAACTATAGTCCTCTTTAACAGCAGTCCCTTTGCTTTTGGAGCTTACAATCCCCTGCATTTTCCTTAAACCGGACCTTCAGTGTGATTTAATTAAAAGACCCAACCCATAAAAAAACTATTCCCCAGCATCTAAAATTAATATATTTTAAGTTTTTAGTCACTTACTTATTATTCTTTCCCCCTCCGGGCTGCAACTCTGTTCAGGACTCTAGGATACAGGCGCCGCCATCTTGACTCAGAAGAATCACATACTGAGGAGAGGAGAGCAGGATAAAGTACAGGGGGGTGGGGTTATAGCTGTGCTTTGCACAAACAGAGCAGAGCTGGGGTCAGAAAAAGGCCAGCAATCCCAAAATGCAGAGTAGCACAGTCAGAAGACACTTCCTTTCTGCAGGCAGCCTGATGCTCCATGGGCTGCCATCTTGGATGTTTAAAGGCTCAAAACATGCAGTAGATGCAGGTAGGATGATATTAAATGTGAGCAATCTGTATGTACAGGGTGTGGGAAACATATAAGAGTTCTTATTCAGGGTGAAGGTCCTCTTTAAAGTAGACCAAAACCAAACCTAGCATCTAAAAGGCGCTAGGTACAGTTAGATATTCACTTCTGGGGCATCCCAATTTGGTGTAACCCCACCAGTCACCCTATATTGTTACCTGGCCAATGGGCCCAAGGCGCATGCATGGCAGGTGGTGGCATCTCTTGCATCATTCTGGGTCCGCCTTACCTGAATAGCTGGTGTGGCTGCACACAGCCTAGGGATGCAGGGAGTGCCATGCGACGGTCATTGCTTTTTGAGCTAGTTGTAGGAGAATTGCGTCTGCGCTTTGGGAACACCTGCAAGGTATGTCTAGCTTTAAGGAAGGTTTAGCATTTATAGACAGTTCAGGCGATGGCAATAGCAAGGCAGTAAGGAGCTCACCTGAAACCTGCCCCATATGCCTCTCTTTCATTTCTGTGAACTGTGCTGTAGGTAACCTTAAAGTTTGCCCCTATCCTTAGAATTTTTCCAAGACCAGGTTCCAGAGGTGGTTGCATGGTCACTTTTGTACCTCAAGGCTCTTAGATTGAGTGAGCCTGGACAGGAGTCATGCATGCTTGGCTGGCTGATGCTGGGAATGCTGAGGACTGGGGTGGATATGTGACCAGATGTGAAGCATAGCTATTTAAAATTGAAAATGCAAACTTTGGAAACCTGCTTCAGTATCTACAGCACACTGGTGAGACCAGATCCAGAATTGCAGCATATGACCTACCCAAGCATCTGATAGGGAAATCTCATTAATGATAAGCTTTTGCTTAGGGACAATGTTACACACAATCCAAATATTGCTTCTGCACCTCTGGACCAGCACTGCACCGGGATTATAGGACATACAGTAGGGGCTAATACACTGGAAGAGATGAATGCTGGCCTTTCTGCATATGAGCCCTGGGGATAGTAGCTCCAATATTTAGCCGGATGGGCTTCGAAGCTCTAGAGGAAGACTTTGGGTGTGAATTTACCCAGCTTCACAGCTTTGACTGAATGGAATCTGAGCCAAATAAACCCCTGTTTGGCCCATCATTCACACTTTGTGTTAATGTAACGTCTCGTCGCGTATATGTATGTCATCTGTACTATGGCCAGTGGATACACAAACTGTTGAGGATTCCTGCTTCTGGTCCTGTTGACACCTGTGACTTGCTGTGCAATACCTGTGGGTACCAACACTAAGAACCTGCATGGGGAACATGCTCTTCTCCACCAGAATGATCAAGCGTCCAACTTTTGGGAGGACAGTCCCACCGTCCGCCTGGAAACTCTGGGGACACCTAAATGTCCCCCTTGGCTGACATTATGAGGAAGACTGTCCTACATAGGACAGGATGTTTAGTTTTGTTTACGATTGCTCTGACTTTTTGCCTGAATGTCAGTAGTGGAATGCATAGATTGGCTGAGCATTGGCTCAATCACCAACATCAACGGCTCGAAGATCCCTGGAGCATGTGACAGGAGACAGGGCTACACCTTTTTACACATATGAGAAGCATAGAATGCTGTGGATATTTGCTTCTCAAAAGCTTGTAAATAAGCCACACCCCACCCACAAACTGGTTTAAAGAGGACCAAAACTCGTACTGGCACGGATGTTGGTACCGCTGCTACATAACTGTCTAGGGGGCATCCAGAATGCTGGAATCTCCCTGCACATATCCTTTACCTCGATCCTCTCGGAATCGGGTGGCATGATTGGCCACCCAGTGCCCATGTGGGTAGTGACGTTTTGGGCGCTGGTGGCCAATTGTGGCTCTGTATTTGCAGTGGAGGCTCAAGCATAAGGTGAGAATTACAGGCATTCTAGGGTGTTATTTGTGTGTGTGTGTGTGTGGGGGGGGGGGGGGGTTCCAGCAGCCTGTCTCTTAGCAGGGGGGAACAACACCCACATCCGCACGGTTATTGGTCCAGTTTAAGCTGGCCCAATATGAGGGCCTCCAAAAATAGTAGTAGCTCTATCAATCCACCAGCCAAAATTAAACTTGCTATTTGTATTACTGATCCATACCCGTACCTACTTAAGAGTCCAATTATGTTTTGTTTTAATTTTTTGAGATTCTTTGTAGGCAATCCTAGCATTGTGAATTTTGACTTTGGCAAACCAACCTTTTAAAGATTGGCCTATTCATATCATCCAGTGATCTTTGTTACAATGACCCAAACTGGAAAACAATTCCCACCAGTAAACAGAGATGCCAGTTTCCTAACTACGTGGAAGCAATAGGTGAGAACTGCAAATGGAAGGACTGTGTTGCCACCATGCACAGGGAGTATATATTTCATTTACAATAAATATTTCTTTATTGTGCCACTGGCTTAAGAGATGTTGCATCATTGACAGCTTCTTCTTGCACCAGTGCCAGTGAATGCAGTGTTGGAGGGCATCACAGCTCTTTCCTGTCACGGACCGGGTGGAGCGGACTCGGGTGTGGATCCGCTTTAACTGTGGGATCGATGGTGGGTACCGTGTCAGGGGAGCGGAGTCTAAGGGGCCACCAGTATTCACCAGAGCCCACCGCAAGGCAGGTTGGTCTTGTGCGGCGAGTGACCCCCAGGTCGCTACCCCCCAACAGCGGCCCAGTCCCACAGTCAGCCGAGGTTCAGCGAGGTACACAAGTGGCAGGCAAAAGGCGTAGTAAGTACAGGCAGAGATCGGGGCTGGCAGCACAGGTTCGCGGTAAAGGTGAGTAGCCGAGGTCGGGCAGGCAGCAAAGGTTCAGAGTCGGGGACAGGCAGAGGTCGGTACACGGGTGAGCAATCCAAGAATGTCTGACTTTCAACAAGCATGGAGAGACCAAGATCCGGCACTGAAGGAAGGAAGTGCCTCTTTAAATAGGAGAAGTGGATGCAGGCTTGGATGAACAAGCACCAATCAGTGCTGTACAGGCCCTTTAAATCTCTGGAATCCAGTGCGCTCGCCCTCTAGTGGACGGAGATGTGCGCGCACCTGAGCATGTGAGAAGGAAGCATGGGGGGAAGGGAGACAGCTGGGAACAGCCATGAGGGAAGTGCTGCAAAATGGATGACGGCTGGATGCAGCCATGGAGGTAAGTGAAGTGCTGCTAGATGGGCGTGCAGCGCTCGCCCTAACATTTCCCATATAAAGGTGCACCTTGGGCAATCAGTGCCAGTAGATCTTCCCTGGAAAGTGACACCGATCTCCTGTTTCTGACCAGTATCCCCATCCCCTTCAAATCTAGCTTAACTGACAATGACTCTCATGCTTTGCCCAAATTTGGCTGGCTTCTGATCCTGGGTTGGCATACAACAACACTCTGTCTCCCGAACCATGTTTGGTTTACAAAAACTCAGTGGCTACTGGTGACTCTTTGGCTTCTGACCCTTGTTTGGCTTACAGCAACTCTTTGGCTTTTGACCTCTGTTTAGCAGACATCTCTCTTTCTTCTGAGCCCTGTTTGGTTTACAACATTTCGATGATGACTTTCTGACCCTGACTTAGCTTAAAACCCTGGTTTGGATGACAATGACCCTCTGTAGCTTTGCTGATGATGACTCTCTGGCTTCTGACTCCATCTTGGATGACGATATCTTTCTCTGGCTTCTAACCCTGACTTTGCTCATGACAACTCTCTTGTTTAGGACTGGGCTATTGATGACCTGCTGGCTTTTGACTCCGGCTTGACTTATGATAATGCTCTGACTCTTGACCCTGCTTAGCTGACCACCTGGCTTATCTTCTGAACCTTACTTACCTATTGAAGCTCACTTGTTTACCTGTCTACCACTACAAGAAGATCTTGCCATTTTAGTCCCACATATGCTTGGTTCCTGTTGTGTGACCTTGTAGCTAAGTATATTCCCACCATCAGGGATTTAGGATCCTTTATAGACTCTGTATGTGGGATACTGTGCCATAATGGTTGCTATTGGTTGACCTCTCTTCTATCAGGCTTGATACCCTATGATCCTATTAGGAATTAGTATCAAGGGAGTGTTGCTGCTTTTGTCAAGATCCTAGACAATTATTAGGAAAGCACCATAACTGTAATTTAATCATCTGATTAACAGATCTTTTTTCAGGGCCATAATAGTTTTGGAGGAGACTGTGAGTGGCTAGACCCTTTGAGAGTCACATGGCCTTAGGCAATTCACTACTGACCTGGGGCTAATCAGCTCTGATCTGGAGCAATACAGCTACATGTGCTGCCATTCATTTCCTAAATTATAAAGAATGAGATAAAAGTTTGGGGTCAAGTCCCCTGCCAATTGCATTCTCTCTTATTTTCCCCTTCAGGAGGCTGAAAATGCTGGTAGGTTGCGGTAGACTTTCTGAACATTCTTTGGACACTTTGATGAAGCACTTTTTTCTGGAATGCTCCACGGGTCATGTAAGATTGTTCTTATTGTGAGTTATATCCAGTTTTTATTTTCTTATAACATTTTGATGGTATTGCACACTGTCTGGGATTAGAACAATGTCCAGCTGTTTATCAATGGGCGGCTGAGATCATTTTTAGGGATTTTTTTTTCACAGTAAGTTCCCAACTGAGTCTGCCACGGCACAAGCTTTTATTAATAACACGTAATCCTTTTTTTTTTTATATGAATTAATTCCAAAATACACTACCCCCCACCCCCCACATACACAGTATAGAAAACTGAAAAATAATTTTTTCCCATTATTTCTACATTTTAAAACTTTTTGCTAAAGCAATGTTATAACCTGCAGATATCCCTTTCTCTTTTATGGTGTTTCCATCTTCTGTATAGTGGGCTAATGTCACATTAAAGTGTACCGATCACAAAACGTTCCAATAATTACCAGAAATGTTCCAAATAAGGGACTACTCTCCCTGGAAGCTGAATAGGGGAAATATCACAATCATATAACAATTTTGACATTTTTTCCCCATTTTCAATGCATTTATTGAAAAAGCAAGCCCCAGCTGAGGGGCTACTAAATCTATTGTGGCTTAGTTATGAACCACTATCTCTTTAAATAGATGGAAATATGGTTTTCTTACCTGATTCAATAATACAGTTAGGGCTTAAAGTGGACCAACACCCAGGATTTTGACTATCCTGGGTATTGGTCCACTTCCTTGAGGCACCCCGATCGGGGGTGCCCCGCTGCCCAAAACCCCCCCAAACACCCCGAAAACTCACCTCTCCATGATCCCACGTGACTGCGCTGTCCAATGCCCGCCGACGGACAAGTGACGTCCGTCGGCGGACAAGGGATCGCGCCCGCCGCCGCCTCCCGCGCGTCACTCTTGACGTGTGCGCACCCGCGCCGGCCATTCAGAGACGGCCGGCGCGGGCGCACGCACGTCTGGAGGAGCGCGAGTGAGGCGGCGGTGGCGGAAGCAGCGTCTGGAGAGGTAAGGTCTTTCGGGGTGTTTGGGGGGGTTACACCCCGCGGGACATCCCGATCTCGGATGTCCCGCGGTGTGTGAGGTGATCGGCACGGGAATCTTATAGATTCCCGGGCCGATCACCCCTGGGTGTTGGCCCACTTTAAAGTACAATGGCTGCCAGTGTCCATTAGTTCAAGCTCAAACGATTTTAGAGGTTGCCGCCTCTGTTTACTCTACTGCAGCAGTTGTGCATGCAGAAACTGGTGAAAATAGTTCGCCAAAGTCTACCATGTATCCCCTCTATGTTGGTAAATTCTGCTAACTTGTGCTGAATGTGCCTGGCAAACCAGATTTCTTTGTTAAAGTGGACCAAAACCTGACCTAGCACCTATAAGACATTAGATCAGGTAAGATACCTACCCCTGAGGCATCTTGATTTGAGATGCCCTGTTTTGTGAAACCCCACCAATGTTCTTACTTAGCCAATGAACTCAAGGTGTATGTGCGTCTGGCAGTGGTATCTCTTGCATCATTTTAGAGCTGGACCTGCTGTAACTAAATGGCTGATGTGGCCCCAGCCATAGAGGGATGCAGGAAGGTGCAGCATGCCGATTACGAGTGTGATCAAAGAAGCTGATTTGAGCAGAGCCACACCTGCAACGTGGGAACACTAATAAGGTATGTATATCAAGCGATCCGGGGGTTCACACAGTGGGGCATGCCAAATTGGGATGCCCCGATTTGGCACGTCCTAGGACCAAAAGTTGGGATAGTGAAAATCCTGAGTTTTGAATCCTGGGTTTTAAGCACAGTGTAAATTGGGGAAAACTGGTGGAAACTGATCTGTGCCAACGTGATTGAGTAATGATAAACCAAAAACAGAAATGTTTACTCACTGTACATATGTACAAGAGGATTTATCACTGAGAGTTGAAATTTAGCATCATTTCCACCACACTGACCTATAACAACCGTCCGAGAAGTAATTCCTGGAGCCATACCTCACTGACTATATAATTATACTCCCAGGCTTATGTCATAAGCTAGGAAGCCCTGCAAAGCCAAGAGCTTACTGGGAAAAAGTTTCTGTTTGATGCATCTATTCACAGACGAGGTTCAAAAGGGATTAAGACTATTTTTGATAGGGAGTAATAAGCTAAGTAAAAGTTGTCACACTGGAGCCCTAGAGCTTCAATGGTCAGCTCCCTAGTTTGAAGGCTAGTGGAATTGTAAGAAGTGCTGGGTGTACAGGATGGTGAATACATAGTATATGAGCCTTTTGATGTTGTCAGGGGCTGCCCTTGAGGCCCACTTTATCTAATAGGTTGACAACCTCCAGCTTAAAGAAACCAAACAACAAGCTATTAATTGCTGAAGGAACAGTTAAGGGAAAAGAAGAGTGGCTAAGGGTCAGGTCATACAGGTCAAATTCCTCAGTGGATGGCCACCTTTAAAGCAAGTGCTACAAGGTGCCCTCAGGGGGTATTTTCTTAACCTTGGTGTTTTCAGATGAGAGTGTTTTTATGATCACATAAAACTAACACTAAACTGAAAATTGCCATTTTCCCAAATTGAACACTGACTTTAAAATAGGCCCCTTAAATTTACTCCTAGCTCCAGAAGGCAACCTTTACACCCTACCTAGCCCTTGTCACGTACCTCTTACATGATGCCCAAACCTAACCCTACAACATGCAATATTCACTCCAACACAGCCCAGATCACCTGTTCAGCCTTGCCATCTGACTGGAGTTGGATGGAGTCAGTGGCTGGACCTCTAACTAACTATGCAGGACATTTATATTGGCTAGTGAGGCCCTGTAAGCCCAGGAAGAAAAAGGTCCCTGAGAAATGTGCCTCCGTGACACCCAGGAAGCATTGACCAGTCTAGAGCAGGCAGCATGAGAGATCCTGGAATGAGATGAGTATTGCTCCAGAGCAAGTAAACCCAGGTGGTCAATAAAGCTGAAAGATTGGGTCTATCAAGTAGTACGTTTAGAAGCTATTTGGAATACAGGAATGTCTTGTCTTCTGCCAATAAATCAACCGTTCAGGAATCAGGACTTATGCAGCATCCAAGGGTTAAAGTTCTAGAGGCCATAGGAGCTCAAAGGTCTCCTTGGATAAACTAGGTTACTAGGACCTGAACCTACAGTATGAGGTGCAGTAGTTTAGAAGTCTAATCTATTCCCAATGCTGGGGATAGACTAGGCTCCAAGAACACCTCAAGTTACCCACCCTGCAGAAATGGGTGTCAGGGTCTGGGCCGCGAACATGATAATCACAGCCAAAGATAAGTTGAGTGCTCGAGAGAGGCAAGTAGTGAAACAAGCTGAGGTCAAAGACAGACAGCATAAGACCAAAGGTCAAGACTGTTTCCCATAGTTAAGAGGTTCCCAAAGGTGCGGTTGAGAAGAACATGCCATGTCAAGCAATTGAATATAGAAAAATTACACATCACGAGTAGGGATGAGCGAACTTTTGAAAAATTCGATTCGGCTGAATCGCCGAATTTTCCGACAAAATATATTTTGGTCTGAATTTATTCACTACGAATCGCTATTAAATATGGCTATTTCTGAGCTTCCTAGAGCCTCAATAGGGTTGTAAACCATTCTGCCTTGCTGTAACACGCATAGGATGCGTGCTGGGTTAGTGAAAAAATATTGTAAATATTTATGACATGCAGATCAGAGGCATCGCTATTAAAATAGCAGAGTGACACACTGGAGTTGGCAGCAGGAGCACAAAAATTGGCTGAATGACACCCTGGAGTTGCAAGCAGCAGCAGCCCAAACATAGCTTGAAAGACACACTGGAGTTGGCAGCAGGAGCCCAAAAATTGGCTGAATGACACCCTGGAGTTGCAAGCAGCAGCAGCAGGAGCCCAAACATAGCTTGAAAGACACACTGGAGTTGGCAGCAGGAGCCCAAAAATTGGCTGAATGACACCCTGGAGTTGCAAGCAGCAGCAGCAGCCCACACATAGCTTGAAAGACACACTGGAGTTGGCAGCAGGAGCCCAAAATTGGCTGAATGACACCCTGGAGTTGCAACCAGCAGCAGCAGGAGCCCAAACATTGGCTGAAAGAGACATTGGAGTTGGCAGCAGGAGCCCAAAAATTGTCTTAATGACACCCTGGAGTTGCAAGCAGCAGCAGCAGGAGCCCAAACATAGCTTGAAAGACACACTGGAGTTGGCAGCAGGAGCCCAAAAATTGGCTGAATGACACCGTGGAGTTGCAAGCAGCAGCAGGAGCCCAAACATAGCTTGAAAGACACACTGGAGTTGGCAGCAGGAGCCCCAAAATTGGCTGAATGACACCCTGGAGTTGCAAGCAGCATCAGCAGCCCACACATAGCTTGAAAGACACACTGGAGTTGGCAGCAGGAGCCCAAAAATTGGCTAAATGACACCCTGGAGTTGCAAGCATCAGCAGCAGGAGCCCAAACATTGGCTGAAAGAGACACTGGAGTTGGCAGCAGGAGCCCAAAAATTGGCTGAATGACACCCTGGAGTTGCAAGCAGCAGCAGCAGGAGCCCAAACATAGCTTGAAAGAGACACTGGAGTTTGCAGCAGGAGCCCAAAAATTGGCTGAATGACACCCTGGAGTTGCAAGCAGCAGCAGCAGCAGGAGCCCGAACATAGCTTGAAAGAGACACTGGAGTTGGCAGCAGGACCCAAAAATTGGCTGAATGACACCCTGGAGTTGCAAGCAGCAGCAGGAGCGCAAACATAGCTTAAAAGAGACACTGGAGTTGGCAGCAGGACCCAAAAATTGGCTGAATGACACCCTGGAGTTGCAAGCAGCAGCAGCCCAAACATAGCTTGAAAGACACACTGGAGTTGGCAGCAGGAGCCCAAAAATTGTCTGAATGACACCCTGGAGTTGCACGTAGCAGCAGCAGGAGCCCAAACATAGCTTGAGAGAGACACTGGAGTTGGCAGCAGGAGCCCAAAAATTGGCTGAATGACACCCTGGAGTTGCAAGCAGCAGCAGCAGCAGTAGCCCAAACATAGCTTGAAAGAGACACTGGAGTTGGCAGCAGGAGCCCAAACATTGGCTGAATGACACCCTGGAGTTGCAAGCAGCAGCAGCCCAAACATAGCTTGAAAGACACACTGGAGTTGGCAGCAGGAGCCCAAAAATTGGCTGAATGACACCCTGGAGTTGCAAGCAGCAGCAGCAGCAGCAGGATCCCAAACATAGCTTGAAAGAGACACTGGAGTTGGCAGCAGGAGCCCAAAAATTGGCCAAAAGACACACTGCAGTTGGCAGCAGCAGCAGCAGGAGGCCAGAATTTGGCTGAAAGGCACACCCTGAAGTTGACATCAGCAGGAGCCCAAAAATTGGCTGAATGACACCCTGGAGTTGCAAGCAGCAGCAGCAGGAGCCCAAACATAGCTTAAAAGAGAAACTGGAGTTGGCAGCAGGAACCCAAAAATTGGCCTAAAGACACATTGCAGTTGGCAGCAGGAGCAGCAGGAGGCCAAAATTTGGCTGAAAGGCACACCCTGAAGTTGGCATCAGCAGGAGCCCAAAAATTGGCTGAATGACACCCTGGAGTTGCAAGCAGCAGCAGCAGGAGCCCAAACATAGCTTGAAAGAGACACTAGAGTTGGCAGCAGGAACCCAAATATTGGCTGAATGACACCCTGGAGTTGAAAGCAGCAGCAGCAGGAGCCCGAACATAGCTTGAAAGAGACACTGGAGTTGGCAGCAGGAGCCCAAAAATTGGCTGAATGACACCCTGGAGTTGCAAGCAGCAGCAACAGCAGCCCAAACCTAGCTTGAAAAGCACACTGGAGTTGGGGGCAGGAACCCAAAAATTGGCTGAATGACACCCTGGAGTAGCAAGCAGCAGCAGCAACCCAAACATAGCTTGAAGGACACACTGGAGTTGGCAGCAGGAGCCCAAAAACTGGCTGAATGACACCCTGGAGTTGCAAGCAGCAGCAGCAGGAGCCCAAACATAGCTTGAAAGACACACTGGAGTTGGCAGCAGGAGCCCAAAAATTGGCTGAATGACACCGTGGAGTTTCAAGCAGCAGCAGGAGCCCAAACATAGCTTGAAAGACACACTGGAGTTGGCAGCAGGAGCCCCAAAATTGGCTGAATGACACCCTGGAGTTGCAAGCAGCATCAGCAACCCACACATAGCTTGAAAGACACACTGGAGTTGGCAGCAGGAGCCCAAAAATTGGCTGAATGACACCCTGGAGTTGCAAGCAGCAGCAGCAGGAACCCAAACATAGCTTGAAAGAGACACTGGAGTTGGCAGCAGGAGCCCAAAAATTGTCTGAATGACACCCTGGAGTTGCAAGCAGCAGGTGCCCAAACATAGCTTGAAAGACACACTGGAGTTGGCAGCAGGAGCCCAAAAATTGGCTGAATGACACCCTGAAGTTGCAAGCAGCAGGAGCAGCCCAAACCTAGTTTGAAAGAGACACTGGAGTTGGGGGCAGGAGCCCAAAATTGTCTGAATGCCACCCTGGAGTTGCAAGCAGCAGCAGCAGCAGCAGCCCAAACATAGCTTGAAGGACACACTGGAGTTGGCAGCAGGAGCCCAAAAATTGGCTGAATGACACCCTGGAGTATCAAGCAGCAGCAGCAGGAGCCCACACATAACTTGAAAGAGACACTGGAGTTGGCAGCAGGAGCCCAAACGTTGTCTGAATGACACCCTGGAGTTGCAAGCAGCAGCAGCAGCCCAAACATAGCTTGAAAGACACACTGGAGTTGGCAGCAGGAGCCCAAAAATTGGCTGAATGATACCCTGGAGTTGCAAGCAGCAGCAGCAGCAGGAGCCCAAACATATCTTGAAAGAGACACTGGAGTTGGCAGCAGGAACCCAAAAATTGGCCTAAAGACACATTGCAGTTGGCAGCAGCAGCAGCAGGAGGCCAAAATTTGGCTGAAAGGAACACCCTGAACTTGGCATCAGCAGGAACCCAAAAATTGGCTGATTGACACCCTAAAGTTGCAAGCAGCAGCAGCAGGAGGCCAAACATAGCTTGAAAGAGACACTGGAGTTGGCAGCAGGAGCCCAAAAATTGGCCTAAAGACACACTGCAGTTGGCAGCAGCAGCAGGAGGCCAAACATAGCTTGAAAGAGACACTGGAGTTGGCGGCAGGAGCCCAAAAATTGGCTGAATGACACCCTGGAGTTGCAAGCAGCAGCAGCAGCCCAAAGATAGTAGCTTGAAAGACACACTGAAGTTGGCAGCAGGAGCCCAAAAATTGGCTGAATGACACACTGGAGTTGCAAGCAGCAGCAGCAGGAGCCCAAGCATCGCTTGAAAGAGACACTGGAGTTGGCAACAGGAGCCCAAAAATTGGCTGACTGACACCCTGGAGTTGCAAGCAGCAGCAGCAGGAGCCCAAACATAGCTTGAAAGAGACACTGGAGTTGGCAGCAGGAGCCCAAAAATTGTCTGAATGACACCCTGGAGTTGCAAGCAGCAGCAGCAGCCCAAACATAGCTTGAAAGACACACTGGAGTTGGCAGCAGGAGCCCAAAAATTGGCTGAATGACACCCTGGAGTTGCAAGCAGCAGCAGCAGGAGCCCAAGCATCACTTGAAAGAGACACTGGAGTTGGCAACAGGAGCCCAAAAATTGGCTGACTGACACCCTGGAGTTGCAAGCAGCAGCAGCAGCAGGAGTCCAACCATTGGCTGAAAGGCACACTGGAGTTGGCAGCAGGAGCCCAAAAATTGGCTGAATGACACCCTGGAGTTGCAAGCAGCAGGAGCCCAAACATAGCTTGAAAGAGACACTGGAGTTGGCATCAGGAACCCAAAAATTGGCCTAGAGACACACTGCAGTTGGCAGCAGCAGCAGCAGCAGGAAGCCAAAATTTGGCTGAAAGGCACACCCTGAAGTTGGCATCAGCAGGAGCCCAAAAATTGGCTCAATGACACCCTGGAGTGGCAAGCAGCAGCAGGAGCCCAAACATAGCTTGAAAGAGACACTGGAGTTGGCCGCAGGAACCCAAAAATTGGCCTAAAGACACACTGCAGTTGGCAGCAGCAGGAGGCCAAACATAGCTTGAAAGAGACACTGGAGTTGGCAGCAGGAGCCCAAAAATTGGCTCAATGACACCCTGGAGTAGCAAGCAGCAGCAGCCCAAACCTAGCTTGAAAGACACACTGGAGTTGGCAGCAGGACCCCAAAAATTGGCTGAATGACACCCTGGAGTTGCAAGCAGCAGCAGCAGGAGCCCAAACATAGCTTGAAAGAGACACTGGAGTTGGCAGTAGGAGCCCAAAAGTGTCTAAATGACACCCTGGAGTTGCAAGCAGCAGCAGCAGCAGCCCAAACATAGCTTGAAAGAGACACTGGAGTTGGCAGCAGGAGCCCAAAAATTGGCTGAATGAAACCCTGGAGTTGCAAGCAGCAGCAGCAGGAGCCCAAATATCGCTTGAAAGAGACACTGGAGTTGGCAGCAGGAGCCCAAAAATTGGCTGAATGACACCCTGGAGTTGCAAGCAGCAGCAGCAGCCCAAACATAGCGTGAAAGACACACTAGAGTTGGCAGCAGGAGCCCAAAAATTGGCTGAATGACACCCTGGAGTTGCAAGCTGCAGTAGCTGGAGCCCAAACTTTGGCTGAAAGAGACACTGGAGTTGGCGGCAGGAGCCCCAAAATTGGGTGAATGACACCCTGGAGTTGCAAGCAGCAGCAGCAGCCCAAACATAGCTTGAAAGACACACTGGAGTTGGCAGCAGGAGCTCAAAAATTGGCTGAATGACACCCTGGAGTTGCAAGCAGCAGCGGCAGCAGCAGGAGCCCAAACATTGGCTGAAAGAGACCCTGGAGGTGGCAGCAGGAGCCCCAAAATTGGCTGAATGACACCCTGGAGTTGCAAGCAGCAGCAGCAGCAGCAGCCCAAACATAGCTTGAAAGACACACTGGAGTTGGCAGCAGGAGCCCAAAAACTGGCTGAATGACACCCTAGAGTTGCAAGCAGCAGCATCAGGAGCCCAAATATCGCTTTAAAGAGACACTGGAGTTGGCAGCAGGAGCCCAAAAATTGGCTGAATGACACCCTGGAGTTGCAAGCAGCAGCAGCAGCCCAAACATAGCTTGAAAGACACACAGGAGTTGGCAGCAGGAGCCCAAAAATTGGCTGAATGACACCCTGGAGTTGCAAGCAGCAGCAGGAGCCCAAACATAGCTTGAAAGAGACACTGGAGTTTGCAGCAGGAACCCAAAAATTGGCCTAAAGACACACTGCAGTTGGCAGCAGCAGGAGGCCAAAATTTGTCTGAAAGCCACACCCTGAAGTTGGCATCAGCAGGAGCCCAAAAATTGGCTAAATGACATCCTGGAGTTGCAAGCAGCAGCAGCAGCCCGAACATAACTTGAGAGACACACGGGAGTTGGCAGCAGGAGCTCAAAAATTGGCTGAATGACACCCTGGAGTTGCAAGCAGCAGCAGCAGCCCAAACATAGCTTGAAAGAGACACTGGAGTTGACAGCAGGAACCCAAAAATTGGCCTAAAGACACACTGCAGTTGGCAGCAGCAGAAGCAGGAGGCCAAACTTTGGCTGAAAGGCACACCCTGAAATTGGCATCAGCAGGAGCCCAAAAATTGGCCTAAAAAATTGTTTTGCACCATTTGGAAAGTGTAAAACGTGACACCATGCTGAATCTAGTCGCATGCATCAGCCATTGGTGGGTGGAAATCCTGGCTGATCCATCCCTGATTCATTTTCACAAAGGTGAGTCTCTCCACATTTTTAGTTGACAGACAAGTTCTCCTCGCCGTAACTATGGCCCCCGCCGCACTAAACACCCGCTCAGATGGCACGCTACTTGCCGGGCAGGACAGCTTTTCCAGGGCAAACTCAGCTAGCTGCGGCCACAAGTCAAGTTTGGCTGCCCAGAAGTCCAGCGGATCCTCAAGGTGTGTTGGCATGGTCATGTCAAGGTATGACATTACCTGCTGGTTCAGGTCCTGCTCCACGTCTTCCTGCTGCTCATGAGTAGACTCACCATGCGGGTGTAGAAAGCTACTCATTAGCTGCTGCTGATGCTGATGCTGCTCCTGCCAACCCCCCAGCAGCCATGGCAGTGGAAGCTGAGCGCAGAGGTCCCCCCGAGTCAGACCTGCGAGAGTATGGACCATGGAGCAGATAGGCATCGGCCAACTGTCTACGTAGAATGTCTTTGTAGTAGGTCAGTTTGTCCTCCCTCTCGGCGGGTTTAAAAAATGCCCCCATTTTGTGCCGGAAGCGAGGGTCCAATAAGGTGGAGAGCCAGAAGTCATCCCGCTGACAAATGGAAACAATTCTGGGGTCACTACGCAAGCATGTGAGCATGCTTCCTGCCGTTTGTGCTAGTGACTCGGAGGGACTACCTGTCTCCATCTCCACTGCATACTGCCACGGTGTGTCTGGGTCCTCTGTCTCGCCTTCCTCACAACCCTCTAGCTCCTCTGGCTGCTCCTGCTCCTCCTTTCCTGTCCACTGACTAGATAAACCAGCCATTTTGCCAAGCCTAAACTGTGCACTGTGCCACTCCTCCTCCTCTTCCTCCTCCTCCTCCAGTTCAGTTCCGACGGGGTTCATGTGGCCGTAAGATGTAGACGCCATGTCTCCAGTGCCCTGACCAGCCATGGTTTCCAACATGTGCTGTAGTACATGAAGCAGTGGAATCACATCATTCATCCCGTAATCCTGGCGACTCACAAATAAAGTGGCTTCCTCAAAGGGCCTGAGCAAACGGCAGGTGTCACGTATGAGCTGCCACTGGTTGACATTGAAGTTACACAGGGGAGTCCCCCTATCCGCTTAGATCATCAAGAAATCCGTGATGGCTTTTCTCTGTTCATATAGTCTGTCCAACATATGCAGGGTGGAATTCCAACGGGTGGAAACATCGCAAATCAGACTAAGTTGGGGGCTACCATTCTGACGCTGTAGCTCAAGAAGGGTGTGCTTGGCGGTGTATGAGTGGCTGAAGTGCATGCAAAGTTTCCTTGAAGTTGTTAGGATGTCTTGCAGATGGGGGGAAGACTTCAGAAACCGCTTCACAACCAGATTGAAGACGTGAGCCATGCAGGGCGCATGGGTCAGCCTTCCTTGTCGCAGCGCAGACAAAATGTTCTTCCCATTGTCGGTAACCATGGTTCCCATTTTCAGTTTTCTTGGAGTAAGCCATGTTTGGATTTCTTGATGAATAAATTTAAGCAGTTCCTTCCCTGTGTGACTCCGTTCGCCAAGACAAACCATGTGAAGCACAGCGTGACACCTCCGTGCCCTGCACACATGGTAGGCTGGAGGGGCACTGAGACTTGAGCCTACAGTGGAGGGTGAGGAGATGGCGGAGGATGAGGAGGCCGAGTCGCACGGTGTCACAGGCACAACGGCCAGGGAGTGTGGAGGCCGAAGCGGCGTGACCTGTCCAAGTTGCTGCTGCAAAGGGACCACATTCACCCAGTGGGCCGAAAATGACATGTACTGTCCCTGACCATAGTTAAAGCTCCTGACGTCGGTGCTGCCTTGCACTTTGCTACACACCGACAGGCTCAAGGACTGGCCCACCTTCTGTTCAACAAAAGTGTGCAGCGCTGGTACTGCCTTCTTGGCAAAGAAATGACGGCTTGGGACTCTCCACCTTGGCTCGGCACAAGCCATCAGTTCTCTGAAAGGTGCAGAGTCCACCACCTGAAAAGGGAGCGACTGCAGCACCAGCAACTTGGACAGGAGCACATTCAGCTTCTGCGCCGTAGGATGAGTGGGCGCATACTGCTGTCTCTTGGACATGGCTTCGCTGATGGATTGCTGGCGGGATGCATGACTTGGAGGAGGAGCAGGAGCATCTGGAGCGACAGAGGATGGGTATGACGCACAGCTGCCTTCGGCTGAGGTGCTGGAGCCTTGGCTGGCAGAAAATGGGAGCGGCGTGCCACTTGGTGAGGAAGCAGCCTGGACCACCTCTTCGGAGCCTCGGTTCTCCCAGGCCGCTTTATGGTGATGCATTATATGTTGACGCAGGGCCGTGGTGCCAACATTTGGGCCCTGGCCATGCTTCACCTTCTGCCTACATATCTTGCATGTGGCCATGTTACCCTCCTGCGGATGCTTGAGGAAGAACTGCCACACTGCAGAGTAGCTACTTTTCCCACCAACAGCCCGCACTGATTCACTGCTACTGTCACCAACTCCAGGAACCCCTGCTCCACTACTTCCCGATAAGGTAGCCTGCCGCGCAGCAGGTGCTCTACCCCGGCCCCGTTTGGCTCCAGGCTTTACAATTCTGCCCTCATGCTGACTGTCAACTGTTTGGGATACCCTGTGGCCTGGTGTTTTTACATTACGCACAAAACCAATTCAAAATGCAATATATTAATAAAACAGAGCCTGTAGAAGCTGATTTAGTATAACAGATAGGGTGAAATGTGCTGGTTTGGGATGCCAATACGGCCTGGTGTTTTTACAGGACGCACAAAACCAATTCAAAATGCAATATATTAATAAAACAGAGCCTGTAGAAGCTGCTTTAGTATAAAAGGGTGAAATGTGTCGGTTTGGGATACCCTGCGGCCTGGTGTTTTTAAAGGCCGCACAAAACCAATTCAAAATGCAATATATTAATAAAACAGAGCCTTTATAAGCTGCTTTAGTATAACAGATAGGGTGAAATGTGCCGGTTTGGGATACCCTGCGGCCTGGTGTTTTTACAGGACGCACAAAACCAATTCAAAATGCAATATATTAATAAAACAGAGCCTGTAGAAGCTGCTTTAGTATTACAGATAGGGTGAAATGTGCCGGTTTGGGATACCCTGCGGCCTGGTGTTTTTAAAGGACGCACACAACCAATTCAAAATGCAATATATTAATAAAACAGAGCAAGTAGAAGCTGCTTTAGTATAACAGATAGGGTGAAATGTGCCGGTTTGGGATACCCTGCGGCCTGGTGTTTTTACAGGACACAAAAACAATTCAAAATGCAATATATTAATAAAACAGAGCCTGTAGAAGCTGATTTAGTATAACAGATAGGGTGAAATGTGCCGGTTTGGGATACCCTGCGGCTGGTGTTTTTACAGGACGCACACAACCAATTCAAAATGCAATATATTAATAAAACAGAGCCTGTAGAAGCTGCTTTAGTATAACAGATAGGGTGAAATGTGCCAGTTTGGGATACCCTGCGGCCTGGTGTTTTTACAGGACACAAAAACAATTCAAAATGCAATATATTAATAAAACAGAGCCTGTAGAAGCTTATTTAGTATAACAGATAGGGTGAAATGTGCCGGTTTGGGATACCCTGCGGCCTAGTGTTTTTACAGGACGCACAAAACCAATTCAAAATGCAATACATTAATAAAACAGAGCCTTTAGAAGCTGATTTACTATAACAGATAGGGTGAAATGTGCTTGCTTGGGATACCCTGCGGCCTGGTGTTTTTACAGGACGCACAAAACCAATTCAAAATGCAATACATTTTAATAAAACAGAGTCTTTCGAAGCTGCTTTAGTACAACAGATAGGGTGAAATGTGCCGGTTTGGGATACCCTGCGGCCTAGTGTTTTTACATTACGCACAAAAACAATTCAAAATGCAATATATTAATAAAACAGAGCCTGTAGAAGCTGATTTAGTATAACAGACAGGGTGAAATGTGATGGTTTGGGAAGCCAATACGGCCTGGTGTTTTTACAGGACGCACAAAACCAATTCAAAATGCAATATATTAATAAAACAGAGCCTGTAGAAGCTGCTTTAGTATAACAGGGTTAAATGTGTCGGTTTGGGATACCCTGCGGCCTGGTGTTTTTACAGGCCGCACAAAACCAATTCAAAATGCAATATATTAATAAAACAGAGCCTTTATAAGGTGCTTTAGTATAACAGATAGGGTGAAATGTGCCGGTTTGGGATACCCTGCGGCCTGGTGTTTTTACAGGACGCACAAAACCAATTCAAAATGCAATATATTAATAAAGCAGAGCCTTTAGAAGCTGATTTAGTATAACAGATAGGGTGAAATGTGCTGGTTTGGGATGCCCATGCGGCCTGGTGTTTTTACAGGACGCACACAGCCAATTCAAAATGCAATATATTAATAAAACAGAGCCTGTAGAAGCTGATTTAGTATAACAGATAGGGTGAAATGTGCCGTTTTGCGATACCCTGCGGCCTGGTGTTTTTACAGGACGCACAAAACCAATTCAAAATGCAATATATTAATAAAGCAGAGCCTTTAGAAGCTGATTTAGTATAACAGATAGGGTGAAATGTGCTGGTTTGGGATGCCCATGCGGCCTGGTGTTTTTACAGGACGCACACAGGCAATTCAAAATGCAATATATTAATAAAACAGAGCCTGTAGAAGCTGATTTAGTATAACAGATAGGGTGAAATGTGCCGGTTTGGGATACCCTGCGGCCTGGTGTTTTTACAGGACGCACAAAACCAATTCAAAATGCAATATATTAATAAAGCAGAGCCTTTAGAAGCTGATTTAGTATAACAGATAGGGTGAAATGTGCTGGTTTGGGATGCCCATGCGGCCTGGTGTTTTTACAGGACGCACACAGCCAATTCAAAATGCAATATATTAATAAAACAGAGCCTTTAGAAGCTGCTTTAGTATAACAGATAGGGTGAAATGTGCCGGTTTGGGATACCCTGCGGCCTGGTGTTTTTACAGGACGCACAAAACCAATTCAAAATGCAATATATTAATAAAACAGAGCCTGTAGAAGCTGCTTTAGTATTACAGATAGGGTGAAATGTGCCGGTTTGGGATACCCTGCGGCCTGGTGTTTTTAAAGGACGCACACAACCAATTCAAAATGCAATATATTAATAAAACAGAGCAAGTAGAAGCTGCTTTAGTATAACAGATAGGGTGAAATGTGCCGGTTTGGGATACCCTGCGGCCTGGTGTTTTTACAGGACACAAAAACAATTCAAAATGCAATATATTAATAAAACAGAGCCTGTAGAAGCTGATTTAGTATAACAGATAGGGTGAAATGTGCCGGTTTGGGATACCCTGCGGCCTGGTGTTTTTACAGGACGCACACAACCAATTCAAAATGCAATATATTAATAAAACAGAGCCTGTAGAAGCTGCTTTAGTATAACAGATAGGGTGAAATGTGCCGGTTTGGGGTACCCTGCGGCCTGGTGTTTTTACAGGACACAAAAACAATTCAAAATGCAATATATTAATAAAACAGAGCCTGTAGAAGCTGCTTTAGTATAACAGATAGGGTGAAATGTGCCGGTTTGGGATACCCTGCGGCCTAGTGTTTTTACAGGACGCACAAAACCAATTCAAAATGCAATACATTAATAAAACAGAGCCTTTAGAAGCTGATTTACTATAACAGATAGGGTGAAATGTGCTTGCTTGGGATACCCTGCGGCCTGGTGTTTTTACAGGACGCACAAAACCAATTCAAAATGCAATACATTTTAATAAAACAGAGTCTTTCGAAGCTGCTTTAGTACAACAGATAGGGTGAAATGTGCCGGTTTGGGATACCCTGCGGCCTAGTGTTTTTACATTACGCACAAAAACAATTCAAAATGCAATATATTAATAAAACAGAGCCTGTAGAAGCTGATTTAGTATAACAGACAGGGTGAAATGTGATGGTTTGGGAAGCCAATACGGCCTGGTGTTTTTACAGGCCGCACAAAACCAATTCAAAATGCAATATATTAATAAAACAGAGCCTTTATAAGGTGCTTTAGTATAACAGATAGGGTGAAATGTGCCGGTTTGGGATACCCTGCGGCCTGGTGTTTTTACAGGACGCACAAAACCAATTCAAAATGCAATATATTAATAAAGCAGAGCCTTTAGAAGCTGATTTAGTATAACAGATAGGGTGAAATGTGCTGGTTTGGGATGCCCATGCGGCCTGGTGTTTTTACAGGACGCACACAGCCAATTCAAAATGCAATATATTAATAAAACAGAGCCTGTAGAAGCTGATTTAGTATAACAGATAGGGTGAAATGTGCCGTTTTGCGATACCCTGCGGCCTGGTGTTTTTACAGGACGCACAAAACCAATTCAAAATGCAATATATTAATAAAGCAGAGCCTTTAGAAGCTGATTTAGTATAACAGATAGGGTGAAATGTGCTGGTTTGGGATGCCCATGCGGCCTGGTGTTTTTACAGGACGCACACAGCCAATTCAAAATGCAATATATTAATAAAACAGAGCCTGTAGAAGCTGATTTAGTATAACAGATAGGGTGAAATGTGCCGGTTTGGGATACCCTGCGGCCTGGTGTTTTTACAGGACGCACAAAACCAATTCAAAATGCAATATATTAATAAAGCAGAGCCTTTAGAAGCTGATTTAGTATAACAGATAGGGTGAAATGTGCTGGTTTGGGATGCCCATGCGGCCTGGTGTTTTTACAGGACGCACACAGCCAATTCAAAATGCAATATATTAATAAAACAGAGCCTTTAGAAGCTGCTTTAGTATAACAGATAGGGTGAAATGTGCCGGTTTGGGATACCCTGCGGCCTGGTGTTTTTACAGGACGCACAAAACCAATTCAAAATGCAATATATTTTAATAAAACAGAGTCTTTCGAAGCTGCTTTAGTACAACAGATAGGGTGAAATGTGCCGGTTTGGGATACCCTGCGGCCTAGTGTTTTTACATTACGCACAAAACCAATTCAAAATGCAATATATTAATAAAACAGAGCCTGTAGAAGCTGATTTAGTATAACAGACAGGGTGAAATGTGATGGTTTGGGAAGCCAATACGGCCTGGTGTTTTTATAGGACGCACAAAACCAATTCAAAATGCAATATATTAATAAAACAGAGCCTGTAGAAGCTGATTTAGTATAACAGACAGGGTGAAATGTGATGGTTTGGGAAGCCAATACGGCCTGGTGTTTTTACAGGACGCACAAAACCAATTCAAAATGCAATATATTAATAAAGCAGAGCCTTTAGAAGCTGCTTTAGTATAACAGATAGGGTGAAATGTGCCGGTTTGGGATACCCTGCGGCCTGGTGTTTTTACAGGACGCACAAAACCAATTCAAAATGCAATATATTAATAAAGCAGAGCCTTTAGAAGCTGATTTAGTATAACAGATAGGGTGAAATGTGCTGGTTTGGGATGCCCATGCGGCCTGGTGTTTTTACAGGATGCACACAGCCAATTCAAAATGCAATATATTAATAAAACAGAGCCTGTAGAAGCTGATTTAGTATAACAGATAGGGTGAAATGTGCTGGTTTGGGATGCCCATGCGGCCTGGTGTTTTTACAGGATGCACACAGCCAATTCAAAATGCAATATATTAATAAAACAGAGCCTGTAGAAGCTGATTTAGTATAACAGATAGGGTGAAATGTGCTGGTTCGGGATACCCTGCGGCCTGGTGTTTTTACAGGACGCACAAAACCAATTCAAAATGCAATATATTAATAAAACAGAGCCTTTAGAAGCTGGTTTAGTATAACAGATAGGGTGAAATGTGCTGGTTTGGGATGCCAATACGGCCTGGTGTTTTTACAGGACGCACAAAACCAATTCAAAATGCAATATATTAATAAAACAGAGCCTGTAGAAGCTGCTTTAGTATAACAGATAGGGTGAAATGTGTCGGTTTGGGATACCCTGCGGCCTGGTGTTTTTGCAGGACACACAAAACCAATTCAAAATGCAACATATTAATAAAACAGAGCCTTTAGAAGCTGATTTACTATAACAGATAGGGTGAAATGTGCTGGTTTGGGATACCCTGCGGCCTGGTGCTTTTACAGGACGCACAAAACCAATTCAAAATGCAATATATTAATAAAACAGAGCCTTTAGAAGCTGATTTAGTATAACAGATAGGGTGAATGTGCCGGTTTGGGATACCCTGCGGCCTGGTGTTTTTACAGGACACAAAAACAATTCAAAATGCAATATATTAATAAAACAGAGCCTGTAGAAGCTGATTTAGTATAACAGATAGGGTGAAATGTGCTGGTTCGGGATACCCTGCGGCCTGGTGTTTTTACAGGACGCACAAAACCAATTCAAAATGCAATACATTAATAAAACAGAGCCTTTAGAAGCTGCTTTAGTATAACAGATAGGGTGAAATGTGCCGGTTTGGGATACCCTGCGGCCTGGTGTTTTTACAGGACGCACAAAACCAATTCAAAATGCAATATATTAATAAAACAGAGCCTTTAGAAGCTGCTTTAGTATAACAGATAGGGTGAAATGTGCCGGTTTGGGATACCCTGCGGCCTGGTGTTTTTACAGGATGCACAAAACCAATTCAAAATGCAATATATTAATAAAACAGAGCCTTTACAAGCTGCTTTAGTATAACAGATAGGGTGAAATGAGTCGGTTTGGGATACCCTGCGGCCTGGTATTTTTACAGGAAGCACTAAACCAATTCAAAATGCAATATATTAATAAAACAGAGCCTGTAAAAGCTGCTTTAATATAACAGATAAGGTGAAATGTGCCGGTTTGGGATACCCTGCGGTCTGGTGTTTTTACAGGACGCACAAAACCAATTCAAAATGCAATATATTAATAAAACAGAGCCTTTAGAAGCTGATTTAGTCCAACAGATAGGGTGAAATGTGTTGGTTTGGGATACCCTGCGGCCTGGTGTTTTTACAGGATGCACAAAACCAATTCAAAATGCAATATATTAATAAAACAGAGCCTTTAGAAGCTGATTTAGTATAACAAATAGGGTGAAATGTGCTGGCTTGGGATACCCTGCGGCCTGGTGTTTTTACAGGACGGACAAAACACATTCAAAATGCAATATATTAATAAAACAGAGCCTTTAGAAGCTGATTTACTATAACAGATAGATTGAAATGTGCTTGCTTGGGATACCCTGCGGCCTGGTGTTTTTACAGGACGCACAAAACCAATTCAAAATGCAATATATTAATAAAACAGAGCCTGTAGAAGCTGCTTTAGTTTATCAGATAGGGTGAAATGTGCCGGTTTGGGATACCCTGCGGCCTGGTGTTTTTTAAGGACGCACAAATCCAATTCAAAATGCAATATATTAATAAAACAGAGCCTTTAGAAGCTGGTTTAGTATAACAGATAGGGTGAAATGTGCCGGTTTGGGATGCCAATACGGCCTGGTGTTTTTACAGGATGCACAAAACCAATTCAAAATGCAATATATTAATAAAACAGAGCCTGTAGAAGCTGCTTTAGTATAACAGATAGGGTGAAATGTGTCAGTTTGGGATACCCTGCGGCCTGGTGTTTTTGCAGGACGCACAAAACCAATTCAAAATGCAACATATTAATAAAACAGAGCCTTTAGAAGCTGATTTACTATAACAGATAGGGTGAAATGTGCTAGTTTGGGATACCCTGCGGCCTGGTGCTTTTACAGGACGCACAAAACCAATTCAAAATGCAATATATTAATAAAACAGAGCCTTTAGAAGCTGATTTAGTATAACAGATAGGGTGCAATGTGCTGGTTTGGGATACCCTGCGGCCTGGTGTTTTTACAGGACGCAAAAAAACAATTCAAAATGCAATATATTAATAAAACAGAGCCTGTAGAAGCTGCTTTAGTATAACAGATAGGGTGAAATGTGCTGGTTTGGGATACCCATGTGGCCTGGTGCTTTTACAGGACGCACAAAACCAGTTCAAAATGCAATATATTAATAAAACAGAGCCTTTAGAAGCTGATTTAGTCCAACAGATAGGGTGAAATGTGTTGGTTTGGGATACCCTGCGGCCTGGTGTTTTTACAGGATGCACAAAACCAATTCAAAATGCAATATATTAATAAAACAGAGCCTTTAGAAGCTGATTTAGTATAACAAATAGGGTGAAATGTGCTGGCTTGGGATACCCTGCGGCCTGGTGTTTTTACAGGACGGACAAAACACATTCAAAATGCAATATATTAATAAAACAGAGCCTTTAGAAGCTGATTTACTATAACAGATAGATTGAAATGTGCTTGCTTGGGATACCCTGCGGCCTGGTGTTTTTACAGGACGCACAAAACCAATTCAAAATGCAATATATTAATAAAACAGAGCCTGTAGAAGCTGCTTTAGTTTATCAGATAGGGTGAAATGTGCCGGTTTGGGATACCCTGCGGCCTGGTGTTTTTTAAGGACGCACAAATCCAATTCAAAATGCAATATATTAATAAAACAGAGCCTTTAGAAGCTGGTTTAGTATAACAGATAGGGTGAAATGTGCTGGTTTGGGATGCCAATACGGCCTGGTGTTTTTACAGGATGCACAAAACCAATTCAAAATGCAATATATTAATAAAACAGAGCCTGTAGAAGCTGCTTTAGTATAACAGATAGGGTGAAATGTGTCAGTTTGGGATACCCTGCGGCCTGGTGTTTTTGCAGGACGCACAAAACCAATTCAAAATGCAACATATTAATAAAACAGAGCCTTTAGAAGCTGATTTACTATAACAGATAGGGTGAAATGTGCTAGTTTGGGATACCCTGCGGCCTGGTGCTTTTACAGGACGCACAAAACCAATTCAAAATGCAATATATTAATAAAACAGAGCCTTTAGAAGCTGATTTAGTATAACAGATAGGGTGCAATGTGCTGGTTTGGGATACCCTGCGGCCTGGTGTTTTTACAGGACGCAAAAAAACAATTCAAAATGCAATATATTAATAAAACAGAGCCTGTAGAAGCTGCTTTAGTATAACAGATAGGGTGAAATGTGCTGGTTTGGGATACCCATGTGGCCTGGTGCTTTTACAGGACGCACAAAACCAGTTCAAAATGCAATATATTAATAAAACAGAGCCTTTAGAAGCTGCTATAGTATAACAGATAGGGTGAAATGTGTTGAAATAGTATGCCCATGTGGGCTGGGGTTTTTACAGCATACAAAAAAAATTAAAACTAATCGAGTTATAAGAAATGCTTGTGTGTAACAGATAGGGTTAAATATGCCACTGCCAAGATGGGATGCACAGTGGCCAGGAATATTTACAGCACAAAAAAAAGCAATTTAAAACTGATCTGGCAAATGAAGTGAAAATAAAAAAAAAGTTTCCCTGTCACTTTCTCTGCTGTCCCTGCCTGGATCGTTCCTGATTTTTCCCTATCTTTCCCTGGCTCTCCCTGGCACTGTGTGGGTCTCTGTGGGTCTCCCCGACTCTCCCTGCCTGTCTGTAAGTCTCTCCCTGTCTGCAGCAACCTCCGTTCTGTCTGCAATGCAAGGCTGAAATGCGCACAAGCAAGATGGCCGCTGTTTATATAGCACTGTGACGTCACCGGGCTTCCTGGCTGCTGATAGGCTGCATGTGACCTTCCCATGATAACTTGCCCCAGGGGACATGTCCGGACATGTCCATCCACCATTTTACAATGGCTGTAATTGAAATAAATGGAGTTTAAAGGAAAACTTTGATCGATCGAAACGCGGGGAAATTCAGATTCGTTCAGAATCGAATTTCTCCTGAAATTCGGAATGAATTCAGGTTCGTCCGAATCGATTCGCTCATCTCTAATCACGAGTAACAGGAATCCAGAGTTGGGAGTATCAAAAAACAAACCAGCTTTTACTGGTTGCCAAGACTAGAAGGTGCAAGTTGCATGCAATTGTGCACTGCATACATTTGCAAGCTGTATTCCATGATTTCTTGAGTTGCCCTAATATGTATGTTTTGAGCATAAGATCAAAATGCACATGTGCATGCAGAGCTCTCTGACCTAGATCCTGACAAAACCACATCCAAACAGGAAAAGGGACGTTGGTTCTCCAGCTCTGTGTCTCCCATCTGCTCAGCAGTTCTAAGTCCCGCACCACCCGGGCCCAATCGTCAGGCACCTCCACCTTCATGATCTGTTACTACCCCCACCATCCATCATAGTGACAATGCCACTTGCCTAGGTTTGCCCAGTGCTGGTGCTGTCCCTGGGAGCTAGTCCAAACAGAAGATCAGCTCCTCTTACATAAAAATTAAACATGCTGGGAACATGTAAGGAACAGGACTTGAAACATAATACTATAATTAATGTACTTCAAGCCCCAGTTGTATCCAAGAGTGCCACCACTTCAGCCTAGTAGTAGACTTCAGGTTTGGGAAACATGTAAAGCCCAATTGGTGAGAATTACTAACCACACTGGAATCACCACTCTTCAAGTGTTCTGGTCTTTACTAGTCCCAATAGTGGGAATAGACTGAACTGTCACCTTGGGTTGTCCACCTGGCAGAATTGTTGTTGGGATCCGGGCATGTCAACATGGTGAGACAGGCCAAGCTGTTTCAGAGGTCACATGGAAAGCCAAGGTCTTATTCAGATCATTCCAAGCTGAGATTGAGAAGAACAAACTGGGTCACAACAATGGGATCTTGGATCATGAATTCACAGGAATTGTGTGCCCACTCCATCCTGCAATTCAAAGTGCTGATGTGCGCTCATGCTCGTGTTGGAACCATAGTAAATTGTGTTTTAATTGAGATGGTGTTGGCCACTTATCTACTTTGAAGCAGTACTTGGCAGCTACATGATGCCTGGCGAAGTTCAGGAACAAGCTGAAATCTGACCATGTCTGACGACAAGGACTAAGGGCCTTATTCATGAAGGGATAGCGACAGGTAGTGCCTTGTTAACGAGAGGTAGCAACAGGTAGCGTCAGGTTAACGCCGGACACGGCACGCAATTACTCATTTATCAAGCAGAATCTGTTGAGCAATTGGGATAACGCCATGTAGCATCCGATTCATCATTATCCCAGCCTCAGCGAATAGCGCCGGCGTTCAGCCTTGCACAGCGCCGGGTATTACCTCTCGCTACCTGTCGCTCTCCCATACATTTCAATGGACGATCCTTTTCTCTTTTAACTAGGTTTTTTTTTTTTTTTAAATCGCAAATAATGCTTTGTTACTGGTGGATACATGCTGAAAAACAGACTTTAAACACACAGCCTCCTTTTGTGAGGCTGTTTTTTTGATGAATACGCTGTGAGTCGGTCGCACTGACCAGTCGCTAACATGCGCTCCCCTACAGCGCTGTACTGGTCAAATAGCGACCCATCACAATTTATTCATCATTGCTGCACAGCGACTGAGTCGCTAAGAACTAGCGACCCACGGCCGAGCACAGTGACTACTAGCGGGCGCTCTGAAAATGCCTGCTACAGACGCTCATCTGTTGCTACCTGGCGTTAGTGATGAATCAGCCTGCAAGTGCCTCATATGGCCAGTCCGCCCCTGATAGTGGCTGGGGGCTAATAACAATGCTCCCAAGTTATCTAGTGACTGGACTTCCACTTTAAATAATAATATACATTGCAGTTTAACTAAACAGGAATAACATTTATCAGGTGGAACGACTTTAGATTTTAGAAGGTGACTAATGCTGCCCCACACTGCCCCTAAAAATTCAGCAGCCCTGGAAGGCACGGATTTACATATAGTTCACCATCTTTATTGCACTGTCTTATGTCAGAATACAGACCCTGTTTCATATATTTGTCGCTATGCGCTTAATCTATAAACTTCATGGGATAAGCCTATTTGAAACGTAGTTAATGAGAACGAACTTTTGTTGAACTTTGTTTTTTTTCCAAATAGTTAATGTTCAGAAACGCTTGTTAAATACAATAAAAACCCTCCCAGGAGTAGGCACACTTTTTATAATGGCCTAAAGGGATTACCCATATTCTTGCACATTTATTACATTTTCAATCTACGTTCAATTATCCCCAAAATTGGTGATATTTTTTCTTTTTCTAGATCAATATCAAGACGAATGGTTATCCTGTAATCGACATTTATACATGGCAAACTTGGGGCCAAAAAGGATTTTAAAGTCATTTTGTTTTGTTTTTTATTGGCAGAGAAGTTTAGATGTCCTGAGGGGATCCTAGAATTCTGCATCCTTTTTATGTGACATGCTAATTAAATCACTATAACATATTGGTATTTTTGAGCCGAAGCTATAAAAACCTACAGATAGTTTAATTATTTATATTTATTGGATAAATGTGTAATGTGTTAATATGATTGAAAGCAATTAGGTTAATGTATTAACTATATATTCTATATTTATTTATGCATAATGAATATATAAATATAATCACATTAATTAAGTGTTCTTGCATGGCAAGATCACTTATTGTTCTCTCACATATATATTTAAGTGTTCTTGCATGGCAAGACCAAAACGTGCGGATCGTTCCCGAATGGTGTGCTATTACTTTGTGGAACGTTTCACCAAACGGTTTCCGAAATATTGGCGTTTTTCTGGCGCAATTTTCCCATAGGAATGAATGGGAGGAATGTTCAAAACTAGAGTGGGTGGTTCTAAACTGCTACCTCTCCTTCATTTTTAAGCCCACCTACACAAATCTTATATCAAAATGTTCAGCTATCCCTGCTGCCACTAAAAATGTCCAAGGCTAAGCCATAGCCCTAACAGTTTTCACAATATGACCTTTTGTTTGCAACTCACACCTCCCATTGACATTCATTGAAACTCCACTCTAGACACCACAAATTTGAATGGCAATTTCTAAACTGCGACTGTGCCTTATGCTATACATGCTATATAACACATTGTAGGCCTGGCTCTTGTGATTCTTACAGTATAAAGCTCTTTGCTGTAGGATGTATACTTTTGAAGCTACAGCCATTTGGATATGGCAACCACCAGTGAATTAGAAATGTGTTTTAAAGTGCATTCTCTGGCTACCTCAGAGTGAGTTGCCATAGGAACACACCTGCAGCCTGGCTCGTTACGTTCATTTTACAGCTGCTCCGCCCACACAGCCAGTCTCAGGAAAACTCCCCATGAAAACATGTTATGGAAAACAGGTTGGACAAATGACATAGCCAGACATTTAGCAAGAAAGAAATACTTCATCATTTAATGCCTACTATCTTTACTCACTCCAAACAATCCATATAGTTACTCTGCCCAGTCAAACCTTTCCACAGTTACTCCAGCCACTCCAACCACACAACAGTTACTCAAGTCACTCCACCCAGTTACTCTGCCTTGTACAGAACTGGTGGAGGCAAGAACACTCCACACAATTTCCCCAGAAATTGCACTTTGTCTAGTGTTTTTATGTGGTTAATATGGTATATATGCAGGGCCGTATTTGCCACTAGGCACGTGCCTAGGGCTGGGCTACAGTGGTGGTAATGGCGGATGCCAGCAACAATTAATAAAAAAAAAATTAATCTGCCAGCAGGCCCACTATGACTGCCACCAACCTGAAGCTGTCTCGAACGGCGGCACCCTGCCAGTGTATTGGCCTCCCCCCTCACTGATGACAGGAGGAAGACTCCGCCTCCCCTACTACGTGCGTCACGCGCAGTGACAGGATGGTTCACTTCAGGCTCCGCTGCCCGCTCCCTGCAGCCCGCACAACCCGTCTCTGCCGCCATTGATGCTGCATACAGTGGCTGTATCAGCCTGCTCCCTCACAGGTGACACTCAGCTTCCCTTCTACCATCTGAGCAGCATGGAGTGAAAGGTATGGATTTATTTTTTAACTGTATGTTTCATCGTTATGGGGGGGTTGGCTAGTCAGGGCTGTTAGAGCCGCAGAAGAACAGTCAGAAGTCTCAGGGCACTGCGCAATTGAAGGTTACTCTGGGAGGCATAGGTAGCTCAGGGGTTAATACGCCCTCCTCTCCCCCCTCCCCTTCCTCCCCGCTGACAGTCTGTACCTCTCTACATGGAAAACGAGCAGCTTCCGGTTCCTCCATCCACCACCTCCAGGAGCAGCGATGCTGGGAGTGACGTCATCCTCTCCAGCCGCCTCTGCGCTGCTTGTCAGGCTGCTCGTTTTACCTTGGAAGGAGAGAGGTACACACTGTCAGCAAGGAGAGAGGTACACACTGTCAGCAAGGAGACAGGTACAGACTGTCAGCAAGGAGAGAGGTACACACTGTCAGCAAGGAGAGAGGTACACACTGTCAGCAAGGAGAGAGGTTCACACTGTCAGCAATGAGACAGGTACAGACTGTCAGCAAGGAGAGAGGTACAGACTGTCAGCAAGGAGAGAGGTACACACTGTCAGCAAGTAGAGAGGTACAGACTGTCAGCTTGGAGAGAGGTACACACTGTCAGCAAGGAGAGAGGTACAGACTGTCAGCAAGGAGAGAGGTACACACTGTCAGCAAGGAGAGAGGTACACACTGTCAGCAAGGAGAGAGGTACAGACTGTCAGCAAGGGGAGAGGTACACACTGTCAGCAAGGAGAGAGGTACAGACTGTCAGCAAGGGGAGAGGCACAGACTGTCAGCAAGGGGAGAGGTACAGACTGTCAGCAAGGAGAGAGGTACAGACTGTCAGCAAGGAGAGAGGTACACACTCAGCAAGGAGAGAGGTACAGACTGTCAGCAAGGGGAGAGGTACAGACTGTCAGCAAGGGGAGAGGTACAGACTGTCAGCAAGGAGAGAGGTACACAATGTCAGCAAGGAGAGAGGTACAGACTGTCAGCAAGGAGAGAGGTACAGACTGTCAGCAAGGAGAGAGGTACAGACTGTCAGCAAGGAGAGAGGTACACACTGTCAGCAAGGGGAGAGGTACAGACTGTCAGCAAGGAGAGAGGTACACACTGTCAGCAAGGAGAGAGGTACAGACTGTCAGCAAGGAGAGAGGTACACACTGTCAGCAAGGAGAGAGGTACACACTGTCAGCAAGGAGAGAGGTACAGACTGTCAGCAAGGAGAGAGGTACAGACTGTCAGCAAAGGGGAGAGGTACACACTGTCAGCAAGGAGAGAGGTACAGACTGTCAGCAAGGGGAGAGGTACAGACTGTCAGCAAGGGGAGAGGTACAGACTGTCAGCAAGGAGAGAGGTACACACTGTCAGCAAGGGGAGAGGTACACACTGTCAGCAAGGGGAGAGGTACAGACTGTCAGCAAGGATAGAGGTACAGACTGTCAGCAAGGAGAGAGGTACACACTGTCAGCAAGGAGAAAGGTACACACTGTCAGCAAGGGGAGAGGTACAGACTGTCAGCAAGGAGAGAGGTACAGACTGTCAGCAAGGAGAGAGGTACAGACTGTCAGCAAGGGGAGAGGTACAGACTGTCAGCAAGGGGAGAGGTACAGACTGTCAGCAAGGAAGAGGTACACACTGTCAGCAAGGGGAGAGGTACACACTGTCAGCAAGGGGAGAGGTACAGACTGTCAGCAAGGAGAGAGGTACACACTGTCAGCAAGGATAGAGGTACAGACTGTCAGCAAGGAGAGAGGTACACACTGTCAGCAAGGAGAGAGGTACACACTGCCAGCAAGGAGAGAGGTACAGACTGTCAGCAAGGAGAGAGGTACAGACTGTCAGCAAGGAGAGAGGTACAGACAGTCAGCAAGGAGAGAGGTACAGACTGTCAGCAAGGAGAGAGGTACAGACAGTCAGCAAGGAGAGAATACAGCCTGTCAGCAAGGGGAGAGGTACAGACTGTCAGCAAGGGGAGAGGTACAGACTGTCAGCAAGGAGAGAGGTACAGACTGTCAGCAAGGAGAGAATACAGCCTGTCAGCAAGGAGAGAGGTACACACTGTCAGCAAAGAGAGAGGTACACACTGTCAGCAAGGAGAGAGGTACACACTGTCAGCAAGGAGAGAGGTACACACTGTCAGCAAGGAGAGAGGTACAGACTGTCAGCAAGGGGAGAGGTACAGACTGTCAGCAAGGGGAGAGGTACAGACTGTCAGCAAGGGGAGAGGTACAGACTGTCAGCAAGGAGAGAGGTACAGACTGTCAGCAAGGAGAGAGGTACAGACTGTCAGCAAGGAGAGAGGTACACACTGCCAGCAAGGAGAGAGGTACAGACTGTCAGCAAGGGGAGAGGTACAGACTGTCAGCAAGGGGAGAGGTACAGACTGTCAGCAAGGAGAGAGGTACAGACTGTCAGCAAGGGGAGAGGTACAGACTGTCAGCAAGGAGAGAGGTACAGACTGTCAGCATGGAGAGAGGTACACACTGTCAGCAAGGAGAGAGGTACAGACTGTCAGCAAGGAGAGAGGTACAGACTGTCAGCATGGAGAGAGGTAAACACTGTCAGCAAGGAGAGAGGTACAGACTGTCAGCAAGGAGAGAGGTACAGACTGTCAGCAAGGAGAGAGGTACAGACTGTCAGCAAGGAGAGAGGTACAGACTGTCAGCAAGGAGAGAGGTACACACTGTCAGCAAGGAGAGAGGTACAGACTGTCAGCAAGGGGAGAGGTACACACTGTCAGCAAGGAGAGAGGTACAGACTGTCAGCAAGGAGAGAGGTACAGACTGTCAGCAAGGAGAGAGGTACAGACTGTCAGCAAGGAGAGAGGTACAGACTGTCAGCAAGGAGAGAGGTACAGACTGTCAGCAAGGGGAGAGGTACAGACTGTCAGCAAGGAGAGAGGTACAGACTTTCAGCAAGGAGAGAGGTACACACTGTCAGCAAAGAGAGAGGTACAGACTGTCAGCAAGGGGAGAGGTACAGACTGTCAGCAAGGGGAGAGGTACACACTGTCAGCAAGGGGACAGGTACAGACTGTCAGCAAGGGGAGAGGTACAGACTGTCAGCAAGGAGAGAGGTACACACTGTCAGCAAGGAGAGAGGTACAGACTGTCAGCAAGGAGAGAGGTACAGACTGTCAGCAAGGAGAGAGGTACACACTGTCAGCAAGGAGAGAGGTACAGACTGTCAGCAAGGGGAGAGGTTCACACTGTCAGCAAGGAGAGAGGTACAGACTGTCAGCAAGGAGAGAGGTACAGACTGTCAGCAAGGAGAGAGGTACAGACTGTCAGCAAGGAGAGAGGTACACACTGTCAGCAAGGAGAGAGGTACAGACTGTCAGCAAGGAAAGAGGTACAGACTGTCAGCAAGGGGAGAGGTACAGACTGTCAGCAAGGAGAGAGGTACACACTGTCAGCAAGGAGAGAGGTACAGACTGTCAGCAAGGGGAGAGGTACACACTGTCAGCAAGGAGAGAGGTACACACTGTCAGCAAGGGGAGAGGTACATACTGTCAGCAAGGAGAGAGGTACAGACTGTCAGCAAGGAGAGAGGTACAGACTGTCAGCAAGGAGAGAGGTACACACTGTCAGCAAGGAGAGAGGTACACACTGACAGCAAGGGGAGAGGTACAGACTGTCAGCAAGGAGAGAGGTACAGACTGTCAGCAAGGACAGAGGTACACACTGTCAGCAAGGAGAGAGGTACAGACTGTCAGCAAGGAGAGAGGTACACACTGTCAGCAAGGGGAGAGGTACAGACTGTCAGCAAGGAGAGAGGTACAGACTGTCAGCAAGGAGAGAGGTACACACTGTCAGCAAGGAGAGAGGTAAAGACTGTCAGCAAGGAGAGAGGTAAAGACTGTCAGCAAGGAGAGAGGTACACACTGTCAGCAAGGAGAGAGGTACACACTGTCAGCAAGGAGAGAGGTACAGACTGTCAGCAAGGGGAGAGGTACACACTGTCAGCAAGGAGAGAGGTACACACTGTCAGCAAGGAGAGAGGTACAGACTGTCAGCAAGGAGAGAGGTACACACTGTCAGCAAGGAGAGAGGTACAGACTGTCAGCAAGGAGAGAGGTACAGACTGTCAGCAAGGGGAGAGGTACAGCCTGTCAGCAAGGAGAGAGGTACACACTGTCAGCAAGGAGAGAGGTACACACTGTCAGCAAGGGGAGAGGTACAGACTGTCAGCAAGGAGAGAGGTACAGACTGTCAGCAAGGAGAGAGGTACAGACTGTCAGCAAGGAGAGAGGTACAGACTGTCAGCAAGGAGAGAGGTACAGACTGTCAGCAAGGAGAGAGGTACAGACTGTCAGCAAGGAGAGAGGTACAGACTGTCAGCAAGGGGAGAGGTACAGCCTGTCAGCAAGGAGAGAGGTACACACTGTCAGCAAGGAGACAGGTACACACTGTCAGCAAGGGGAGAGGTACAGACTGTCAGCAAGGGGAGAGGTACAGACTGTCAGCAAGGAGAGAGGTACACACTGTCAGCAAGGAGAGAGGTACAGACTGTCAGCAAGGAGAGAGGTACAGACTGTCAGCAAGGAGAGAGGTACAGACTGTCAGCAAGGAGAGAGGTACACACTGTCAGCAAGGGGAGAGGTACAGACTGTCAGCAAGGGGAGAGGTACAGACTGTCAGCAAGGGGAGAGGTACAGACTGACAGCAAGGAGAGAGGTACACACTGTCAGCAAGGAGAGAGGTACACACTGTCAGCAAGGAGAGAGGTACAAACTGTCAGCAAGGGGAGAGGTACAGACTGTCAGCAAGGAGAGAGGTACACACTGTCAGCAAGGAGAGAGGTACACACTGTCAGCAAGGAGAGAGGTACAGACTGTCAGCAAGGGGAGAGGTACAGACTGTCAGCAAGGGGAGAGGTACAGACTGTCAGCAAGGAGAGAGGTACAGACTGTCAGCAAGGAGAGAGGTACAGACTGTCAGCAAGGAGAGAGGTACACACTGTCAGCAAGGAGAGAGGTACAGACTGTCAGCAAGGAGAGAGGTACACACTGTCAGCAAGGAGAGAGGTACAGACTGTCAGCAAGGAGAGAGGTACACACTGTCAGCAAGGAGAGAGGTACAGACTGTCAGCAAGGAGAGAGGTACACACTGTCAGCAAGGAGAGAGGTACAGACTGTCAGCAAGGAGAGAGGTACAGACTGTCAGCAAGGAGAGAGGTACACACTGTCAGCAAGGAGAGAGGTACAGACTGTCAGCAAGGAGAGAGGTACAGACTGTCAGCAAGGAGAGAGGTACAGACTGTCAGCAAGGAGAGAGGTACAGACTGTCAGCAAGGGGAGAGGTACACACTGTCAGCAAGGAGTGAGGTACAGACTGTCAGCAAGGAGAGAGGTACAGACTGTCAGTAAGGAGAGAGGTACACACTGTCAGCAAGGAGAGAGGTACACACTGTCAGCAAGGGGAGAGGTACAGACTGTCAGCAAGGGGAGAGGTACACACTGTCAGCAAGGAGAGAGGTACACACTGTCAGCAAGGAGAGAGGTACACACTGTCAGCAAGGAGAGAGGTACAGACTGCCAGCAAGGGGAGAGGTACAGTCTGTCAGCAAGGAGAGAGGTACACACTGTCAGCAAGGAGAGAGGTACAGACTGTCAGCAAGGGGAGAGGTACAGACTGTCAGCAAGGGGAGAGGTACACACTGTCAGCAAGGAGAGAGGTACACACTGTCAGCAAGGAGAGAGGTACAGACTGTCAGCAAGGAGAGAGGTACAGACTGTCAGCAAGGAGAGAGGTACAGACTGTCAGCAAGGAGAGAGGTACACACTGACAGCAAGGAGAGAGGTACAGACTGTCAGCAAGGAGAAAGGTACAGACTGTCAGCAAAGGGACAGGTACAGACTGTCAGCAAGGAGAGAGGTTCACACTGTCAGCAAGGAGAGAGGTACAGACTGTCAGCAAGGAGAGAGGTACACACTGTCAGCAAGGAGAGAGGTACACACTGTCAGCAAGGAGAGAGGTACAGACTGTCAGCAAGGGGAGAGGTACACACTGTCAGCAAGGAGAGAGGTACAGACTGTCAGCAAGGAGAGAGGTACACACTGTCAGCAAGGGGAGAGGTACAGACTGTCAGCAAGGAGAGAGGTACAGACTGTCAGCAAGGAGAGAGGTACAGACTGTCAGCAAGGAGAGAATACAGCCTGTCAGCAAGGGGAGAGGTACACACTGTCAGCAAGGAGAGAGGTACACACTGTCAGCAAGGAGAGAATACAGCCTGTCAGCAAGGAGAGAGGTACACACTGTCCGCAAAGAGAGAGGTACACACTGTCAGCAAGGAGAGAGGTACACACTGTCAGCAAGGAGAGAGGTACAGACTGTCAGCAAGGAGAGAGGTACAGACTGTCAGCAAGGAGAGAATACAGCCTGTCAGCAAGGGGAGAGGTACAGACTGTCAGCAAGGAGAGAATACAGCCTGTCAGCAAGGAGAGAGGTACACACTGTCAGCAAAGAGAGAGGTACACACTGTCAGCAAGGAGAGAGGTACAGACTGTCAGCAAGGAGAGAGGTATAGACTGTCAGCAAGGAGAGAGGTACAGACTGTCAGCAAGGGGAGAGGTACACACTGTCAGCAAGGAGTGAGGTACAGACTGTCAGCAAGGAGAGAGGTACAGACTGTCAGTAAGGAGAGAGGTACACACTGTCAGCAAGGAGAGAGGTACAGACTGTCAGCAAGGGGAGAGGTACAGACTGTCAGCAAGGGGAGAGGTACAGACTGTCAGCAAGGAGAGAGGTACACACTGTCAGCAAGGAGAGAGGTACACACTGTCAGCAAGGAGAGAGGTACAGACTGTCAGCAAGGAGAGAGGTACACACTGTCAGCAAGGAGAGAGGTACACACTGACAGCAAGGAGAGAGGTACAGACTGTCAGCAAGGAGAGAGGTACAGACTGTCAGCAAAGGGACAGGTACAGACTGTCAGCAACGAGAGAGGTTCACACTGTCAGCAAGGAGAGAGGTACAGACTGTCAGCAAGGAGAGAGGTACACACTGTCAGCAAGGAGAGAATACAGCCTGTCAGCAAGGGGAGAGGTACAGACTGTCAGCAAGGGGAGAGGTACACACTGTCAGCAAGGAGAGAGGTACAGACTGTCAGCAAGGAGAGAGGTACACACTGTCAGCAAGGGGAGAGGTACAGACTGTCAGCAAGGAGAGAGGTACAGACTGTCAGCAAGGAGAGAGGTACAGACTGTCAGCAAGGAGAGAGATACAGCCTGTCAGCAAGGGGAGAGGTACACACTGTCAGCAAGGAGAGAATACAGCCTGTCAGCAAGGAGAGAGGTACACACTGTCAGCAAAGAGAGAGGTACACACTGTCAGCAAGGAGAGAGGGTACAGACTGTCAGCAAGGAGAGAGGTA